>JBAMBK010000684.1:0-1200000 GCA_037043435.1 Drosophila suboccidentalis | reverse complement strand
GGTGGAAAAATGTATTTGATACAGCTCTATGAACTTAAGGCTATAAAACGTTAGCGTTTTAATAACTATATATTTATTTATTTAGTTTATGTGTGTAACTTGAAGCCAGTAAAAAGATTTTGCTTTGCTTTGATACGCGTGGTTCATTTTGATTGATTGATTCAGATGGATTTGTCATTGATATGCTATCGAATTGAGATTGGAGATTGATTGATCATTTGTAAACAATTTGCGGAAATTTGGGTGCATTGCCATAGAGACCCTCCGATTCCCAGACCTGGATGTGCGACTCTCTGGTCAAGACCACCAAATGCTGATGCGTGGAGTAACTGATGCTGTAAAGTAGAGTATACATTTCAGTTGGAATTCAAACAAATTAAAGAGTTGAACTCACCTGCGTATGGGCGATGTGCCTGTGGTTAATTCACTGACCAATTTCAGATCCCAGCTGGACCAGAAACGCACAAATCCACCCTCCATGGCGGTGGCAATGACGTTGACGCCAACGCCCTCCTTGATGTAGGAATAGCAGACAGCCTGGATGCGATCCTCGTGCACCAGATGCTGCACATAACGAGCATTGACCGAGTGCAGACGCAGTATGGATTTGCCATTGGGATTGATGTTGACGTTCACAAAATCATCCAGACTCTCCTCGGTCACCTCGAAGCATTCATCCGCTGCACTCGGCTTGGTTTGAGTTTGTGTTTGAGTTGTTGTCTGCTGTTGTTGTTGTTGTTGCTGTTGTTGGACTCCAGTTGCATCCGTTTGTTGCTGTGGCAACGTGTGCACGGTAACAATATCCCCCAGCGTCGGACTGATGGCCACGTGCGTAATGGGCGACTGATGAATCTCGGCGGGACGCGCAATCGTGCGCACATAACTCCAGCTGAAAATATGCAATCAAGAGTTAGTAAATTCTTGTATTAATATTTGACGAATAATCAGGGGTGCCACAGAAATCGCTTTCGCTTGAATTTGACTTAAATTTGTTTAAAATTTACAATATTATAAAATCAAGTGTTATTAAATTCCTAATTTGAAAATTTGACGAATAAAATAATAGAATACGAAAACCAAAACTGGGAAAAAGAAATGAATTTTAAAATTGGAAAATCGAAATTGGAAAAAATTCAAATTTTAAGAATAAAATTGAAATCAAAACAAAATTTAAGTTAAAAAGTAGAATAGAAGAATTTAAAACATATTTAAAAAACACATCATTAGAGTAAAAATAGGAAATTTAAATATATCTCAGCTAATTATCTGAGAACTTAACAATTATTTCTTACACGTATTTTGACCAATAGTTAGAAGAATTTTAAATTGGCTTGCAAACTTGAAATAAGCATATCAATAATAGAAAACCATTAATTGGGTAATAAATATAAAATAAGGAAAACAAAATTGTCTAAAATTTGATATAACCGAATCAAATATTAATTAGAAATCGTGCATAAATTCAAAAACTCAAATTCAAAGCATTATTTTTTAATATTATTAAGCTAAATTTTTTTTATTTAGAATGTTTCTTTAATTTCTTAAGGTTTGATTCCTTTTTAAATTATTTAAATTCTTTTTTGAATCTCACTCATATTTTCGTAGAGTCTTATTTTTGTTGCTCTTAAGATAAAGGGATTTGGAATTGAGATTTCAAGCTACTTTTTCTAATATTAAACACGTAGTTTTTTCTACATTTTCTGCGCTGAATATTTTCCTTATTTCTCACACTATTAAATATCCATTATTTGAGATTCTATTAATTTTATTCTTGTTTTTCTAACTCCTAATAAAAAAGTATCCCGAACTTGCAACTTACTCATTGAGATCCCAGATGACGGCAATGCCGTCGCGACCGGCGGACACCGCGATCTTGAACTCCACGGAGAGTGCGATGCAGGTGATCTCGTCCGTGTGCCGCACGAGCAGCGTGGGTCCCAGCCAACTGAGATCGGCGCCATCGCGCTGCAGGCCATCGCTGCTGGAGGATGCACCCGACGAGGCAACGGAGGCAGCCGAGTGCGTGGCATGAAGATTGCCAGACTCCAGATCGGAAGCATCCAAAGCGGCGCCGAGTCCCGTGCTCTTTGTGGTCATCTTGCGGAATGCCGAATTGTAGGAGAGTCTCAGGCCACGCACATAGCTCTGCCGGCTCTTGGAGCTGGACTTGTGCTGGGACTCCAGGCCACTGGCACACTTGTAGACACTGATGCGCCCGGATTTGTGGCCAAACCAGAGCTGATTGCAGTTGACGTCGCAGCCACAGGCGCTGATGTCATCGAAGCTACTGTTGTGCAGCAGATTCTTGGGCTTGGCCTGCGGTTTATTCAGCGGCTGGATGCGCACAATGCGATCGTCGTAGCCCCACGAGATGACATTGTAGGTATCCGGCTCCGCTCCCTGCATCACACCAGCTCTGGCTGGCAAGGCGTAGACCACATTTGTGTTGCTGAAACTAACCAAATGCTCTGTGCCCGGTATTTTGTGTATATTCGCCCAGGAGGGAGCCTTCAGCTGCGGTGAGCCCACATAGACGCCCCAACGCAATCCCTTCACATGGCCCACAATGGGCGTGTCCACCAGGGAGTAGTCCAATGTCTTCGTGGACGGATGCGATGACTTGAACAGCTGCCGCGGCATTTGGCCATACGTCTTGACCATGGTCTTGACCGCCTCCCGCTCAATGGGATCACTGATCTCCGAGTCCAAGAACACGGCATAGGTCTGCAAATATTTAATGATTATTAGTTTTGAAATATCAATTATTAAATTCAAATTATTTGATGTTATTTATCTTATTTTTTATCTGCCTAAAAAGTATTGATTCATAATTAAATTTAAATTATTATTTTAAAATCCTTAAAAAACTTTTAATTAAAATTTTTATAAATATATTGTTATATTAGATTTAAAAAATTAATTTTTGTTTTTTTTTAGGAATTTTGTAATTAAACCTAATTATCAAATTCAAACTATATAATGTTTTTTTTTATCTTTAATTAAAAAGAATCTTATATTTTTCTGCATACAAAATATTAAATGATAATTAAACTATCATGGTGTTTTAAAATCCTAAAATGTCTTTTATTTTTAATTTTTATAATTATTTCAAAACTAAACTTCGTATATTAGGAATTTACTAATCAAATCTAATTACAAAATGTTATTTTATGTTTTTCAATAATCAATATTTATTATTCTTAGATTTAAAAAATTCTATTCGTATTTTAGGAATTTTCTAATCCAATTTAATAAAAAAAATTATTAAATGCAATGTTTTAAAATTTAATTAAATATTTAAATGCAATGTTTTAAAACTTAAATATAAAAATAAAAATTTCTATGTTAGCTCCAAGTCAACTTACAGCCGGATGGAAAACATTGATGGCCTCCACAGCACTCTCGCCCGTCTGCTTGTAGCCAAAGATCAGATCAATCCAATGGTGCAGATCATTGCGCACCAGCTCCGATTCCAGCGCCTGACGATGGATGAGCACAAAGAGACGCGGATCGCGTTGACACCAAGCGGGCAACGCCACATCCTCCACGCGTTCGCCGTTCTGACGGCAACCGAAATTGAAACGCTCGAAATTCTCAAACATTTCGGGCAGGCAAAAGAATTCGGGAATCAATTCCTTGACATCTGTGGGACTGTCCCGACTGGCGAGGCAATAGGTCGTGTTCAGGGCATGGAATGTGCGATCCGGCAGATCAAAGTTGTTGTCTAAAAAGAAAAAATTATATTTTATATATTTGTGATATTTTGTGATATTTGTTGATATTTGGTGATATTTTATGATATTTTTAAATACTTTTTGATATATTTTAATATTTTATAATATTTGTTGATATTTGTTGAAATTTTAGGTATTTGCTGATATTTTTTAATATTTTTTAATACTTTTTGATATGTTTTTATGATATTTTATGAAATGTTGTGTTGTTTTGTGATATTTTTTGATACTTTTTGTTATAATTTGATGATATTTGCTGAAATTTGTTGATATTTTTTATATTTGTTGATATTTTTGATATTTGTTAATATTTGTGGACGTTTTTTAAAATTTTTTTGATATTTTTTGATTTTTCTTTTGATATTTTTGGATTTTATTTTTTATTTTTGATATTTGTTGATACTTGTGATATTTGTGATATTTTCGATATAGTTGATATCTCTGATACTTTTCATACTTTTGATATTTTGTGATGTTTTATGATATTTTGTGATATTTTGTGATATTCTGTGGTATTTTGTGATATTTTTTAATACTTTTTGATATATTTTGATATTTGTTGATATTATTTTATATATTTTTTTTAAATTTTTTGATACCTTTTGATATTTTTTAATGATATTTTATGAAAATTTTGTTATATTTTGTGTTGTTTAGTGTTATGTTGTGATATTTTTGATACTTTTTGATATTTGATAATATTTGTTGATATTTTTAATACTTTTTGATATTTTTTAATATTTTTTGATATTTTCGATTTTTATTTTTATTTTTGATATTTGTTGATACTTGTGATATTTTTGATATTTCCGATATAGTTAATATCTTTGATACTTTGAATACTTTTAATACTTTTGATATTTGGTGATATTTTTTGATATTTTTTAATATTTATTTATATTTATAGTTACCTTGATAGCGCAGAAAATAGCTGGTAAAGGGCGGCACACGCACCAGAAAGTGGAGCACAGTGCCGGAGTTAGAGTAATGGGAGCTGTAATGATACGGCTTCAATATCAAGGAGCCCATGTTCGTGTTGGTGCTGTCAATGTACTGCAGTAAAGGGGTAAACATATAATATAGTTAACTCAACTCTTTCAAATTGTCGACTCACATTATAATTGCTTATGTAATGCTGCTCATTCTCCTCCAGCTGCACGGCAATGGGTCGAGCGAGTCGTCGAAAGTTTTGCGCTTGGCGCAGATCCAACGACTCGGACTTGTAGTTGGCCAGGATCCATGGAAAGACCGGATACTGCATGAGATCGTTATAGGTGCGTCCGGCTATCTGATTGAGGGTCATCAGATATTCCCAGTTGGTCAGGAGGCCCTCGCGCCATTGTTGCGTTATGGCCAGCACTTTGGTATTGTCCGGCATTGTTACAATTTTATCACAGAATACCTCGCGCATGATTTTCCAATCGTCGGCGTTTTGTAGCGAAAAGAAAAGCGATTTATTTGTATCGAGGAGTATTTCGAAGGCCTTCTCCTGATGCTGATAGCGTTTAAGCCAAATTTCAGTTATGTTCGATATATCACAGTTAACGTTAAAGTATTTACAACGATATGTGGCTAGAAAATATAGCTTCAGATCGGTTATAATTATCTCGCCATCAATCTCTCCATCCACGGGCAAAAATTTCGCCGCAAAATTATAGAGTATCTGCGAGTTGAGCGATATGTTCAATTGCTGATCGTAGCTGGCTATCAAATAGTCCAGTGGACGCATATACTGTTCCACATCCTCGCGTTGTCCCTGTCCAGGACAATAATCGTTCATAAAGAATCTCCGATCAATGTCCAAATGACAGCGACGCAGACGCGTGTGAACTCGTGACGGTCCCTCCGTATCATCCAGTTCCCAGGAGCTAAAATAGGCAATAAGATATGTTTAAATACTATTTTTAATATTTTGTTATCATATTTAGAATCGAATCTACCACTCGGCGCGTTCGCTGCAGTGCCAAGGAGCGCCCTCGTGCGTCATCCGGCGTATAATCTCCAGCCATTTGGTGTACGTATAAGTGTCATCATAGTCCTTCATGTGGCACATGAGCAGCTTGCGTTCCGCATTCTAAAAAAGAACGCAAGAATATATATTAATATTTAAAGAAATATTTATGTAACGTAATGACTTTAAATATTAAACAAACTATTTTTAAATCTAAGTTTATAAAACTCTTTGTCCTGACTAACTGAGAATCAACGTGTAGGCCAAACAGTTAAAGCTAGAAAGCTGAAGTTTTCACACAACATAGCTGAGACAATTTTATCGTGCAATGAGACGGCGTTTTGCAAAATTGACCTGTTAGTGGGTAAAATTTGGGGTGAAGGTTCAGGAAATTGTTACTATGAAAAACTGTTTTGTTTCTTAAGATATCCAAAGTACAGAGGTAAAATAATGAAAAAATTATATTAAAAAATGAAACGTCTTAGGTTCAAGTCTTAGGTATTGTTTTATACTAGTTATGATTTAAGAAGTTAATTTTAAAGTTGTAGCTTGAGATTAAAATTTATGAATTTTTGAAAAGCTCAAGGAAAAAAAAAAAATAATTTGAACAAAATTTAAAAAAAATGATATGCAGAAAGAATTAAGAGGTCGAACCATGATCAAAATGATAGAGTAAGTTTGAATTTTCGAACAATTTTTGTTTAAAAATCGAGATCTTAAAACAAAAAGTTATTTCAACGAAATTTCTTTCTTTTGAAAATCGGATCATTTTCGACAAAGTTAATAAAATGTTGACCTAGCCACTTTTTAAGTCAAAATTCTTATCCAATTTGGCATGATTTTTTACAAAAACAAATAAAACCACCCAGAACCAATTTTAAAGTGTTGTTTTATATTAATTTGGGCGCAGGAGTTGATTAAAAATGAAAACTCGACATTTAAAATTTTAAAATTTTCGCAAATGGAAAGGGGAACCCTTATCTGGATCAATCAATATTCTTAGGCAAAAAATTATTTGAAATTTATGAAGTTTGAATGCAGGCCAAACCATGATCAAAATGACATTCCGCTTAAAAATCAGTGGAGTTTTGACAAAGTTATGCAAGTCTAAAGTTTGAAGATCACACCTGGAGCTCTGCCACGCGCCTGGTGGTCACCATGGAGGTGTCAATGCAGTGCTGAACGAGCGGCTCAAAATTGTAGAGTGTCTTCTCCAGCAGCTGCTTCTGTTTGCCGGCCAAATTGCTGCGATTCAACTCGAGGCGTTCCAGTTCGTGCTCCAGATTCCAGGTGGAATCGTTCTCCTTGATGCCCAGTGCATGACAAAGTGGCGACAGGTTCTCAATGGGCGGCTTGATGTCCTCCATGAGACTGAGCCAGAGCAGAGCCTTGATCATCTTGCCATCACAGATGATGGCGCTCTGGAACTCATCCTGGAAAGTACGCCACAAGGCATCCACAATGTAGGCACGCAGATCCCGCGGACGCGACGGTTGCAATCCCCAGGCAATGAAATTGTTGCACCTCTGATTGTTGGCAATGCCATACGAGACGAGCAGCTCGAACAGGGCCAACTCGGGACTGCTGGCCACATAGCTGCCATTGCCATTGGCCAGACATCCTGATCCTGCCGTGAAGAACTGCGTGCAGCGATCCAGCAGCAGCTCCATCCGAGTGCGACACTCGGTCGTGCTCAGGCAACAGTCGGACAGGCTGCTTCTCAGCCGATAGCCATGGTTGCCACCTGTTCCTGTTCCAGGACACGCCTCGAAGAACATGTTGAGCCATTGGAGTTGTAATGAGGCCTGAACTGTGCGAAAGCTGCGCACAATCAACGCCGGCTGTTTGTCCTGGTAGAAGGCCAACATGTTGAGGATGTCCCAAACGAGCTAGAGTTAGAGAAACAGAAAGAGAAGAGAAAAGTTATAGTTGAGAATTCCAAGTGAAAAGATTTCTTAATAAAATATTTTAGTTTAAAAGAATTAAACAATAAAATAGTTGCATGCATAGGAAAATCTAAGATATGGAATTATTAGAAAGAATATCCCGAAAACAGGATAACTTAACCCTTAATACTGATATTATTTGTAAAAAATTTGTAATGAAAATTAAATCTAATTTGTATGTCTTTCGAAAAAATCAAAATAGAAACAGGACAAAATTAATTTTGATTAGTCTTTACTATCAATAAAATTCATTACAATTCAAATTTAAAAACACATACCAAAGCTTACAAAAAATACTAAAAATAAAAAGTAATGTATCAGGCTTAAAAGATACTCACAAAAAGAACTAGCAAAATAATATCCGCAAGGATGGAAAAATGTGATTTTAATCAAATTTAATTTTTTAAAATTTAAATTTTAAAAAATTTTAAATAAAAAGTAACAGTAAGTAAAACAGAAACAGGATAAACATATTCTATATTTTCAATACTCTATCAAAAAAATTAATTATTAAAAATTCAAAATCCATACCAAAATATCAAAGCTTACAAAATATACGAAATACTTAAAGAATAAAAAAGATACTCACATTAATTTGTCCCACAGATTTAAGTGCACGTTCTCCAATGCCGCTAAGCAGCTCCACGATGGACTGATCCATGTTGGGTTGACCCAAGCGCAAGGAATAGAGTTGATAGAGCGCCTTGACGGAGCATTGGAGCAATCCAGCATCCACCAGGCTCAGTTGGTCATCGGAGTTCTGGAAGGGATGTAAGTATATTAAAATATATTTGTAAGAATTACTGAGAAACAAAATTAAATTAAAGAAAATTAAATAATAATCTAGCTTATTAATATTTCTAGATTTTAAGCCAAATATTTAATAGTAACTTAAAAAAAATTAAAAGTAACCAAAAAAGAGTCTATAATTCCTAAAATAAAAATTATTTGTTGTTTTTTTTAAAGAATTGTAAAATAACTTGGTATTTGATCTAGATTAAAAATTATAATATAATAATTACATTTTTAGTTTATTTTAAAGTGATATACATAAGTCTCATTTTAAATTTTTGCAAGACAAAATGAGAAAATAACAGTTGGGAAAGGCAAATATTAGGATAAGAATTAGAATTTCCCTAAATATTAAAATCATATTTTTTATTTGAATGTTATTACATATTTTTTATTTCTGATTTTTTAAATTTTTGACTACTTTATTTTAGATTAAAAATTATGAAATATTTATTGAACTTTAAATTAATTTAAAAATTATATTATAACTTTTGTTTAAAAATTTTGTAATAAAATTGAAAAAGTTACAAAGTTAATTTAAAGCAATAAAATAAATGTAACTTGTAATTTTTAAAATATCTGCCGTCTCTCTATTGGTTCTCCTGAATATAAATCTAATTAAATGCAAGCCAGAATTCAATTTATAAAGACTTACCTGCAAGTAGAGTCTGAGCAGCGCCCTGAAGACACGCTGTGGCTCCGTGTTCCAGCTGCTGTTGCCCAAGGCCATCGAAATGGCCAACAGGGATTGCAAACCGAAGCGCTGACGAATGCCCAGAGTGACCTCATTGGAGTTGAGCACATCGTCGAGGCTGCCATGGAGATCCGTGACCCAGGAGAGACACGCCTCAAACATGGCCACATCGCTGCCATGAATGGTCAGTTGGTTGGCCAGATGCAGCGGATACAGTTGCTTCGAGGCGGCAATTAATTCGGCAGTTGGCAGACGCTTTGTCAGCACCGTCAACAGTTGAACAATGGCCGTGCGAACGGCACAGCTTCGCTGATTGGCCAGGACCAAAAGGAACTCCAGTTTGACATAATGACGCAGTACCTCATCCACCGCCGAGTCTGGCAGCAGGCAAAGGAAATCCTTGAGCAGAATCAGCAAACGTTGCTGCAACGTAACAATTCCCAGTTGATTGTAAAAATCGGTTTTCCGACTCGGCAGCGTTGGCGTCATCTGAGCTGAACTGTGTCCTGTGCTGTGTCCCTTGGACAGACCTGGGAAGAACAATTAAAATTTTAAGTTACATTATTAACTTGATTACTTGTTATTTGATTAAATTAGTTAAATAACCCAACAAACACTTAATTCTTTTGAAATTTCTAAAATTTTCGAACCCTTAAAGAGAAAATTTTAGTTTTATCATGAAAAGGAGACATGAAGGGAGGCATGAAAGGGAGGCATGAAAGGAGGCATGACAAATAAATTATATATAAATAAATTATGTATATTCTCAATCAGGACAATAAGCTGCCTGTATTTGTCTGTTTCTATCTCAGTTTTATAAGAAATCACAGAAATCACGAGTGACGAACGATACTAAATTTGCAAATATAAATTATTCTTGAAAAAAAAAGGTTTGGCATTCGGCACATTGCACAAAAAGGTCCCGATTCTTCATCTTACCTAATAAAAATAAATTTTTTGCGCAGTGCCGAATGCCAAGCTTTTTTTTCAGAATAATTTAATATCGTTCGTCACAAATTTGGATATCAAAAGTTTTTAAGCAAGGAAATGTTATCGTCACTAGATTTTACCACGTAAGGATATTTTTTTTAGAAGATTTAATCAGAGAATTATGTAATTTCTTTCAGTGTTGGACATAATTGAACTTACTTGGATGCGTGTGGAGGCGTCTTCTGGCCAACTTGAGAGGACTTCGCTTGGGACTTTGGCTGGGGCTGTTGGGATGACGACGCTTGAATTTGTGGCGCCAGCGTGAGGCCTCCACGGGACTGAGCAGACGCAGTGCAGCCTTGTTGAGATTGGAACAGTCGGCCATGTGATCCAGCTGATCCTCCATTTCAACGAGCGCTCGTTTATAGCTGGAATTCGAGTTGTGCAGGCGACGCAATCTTTTGATGCGCTCGGCACGCTCCGCATCGAGTTCCTGGACAGGTGGCGGAACCTGTCGCCTAAACGAGGTGGTCACCCGACTAAGATTGGCGGCGACCAGAGAACGTTCCTTGACTGGCAGCTGTGGCGTTAGCAGAAAATAGAAATTGCCACGATCATGGGTGACATAGCATTCGCTGGGCTTGTGGAGCAGCAGCAGCAGCTTCATCATCTCGTCCAGCAGCGACGGCGCTGGCGGAGATCCCGCGAATACCGCCAGGATCTGCACGAAGCATTCGGCGGCATAGGGCGAAATATGCACCGGACTGGGCGATTCAATCACATAGACCTTGCAGAGATTGAGCAGGGAGCGCAGCAGACCCGAATTCTGCAGCTGCTCCATATTGAAATCCCGCTGCGGGTGCTTCTCCCGACTCAGCGCGAGTATCGAGCGGAAGAGCAGGTCCAGCACATCCGAGTGCGTCGCCCCGGAGCGATGCCAATCCGAGTAGCGTTGGAGCACGCCCAGCACGAGTCGAGGATAGACTAAAATGGCCGTCGTGTTGTCGTTCACATGGAGTCCATCGCCACGGCGACTGATCAGCGGCTGGGAGCAGGCATTGTTCACAATGCTCCGCAGCAACTGGACATCCTTGGAGCAGCGCTCCGACTTGATCACGTAGCCAATGAGCGACAGGTAATCCTGACGCAGAAACTCCGTGTACAGCTGGGCATCCGAGTGCGCCACCTGGAGCAGCAGGTCCAGGGCGAGGGATTGAGTGCTTGCCGTGCCAGAGAGCTCCACAATCTGAAATGATGGTGAAATCAATTAGAACTCTGTGTATTCAAGTGTGCTAGACTTTGAGATACTCTGTATCCAATTTAAAATATTATAAGATAACAAATTTTATAATTAAATGTTGAGATATTCCAAATCCATAGAAATAAAAATATTTAATTAGAGTGTGCTAGACTGTGAGATACTCTGTATGCAATTAAAAATATTATAAAATAAGAAATTTGAAAATTAAATGTTAAGATATTCCGAAATCACATATAAATACACGAATAAAATTAACTAATTAGAATTAGTCAAGTGTGCTAGACTGTGAGATACTCGGTATTCAAATAAAAATATATATAAAAAAAAATTGAAAATTAGCTAAGTGTGCTAGACTTTGAGATACTCAGTATCCGATTTAAGATTCAAATTAAAATATTTCAATACTAAACACAAAAAACAAATATTTTACAGCATTTGAAAACAAAAGAAATTTTCAAGCGAGTGTGCTGAACAGTGTAATACTCTGTATAAAGTTAAAAATATGCAAATAAAATATAAATTAAAAAAAAAATACAATATTCCGCCAAAGAAAAATACTTTCCGAGGTTCGAACCACTACAATATTGTTGTCAACAAAAGGTAAGAACGTTACAGCCGAGTATGCTAGACTGTGAGATACTCAGAAGGAATATACAAATATCAATTAAAATACAGGATACAAATTTTAAAATAAAAATCTTGAGTATTTTGGGGATGAAACTCTTGAAAAATGTATAAGGTGATGAAAAAAAAAACCCATCAAAGCTTTGGATACTGAGTATAAATAGAGATTACCAGGGAAACAAGTATACTCTCTTCAGATGCTGCACTTACCCTGGCAAAGAGATAGAGCATTGTGGAGAGTCCTCCATTGAGCAGCACCGCCGTTTGCAGCGTCTGCGGATGATGTTGCATCAGCTCGCCATACAGCATGTGTCCCTGGGGTTGGCCATAGCACGCCATGTCCATTTCCTGGCTGGCATCGTAGCACATGACGAGATCCGGCTGTTGGGCCGAATAGACCAGGACACGCGCCTGCCGCAACAGTTTCATGCAATCCGCATGATTGCCAAACGAGGAAGTTGTCAACTTGTTCAGCTGGACATAGCCATAGTTGGGCTTCCAATTGGCCACCTGACACTGAGTGAACTCGGTGAAATCCGGTCCCATGGCCGTCAAATTGAGCATAAGATTGCGTTCCGCCAGGCGACGCTTGAAGAGCACAAGATTGGCCAGCGCGTAGCGTGGCGCACATCCATCCAGTGTGGAGCGGGAGGAGCTGCTGTTGGAGTTCCCACTGTTGCCACTCTTCGAGGGCATCCCCTCGCCCACGGCGAGCATCTGAAAGCTGTGCGAACGCGACGCGAAGCGCAAGTTGTGGAAGGGCAAACTCAGCGTGTGCTGCTCGAGGCCATCCTGGAAGATGGTCACCTGCAATTAGAAGAAAAGGACATTAATAAATCAATTTATTACAAATTTAATTTGATTTTTTTTTCTCGGAAAAAAATATAATTTATTTAGAATTTAAATTTATAAAAATTTAAAGAAAGGTTTACAATTAAAATTATAAATTACTAATATTAAATTGATCTTACATTGAAATTTTAATAATTTAATAAATAATAATAACTTTAATAAATCAATATTTTGCATATACAATGTATTAAGAACTTCATTTGATTTGTCTCGTTAATTCGGGGATTTAAATAAATTGTAAACTATTAAATTAAATATTTTAATTGTCAAAATTAAAAACGTAAATTTTTCAAATTTAAAAATTAAATATGAATGAAAATTGTACATTACAAAAATTTATGGAAACTTTAATTTCAATTTTAATAATTTACAATTTTAATTCCTACATTTATTATTATTTAAATTTAAAATTTAAATGTTAAAAAAATTTAAGTTAATATTCAACATTTCATAATTTAAAAAGAATTTTGAAAAAGGTGTTTTTTTAACTTTAATAAAGAAATTAATTTTTTTAAGAAAATGCCTCAATTTATAACTATTTTCAAATGCTTTGTATTTTTGGCATTTTTGTGATTTTTTGTATTCAATTTTAATTTCTAACTTTAATAATAAAAATTTTAAAATAACTTATATTTTTTCATTTTTAAGATATGAAATAAAATTCGAGTTATTTAATGGCTTTAAAAGACAAATTGAATTAAGAAAAACGTTTCTAAATGCTTCAGTATCTTAAAAGTCCTATACAAAGTCAATGAACTGATATTTTTGATAAACAATTTAAAAAATGTCATTTTCCAATTCAATATTCATCTTTCTAAATTACCTGCAAGGTATCCGCCTGCTGCTGTAATCCAAAGACCAAATGCATCCATTTGTTCCTGGGCAAACGGAGTTGCTGCAGCTGAAAACTGGCGCCTTCAAAGTAACCGGCGTTTCTTTCCTGCGTCGCCTGGTGTCCATTGAGCAAGTGCATCTGCCCGAAGCTATTGAGCAGTGCCATCTTTGTCTGCTTCAAGGCATGACGAAAACTGGAGTTTGTGTTGTTCGTCTGAGTTGCGGCTTCGCTGCTGGCCTCCACGTGCTCCTCGATCCGGGCCGGAAGCGGCTCACTGGGTTTGACCAGCTCGAAGACCAGCTGAAGATTGCTGCTCAGGTAAATGCTCAACATGACGGCGCTGCTGCCCAGCGAAACCAGGTGCGATTTCTAGAGGAGATTGGTAAGGCATAAATTTGAGAATAAGTACAGGGAATAAAGAATAAATAAAGAAAAATAAACTGCAAATAAATAAGGAACAAAAATCTAGAAAATCAATGCAGAAAAATATTCAGAGCCCAAAAATTATGGATAGCTTAAGTAAAAATTATAAATAAAATATTTTAAATTTAAATTTTTAAGCAAACCTTTTTTTTTAGGATCGTCTTAGTTTTTTTGATTTTCAATATAATTTTGTTCATTACATTTTTCCATATTATCGTTTAAAAATTTTTAAAATCAGGCGATCTTTAGCTTAACTTTTTTTTAAATATTTTCTTAATTTTTTATCTTCCAATATTATTTTTTTGATTACATTTAATATTTAATATTTATAAAGCCCCATTTAAAGATCTCTAGTTTTTTTTATACCTATTTTTATTCTAACAATTTTGGTCTATTTTTTATGTCTAGTTAAAATCTCAGATAACCAAATTATTTTTTTTTAACACATTAATTTTAATTTTTGCATTCCCAATTTTAATGCCTAATTAAATTTTTACTAATATTTTTTTCGTTTTTTTTGTGTATCCAATTAATTTCATATTTTTACTATCTAAAAATTTAAAATCTGAAAATAATTCTTACACAAAATTCCGAAATAAATATTATTTTCAACTATTAGGTATACAAATATTAATATTTTTTATCAGAAGTCAACAAAAGTCAAAAGTGTTCTTCCACTCACTGTCAAATCCTCGCCAGAGTAGCGTGTTTCATCATCGTTCAACTGTGTGAAGCTGCGATGCATTTGCTGACCCTTCACCTCCAGCCACATGGACAAGGTGAGTCCATCCGGTTGCCAGAGACGCGTCTGTGTCACGGGAACAATGCAGGCAGCGCGGGTGAACAATGTGGTGGCCTGGCACTGCTGATGCTGCAGACGCACTCGCTCAATCTCTGCGCTCATAAATGGATCCGATGTGATCACAATCTTGCCATCGATTGTTATGGGAAACTCCAGCTCCATGCAGGGTTGAGCCTTGCGCAGACTGAAGGCGCAAATGTGATGCATGTGACGCATCAACAGCTCCGCCGGCGGCTGTTTGCTGGCCAGGATTGAGAAGTAACAGTTTAAGACATCTGGCGTATTCAGATGATTTATCAACTCCAGTATTGATTGCTGCAGCTCTGTAAAATTCAATGGAATTTAGAATGAATGAATACAACTTTAAAATAAAAAAAGGATTATAAAATAACTTAAATTGATCAGAAAATTACTAAAAAATTCTTCATTTTAATTACGATTACTTATTAAAATTACTTTTAAAAACAAATAAAAATGTTAAGGAAATAATTTCATAAACTTTCCTTATTTTAAGTCTACATAAATGAAAAACTTAATAATAATTACATATCAATTATTATTTAGAAACCTGAGATAGGAAAATAATCTAAAATTATCTGCTATAAATCCGCATTAAATTATTCCTAATTCTTATTTTGAACATAAATAAAAACTTATGAAACAATAATTAAAATAAATTAAAAATAAAAGTGAAAGTTCGATTTTTAAATAATTTTTTAGTTTTAATTTATGAATAAATTCATAAACTATTCTTATTTAAAGTCTACATAAATATAATAAAAAATAATACAATTTCAATTATTATTTGAAAATTAGCAATTGAAAATAAAAAATACAATTTAATTTCAAAAATAATATTTTAATTGAAACTTATCTAGAATAAGGTTAATTTTCTCTCACCTCTCAGTTTGGGATCACTGCTGCTGAGAATGGGCGCGAATCCCTGGAGCAGGCACAAGGGTCCGCCCAGATAGTCCCTGATGACAAACAACCGATTCGCCAGCTGGGTGAGACTCTCGGTCCAACCACTTGGCTGGCGCATGCAGAGCAGCGACAGCTCCACGAGCATCTGGACCACGAGCTGACTCAATCCCTCGTGCATGATGTGACTGCGATAGCGGGACGAGGGCTGGAAAGGTGTCCACGATTCGTTGGCAGCAGCGGCAGCTGTAGTAGAAGTGACTCCACCATTGATGACATCGCACTCGGATTCACTCAGCTCGGCAATTTCCCCGTCCGCCTCGTAACCCTCGTCGGCAGTCAAATAGTACTCCTGATCGTTCTCACTCAATTCCAGCTCGCTGTCGGCGGCACAGCTGAGAGAAGCACGTGTGGAGAAGTAATCGGCATCGCCAATGGCCCCGTCACTCGAATTGGGGCGTCTGCGTGGTGTCGGGGGCGTGGCCAATGAGTTTTTAGCCGGCAATTTAACGACACTTTGTTGCTGCTGCTGCTGTTGTCGCGGTAATTCAAAGGAGGGCGTTTTGACCACGCCCGCTGGCTCATTGTGTGTTGAACTGGACGACAGCTCGGCAATTTTCAGCAGTGTTTGCAGCGTTTGTATCACAGCATTATCCCGAGCATGTTGCTCGCCATGCTCCGTCCAATTGCTGGAAGCGTTGCTCAATATAATCGCCTTCAACTTGCGCAGATGTTTCTGCATCTTCTCAACTGCAAGTAAGAAAATCAAATGAATTTGAGTATGCATAATAATTCAAAAGAGAGCGACAGAGTCTAACATGTTGAAGAGATACCCTCTATTCACAATTTAAGATAAGAAAAGTGCCCTGTTCTTTTGCTTATCTTGCTCAAACATCAACAGAATCAGAGACAAAGATTGAGATTCAGATTCAGATTCAGATTCGGATGGAGACTGAGATTTAGACTGTTTGTTTGTTTGTTGTCAGCCTTCGACGAGTGCCGAAGCAAAAGTGTTGTGCTGTTGAAGCGTGTGGAATGCCATCTGTAGTGTCGCCAAGTGCCAGTGCTGACACATTTAGCTACTTTATAGCTAAACTGTAAGTTAGTAAATTTGGCTATTTATGATAAATATTTCATCATTTTGCCAGTTTAATTCAATTTAAATATTGACAAATTTCAATAAAATGCTTTAGCTAGAAATCTGACTAGCTTTACAAAGCGTGACTGACACTTTTAGCTACTTTACAGCTAAACTATAAGCTCGTAAAGTTGGCTGTTAAAAACAAATATCTCATTAATTTTTTAAATGACAAATTAAATTTAGCTTAGATATTGGAAAATTTGCAGAAATATCTTTAGCTAAAAGTCTGACTAACTTCAAAAACAATCAGACTATTTTTTAAGATCAAAAGACAATTAAAAATCGATTTAAATTCTTTTTAAACATACAATACGAAATACTTTTGTTAGCTAATAATTTAACTTTTTCAAAAAGTTATTTATCGACTTAACTTAAAAATTGTCAAATTTCTAGAGATTCCATTCAAAATTAGTAGTTTACAAATTTTCTATTAGCTAGAAATCTAGCTTTTTAAAAACGTTACTTGATTATTTTCCAGATTGCAAGGTAACTAACACATAAACAAAGTTATTAGATTTTTCATCTGGCAATTTAAAAAAACTATTTGCATTATCAGGTGTGCTACAGAAATCTCTTTCACCTGCAAAAATGACGTAAATTTCATACAAATTTACGTCAAATTCAAGTGAAAGAGATTTCTGTAGCACACCAGATTGTTAGGTTTTTTAAAAATTGGTTTTGGAATTTTTTTTTTTTGATTATTTATCTATTTAAAACCAGATTTTTATTTAACGCGTACGCTATTTTAGCCCTTGAAATTCTGGCAACACTGAGTGCAACTGCACACACCTCACACACCTCACACACACACACACACACACACACACTTGTTAAAACTGGCAGAAATTCAATCTGATCCGTTGCGTTGTAAGCGCTCGTATTATGGCAGAAAAAACTAAAAAAAAACAAAGCTAAAACAAGAAGTAACTCAGCGTCTGGCTGACTGAATGACTAACTGACTGGGCTTATAATTAACTCTTAGGCAACCGCAACGCACCGTTATTAGCCCACAAACAACAACGACAACAACAGCAACAGCAACAACAACGACAACAATTGTCGCCCTCTCATCTGCTAGAGTTGAGTGTGTGTGCTTTGTTCTTTCTCGACTCACGATGCATTTCAACGGCTTCTCTAGCCTCTGTCGGTCGCATTGGAAACGCATTAGCCGCAGAATGTTATAGAAGTAGTTAGCAACTAAGAGGTAGCTAACAGACAAGAGATTTTGCAGCTAAAAAGATACTCTAGAATTATTATTTTAAACTATTAAAATTTAAAAAAAAAAAAATTTTAATATAAAAGTTATGTAATTGTTATCAAATTAATATTAAAACTTTTTTATTTTTATTTTAATGATGATTTTAAAGTCCTAGCATAACTCTGATTTTCAATGATTATATTAAAAAAAAAATTATAAGTTGTTATTCAATTTGTAACATAAAAGTTTCAATTAAAATTTGAATGCAAAAACTTAAAACTGCAAAAAAAAGACAAAAAATTTATAATAAATATATATTTATAATATAAAATGTGCAATTAAAAATTTAACTCTAAATATAAGCTTTTTTCATTTTTATAATAAAAAAAGTTTATCCTTCAATTTATATGATAAAAATCATAGATAAAAATCCTATTCAATTTTAGTGTCAAGTCAAAGCACCCGTTAAACTTGCAAGTGCAGGGTATGGTAACCACTTAAGCGTACAATCGCTGACACGCCCACTCTCCAATCTCAGACACTCTGAAACTCACCTTCTTCGTTCTGAAAGCCCTTGATGCAAATGGCCATGGTCGCCTCGAAGAGTTTCAACAGCAGTTTCTTGCACTCCCCATTCGATTCGTACAGACAATACAAATCAGCATCGATGATGTCGAGAGATGTTGACTCTCTTGGGGCACGACTCTCGTTCTCCTCCTTGCCACCAAAAAGTGAGCCCACAATGTTAAACAGTTTGCTAATTAAACCCGCCGCTTCCACCTGATGCTCCACAACAACGCTGGAGAGGATCAGCTGATTGGCTGATGACTTGTTATTGCTTTGATTGCAGCCGCGTATGTCGAACAAAACAATGCTTTCATCCGGTTCACTGCACTGCAGATGATGCAGGAACGATGATGATTCTGACTGCTCCACGTAGTGGTCAATGACGGCGGCGTAGTCCAAGCTGGAGTCCGCGTAGTCCGAGCTCGTTGTGGTCGTCACCGAGGCTGCCAACGCACTGAGCGGCAAATTGGCATGTGAGACGAGCGTTTCCAATGATTTACCTAAAGGAATAAAATTATTATCGTCTTCTTTGTGACACCATTTAAGTAAGAGACATTAAAATGCTGGTCAAATATCAAAAAATAATAAGGGTACCCCTTTGCTTAATCGATATCTTGGTCCGATTTTTGACCTAGCAACTTTACAGTCCAAATTGTTGTCCATTTTGGCATGATTTTTTACAAAAAAGATGAAACCTTCCAGCATCAATTTTAAATTATTGTTTTATACTAATTTGGGCACCAGAAATTCGATTAAAAATGAAAACTCGATAGATAAAATTTTGAATTTTCGAAAATACAAAAAAAAAATAAATATATTTTTAGGCCAAAAATTACTTAAACGAAGTTAATTAAACTTGAATGCAAAATGAATTTAGAGACCAAACCATGGTGAAAATGACATTCTTTAAAAATCTGTTAATTTTTTGCAAAGTTATAAAAGTTTGACCGAGTAAAATTAATTTTCTATATTTCTAAAACAAATGAATACGATTTTTTCTAATTTTGTATACTCTGATATATCTACTTATTTAAAATTTATATTTTTTTTTCCTGATTATGAGTTTTATAAACTTTAATCTATGGTTTTTTCCCAAGTTTCTTTTCTTAATCTTATGAAAATATTTAAAATTTATCAGAGCTACCTTCCAATGAACTTGTGCCCCTGTTGAGCAGTGTTGGAGAGGGCGTAGATGTTGTTGTTGTTGTTGCTGTCGGCGTTGTTGTGGTTGCGGTTGAGATTGCGGCTTTGGGCAGCATGAGGAAACAGCTAAGCGCATTGTAGTTTAACTTGAGTATGTCAATGATTGTCTTATCACCATGTCGTAACTGCAGCTCCTCCTCCTCCTCCTCTTTTTCCACCTTCTCCTCATCATTTTCATCTTCATCGACTGTCATTTCCACGGGTATCGAGTAGATTTTGGCAAACTCATTGTAAAACAGTTGACTTGTCTTTAACAGCTCATAGTTGAGTGTCCACTGTAGCGCCGTTATATAGAGTATATCGACAGGTTTATGTCCCTCAAGTAATGCTGTATTCGATGCCTCATCCAGCCAGAATTTGACTTGAGAACGCTTGGCGCATTTTTGAAGCAAGGCCTGAAACAATTTCGAGGCGCGATCGCTGCTATTGAGTTGAAGTTGTATCAGACGACGACTTAGAGCAAACTGTTCCTGACCATTGTCGCCCAGGAAGGCAATGTTATCGATGCCCACCTTGATGAGATCACAAACACCGCGCTGCAGTTCGGGAATAGTCAACAAATCCTGCATGTGTCCTGTAAGATATCAAATACATTTGAGCTTTAATTTAAACAAGAGAATGAAAATGAAAAGTAACTACTTATAAATAATCTAAAAATAATTTCTATAAAACAAATATATAAATTGAAAATAAATAAGATATTTCATAATTTATTAATTATTATTTCTTCTTAGCTATTTTTGTAAATATTAACTGATTTATATATTGTTATTTATTTGCAATCGATTCATGTTTAATCTTATAATTGTAAAACATAAATTTTCCACTAGAGCCTCAGATAAGCCCTGTCTTAGAATAGTTTCACTATTGTCACATACTTCGATATGCTGATAGGCCGTAGACCTAAGTAAATAAAGTCTGCGAACAGATACGGAGTCTTCACACCATCTGCGATGATAAGAAGGCGACGCCATCTGCAGTTGTATAAAGACGATAACCATTGATTGTTTAGGTTACTATTCTAATAGATATAAGTAGTTTAAGATAATTTTAGAGTTTTCAATAAATCTGCCGAACTCCTCGGCCATTAGTCCAAATCCAACACCCGAGCTGTTCACTTTATTTCGCCGCGTCGCTCTGCCGATATTCAATTCATTAATTTATTAAAGACTACACGTTGATTCTCAGTCAGGACAAAGAATTTTATATATATAGATGTAAAACAAATTCGAACTTGAATTTAAATCCAAAAAAATAAAATAAAAAGTAAGTATTCAAATCAAAAATATTTTTTTTAATAAAAATTACAAAATAGAAATTTATAAGAAATATTTTATAATTATTATATTCAGATATAAATATTTGTTACTGATTAATATATTTTAATTTACTTTAATTTGCTATATCGAAATCTAAATCAAATATAAGTTAGTGTCAGCAAATCTTTTAAAATTTATATTCAGCTACAAAAATAAGATATATTTTAGTTTATTGATCAAATCATATTTTTTTTTAACTGATTTAAATACTTTTGTTCATTTATAATCGATCTATTAACGGATTTAAGTTTGATATAACGAAATTAAAATCAAATTTAATGTCAAGAAATCTTTAAAATAGAGTAAAAGCAATAGATTCTTTATATTTAAAAAGATACTTTGAATAAACGTATATTGTTATAACAATTATAGCTACAAATAATTGTTATAATACAAATTAAAATGCATATTTTTTAGTTGTTATTTTATAATTATTATGTTCACATAAAAAATGAAGATGTTTTGAAAATGATTGATCAATTAATAACTGGCATAGCAAGGGATTTATTATGTCTTAAAAATACTTTGAATAAACGTAATTAATATGCTACAAACCAATGTTCTCCTCGTTGTAGAAGGCCTTCACCAAGCGAATGTCACTCAAGTACATCACAAAGATGCTCAGACATTCATGCAGCACACGATAATTGTCCAGTTTGCCGAGTATTTGTAGGCGTGGCAATTTGTTGTTAACTAGATTGCCCTTAATTTCAGATTTGTACTGCCTGAAAACGGGCAAAACAACCTCAGCCAAGATGCCAGCAGATAGATCGTAGGATAATAAATATGCAATATGCTTGAGATGCTTTAGAAACAGCAACATGGAACTGTCGTTCAACAAAGGACGATAGTTATCCTTATAGATGCCAAGAAGTTGAGAATGAAATGCCGGCGACTTTAATTTCTCCTCGCAGACGCCACAATGTTGCGGCGAACGCTTCACGAAGATTGTGTGCAGCACATTGTAGTGTAGAAATTTATAAGCGCACTTTTGATAGCTGCCCGAGAGTTGAGTTGCCAAACGCAAGCAGGTTGCATAATTGATGGCATTGTAGTGACAACAGCAGCTGCCGGTGCGCATTAGCGAGCGCACACTGTGCTCCTGCAGCTCGGGCGGCAGACAAGGCAGCAGTTGATACAGTTTGCCCTGGAAATGATGAAAAATCATATGAAAATATTGATATTATCATTTAAAATTGATATGCCTACCTGGAAATAACAACTGAGTGAGCGTTCGGTGCAGTGCAATTGACTGTGACGTTGTCGCTTATGACGATGTGGCGGCTGTTGCTTCGCCAAGGCGCTGGAGTTGCTGCTCTCCATGAGGCATTGCTGCTGCTGCTCCTGTCGCGACAGATGATCCGTGAGTCGCAACAGCAGCTTGTAGATGTGTAGAAATAGCAAAGAAGTGCAAGTTGTGGTTGTCGCTGCCTCTTGGAGCACATCGAAGCAGCTATCAAAATGCTTGACATCGATTTGTTCCAGCTGTTGAGCGCCATGCTCGACGAGATTGTGCAGAGTGCCAAACATCAGATAGAGTATGCCATGTGAGAGCAGGGAACTGCCGCGATTGGCAGCCAGCGCGTACAACAATTGACTAAAGTTGCTATTAAAATCCAAGACATTTGAATGCTCTTCATTTATATAAAAGCTGTTGACACAGTGTGCAATTAATTGGAGCAGCTCGAATTTGATAATCTCATCATTGGCGTCATCTACACAATTATTGCAGAGATGTCCCAGTGCAAAATTGTGCACAGTGACACTTAATTGTGGTTCCTGTTCCGCATCAATGCAACGCGTTAACAACTGAATGAGCAACAAGGCCAATTCATCACTTGTTTTGGTAGCTGCCCGAAACTGTTCAAAACTCTGTTGAATCTCATTGGAAAATTGCACATGTTGTTGCTGCTGAATTTGCTGTTGAATTTGCTGCTGTTGTTTACGCGCCTTGTTGCGCTGCGAATTCAGGTGAAAGCTGCCAATGAATTGTGTTATGCTGGTGAGGGATTTCAACTCGGGATTCTCAGCACTCCATTTGCAGTTGGGAAACAGATTGATGCACAGTTGACAGAGACTCTTCTGTGAAGCAATGTGCTGCAACAACAACTTATTAATGATTTATATTTAAATAATAATATGCATTGACTTGCCTTGATTTGCACTCGCAGCAGAAATCCGAGCAAGTGCTGACCGAGTCCGTCTGTTAGAAATGTGCGCAGCGCAAGGATCTTGTTGCAGTCGCTGGGCGTGCTGAGTATAAGCTGCAATATTCAGACAAAATTAATAAATACATATTATTTGCTTAAGATAGAAAAAATATATATAAAATATAAACATGTCTATAAACAAAGAAATACAATGAAAGTATGATAAATAAAATTAATTGATGTATATAATATGATAAATCAAATTAATAAATAAATAAATTAAAAGGTTTTTAACAAAAGGTTGTAAATAAAAAAAAATGTTTATAAACTTTAATTTTAATTATTTTATAATCTTTTAAACTAGAACAAGCTTAAAAGTTTATGATTGAATAAGGGAAAAAACGTTTAAAAAGTATCTATGAATAAATACGTGTTTTTAAATTAACAAATTAAATTAATAAATAAATTAATAGTGTTTTTTTTTTTAAATTAATAATAAAATGGTGCTTATTTTATATAAATAAATATAATGTTACTAAGACTTTAATTTTAATTATATCATTATTTTAAAGACAAGAACAAGTTTAAATAAATAAATTTACTTAAATATAAATTATTTATATATGGTAGAATAAATGAAAGCATAATTAAAAATATTAATAAATAAATAGGTGCTTTTTTTAAATATTAAATAAAATGTTAGTAAAAATTTATTTTTAAATACATATATAAAAATATTTTAAATTAAAACAAGTTTTAGTAAATAAATTTAAAAAAAATATATATTTATTTATATTTATTTTTTATATATCCTCAAATAAATATATACGTGTTTTTTTGAACAAATTAAAGTTTATTAAAAACTATTAATAAATAAATGAATGGCATTTTTTTTATTATAAATAAAATAAATTGTTAATAAGACTTTAATTTCAATCAAATCATAATTTTGTAAATAAGCACAAGTTTATTCTGTTAGAAGTTACTCTAGCCAAAAACAGTATTTATGAGATATTCTAGTTTATACATACAATTTTTCTGTTTTAATTTGTTTAAATAATAGTAGTTATATTGAATTTCCTACCTGCGCGAGATTGTGCTGCTTGCGTAGCTGCTTGATGCATTTGTCCTGCTGTTCGCTTTCCGATCCCTGCGATCGTTTGGCCGCGCTGATGATTTGATAAACTTGAGCAAGGAGATAGGAACACAGCTCCTCGGGCAACTGGTTAAAGTTACTACAAAATTAAATAGATTAAATAATGTTTGTTAATTTAGGGCAACTTCTCGCACCTATTGAACTGTGCATCCTGCAGTGTTTGGTCATCCAAGAACTGAAAGTTGTAGAGCAATAACCAGAGCCAATGTTCCTGCAAGTGAAAGTGTGATAAGAATTAAGTGATTCCAATTTCGACTGGTATCCGAGTTGAATACAAACCTTGACACTCGCTGTTTGGTTATCATCCTCTGCCTTTGCCTCCGCCTCAGACTCTGAAGTTTGCAGATAATGACTCCAAAGTCTGTTCAATGTGTGCAGCAAAAGTTGACGTTGCTCCTCCTCCTGCTCCCCATTCTCCTGCTCCCCTTTCTCCACCATACTTCCTGCTGGCTATTGCTCCTACTGCGACTGCGACTTCGATCTCCTCGAGCATCGGGCAATGTTGTGGCCGCAATGAGCGTTGCAAGACAACTGGGCTGCGAAAAGAACTGAGACTGTAATTAAACAAGTAAATTAAGTGCACTTGTTCGTACAGTTAGTCTAGTAAGTGTTTTATCAAGTGCCGTAACAATTATACATTTTATTAAATAAAAATGTAGTCATAAATAATACTTAACAAAAAAATATATTTAAATATTGTTTAAACTTTTTTGTAATTAAGAAATATAGTTTTATTTAACTCATAATTCTGATTTGCGATTTCTGGTCTCACAAAAATCATATATCGAATTTTATTTTATAAACAAAAATTATTTTAAAAAATCACAAATTTAAAAAAATTAATACTTTTTAATGAGATTAATGTTTAAATTAAAAATATAGATCCAAAATTAGTTCGCCTTCTCAACAACATAATTCAATTTAAAGCTCGTTATATGAATCGGTTACGAAACGGTTATTTCAGTTTGAACAATTTCGGTTAATCGGTTTCGGTTATGGTTACGGTTTTAATCCCTGGTTAAAACATTTACTTGACTAACTGTTAATATGCGTACTGCCTACGTGCGTGTCTGTGTGAAAGAGAGGGTGGGAGAAGGGGAGGAGAAAGGGAGAGGGGCGATGTGTGATTATTTGCAGCTCAGCACAGAAAGACACAGAGGCCGGTGCAGCTGATTATTTTGGACGGACAATAATGGAAACTTTTATTCTTGTTGTTGAAGTTGTTTTTGTTGTTGCTGGAAAACTATTTGATTGCTATTTATAGATGGATGCTCCAATGGCATTTTGCATTCACTCTGTTGTCAAGCGCAGTCAAAGCCGGCTAGTGGCAGGGGGAGGGTGATGATAGGAGCAGAACCACAGCCTCCAGCCCCCCCTCCCCCTGCCTAAACCAAGAGTAAACAGCTGGCAATGATGCGCGTCGTGTAACGGTTAATGCACGCAGAGTCGATAAGCGATAACCAACTACAAAAAATAAAGAAAAATAAAAAAAATGCAGTGTCTTGAATCAATAGAAAGTAAATAATTAATTAATGAAATGACCGTTCAGAGCAATTAAGAGAGTCGCTTATCGCTCAACGACCGCACAAGAAAAACCACAACAACAAAGATTGCAGTGTAAACCACAACAAAATAAAAGTTTGTCCAATTTCTAAACTGCGTAGATACTTGCTGGCGAAATAATTTACACACATTATTTAATTATAGTATATAAATGCTCAAAAAACATCAGCAGACATTACCAACAAAAATGTATAGAACAACGGAATTAAGTACCGAAAATAAAAACTGGAAACAACAACAAATTTTAATACGCCATTTTGGTTTTAAGTGTGTTCACTGTCCACTTAAATATGATTAATACAACACATTAAATGTTGTTTTTTTCGTATTACACAGTATTAGTTGTGATGCGCGTTTTTGTCTGTGTATGCGTGCGTTAGAAAATTGTTATAAACAAAAAGTGCTCAAGTGCTTTGTTGTTGCAGAAATCAGCTGTCTGTCTGAAGCTCGATAACTGTTTCACACAATAATCGATGAGTGCTAGCATTTACATTTTCTGATACAGCTGTACAACAGAAATGAACAGCTGCTGCTGAAAGTTATAAAATGTTAATGTTATAAGGCTTGCAGCTGTTGCAACAAGTTGTAATCGATAGCTTTATTTCAGACTGTTAAGGCAGCTGCTGTTAATGTAATGAGTTTACAGCTTTTAGTAACAGAAACATAACAGCGCGCGGAATTTGAAATGAAAAATTTGAAATTTTTAAAAATCGATTCAAAAAATTGAAAAACAATTTAAAAAAAACAACAACTAAAATACAAAATATTGTAAAATAATAAAGTTCATTCTAAAATTTGTTTGGTGCATTTCGCTCTTCGCATAACGAAGTTGAGTAATAATAATTACCCGTTTGGCTGGCTTACCTGGCGTATGCATAACATTTTCATTTGGCAGCAAACGGAAATAACCGTTTCTGACCCGATTCAAGTGCAACGGCTAGTTTTAGTTTAAATTGATTTAATTGAGTAATTAAATAAATATTTCTGTTCTTTTGTATACAATAAAAATCTTTATTATTCAGCGCTTTAGCTAAAAAGTCGTTTGTACAAAAAAGTTACATGTATATATATAAAATGTATATTTGAAAACAGTTTAATACCTTTTAAATATGGTACAAAATTTGTAAAATTGTAAGGGTTACAAAGTTGAACAAGTTGTAGTTTTTTACAGGTAAACACGAGTGTAGAATATTCGAGACAAGAAAACAAAATGGAATGTCTTAAAATCTATATATGTATATTGGACGTTAATCGTTTCGTTGTGCTTAGTTAACTAAATATGATTTATAGTTTTGGGTATGACAATTCTTAACTAAGGCACTAGATTAGTAGAAGTTTATGCAATCCAATCGGTTTGTCGTCGTTTTTTAAGGTATTAGAAGCTAACAATACTTTGTTTTTACTAAGGCACTATTCAATATACCAGAGAGTTGTCTAATTAAGGCACGTGTGTAATTAATTGTTGCTACTTTTCAGCGCTGCTGTCAATTTTAGCTTATTTTTTTGAATTTTTAAAAATACAAAAGTTTTTGAAATTTACGAAAAACACTTAAACCAAGAATTTTGTTGCTGTTTGGATAAATTAAAGCTTTTTCTTTAACTCTATTAGTTTATATGACTTATAATTAATTTTTTAAATCTTTATGGTCATATTTCTACGAAGTTATCAGATTTGGAAAAAATTAAATATCAAGAGATATAAAAACAAATGTTACAAAGCTAAAATTTCGCCAGAAAACCAAACATATTTTGTCATAAGTGTTTTTCTTTAAATTAAAATATTTTTCAAATTTAGAAAATATGCTAGATCTAGCATATAAAAAGCTAAGCTGACAGCACTGCTATTTCTAAACGCTAACGACGTCACAAAATAATAAAAAACAATTTAAAGAGGAGGCGGACTGGGAACTTGTGCGTTAATTGAGCGCAAATTTGGTATGCAAAAATTGATATTACACGCGATAATGAATCATTTGAGCTGAGTTGCTATTGTAGATGTTGTTGTTGTTGAGGAAGAAGAAGCATTGCAGAATTCAGTCAGTCTTCTGTAGAATTGATTGGTTGATTCATGGATGATTCATATAGTAAGTACCAACTGAAAAGTCTCTTGTGCGGCATGAATTGGTGCAATTGAAGGCGAATTGCATAAACATTCAACTAGCTGCTGGTTTAAGCCAACTAAAACTATATTTTGTAATTGTATGGTGAGAATTCTTTTGAGTAGAATTTAAGTGTCGTGGGGACGGAATGTTTTTCATGTGTTGTGTTGTGGTGTTGTTGTGTGTTGTCTCTGCTGTGCTGCAAGAAAAAACAGATGTTGAAGGTTAAACAGTTGCCACATGTTGCATACTTCATTACATAATATGGAATGGTAATCAAAATTTATTTTATTTGTATTTTAATTTTATTTATTTTGCGGTCTATAAAGACAATTATTTAAAATTTATAGAATTATTTTAAAAAAATCTTTTAAATAAGCGAATTTTTTAATGTGTCCTATATAAATAAGGTATTTCTTTAAAAAAAAAAAAATAAGCTGTTTATTATTAATTTCTTTAACTTGTTCTAAAAACCAAAAGAATTTTCAATAAAATAAGAATATAAAATAAATACAAAAAAAAATAACAAATAAAAAGCAATTAGCCATTAAATGCAACATTTTTGAACCCGACAAAAATAAAAATTGTGAGAAAAAATGCAAAAAAAAAAATAAAATATTTAGTTTAAATTTATATATTTAAACAAAATATGTCAAATAATTTACGAACGACTTTAAATAAATAAAAATAAAATCAAATAAATATTGTTGTTACATACCCAAAATTATTGTCAGGAGGAGAAGACTGGCGTGGGGAGACTGGAGAAGCCTGTGGACTAACCACGCACCAGTTCGAATCGTGTCTGCGACTCCTTGAACTGCAGACGCTTGCGATGCTGGACATGGAACTCGGTGAGGAATAACGTGGCCGCGACCAGCGTGAGAACAGTTCCCACACAGGCCAAGACAAACGACCAGCCAAACCAGTTGTTGGCATGCTCCGGCATCCAGCCATTGCGATTGCCAAACACGGCAAAGACAATCACGGCTATGGCAGCGCTGACTCCAGAGCCAAGTAGAATGTAACCCAATCCACGTATCAAATGAAGGAAATGCTTCTGATCCGGTCCAGCGCAGAGGAAGAACACCAGCACGCCAATGGCGCTGACCAGCATGCCAATAAAGGTCAGCGTATAAAAGAATTGCGTGGTTATCATAAAGGCGGGCAGCAGAAATCCACGAATCTCATCGTATCCCTTGGTAAACGGATCGTAGACCCAACGGCAGCCCACAAAGAAACGACGCTGGCTGTCGTCATTCACATCGGGCAGCGAGCGGAAGCAGTGCACCCAGAGTCCCAGCCTGTCCAGCTTGGCGCCCGTTATCCGATAGTCACTCACCAGCCAACTGGGCGTGGCGAATGCAATCGCAATGAAGGCGAAGGCGAAAATAAAGACGCCAACGCCACAGCTGCCTGCCAACGTGCGTCGTTTCATGATGACGCTGTGGCTGTGGGTGTGCGGACTGGGTAAATGCTCCTGGGAATCCTCGCGTGCAAAGTGTGGCGACTTTTGCATGCTTTTTGTACGCGAATTGGCAATGTTTTTCACAGATTTCGTTAAATGTTTGCGTTTTTTGGCTAGGGTGTGGTAGTGTTGGGTTGCTCATGAGTGAGTGAACAAAAAAGAGTTGCTCCCTGAAGTGAGCAAGTGAACATGTTCTTTCCAAATTGCTCTTTTTTGCTCACTTGCTCAGTCTTGTTCAGTTGCTCTGTTTTGCTCTTTTTTGTTCAGTTGTTCATCCTTGTTCAGTTGTTCTGCTTTGCCACTATCGCCCAAATGTTCTTACTCTTCATTTCCTTTGCATTCGTTAGCTAATTTTTTAGAAAAGTATAAAGAAGTGAAGGGAAATAAATACTTTCATTATTTCACTTTTTAATTTGGTTGTTTGTTATGAAGGGAATATATTATTATTATTTTATTTTTAATTTTGTTACTTTATTTTTATGTACATGTAATTTGAAATGTATGAAATGTATAACGTATGAAATTTTTGATTTGTTGAGTGAGGGACAGAGCCGTGAGCAACTGAACAAGTGAGCGATCTGAGTAAGTTGACTCACCTAAAAAAAAAAGAACAAGTGAACATGTTCACCTAAGTGAGCAATGTTTACCCAACACTGCAATGCCACTTAATAAAATCAGATTGAGCCAAAAACAAGGTGGCAACCATCAGGCTCTACGGATCTGGGAAAAAAATATCGATAGAAAATTGGTCCCATGTCATTTCTCTAATAAAATTAATTAATTTTAATAAATTATTAAAAAATTTGTGAGTACAAATTGAAAAAAGCAAGAACGTAATAAGTTTTGTAAATTCATAAAGTTAATTTTAAAATTGGTTTGGGGAACGTCAGCCTTTGCGTTGTGAAGAAAGTAACAAATTAGTAAAATATTCTAAAAAAAAATTATAAAAATCTAAAAAAATATAAGAAATCCTCCTGTGAAAGTTTAGCTCTAGCTTCAATATTTATTAAGAAAAAAATAAAATGTTCGTATTTAAATCTTTTTCTGAAAAGAGCTAAATTCAGTCAAATTTGAACCGTTGCCAAGGCTGCCACCTTTTTTTTTTTTGGCTGCCTTTGCTTTTTACTGTTAATTTTTCGATAATACAGGGCTGCAATAAAATGCAAAGTTAACATTTGAAGTTTTTTGCGCGCCATGTTATAATTTCAAACACTACATAATGTTAACGTTGTAAATATATTTTAATATTTAAAAGTCTTTAAAAAGTAAAGTTATTGTGTTTTGTCCCTTTTGAAATGCTTAACACTGTGCGTCTTTGATAAAATGTTCTTAAACTTAAAGCGAGGCGACCGCCTTCTGAGCAGCATCGTCCAAATCGCTGGCCGTCTGAATGGGCAGGCCAGAGTTCTTCAAAATCTCGCGGGCTTTGGTTACGTTGGTGCCCTCGAGGCGAACGACGAGCGGCACATTTAATTTGAGCTTCTTGGAAGCAGCCACAATGCCATTGGCAATGGTGGCACAGTTGACAATGCCGCCAAAGACATTCACCAGAATGCCCTTGACCTTCGGATCCGATGTGAGTATCTCAAATGCCTTGGCCACCTGGCTCTCATTGACACCGCCGCCGACATCCAGGAAGTTGGCCGGTTCACCGCCACTCAGCTTGATAATGTCCATGGTGGCCATGGCGAGTCCGGCGCCATTTACCAGGCAACCAATATTTCCATCCATGGCCACATAATTGAGATTGTATTTGGCTGCCTCCACTTCCCGGGGATCCGTGTCCTCCTCAGTGGTGTCCAAGCTGAAGATATCCTTCTGCCTGAACTGCGCGTTGTCATCAAAGTTCAGCTTGGCATCCACCGAAATGACTTCACCCTTGTCTGTCTCCGCCAGGGGATTAATCTCAATCTGCACGGCATCCACCGCCTTGAAGAGTGTGTAAAGCTTTTGGATTTCCTCCGCACAACGCTGGACAGCATCGCCCTTGAATTCCAGAAACTTGGCCACATCCAGGAGCACGCTCTCCGGTATGGGCTTAGCAATATCCAGGGGCACAGTCTTGAGCTTCTCGGGCGTTTCCTCGGCCACAGCCTCAATGTCCATGCCGCCGGCTGGAGAGGCTATCAGAACGGGTCCATTGTGCTCGCGGTCCAGCAAAATGCAGAGATAAGTCTCCCGGGTTATGTTTATACTGCGCGCCACCATCACCTTGTTGACCATAATGCCCGATTTGGGTGTTTGCTTCGTTATCAGACGATTCCCAATCATTTGTTTGCTCAGCGAAAGAACTTCGCTCTTGCTGTAAATTGCAAATTAATTGTGTTTATTTTTAGTCGTTGTCTTATCACAATCGCGTTATCAGTGCTGCCCGAATTTCAAGCGCTAAGATGGCTAATTTTATCCAAAAAATGGTGGCTAGAAAAATCTAAAAAGGCTAACAATAAGTCAACACATTTTTGAATATAACTAGATTTATAGCTAATTTTTTCCAATTTCCAAAATTTTGCAATTATAAAAAAGCCGACTCAATCTATAAAATAGCTCAACAGACACAACCGATTGCAATAACAATCTTTAGCTCTGAAATAGCTAAAGTGGCAGCACTGCACTGTTATCACTACACGACACTTACTTTGTGGTTATGTGCACGCCTCCCTTGAAGCCACTATCAAAAGTTCCCTTGCCGCGCCCGCCGGCTAGGATCTGTGCCTTGACCACGTACTCGGGACAATCTGTGTGTGCGGTAATTAGCGACAATTTAGCCAAAGATGATTATATAAAAACACTAAACCGGTCGCTTAATTACCAAATGATTGAACCACTTGCGCATCACTCTTTGAATTATCCAAGACTTTGAACTGTTGAATTGCAACGCCATATTTCTGCAGCAGATCCTTCGACTGGAACTCCAGCAAATTCAAATGCCGCACAGGTACCTAAAATAACAAAACAGTTAAAGAAAACAAAGTTTGAGGCAAAGGTCAAAAATCGGTGTTGGCATATGTTAAATAGAAACCTTATGAATGAGCTGATGTGCGGTCTTGGCGGCTCTGATCAGTAGCGACATGTTGAACTCCAATTTGTTACTGAGCTATTTTAAATTCAAATTGGATATTTTTTTATTGTCGGCAATTAGTGCAGTTTTTGTTTAAATAACAACAAAGAACAACAACAAACGCTGCTGCTTGACAGTCTCGTGTATAATCACAGTTGCCACAATTGGCGTTTTTGCGCCAAAACTGGCTCTTTTTTCCTGTTGGCGCAAACGACGTTGCTTAACAGACTCTGGAATATAATAAAGAACATGTTAACGCACGCCAAACAACTAACGCAAAAATGCTTCCTGTTATTTAACATATTTAACTTAGCTACAGCTGTTATTCACAAATCGATACCACTCAATTATTCGATACCACTCTAATATTCGATACCACTCTATTATTTGAGTTTGGACAACAGCTGTTTATTTTTTTATTTTGGATTGTATATCTATCTTTTTTGTTAAAAATAAGTGCATTTAATGACACATTCTGAAGACAAGTATTAAATGTACAACGAAAGTGAAATGGCTGCTGAAAGTACAACACTGCCGCCGCTGGAAGCACTGCCGCAAATTCCAGTTCTCACATCTGTTAGCTGCAGCTTTGTTCTGGCCGTCGTCTATGTGGGAAGTCTGTATGTGTGGAGCACCAAATACAATCGGGATCATCCGACGACGATAAAGCGTCGCTTTGCCAGCGTTTCCATTGTCATGTTCCTGGCCCCACTGTTTGTTTACTTCTTCTCATCGCCCGAGTTGCTGCAACGTGAGCCGTTTCCCAAACTGCTCGGTTTCCGCTGGCACGGACTGTGGCAGGCAACTGTGATACCCTATCTCTTGACTGCACTGCTGTATTTGGGGCCCATCTATGTGAACATGCAGAATGAATCATTTCGTTCTTACTTTGGTACGTTCTTCTTCCAAATAGCTAAAATTTGTATGAGCCATAATTGCCATCTAAAATGGCAACACTGCTTTTTAAATGATTTAATCAAATATGTTATTGTTTTAGATTTGGATTACTGGCGCGGTTCGTTAAGCAATATAATCTGGATACGTAATCATGTGATGGCGCCATTGAGCGAGGAATTTGTGTTTCGCGCCTGCATGATGCCACTGATACTGCAAAGCTTCTCCCCACTGACAGCGGTTTTTATTACGCCGCTCTTCTTTGGCGTTGCTCATCTGCATCACATCGCAGAGCGACTGAGTCTGGGTATGGAGCTGAGCACCTCGCTCCTCATCGGACTGTTCCAGTTCACATACACCACACTCTTTGGCTTCTATTCTGCATATTTGTTTGCCCGCACGGGACACGTGATAGCTCCTTTGCTGGCGCACGCCTTGTGTAATCACATGGGATTGCCGGATGTGCAGGATCTCTGGCAGCAAGATCTGTGGAGACGTGTGCTGGCAATTATATTGTACCTTGTTGGGCTCGCCAGCTGGATTTACCTGCTGCCTATTGCGACTAACCCTTCGCTCTATGATAATAAGCTTTATTGGAACGTTTAATCGAAGGATTAATGAAATCAAATGTTGTGTATTGTTGCCATATTCGAGAATTCATACATATTTATTTATGTATCATATTTTAGTCATATCACGTTAAGCTGAATGTACAATATATAAGTCTTCCTGTTACATAAATAAAAACATGCAGTTGTTTTAAATAATTAATTAAATTAATCGTTTTGAAATTGGCGGCAAATGCAATGCAGCAGGGCTGCCTATAAAAACATTCGATAATGTGTGAATAAAAACAAAGTGCGATAGCCGCAACGATGCCGTGTTATCGATAACTGCACATATGTACAAAATGATGTGAGAAATTTAGAAACATGAGCAATGTGTGATAACGTAAAAACGCACAACAAACGGACGCTTAAATTAGCAACTAAGTAGCAACAACAACACGGCACAGCCAGGCTTGAGGAAGGTAAGTGCCGTGTCAATACACACACTTATCGCCCAGGGCAACGCCAGAAACAGAACAAATGTGTGCTGACGTCTCTCCGGGCAGGACAAAAACAATTATCGCAATTAAATTTGTATAACATTTGCAGCGATCACAGCAGGAAGAACAGGAACAAGAATAGGACATACGCAGTGTGGGAAAGAGACACGTCAGACACGAACACACACACACACGCACTGAAACACAAACAGAAACACAGTGAGAGAGAAAAATGTATTGCCTGCAATGTTTACTGCCCGTGCTGTTGATACCAAAGCCAACGAATCCAGCGTTAATGGAGACACACGTCATGTTCATAGTGCTCTATTTGATTGGATTCTTTCTGGAGCGCAAGCCGTGCACCATCTGTAGTCTGGTCTTCCTCACAGCCGTCTCGCTCATCTGCTACAGTGGCGTCGGCAATTGCATCTTTTGGGGCAACTGTGAGGGACATCACTGTGAGAATGGTTAGACGACGAACGAGAACGAGGAAAGTTCCAACATTTGCTAATAGTCAACGAAAACAGGAGTGTGCTGCAAATAAAAATCGCATTGTTTGCCGCTTTTAAACCACACACATTAAATTAAAAAAACAAACAAAAACAAAAAACAGACAAGAAGAAGATAAATAAACAAACAATAGGGGCATGCCTAAAACGGTTTTAGATTTGGATTTAGATTAACTAGATTTGAAATAAACTGAACGCTGAGGCTGTTTTAAATTGTATTTAAATTTAAAAGAAATTTAAAACCGAACTTCAACTGTTTCAGGAGTACCCCTAATCTAAGTGATAAAAGTGAGTGAGTCAACAACAGTGGGCTAAGAGTCGTGTTTTTCTGGCCCAACTTGGAATGCCAAAAATACAAAAAAACAAAAAAAAAACAAACTTCATCCCAACGCGATCGATTTAAAACCCGTTTCCACTGCTGCTGCTTCTACACAAAAATGTATTTTAATTAATAACTTAGCTAAATGTCCTTTCATTCCCCTTTCCTACTCCTTTTCCAGCTCCCTTTTCCTACTCATTTTCCTGCTTCCTTTCTTAGGCTTAAAAACTAAAAATATCATTTAAGAGGCGCTACAAAATGTATTGTAAACTGTTTTGATAATGCAAACTGATCCCTGCCCCCCAATTTAATACTTTAATTCAATCCGTCAATTTAGTCATTTATATTATTTACAGTTGGTCATGCAAGTGTTTTGACAAATTAAGAAAAACCGCATAAATCTTGTTTTTATTTTAATGTTTACTTTATTTATGAATTAAAACCTTTTCTTAAAAATCATCTTTACATTTTTTATATTGTCAAAACACTTACTTGCTGTACTGTACATATTTATGTATTATTGAAATAAACTCATTGTAAAAAAAACAAACAAAAAACCAATGCAATGTTTATATCGGTTGTTGCCTGTCTTGTGCACTTTGCAAATTGTATATAAAAAACACATGACACATTGATATATTAATATTGAAATATTCGTGTAAAGTGTATATTCAGAAAATCAAAAACTCGGAAATATTTGCTTTTTTTTTAACGAATTGCACTCTTTGTAAATTACTTTAAGCCACGACAAAAACTCAAATTTGTTTAACACAAGATTGAATTATTTAAAAAATAAAATGTAACGAAAAGACACAAAATTATGTTAAAACAAAAAACAAAAAAAATGAAATAAATCAATTTAATTAAAGCTGTAATTTGTGTTGTTGTTTTCATGTGCGTATCAAACCGAATCGGTTACGGTTTCGGTTCTATTCGCATTTAGGTTTTCGGCTACGCAACATTTTTATACATCGGTTATGCACGGGTAACGGTTTTTGTATGTTTCGGTTTTAAGATACCGGTATGATTTCGGTTCACAACAAAAATTATTAAAACAAATTATTAAACAAATATTCAAAAATTTCAAAAACTAAGACCTTTTAACCTTTAAACAAATTATTAAAATAAATCAAATTTATTTTTATAATCAGGATAACACCTTAATAACATAATTTAAATGTATGCTTGACTGAACTGAAATTAACCGCTATGCATGAATCGCTTACTAAGCGCTTATTATGCATTGAATAATTTCAGTTTATCTCTTCAGGTAAAGTAAAGTAAGTAAAAAAGTTTTTTTCATCTACGTTTTCAGTTACGGTTATAAATTTCAATCGGCCAATACCGGTTAACGGATACTGTTATACCATACCCACTTTTACAAATAAAATATCTGAGCTGCAAAAGAATTCTGCTTTTCAAAATAATCAAATTTTTTATATAGATTTCCAATTATCCACAATTTTATTCGCTTCAAAATGTATGTATATAAAAAATGTACAATTTGTTTTGTTTCATATTTTTGTTGTTGTTGTTTTTAACTTACTAAAAACTACTAAAAATTATTAAAAATAAAATACAATAATTTATGTACAAATTTTCATCGGATTTATTTGTGAAATAGGCCAGGGCGAAAATAGAAAAAGTAAAAAAAAAAAAATCAAATCAAAACTGTAGACAAAACACAAATTGGAGATTTATAATTATTATAATAAAATATTTTCACATCAAATTTAACGAGACCGATTGGAATGTTATACACACAGATACATATATTGTACAATAGTATAAGAAAATACATATAGATAGATATATATATATATATATAGATATAGATATAGATACGATAAGTGGGGTAATAAAGATATACAGTGGGAGGGATCATTCAGAGATACATAGAGAGATTGTTTTTGAGAAAGATTTCGAAAGGTGTTCCAAAACTCAAAATGTCGATCGACGATTTGACGGTTTTCAATTTGTTTTTGGCGTTTTGGGTTGGGCTGCTACACACAAAAATTAGTTTTGAGATGTTTTTCTTCGGAATCGAGCAACGGATGACGACATGGTTTACAATTGACAATGACAAACACAACGATATTCGATTCGTTTCAGATTCGTTTCTGATTCTTATTCGGATTCTGATTCGCAGAGCAGCAATCACAGGCGTGGTGTTGTTCTAACTTAAACGGAACGAGGCTGCACAACTGTAAAGAGAAAAATAAAGACAAAAATTAGAATTAGTCTTCTATTCAAATTATTATACTTATAATTATTAAAATAGCCTCTTTTTAATATTTAACATAAATAAGCTTGTATTCGGTACAAAATTGATTTTTGAATGAAATTAAAAAGAATATTTGGAGTTTTTCAATTTAAACATCACAAAACACTTCAATATTTAACATAAATTTTATAATAATTAAATAGAAAGACTAAGAAATTTTTAAAATTTTTTTTATAAATAAAATGTTATTTAAATTTTGATCAAAAACTGGTTCAAAAAAGTTAAGAAACAAAAATAAATTTTACCAAAAATTTTTTAAATAGTTTTAATAAAAGAACAATTTTTTTTATGCTTAATTTTTCAAATTTAAATTTAAATACCATAAAAATACCAACATTTGCAAACATTTTTTTCGTATTTCTTTGGTAAATAAAAAGGTTTTCTTAAACTTCTTTTCGACTTTTGATAAAAATCATTATAATGCATTTAATAAGAAGTTTTCTCTAAAATTTTTTTTTCGAAAATAAATTATTTTGTTGAGTGAGGATTCAGTTTTTTATCTTTAAAACTTTTTGCTAGAATAATTGTACTTAAAAGTCTAAAATCAGGACTAATCTTTTTAAGTACTTTTTTTTAAATAACAGAATAACGCCAAAAAAGGAATTGAAATTTAAGGGATTAAAGACGTTTTCTTTTAATAATTTTTAAATTTAAAAAATATAGAAAATTTAGTGGTCTAATATTAAAGACGTTTTTCTTATTTTAAGGTAAAAAAAATATAAATTGAAGTGCGCAAAATTGAAGGCTTACATTTCTTAATTTACAAAAAAAATATAGAAAATATATTGGTTTAAAACTCAAGACGTTTTCTTTATTTTTCAAACTAAAAAAAAAATATATAGCAAATGTAGTACTCAAAAATTCAATGTCTTCTTTTTTCTTGTTTAAATATTTTTGAATGTAAGGGGGAGATAAATGTTGTGGGTGAGTGTACTCACAGTGTGGTCGCTGCGACTCCTCGGAGGCGGAGGCGCCTTCGGCTGGCTGCATCGGCTGCATCATGGGCACGGGAATGCGCACGGGCTGGGCGAGGCTGCGTCCGAAGATCATGCGGCCGAACGGCACCTGGGCGGGCTGGTCGGGCATGGGCGGGGTCATCGTGTCGCGGGGCTGCTCCGGCAGCGGCTGCAGGATCAGGCGCTGAATCTGCAACTGTGGCGTCTGCTCCTCCTGCTGGTCACTGGCATCCTGTTCCCGCTGCTCACGCTGGGGATTGACTGGGGACTGGACGGGGGATTGACCAGCTGAGGAGCTGGTTGACTGCTCATCGGAGGAGTTGGCGGTCATGGGCGTCTCGGAGTGTTCCTCCTCCTCGCTGGAATTGGCGCCGCCGCTGTTGTTGTTGTTTTGTTGGTTCTCACTGGAATCGGCGGCCTCCTCGGCGGTCAGACGACGCAGTTCATCGGTGAACCGATCCTCGGCCATGCGCTGAATGTTGCGCAGATCATCGGCTGTGATGCCCACACGCTGCAGGGCCACTCCCAAGGGCATGTGCTGGATCTGAATCTGTGGCATCTCCCGCTGCATCTCCCGCTGCATCTCCCGCTGGGGCATCTCCCGCTGCGGCATCTCGCGCTCCCTCTGCAGGGATTGGGCTGGAATCTGCATGGGCACATCGTCGGCCATGTGGATCTGACGGAAGGGCAGCTGCTGCATGTGAATGCGCACGGTCTGCACCTGTGGGCGCAGCTGCTCCGGATCCTGTTCCATGCGCGGCGCCTGCATCACCTGAGGCGGCATTGGAGGACGCATGGGCAGATGCTGGAACGGAGGCGGCAGCTGGCGAATGATGATGGAACCCTGAGAGGGCAACTGTTGTTGTTGTTGCTGCATCTGTTGCTGCTGCAGTTGTTGCTGCATAGCCGGTGGCATCATCCGCTGGGGCATGTGCGTCAATGGCATCTGGTCGGGCATGCGGCCGAAGGGAATCGGCACACGCTGGAACGGTATGAACATGGGACGCATCGGTTCCTGGTCCTCCTCCGAGTCATCCTCCTCCTGCTCGCGCTGACGCTTCGCCTCGCGCGCCTCCTCCTTGTCCTCCTTGTCGTCGCCGCCATCGCAGAAGATCGAGATGCGCTCGCCCGTAATCCGTGCCTTCTTCGGGTCCGTGGTCAAATTAACGCCGAATGGCAGTGCAACCGTCTTGGCGGGCGAATCGACAAACTCCTCGGCATGCTTGCGCTCCACCACGCAGTTCATGCGGGATCTGAGCGAGGAAATACATAAATTAGAATACTTTTTACCCGGCAGAGATCGCAAGAAATGTCGATAAAAAAACACAAAAGTGTCTGGGCCATAAGAACTTGAAATAACACTTTTAAGGGGTAACACTCGAAATTTTTGTGCGTTTTTTCGCTAACTTTTTTCACCCAGAAGGGATGTGAATAAGCGAACGAAAGTTAAGTTTGACATCAAATATAATAATTAAAAAAAAACAAAATAATAATAATCCACTTAATTGACATAACTATAGCTAGTGAATGACGTACGGAATTTTAAAACTATCTATTTTCGTGTATTTGGCGAAGATTAAAAAAAAAACTCGATTTTCAGTCCAAAAAAAAGATACGTACTTAAGAATCACATAATTAATTTATCGAGAATTCCGTAAAATGTTTACTGCGTATTGGCTTCCTTAAGACGTAGCCAAAAATGCAAGCAAAAATATTGAAAATTGTTCCAAAAATCGTGTTTCGAGAAAAATGACTTTATTTTGGGCACTAAGTGGAATATCGTTTTGAAACGTATGCAACAAATTCTAGACAAGTTGAACTATTTTTTAATAAATAAAATAAAAAAATAGATTTTTTGCTAATTCTACATCGGTGTTACCCCTTAAGTCTCTTGCTTGAGCAATGATAACAGCATGGAAAACGACATTTTTTTGGGCATTTGTGTCCAAAAATATCAGTTAGTTACTTGCAAGGACTGATGAATAATTATGATATTATAAATATTAATATTTGTATAAGAACCTACTTCTTGTTGTTGCGCAGAATGGCGGCGGCCAGATCGCTCAAGTCCAGCTCGAGCGGCATTTTGCCGGGGAACTTTTGCATCTCCTCGGTCTCATCGCTCTCCGAGTAGGAATTGTCGTGCTCATTCACGCTCTGCTCGATGTCTTCCTGCTTGGGATCGTGCTTCTTGTCGGTCTCATCATGATCGAGATTCTGCAAGTCCTCGCCGGCATCGGATTTGCCCAGCAAAGCTTCAGCACGGGGAAGTTCCTAGAAAAAAGAATAAAGAAAAAACACAGATTAAAACAAGCGGAAAAGGCTATAGTCGAGTTCCCAATTTAGGGATACCCATTACTTATTTAAATATATATAAAATATTTTTTATTGCATACTGTTAGGCACTTATATCGCTTAAATACTTAAATGAGCCATTACCACCTTTGTCTTTGTCTGATCTTGTTGTGATTTAGTAGGAAAAATAGTAAAAAGTAAGTAAGATTTACAGCACAACGAACACAATATACCTTTTTCTTATTTTTTAAGTAACGGCTATAAAAACTGTTAGACTAGACATTTACAGAGAATTTCCATTTACACTTTAAAGATTTAAAGATTTTTAAACTCAAGAAAATTGTTTTTGTTTTTACAAATCTTAAATCTTCTACTGATATTTGACTTTGAAAGGGGGAAAAAAGAGACAATTTCAAGTTCTCGTTTAGAAATTACGGAGAATTACAATTTAAGCTTTACAAATCTTTAAAAACTCCAAGAAAACTGACTTGCAGATTGCTTTTTTTTCACAAAACTTCAATCTTCTGCTGATAATTGACTTTGAAACAGGGAAAAAAAAGAGACAATTTCAAGTTGTCATCATGATCTGGTGTTTTTTACGATCTTTGCTGGAATTCTGAGTTAACTCAAGGCTCAAATCATATAACGTTTGCTATTTTATTGGACAAGGAAATGTTTCTAGTTAACGTTTTGTCTTTTATTTTTTGTTGTTTTGTTTTGTTGTTTTTTTTCTGCTTGTTAGAAGGCAGTTAAAAATGGTTTAGGCCATCGAACACGTACAGAGGCGTACAGTGTACAGTGAGTGCAATTGTTATGCGGCCACTAAACAATGAGACGCTTTGTCGTCAGAAGATGTGACCCCAACCTACATAGAAAAAGCAAATGTGACGCGACTGAAACTAAAAGTAAAATAAAAATAATGCCATCAAAATAAACACAAAATAAATCAAGAAAAAAAAAACAAATGCAAACTCACACAAATTACATAAGCATGCAAATTGAGTGTGTGTGCGTGTGTGTGTGTGTATGTGTGTATTTGAGCATACTTCAAAGCAAACAAAAGCAAAATTTAAATAATTTTGTTGAACAAAACAACAAAAAAAGAGCGAGGAAAAAAACAAATCTCATTAATTCAATGCGACGTCGTCAGATGATGATGATTGATAATAGTGGGGACAAGTGGGCAGAAGGGAGGCAAGGGGAGGGTGGAGAGGTAGGTAGGCAGGTAGACAGGTAGGTAGTTAGGTAGGGGTGGGGGAAAGTACCAGCCGAGGGGCAAAGGCAGCTGGTGATTTAACTTGGAAAATAAATAATTTTATATGCCCCGTACAGTGATGGAGCAAATAATAGAAACGATCATTTTGATTTGATATCTTAAAAACTTATTTTATAGTTTTTTAATTTATACCTTATATTTAAAATTTAAGAAAACAACGGGTTTCCATATTCATGCGCAACTTTTCATCATATTACTTAATAATTTGTTTGAAATGTGAAAATGACTCTCGTTTCTATTATTTTGTCCATCACTGAGTCCGCTAAGTTGATGGCTTCATTGTTGTGGTTGTTGTTGGTGTTGCTGTTGTTGTTGGGTTCTGGGTCATTATCTAGCTTGACATTGAACAGATTGAACACTGTACAAATGACTTAGGCAAAAATCTTTTGAGCAATTGAAGAAATTAATTATTTCAATTTCATTCTATTCAAATATAAATTTATTTTCAGAGCTTGAATAAACTTATTAATTAAATTTGATTCTTTATTTAAAGAGCTTATACTTAGTGAAATATTTATGTATTTTGAAGAATTGAAGGAATGATTTATTTTAATTTCATTCCTTTTTTTTTAAGAGTTTTGGACATTTAAATATTTTTTTGATTTGATCAATTGAAGGAATGAATTATTTAATTTTTTTTTTTAATTTTTACTTGTTTCAGTGACTATAATTTATAACAATTATTTTATTATTATTTTATGAAAATTCTTTTGAGCAATTGAATAAATTAAATGTTTAAATTTCATTAATTTTTTTAAGTACTTTTACCTTTTGTCATATCGATAACTTCTTACAGTTATTTTCTGATTACAGCTGGATTTTAAAATATTTATAAATAATAACAAAATTAAATATTTCAAAAATAGATGCTTTAAAAAGTTTGACATTTTTTAATTAAATAATTTAATAGAATCAAAAAACCAAGAACAACTTCAAAATTATTGAGTAAACATTTATACTACTATTTTTTTATATTTTTATTTTTTATATTTTATTTATATTCTAAGAAACTAAAACTGCACAAAAAATGAGGAAATATACAAATTTATTGTTATGCAAATTCGAAGCAAGGTTTGAAGCCATCAAATTGAATATTCTTCTTTTAAACTTTGCACATAGGCAGTTTTGTTTGTCGTTGCAATTTTGGAATGAGAAATGGAATTTGATTTTTTCCCGATTCAGGCCAACTGCATTAACACTAAATGCCCATTAAATTAAGTGAAACTGAACTGCCGTGAGGTAAACAAATTTATGGCAGCTGTTTTCCAATCTGAGTCACGGGTGCCAAAAAGCGTGTGACACACAATAATTTTACTTTTCGCCAGAAATCAAACAACAATTTCACTCACAAAAAATAAATATATACATAAATATAAATAAAACGTACGAAAAAACTAAACCAGTTTGGCAACAACAAGCGAAACAACAATTTAAAATCAAGTCAACAAGTCTGTGTTCCAGTTGTTGTGAGACCTCTTGAACGCCCCCTTTGTGTGCCACGCCTCCATTTGGTTGGTTTACTAAACTTAACTCCGGTTTACAGCTCAATTTTCTGTTGTTTTCTGTTGCGATTTCAAGGCCAAGTCTGGGAGACGTTTAGAGAGCGAGATTAAATCAATTACACTGCACAGAACGTTTCAGTTCTCGCCGTGGAAAAACTTTACAAAAATTAAATTCAAATAAAAATAAATTAAAATTAAATTTAAATTTATTTTCTTATTAATGCTATTTATTTTAAAGCTTGCCTTTTTGTTGACAACTTTAAATATAAATTTAAATTCAGTTTTTATCTGATTAATGGCATTTATTTTTAAGCTACTTTCCCATTTTTTTACCCTAACAAAAATATTTAATATGTTAAATCGTTCAACAAATATGCTTAATAAAATTTAATAGCAAAAAAAATTGTATATATAACTTTATATATAATGATAAAATCCGTTTCGTTTCTTAATGATAAAATCCATTTGTGTTTATCAATTACAAAAATAACCCAGTAGCAAATATTTAATCTTAAATTTATTAAAATTGAATAGCAAAGTTGGAATAAGAACAACCATAATTGCTTGCTTTTTAATTACTTTTGATATGAATATTAAATATTGGTATGAATAAAAATGGTTTATTTTTTTTAATTTATTTTATTATATTTTTTTCCTATTAATGCCATTTAAGCTTCTCTTTTTGTTGACGTCATTGACGCAATTGTCGTGGCATTAAAATTCTAAAGGAATACACAGAATTTCCTTAAGAAAAGCTGCCAGAAGTAATGGCAAAAAACAAAAAAAAACACACAATAATAATAATTCCGCTGGCGAAACAAATTTGCACAATCGTCAAATAAATTATATATTATATGCATGTGTGTGTGTGTGTTTTGTTGTTATGGGCTATTACATAATCGACTGTGGGCAACGGCCATAAGTTGTTTGGCTTTTGTTGTTGTTGCTTGCGTGCCCAAAACGAAAGACTTAAGCGAGCAACCTGCCTTAAATGGCAAACAGTCAACGCGTCTTCGACTTGCGTCTTTTGTCGGTCGCTGTTCAGAGTGTATATATCTATATATATATATATGTGTAGATATGTGTGTGTGCCTACAGCCTGTCTATCTATTTGTGTGACGGTGCCAAGCGGCGCCAGCCGGCAAATAACAAAAAACAGAGAAAAAAGTGACAGCAAAAAGTGCATTATGGCTGCTGTTGTTGCAGCTGATGATCTCTGGCATTTTGCCGCGCCCGCATTCCCGCCCCCGCCCACGACCCCTCAACACGCGCCTCGCTTCAGCTGGTTTAGCTATGCAACAGTGCTGACACAGATCTGGCTTTTTTTTTGAAGTTTAGTTGCGGAAAAAAATAAATAAAACGGCAGCGGAAATTCTGGATTTTAATATGATTTTAATATGATTTGCATTTTTTGCATTTTTGTACCCTAACAAATCAAACAAATCATACTTAAATATATTTTAAATTTAACATCAACAAAAGTTGAAGCAATAACAACAAAAATTGTTTGCGCTTAAAATATACTTAGCTTGATAAACATGAAAAAATAGATTATTATTTTTAATTTTGTTATTTGTAAGATAGTGAGACAAAAATCTGCCTTTTTTTAAATTAAATTGCGGAAAAAAGAAATAAGAAAAGCAAGGAATACTAGATTTTTAAAAATATTATGTGAATTTTTTCCATTTTTGTTACCCTTATAAAAATAATTAATATATCCAATAATTATTTGAGCATAAAACAAAATTTACATGTGTAATTTTCTATAAAAACAACCTAAATAAATAATGAAACTTGCTGTAAATTTTTTATTGATTAAATTCATTTGAGTTTATTAATTACTAAAAAAGGCACACAAGCCAAAATAAATAAAATTAAATTTTAAATTTATAAAATCGTTCAACAAATTATTTCAAAATTTAATAAAAATACTGCAACTGAAGTTGGAACAAGAATAACAAAAATTTCTTGCTTTTGAATGAATTTTGGTATGTATAAAAATGTTTTATTTTAATATTTTATTATATTCTATTTTTAAATTTTTATAATTCTAAATTTTGATATTATTATATTTTTAAATTTTTATAATTTTCTTCCTATATTTAGTTTTTTTGTGAGAATATAGCTTTTTTTTTTTAGTTTTTGCGCATTAAAAAACAGCTTTTTTGCTTGTGTAAAGTTGGCAGCACTCTTGTGGACAGACATTGCAACATGTTGCACTCAGCCACCGTCTCTCTGTCTCTGTCTCAGTCTGTCTCTCTGTCCGTCTCTTTGTCTGGGCTGCTGTGTTCCGTTTGCTGCTTTCACTTTGTGTATGGCATTTGATTTGCCAATTGTTGTTGCCACTGATGATTATGTTGCAAGCAGCTCAAAAGCAGCTCCCAAAGCTCTCAACTCTCAGCTCACAGCTCCCAAGCTCTATTATTTCAGTGTCCATTTAAGCGTCAAATTATGGGAATTTCGCTTGATTGAATTTTCCATTGCTCTGACTTTACATAAGATTTTCCCCTCCTTTGATTTTATGGAGAGTTGAATAACCCGCCTCCAAATGGGGCAGCATCCATTCAATAAATGTGGCCTTTTGTCTAACGTATTCATCATTAAATTTAATTGCCGCTGCATTTTATTAATTAATGCAATTTAATTAGTTTTATTTGCTTTCATTGCACGTTGATGATGCGGCAAAAAAAGTTTCATATGCAAATTGTGTATAAACAATGAATATAATGAAAATAACTGAGTGCCATTAAATTTGATTTATACTCCCTATATATGCATATATATATACACTATATGGTTATGGTTTAATGGTCGATTTGATTACATGTAGTGAAATTTCTCAAGGAAGCACGCAATTCAATTTCGCACTTATACAACTGCACATTGAATAGTACCGAGTATCCATATGAATATTCGAGTGAGTGTACTCGTATTCACATTTATGAATGTGCATGCAATCTGGCAAATAAATTATCATTAATTTTAATGCCAGCTGCGATGACAACAGAGGTTGCAGTTTAGCATATCTAATCGATATTTATTTCTTCATTTCATTTCATTTCATTTTATTTTTTTTATTTTGTATTTTTTTTGACTGGGTCAATGAAATATCTTTGATCTTTGAACTAGCGTTAAATTGCTATGCATATATTATTTAAATATATTTATATAAATGCATTTGAATAAGTATATAATTTATATATTATTTTTGAATATATTTTGAGCAGCTTTTTCCAAGTCATTAAGAATAGTTTTAACTGTATTTTTTTCGCAGTTAATTATATTCGAAATTTATTTAAATTATTTTAGTGTTTGTAGTTTTACTTCGGGACTTTCCCAGCTTATAATTGCTTTGAATATGTTATTTATATGTATAAAAATTTATTTGAATAAATATAAAATTTATATATTATTTTTGAATATTTCTATAAACTGCTTTCAAGTCAATAAGAAAAGTTTTAATTTGATTTTTTGGAATTTATTGAAATTATTTTTATGTTCAACATAATATTGAATTTTTTTTATTTTCTGTAGTGGCGTTTTTTCAGCTAATTATTTTTGGATTTTAATTAGAATACTTGTTTATTAAATTTGTGAACTTTTTCATTATATATATAATTATATTGTATAATCTTTTTGAGTAGCTTTTTGTGGTCGTACTCTTTAAACTTTCGAACTTTAAGCAGCTTTAAAATTGTAGAACTTTTAATAAAAGCTAATTGAACTGTTATTTTTTAGTTTTTAAATTATAAATTTAATTATCAGAATCTTGTATTCAAATCTCTAGCGAGTTCGTTCTTTTGTCATCTGTTTTTTTTTAACTTAATCTCTTTACAGTCTTAATTTATTATGAAAACTACATCAATTAAAAACCTTATAGCACTTTTTTATTTGCATCTCTATTATTATATTTTTTTTCCATTCGCATTTATATTTATCATTTAAAAGTCCATTATCTAATTAAACTAATTGTTAGCCTTAATGCTTTACAACTCATAAAAGTAGCATTTATATACTGAATGATTACTGAATGATTATTAAGTCTAGTATAACTTTTAAGATCTACACACTTTCCACATTTATAAATATTCAAATTAATGACTCTAAAGTAATTATAAACTAGAAAAGCTCTCGAGAGCACATAAAAAGTCTAGAGTTGCGATTTAAGATTAACTCTTGGGTTTTTTTCCGATTCCCATTTGCATTATCAGTAAAATAAGTTTTATGGCGCAAGTCGTAAACAGAAATATTTACAGATGCATTTACAGTGTACGCTAAAAGTGTGCACCTTTTTTGTATTTGTAATTAAATAGTGCGTGCAATAAAATAGCAAGAAATCAAAGGAAAAGAAAAAAAAGACAAAAGGTAGTGTGGAATCATCAAAAGCACGCAGCTGCTGTTATAAGGAATCATATATATTATATATACATATGTATGTATATATAGTTGTAGATATGCGCCAACATTTTCCGGTAATTATCATTAATTTGGCTTAATAATAATTCGACTCTGTTGCGGCTAATCGGCGAGTATTAAATTTTGTGGCGTGTTCAGCGAACGATGCAAAAGGCAATAATAACTACACACATAGATACACACACACACACACACATATACTATACATCACTTACCTAACAAAATTATTTTCTATTATTATTACTAATTTTTTTTTTGATTGTAAAACTGACACCGCCTGATACGAAATGAACGTTTATTTATTTCCCTAAACTCGTATCTCAAATCTCAGTGCTGTGCATTGAGGCGTGCAACATTTGTATATTGCTTGCCACTAGAGATGCCACAAAAATAGGCTAGAAATATTAATAATAATTGAAAAACCATGTGGACATGATTTTGTCAATGATCCATGCTCATTATTCTTAAATATTTATCCAATTTTAAATTTTTTCCATTTTTTAAACTTAAAAAAGCTAGATTTCAGTATAGGCAATTTCTGATATTTTTGCCGGCCGAGTATAATTTCACAAATGACAAAGAAATGTTGAAAATGCTAATCAAAACTTAAATTAAGTACTTTTGTGAATGACACATTTTTAATATTTTTCCGGCTTCAAACGGAACCAATCTTTAAAAAAAGGCTAAATTGGCAACACTGTTTGTCACTTAAAAAAGCTAAATTTTCTTAAGTCAAAAAAAAACAAAAAAATTTATAAAAACGATAATCAAAACTTGAATTAAATACTTTTCTATTTTATATATATTTGATATTTTGTCAGACTTTAAAGGCAGTTAATTTATATAAAAAAAGGGGTAAATTGACAACACTGCTTTCGTCACTTACCTTGTTCACCTGCTGCAACGTTTCCAGCATCAGTTCCTTCTCCAGCACCGAGTCGAGGGCCTGCACCTGATCACAGGAGGCCTTGGCCTGCAGATACGATGAGGCCAGAATAAAAGCGCCCAGAATAAAAGAGGACACAATGATGGTGAATGCGGTGATCTTGGCGATCTTCACCGAATTCGCCTGGCGCTTGTAGGCCTGTAAAAACAAAAACAGAAATAATAATAATATAATTATAAAATTAAGTTTCATTAATTGCTATTTGTGATTGTGAGTTTGGTTCGTGCTCTTGGCGATTTGACCTTTTGTCGACCAAAGCAAAAGCGTTCACCTTGTCTTTGACTCACGTTCCAAGTTTGCAGTGCAAAGTGCAAGAAAAAAGAAAAGAAAGAAAACGCCTCAAGGAAAACCCTCAAATATTAACAAGAAAACTTAAAGTATTAAAGCGTTAAAAAGCAAAACAAAAATAAAGTTAAAAGAAAAAGGTAAAAAGATAGTTAAAATAGCTACTGAAGTTGCATAATTTAAAATGCTGATTAGGCCAGAAAAAGAAAAAAAAAACAAAATGAAATGAGTGCGGTAACTGTTGAGCGTAACTGTAACTCGATTAGATCACAAGCTGACAAATATTTGCATAATTTTTATAGGTGCAAAAATTGCCAAGTTCATGTCAAAGAAATAAACAAATACGATAAATATGCTTACAAAGCGTTAACCGCAAATACCACACTATATACCAAATTATCGAAATAAAAATTGGCAACAGCGCAGAGCCCCCAAAAACCCAGTAAAAATGTTAGTTGTGAAGAAGTGACTTAAGATAATTTCGTTGAAAAAGGTTTTACTGACAAATTAGGAAAATGAAAATTGGCAACAGCGCAAAATCAATAAAATCTTAGTGAAAACTTTGTGGAAAAAAAAGTCTGAGGATAGAAAGATCAGGAAAATGCTCATACTAAAATAGAAATAAAATACCATAGCAAAAAATGGTTTGCAATTAGAGAAATGAAAATTGACAACGGTGCAAAAAAGCCTAAAACTCAGTGAAAAACAGAAAAGAAAACCCTGAAGATAGTTTTTTTTATAAATTTGTTATACAATGTGCGAGTGCTTACAGGAAATAGTGCATACTATGAAAAATACCAAGCAAAGAAGAGTGTGAAATTAGGGAAATGAAATTTGGCAACGCCGCATAAACGCCAAAAAAAACCAGTGAAAACTTTTGTTGAGAAGAAGAGACTGAAGATATAATTTTTTTTTTTTTGGAAGTTGTTTTTGGGTGAGACATCCACAACTTCACATGTGACTGTGTGTGCGTGTGTGTGCAGCGAAATGTGCAATTTTACACCTTTTGAATTGCCAGCGTGTTACTACGTGAGTTTTTGTGCCCATTTTCATGTGTTCAAATGCAATTGCGAAAGTGAGTCGCAGTCGCTGCCAGCGTCGCAGTCGGCGTCACAACATCATCGTTAAGAGTGAAGTGAAGTGAGTTTTTTTTTGGTGAATGTTAGGCTCAGGCAACAACGACTACAACAACAACAATAAAACAGCTGTTGCTCGTTACCAATGGATGATGAGTTTTTTTGAATCTGCCTCTTCTACTTATTGTTGCTGTTGTTATTAGTGTTGTTGTTGCTGGTGGTTTTTGTTTTTTTGGGTGCAGTTAAAAGACATAAGACTTGAACGACAAACCTGATGATTAAAGTTAAAAAATCCCAGCTGTGTTGTTGTTGTTGTATTGTGGTTGATGTTGTTGTGCGAGGAGGGGAAGATTGAAAAAATACATATATATATCACATATTTGATGATTCGATTGAAGTTTTGAGAGATTGTATGTGTGCATTACGAAAGAAATAACAACAATTCGTTTTTTTTTTTTAAAGACACATAAAATGAAAAAAAAAGAAGAAAGGTTAATGAGTTTGTTGCATGGAAAATCTGGGCGCACAGTGAAAGCTATAAGTACACGCACTTTGACAGCAGACTGAACTAGCGTTGATTTATATTCATGAATAGCTTTTGGGTTTTTTTTTTTATGAAATGATTGATTTGAAATGTGAGCAGTTGAAAAAGCACAATTATTATGAAAACAATTTTTGGGAATTGAATATCTGATTTTAAAATACCAAGTTCATGTCAAAAAAATAAACAAATATGATAAATATACAAAAATATACATCAAATTAACGAAATGAAAATTGGCAACAGCGCATAACTCCCAAAAGCCCAGTAAAAATGTTAGTTGCTAAGAAGTGACTTAAGATCATTTCCTTGAAGTGGGTTTTATTAAATAATGGAGAACTCTTGTGGGTAGTAGCTACCTTTTAAGGTCACTTTAATCAGACTGTTGGATAACTGCTAGCTTTCACTATGAGTGCAGTTACAGCACACAAGCTGTAATTTATGGCTGATGCGGAAAATGCAAACAAAATGCAAATGTTAAGTGCATTTTATGCAAATTAAGAGAATCAATTGCCAGCCCACAAAATAATGGCTTGAGAGATTCTTGAGAGATCTTTCTGGCGAGAAAATGAGAGAGAATTGCGCCAGTTTCTCGTGTTTCTCGTGTCTCTCAAGTTTTTTGTGATGTTGTCATAGCGCATTCGACTTGTATTTCAGCTCATTTCTGTGTTTGAATTTATCATTATGAAGTTGATTTTTTTTTTTTTTTAACAGTCGTGACTTTTGTATTAGATCTCGGAAATTTCGAAAAATTGGTTTTCAACTGGTTTTCTATTTGAACTGCGGTTGCGGTTAGCTGCAAATGGGTACAAATCTATTCACACTTTGCCGACAACGACAACTGCGCCGTAGTTGAAGCCCCTCTGAGGTTTTTATGATTATTATTTCTGTGATTTTTTGTCGTCGTCTCTTTTTTTTTTGGTTTTTGTTTTAAAATGTCAACGGGGGTCGCTCGACAATTGTCGAAATGCAGCGCACGTTGCATGCAATTTGCCGAGAGAGGACGACGGCATATATAATCATAATAATAATTTAAGAAAATACGTATAATAAAAAAAAGAATTGCATTAAAATTGCTTATGCATGCAGTTGTCAGTTGCATTTACTATACTTGGTGAAAATGATCACGTTTTGCAGCTGCGTGCAGACAGAAAAAATGCCAAGACTACTGACTAAAGATAGTGAAAAATATAAAGCCGAAGACAAAGACAACGACACATTGCGCATACGCAGTGTGGACCCGCAAACGGATGTGATGTTGGCCAAGTCAACACACAACAAACTGAAACTGACCCTGACTGCCTTATTTTTTTCTGTTTGTATTTGTATTTGTTCTCTCTGTCTGTCTTTCAGTCTGTCTGTTGAATCTGAATCTGCTGTTGGCCTGCTTAGATCTTACATAAAGGTAGCGCAAATAATTGTCAGTCAAAACGAACCAAATGACATATGGAAATTGTAATTAGTTTCGCCATTCAACAATGACAAATGAACGCATTAAACGCAATCGACCAACAAATTTACTAGGGCCTTTTTAAATAAAAATCTTTCTGTCAGAACTCCAAAAAAAAGCATGATTTTTGAGTTAATGATGCAGAAATAATATTTACCTCTTGTTCTGTTTTGTATCAAAATTTCATATTCGTATTTTTTATACTCCTCGTGTGAGAATCTAAAAAATACTCGTTTTTACTCTCAGATTGATTTTAACTAACTAATTTGAAAACGCGTTTGAATTTTAACAATATTATATTTTAATTTATAGTTAGGTATACAGAAAAAATGCATGCTATAATTGAATTATAAAATTCCTGATTTTAGCATATTCGAAATATAATATTTAAATGCAGACTAAAAAAGATTAATTTAAAGTTGAAGTATTCGTATTTAATCAATCCAAAAACCCAAAAATTAAGCTCAAATTCAATTATAACATTTATAATTTTAGTATCAATTCTTAAAATTTGGAATATAATAAATTAATATTGGAAAGAAGTGACTCATAATAATTTCCTTGAAGTAGGTTTTACTGACAAATTCAAGAAATGAAAATTGGCAACAGCGCAACTTCAATAAAATCTCAGTAAAAACTTTATGGAAAAATGAGTCTGAGGATGGGTAAGTCAGGAATTTGCGCATACTATAATGAAAACCAGATACAACAGCTAAAAATGCTGTGCAATTAAAGAAATGCAAATTGGCAACAGCGCAAAATCAACAAAATCTCAGTAAAAACTTTGTGTAAAGCTATAAAAATCAAGCTAAAATGCAATTTTAAAATTTCTAATTTTTGTTAAATTTGGAATATAATAAATAAATATAGAAATATAATTTTTTAATGCAGTTTTAAAAGATTTTAATTAAAATTCAAGTATTTCTATTTTTAAATTTAAAAAAAGTAAAGATTAGCAAACTTTTGACACCGTTTGCTATGAGTTTTATGCCACAAATGCGGTATATATTTTCAATTTTTTTAGACGATCTAGCATATTATATTTTATTATGTGTATTTTTAAGAGATCTGGACTCACCGGTGGCGGTTCGCTGGCGGTGCTGTAGACCTCGCTAGCCGCATAGTCGGGCTTCAGTTGCACGGTAGCCATGGAGACGTTATCCTTCTCGGTCATCTATGTAAGTTATTGCACTATAAATATAAAGATTTATTTTCTTCACTTGAAATATCCTTTATTTTTGCAGTTCACAATTAAATATTTAGTTCTGTTTACAAATTTCACTTGGCTTTTTTTATTGAAAGTTATTGCACTTACATTGTTAGTTTATTTTGTACAGATACGAAAAAGTAAAAGGAGTTTGCGGGTTATTCTTTTTTCTTGTTGTGGTTTTTGTTGTTGGTTTTTTGTTGAAAAAGTTGTCTGATCAACTTTTTAAAGCGTCCGCCAGGTGGATAATAACGATAAAATAGTTAGTATTAAAAGTACGTCTTTGTTGTACGACTGCCACTCGCCGTCTGAGGCCTCAAACGCGTTTCGTTTCAGATTTTTCTACCAGATTTAAAACTTTTTATTCGTCGTCTGTCGACGTCGACTGCGCAGTCACAGACACACACAAACACACTATATATACACCTACATAGGCACACGATCGGCAGCAAAGCAAACGAAAAAAAAAACGAACAACGAAACGAGCAACGAATAAAAACAAGAGTAAAACCAAACACACACACACACACACATACATAGTCAGGCATAGTCATAAGCAGACTCTCGCACACTCTCTCACACACACACACACCCATACATTGTCAACTGCTGTGTGCTTTGCAGTCGAGCTTGACAGCGAGCTTGAAAGCTTTCGAATGCGATCTGTTAAGTTCTCGGATCAGCTACACAGCAGCTACTTTGATCGTAGTTAAAATTTTAAATGTATTTTTATCAGGGGTGCCACGGAAATCGCAGCGAAAGAGAGTTTAGCGATTTCACCAACATTTTCGAGCTAGGCTAAGGGTTGACACCTGTTCAGATAAAGTAATTCGAGGGTTTGTTTAGCAACTATTTTAGGTTTATTATTGCAGAACAATAAGATTTTCATTTTCATTTTTTTCATTTCATTTTTAATTTGTTTATCAGTAATTTTGTTTATTAATTTAATAATATTAAAATATTAATTTATCTATTTATATATTTGTTTATTTATTTACTTATTCATATGTTAATTTTTTATATTTATTTTATTTATTTCAAGGTATCAAACCGTAACGAATATCGGTTTTAATTACGATTTCAGTTACTCAAAAATTTTATATATTTTTTTGCAAAATACCGGCAATATTTCGGTTTACAAAACCAATTTAAAAAATGTTAAGTATGTTGAATTTAAAGCAAATATTCAAAAATTTCAAAAATTAAGATCTTTTCATTGGGATCAACAACCGAACCGAAATAAACCGTTATGCTTGAATCGGTTTTTTTAACGGTTATTTCGGCTAAAGGTTACGGTTGTGGTTACGGATTTAAGTCCCGATTTATTTATTTAGAAGAATAAATTTTGAAAACCGAAAATAGGAAATTCTTTGAAATAGTGAAAGCATCTTGATTTAAAAATCGATTTTATCTCTACATAGTGTCTTATTTGAATAATTAATATTATAAAACAAGAATATTTTATGTATTATTTAAAGTAGATGATAACATTATCAAATAATTAAATTAGGTGAAAGTGCTATCAGGAATTTCGCAATTTTGAAAACCCGAAACGTATAAAGTGGCACTGTGATTCCCCAAATCACCAATCAACAAATCTTCCCAAGCAAAGATTTCGCAACTTCGGCAATCTGCTCGGTATAAATTGAACTGTGTTTTCAGAATAAATTTCACTCACGATCGGTAACTCAAAAAGTCGTCAAGTCCGTTTTCATTAAGTTAAGTAAAAATCTAAACAAAGTCCAAAAGTTAAGGATCTATCCTGAGATTTTTTATATTGAATTGTCGTCAATATGAAATTCGTTTTCGCGTTTTTATTTTTCCTGCCTTTGGCGCTGTGCCTCCCAAACTACAACTACAACCCATATTACGTCTATAAAGATTACTACAATCCATATTACGGCAATCCAAATAACTACTATCAAGATTACGACAGATCAACTGGATTAAGTGGAAGCTTAAATCCGGAACTCACTAGAGTTAACGGAGTACCGCAACGTATGAAGTTTATTAATAATTTATATTATAATCGCGCATCTCTAAAATTGTATAGCTCCGAAAGAAATATTCACTCGAAAATTGAATTGTACGAAATATCTTAAATATTTATGAAATGTAACCTGCTCTAAATAAAGATAAAATAAAATGTACATACATATGTATCTCTGCCTTCATTAGACTAGATTTTTGATAGCCGGGCTAAATTTGAATTGAGGTAATTTTTATTGAAGTTGACATCAGTTTTTAATTTATCTTTCAGTTAAATTATAAAATAATTTATAATATTTAATATTGTACTTTTGACTAGATGAAAGCAATATGCTCGACTGGTTGAGCGTAGCGCAGTTGTAAAGCTCGTCGGACGAAAATTAAAGGTACCCAATACATTCGCGTACACATAAATTAAAAACTCAGATCTCGTAAAACTAGCTGCGGTTCAAAGTTGCTTGCTGTCGGCGTCGCAGTCAGCGTTGGCGTCGCGGTCAGCGTCGCTGCTGCTGCAACGGCCGTTGATCAAGTCGCCTTTGTGGCAGCTGTCTTTGTTGTTGTTGCTATTGTTGTTGTTGTTGTTGCACCACTCAAACTTGTTGCCGCTTACAACAAAATAAAAAAAGTAACAAAAATACAAAAAAAATTACACATAAACTTTTTGCCTAAGCTATAGTACAGTTTTTATTGTTGTAACTACAAAAAAAATAAAACAGAAATAAAAACAAATCATTGCACTCTAGAGATACCTATGTACATAATATTGGGTATATATATCTATATATCTGTGTGTATATAATGTGTAAATGTGGTCGGGGTTCATCTTGATTGCTTCAGCAGCTGCGTTTGTTTTGTTATGTTTTGTTTTTGGCTTTGTGCTTTTAACCTCTGCGAAAGCCAAACACTTGAGTTAAGAGCCAACTTGCTGTGTCTGTGTGTGTGTGTGTTTTGGCCAAGTTAGTCTATGCAACCACTAATCGAATGCTTCTTGCATTTCAATTTCAATTCCATAAGAATTACAAAAAACAATTGAAAAAGTCATGAGAAAATTCAAATTTTAAATATTTAATTTGATTTTTATCTATCAGTTTAAATCTAAAATTATATATATTTCATAATTATTAATCATAATAAACTTCTTAATTTTATTTTAATTTTTAACAGAATTACAAAACACAATTTTTTTTTAAATTAGTCTACACTGAAAATAAAAGTCATTCTGAATTTCAAATTTAAAATTCAATTTACATATTTACATTATTGAATTTTATTCTTTCTATTTTAATTTAAATTTATATATAATTCACAATAATTAATCATTTTAATTTTATTTGAATTTTAAAAGTTTAAAAAACATTAAATAAATAAATAATTAAACGACTGAAAAATTGTACTTTAATCAAATTAAAATCGAGATCATAAAATATTTGACATAATGGGAATTAAAAATAATTATAATTTGGAGTAATAAAACAAGGCTGTAAAATTTTTTACATTTAATTGGATTTTCATCCTTTCAATTTAAATTTATGTATAATTCATAACAATTAATCATATTAAATTCGTAATTTTATATGTATTTTTAAGGTTTAAAAGACATTAAATAAATAAATAATTAAATACATGAAAAATCTTACATTTATTAAATTAAATCAGAGATTATCAAATATTTGAAAAAACATTTAAAAGTCATTCTAAAACTCAAGTTTTAAATTCTTGATTTTAGCATTAATAATTTCTATCATCATTTTAATATTCTTTTTATACACTAAATAATTTATTTTTATTTTTAACATAATTTACAATTAATTTCGTCCGATTTTCTTCTGTGTAAAGTATAAACATTACTCATACGCCACGTTGCCCGTTTGCTATAGGGCCATCATCAGATGACCTGAACAATTACCATTATCGCTAAGTATGACGATCAAAATTGGTCGCTACTTTTTGACGATAGATTGTAAACATGAATATCATTAGTATGATTGTTATTGCTTTTTATTGTTTGTTGTTTTTCTTCTTTTACTATTTCTATGACTTGCAATAGCTGTATTTTTGTTTTTATATTTTTTGTTTTTATATGTATTTTTTGCGGTGCTTGTCGCTGGCATCTCGAATCGGATCTGTTATTTAATTCTTCTAAATGATCATCACATACATATGTGATCACATTCAAAGCGAGCCGAGTTGAGCCGAAGATTTGATTTGTTAATATATTTATATCATGCTAGACGCTCATTTATTTTGTATTTTATATTCGAGTCTTCATCTAACTTCATCCAACTCTTAACGAATGAATGACCCAATGGTCGTTTGTCCGTTTTCCTTATGCAATCTTTGTTTTATTTATGTTTTTTATTGTAATTACATAATTTTGATGTTTAAAATGTCACAAGGCAACTTTAACTTGGGGTTCAGCTCACATTGAGTTATTAGTTATTAAATTTCTTTTTCAAAGGTTTTATATATTTCTTTTTTCTGTTTGTTATATAATCCACAGACGCCCCACGCTTCACTCGATTCCCAGTCGGTTGTTTGGTTGCTTCATTAAATTTGTGGGATGCTGCTGTTGTTGTTGTTGTTGCCCCCTCATTGAAGTCGAAGTTCCACTAATTGCCAGCCACAATCTTCGCATGACTTTCCATTTCTGTTTTCTGCTTTTTGTTTTCTGCTTTTTGTTTTCTGCTTTTCTGTTTTCATTTTCATTCAATGCGCCTCTTCATTTGCATATAATTTGTTAGCCAAATTAATTAACGATTTGTGCGAATCAATTGCAACAATTGCAAATTAAACGAATTGCAAAATACACTTATTATCGATATTAAAGTAGGAATACTCGCAATCTGAAATCGTTCACCTCTCTGCAAATTTTAATTTATACTTATTCTTGGGAAATTCCCATAAAAACTTCCGATTTGTTTTATTTTAGACTCAGACTTATCACAAAACAAGTTCTAGGTAGTCACTATAATTAGTGAAAGATACCCTCTAAAAAAAAGAAATCGAATTTTAAACCTGTTTTTGATATTATTAATTTATTTAATGTTTTTGATTTGTTTTGATTTTAGAAGCCGGCCTTTTTTTATTAGTGTATCTTAAATTCACATTTTCAAAATATATAATATATTTTTTGTTAAGTAATTAATATTTTGTTAACTATTAATTATTTAAATCAATACATTTAATTACATTAAGATTAATTAACTAATTAATTAATTCGCAGTTTTAAAATACATATATATTTTTAAGTAAGAGATATGTTTTTGTGTATTAATTAACTAAATTAATAAATTAAATTAGAATAAGATTGATTACTGAGTTAATTAACGGACATTTTCAAAATATATATTGTTGTTAAGTAAGAGATATATTTTTGTCTTTTAATTAATTGAAAAAGTAATTTTAATTAAAATAAATTACATTAAATTAAGATTATTTAATTAAAATTATCAAAATAACTTCTGTTGCTAAGTAAGAGTTATATTATTGTTCATTAATTAATTAAATATAGATGGTACTTAAGGTATCTCTTACTATTTATATTATTGTCTACAGGGTATCAAAAGTCCATAAGCTTCCATAGCACATCATTAATCAAAACAATGATGAATACAAATTGATTTAAATTGAACTCATATAGTGGCTAGGTTAGTTAAGTATATTTATAGACCAGATGGAAATGGAAATAGCATCAATTGAGCTGCACGTGACACTTGTCTCTCACCTGTGTCTCACCTTTCTCACCTGTCCGTCCATCACCTGGACAGATGCTAATCTATCTGGTCTGGCGACGGCAATTTCAATTTTAAATGCATAAAGCATCCTATTCAGGTATGTGGATATTGGATATGGTTGTTTACTGCGCAATTGTGGAATTAATGAGGGATGTCAGTTGTTAAAGAGTATTGAACAAAGTTGTCGACATTGAAGAGACTCAAAGGGGAAGATACACTGAAGAAAACTGCACTTTACACATTTGTGTGCTAAAAAATTATACAAATTTTTAAAGCAAAATAGAAAACAAATTTAAAAAAAGACAGAAATTTGTATTTTTCCTAAAACCATTTTATTTATTTTAAAATATTATAAATTTAAAATTAAAATTTAAAAGAAATAATTAGAAATGAAAGGAAATTACAATTTATTTTATAACTTTTATTTATTTATTTTAAAATTAAATAAATTTAAAACACGAACTTAAAAGAAAATAATTAATAAAATGAAAGATAACATTTTTCTTGATAAGTTTTCATATATTTAAAAGCCGTCGACTAATAAAATCTTCAAATTAAATAAATATAAAACAATTATTGAAAAGAAAACAAGAAAAATTTGTATTTTAATATTTTTTTATTTATTTAAAAGCAGTCACTTTATAAGATTTAATAATTAAAAAAATATAAAATAAAATTTGAAAAAAAAACAGATGAAAAAATTTAAGAAAGTTTTAAATTTTCAATAACTTTTTATTTATTTAAAAGCAGTCAACTAAAATTTTAAATTGAAAAACTCTAAAGATGAAAAAAATAAATATTATAATTTTAAATAAGGAATTTGCAACTTGAGTTTAAAAAAGTATTTTTTTCGCTCTGTACGCACATGGCTATAAATTATATTTTCATAGGGGATTTTTCCTCATTTCCAAAATATGTACATACAAATATTTTTTTCTGTATTTTTACAATCGCTAAATTCAATTTACACTTAAAAATTTGCGATGTGCCCAACGAACCTGTATCGCAATTTGGTGGCAGGTGGAAGCTGGGAGCTGGGAGCTGAGGGAGTTTCAAGCCGCAGCTCAGAGGGAGGACGGTACCAAGCTACGACTTGGCACCATGTCTGGGAATTAAGCAGCAACAAAAACAAAACAGAAAACACAAATAAAAATAAAAAAGAAAAAATCATAAAAAAGCTAAAAAAAACTATAAAAAGGAAAACAAAAGCGCTTTCAATGCGGCTTTTATTTTGAGTCGATGCAGGGAACAAGTGAAAGATACGCGAAAGATACTGACAGATACTGAAGTACAAGTCAATGCATACACAGATACACACTCTCACACACACACACGCATAACAACAACAACAACATCCAGTTGTTCGATGCTTCGCCATTTTAGCTTTGCTTGAAATTAGCTAATCATAATGTTGAAAAAAAGTCAAAATAAAAAACTCAAATAGCAGGTAAAAAACAGCAGAGATGGCTCAAGTGGAGTGTGCTCGACTATAAGATACCCTGTACACTGAACAGAAATACGTTAAGCTATAAAAAATACTCGATTCGTGTCAAATATTTTATTTTTTTATGTTAAATTATTAAAATAAATTAAAGATGGCTCAAGTGGAGTGTGCTCGATTATAAGATACCCTGTACACTGAACAGAAATACGTTAAGCTAAAATAGACTGGATTCGTCTCAAATATTTTATTTTTAATTATGAACATGAAATGAAAGGATATTAAAAATGGGTAATGTGGAGTTTGCTGGACTACGAAATACCCTTTAAACTGAACATATGTGTATAGGTCAAAGCAAAAAAAATTTGGATTCGTCTCAAATATTTTAATTTTAATTATGAAAATGAGCCCAGATATTAATAAAGTGGGAAAGTGATTGACTATGAGATACCCTCTGAGATACAATAATACTTTAAGTTAAAAACAATTGTTTTTCCATTAAAAGCACAGTATAAACAAATTTTTTTCAGAAAATATTAAATTTTAAGTTTAGATCAAAAGTAAATTAAAATATTAGTATGCCAACGACTTTTTGGTTGAACAAAATTTTCACCAAACTAATACACTAATAGGTGCCCTTCTAAATTATTTACAGGGTATACAAAAGGTAAACAAGCGCGACAAAAACAAACGCAATACGAAGAAGAACAAAGATCATTAGCACAAATTTTTGTTATGCGATTTATGAACAACAATAAGATAAATATGGATTGCTGCTAATTGACTTTGCTTAACTGAACTTGCATTAAAATTGAGAATCTTCAATTCTACACAGAGTTTGCCCATACTGCTGTGGGATAGTGTAAGGCATTGAGTACGCATTAATAATATTTCAAGTTGGTCACGGGAGAATGATTATTACGGCGATTACAATTCAGAATTCGTTTTTATGTGTCTGAAGATTGCTCGGGGATTTTTATACTCCAACTGAGTGAGCTGGCAATAGGGGTATTCCCGGTCAACAATGTATTTAAGAGCATCTTAAGGGGTTGGATATACTATATTTAATAATATACGCGAGTATTTTATTTATTTCTCAATAAATCAAATGCGACTTCTGTTTTTGTTTTGCTTGATTCGAATTTGCTAAAATAATTATACCCTAGACATTCCATTTTTTGTTTCGAGTATAACTTTTTTACTTAAAAATGAATGAGTTAAAAGGAAAAACACTTAATGAAACTTACATTTCTTTGGAAATCGGATCATTAAAGGCAAAGTTGTGAAAGTTTGAAGTTTGTGGAGCCTTTGACTAAGCAACTTTACAAGTTAAAATTTATGTTAATTTTGGCATGACACTCTACAAAAAATTGAAGCCTACCAGAATCAATTATATTGTGTTGTTTTATACTAATTTGGGCACCAGGAGTTGATTAAAAATGCAAGCTCGATATTTCAAATTTTGTATTTTAAATAAGGACAGTAGTAATATTTATCTTCTATGTTTCCAAAACTTTGGAGCAACATTTTAACTAATTTTGTATACTCTGCTTTCTCTACATATTTTAAGTTTCAATTTTTTTTTGCCTAATTGAGTTTTTTTTAACTTTACTCTCAGTTTTTTACTTCCGTCTTTTACAAGTTAAAATTAACAAGAAATGCATCACTAATTTAAATACTTCAAATATGTTATTTATAAATATGTAATTAAATTAACTATGGTGCTATATTATTATTTTACAATATTTTAAATCCAACTTTTTTTCGCCTGATTCGATTTGCTTAAGTTATGATACCCTATAAATTCCTTTATTTATTACAAATACTTGGCTGGATTTCTTGTTGAATACCCTGTTAATTGTTGCTTCTTTTTGTAGTCTCGGCTGAGTCTAGATCTTTGAGTCTCTCATCGAACAGGAACTTAATTAAAAAATAATTGCTTTGAGCTGGTTTTCTTGCTTCTGTATATTTGATTAGTGATTCAAAGAATGCCTTGAAATGCCTTTTACCTTTTTCTTTTTTTACCTAACTGCAATTAACACCTGAACAATAGAACAAACAACAGATGTCTTCTGTCTCTTTTTCCCTCTCCCATCTCTTTCTATTAAGTTGCATTTAATCAATTTGAAATGGAACAAAAACAAAGCGAGTCGAATCTAATAATAATAAAAATTTCAGTTTGTTTAGGTTTAGCTTCAATTTTTGGTTAATTTAGAGAAATTTTTACAATTTTGATATGATATATGGGGCATATAGTGCATATATGGTAAATAGTGTATAGACATTTTTTTTATTTGTGTATATAAATGCCAATTAACACCATCGCCATCCGTTCTGGCCAAACCCTAATTTGTTAGTTGTTATTTTCTAGTTCAAGCTCCGTTGGCTGCTCGACTCTGAATGTCAATGACTTTGGAGTTGGAGTTGGAGTTGAAGCTACAACTGAAGCTAATACTACAGATATGTATATATATACATATAGCTGTAGGCAGTGGCATTTGCAGTTTTCATTTGTCAACAACAACAGCAACAAGTTACTAACAACAACAACAACAATAACAACAATAGCAATGTCGCCCTCAATAGCCACGAAGCGTTGCGCTTTTAACGCTTTTGTGTTATTAATTGTTAAGCAGATCATAAATACTTACCAACAACAGCAACAACAACAACAACAGCAACAAGAACAACAACAGCAGCAGCTACAAATGTACATATCTGGCTTAAAATGGCATTTAGAAATGTTAATTGGCCAAGTTATTGCCGGCAAGTTATTGCTGTGGGTGTGTTAACAGTAACAGCTTCCTCTTTGGAAAATCCCGGCGACAGTTTTTTCAATAATTTTTTTATTTATACATAAATTTCTGATTTAAAATTAAGAAATGTGTAAATTTGTATAAATTTTATAACAGTTTTTAGTTGACTTTCAATAAATAATGAATTAAATACATAAATGTGTAAATAAATTGATAGATACAGATAATAATTATCTATTTAATATAATATAAAAAAAAAACAATACAAATAACTAAGTTATTAAATTATTAAGAACTTCTCTTTAAGAAAATCCGGTTACTGATTTTTTACCAACCGATTTTTTATTTTGTTTTAAAAATTAGACTTTTGATTTCAAATTAGAAAATTTGTATAGTTTAATTAAATTTTTGTATTTTTCGACTGTTTTCATTTGATTTTTAATATATAATTAATAAAATAAATAAATAAGCAAATAAGATAGGCAGATAAATATACAGGCCTGTTCCGGTTTTCACTTGTTTTTTGCGAATTTCAATCCGCAAGATTTGACCGAATTTCCCTTAAAATTCCTTTACATTTCCTACGAATTACCCTCCGAATTTCCCTTCCACATTGTGTTGAGTAATTTTTTGCAGAACAGTGCTGGAAAATGTTTTAAACGAATCAGACATTTGCGTCAAAAGAATTTTCGCCTGTTAAAATAATTATTAATTATGTAATTTATTCATCAAATATTTATTTAATCATAAGTCGAAACATTTTTCAAATGTAAAACCTACTTTCGTTATAACTTTTGTATTTTTAAAAGCGCGGGTTGATTTCAGTGCTGGAAATGTCTTTTTGCAGAGTTGTCAATTGTGGCACAGTGTTTGTTTACATAAATAAGCAGTTCTTTTTTGCATTAAATTACAAACAGTTTTGTCCAAACTTGCATTTAAAAAACAAGAAATTTAATTCTTTATTTTACGCAATACATAAAAACACTTAAATTGTGGTTTAAAATATGTACCAAAGTATTTACTACTTTCTTCACATACAAGGGCAGCCCTAATAAAATTGCCATTCATTTTCACAAATATTTGCGGAAACCAGAACAGGTCGAGCAAATCCGACAAAAATGTTAGGTTAGAGTCTTGTCGATTTTGGGGTATGATGAAATAAAAATATTATTTAAAAATCAAATAAAATATTTTTTTTTTATCTGATGATGTAGTAATATTCCCAAAACATTGAAGTATTTTAAAAATATTTTATTTTCACTTTAATTTTATGCTTAGCATGCCAAAATCATCGATTTAACCCTTCCGAATTCAAACTCACTTGCTCAATGTCACGTGAATTCAATTCGCAAAATCTTGCCGAAAGTGAAAACCGGAACAAGTGAGGGAAATTCACTTTCGCAAAATCTTGCCGAAAGTGAAAACCGGAACAGGCCTGATAGATAGATATAATTATAGATATATGGGTAATTTTTTTACCCACCGAATTTTTCATCATTTTTTAGTATATTTATTTTTGGTTTAGAAAACTTGTAGTTAATTTAAATCATATAGAAATCAAGAACTAATAAATAAAATAAAGAAATATATAAATAAATATGTAAATAAATAAATACGGAAAAGTACAAATAAATGAAAACAACTAAATTATTAAATAAATAACAGCTTCCTCTTACAAAAATCCCGGCGACAGATTTTTTTACACCCCGATTTTTCAACATTTTTTAACAAATAGATTTTTGGTCTTAAATGAAAAACTTTTAAAAATAAATCAAATTATTATTCGACTGCTTTAAGATGACTTTCAATAAATAATGAATTTAAAAAAATATGTAAACAAATATAAAAATATACAAATAACTAAATAAATAAATAAGTAAATAACTAAAATCATCTCAGAACTCGTTCAGACAATAAGTGCCATTTATTCTTCTAGTTGGCCATGTTAAGAGTCGCATTTTGGACAGGAGTTGAGGTCGGAAATGAGGCAAAAACAAAAATAAACAAAAGCTCAAGGTTTTCGCAGCCAGGTGTCAAATTTTGAAGTCAAAGTCTCTTCTGAAGTTGGGTTTATTTTATTTTCTACTCTTTTTTTTTCTGCTCTTCATTGTCAACATCTTCAGAGAAGAAAGAAAACACAATGGTGTAGCTGGAATATTGCAAATCCACTTAACAAATGCGATTTTCGAAAGCGATAACAAGTCACATTTTGGACTTTTTGGGAAATACGATTCGACGATAATGCGATAGAAGAAAAGCGAACGAAAATTACACTTGAAGTACAAAGTAATGACAAAGTAAAGACAAAGACAAAGCGAGGAAGGTTATTTTAGTTTTAGGGGCCGCGTTCAAATTAATTTGCACCTTTCGCCTCAGTTGCTGCTGCTGCTGCCGCTGTTGTTGCTGCTGCCTCTGTCGATGTTGCTGCTGCTGCTGCTGCTGCGGTGGCAACATCGACTGCAACAGCAGCAGCTGTTGTTGTTGTCGTGGCAGCAGCTACAGCAGCCGGTGAAAGTTGCATGCAAATAAATGAAGAGAAAGAAAAACTTCAGCTTCAGCTGAAAAATCCAAATCATGATTTGCTGCACTCAACTGTGGGAAAAACAGTTCGAGATTTTTGACATTTATGCAATTTTTATTTTGATAAATTTTGGACATTTTTGCATCAGAATATTTTGATAATTTTGATTTTCTAAATTTTAATATTCCTGATAAATTAAAAATTTTTTTTTTTAATTTTTGAGGTTTGTTTATGCTAGTTTTGAAAAGCTTTTGATTTTCTTAATCTAAATACCTTGAAAATTTTTTGATTTTTCAAATTTGAATACTTGGAGCCTCATACGAATTTCAAACATTATATTTTTTCAACATATTGATCTTTTATCCCATAGTACACTCTCTTCTGGAGTCTGCAATTGCAATTGTGCTTTGGCTATCATCATCCCAGAGGGCCCTTCTATTTCTGTGGCTATGTCATAATGTGTATCTGCTGCGGCTTTTCTCGACTCGGCTTTTCCTCATTGCTACAACAGCTAAAAAAAGCGTTTCGCTTCAGTTGGGTGCTTGGCCCAAGTTGGCAATTGTGTTCGTTATTTGTCATTTATTTGCTTTTGCACTTCGCAGTCAACTGCACTTTGCAGCAGGAAGCGGAATAAAGTGGCATTCGCTGCAAAAGTGTGATGTTTGAGTGCGTTTAAATTCAATTTGTGCTCTCGAATTGCCAATCACTTGAAAAGTAACGTTTGTTTAATTTGAAAATCGATTGCCTTAACGCTACAAATGATCGATAGTTGTTTGCTCGCTGATTGTTGCTCAGTGACTCTCAAACTGTAAGGAAAATGTGTTGCACACTTTTGTGCGGTGGAAAAATAAATATTTATTTATTTACAACCAAAATCAAATTGTTAAATATTTATAAATAATTATTTGTGTATTAATTTTACACACGTTTGTTTATTATAGTTAAAATTATACAAGCAACTGGATGGCCAAATTACACTATCGATACCTGCAATCGATATGCAAAAATCTCGATAGTGGCACTACCTTATAATTAAACATCGATAGTCAAAATTACCGATATTTTATTCTTAGATTTTTAATAAATTTAAATTAATTCAACAATAAATTTTATCCGAAATTTGTTAATTGTGGTCAAAAATGATACCGTTGCTAAGGGTGCCACCTTTTTTTCTTTTTTTTTGCCGATGAAATCAGCTGATTTATTTATGGAGTTTTTGTATATAAAAACATTCGATAGTGGGCTACCAAACATCGATGGTTCCGATGCTTTGCAAGCATCGACGACATCGATGTACTCGATGTTTCTACTGTAATGAAATGAACTTGGTCGGAAAAATGCATAAACACTTTTTTACATGAAGTATTCAAACAAAAGCAAACTGAAAACGTGTGCACGTGGATGCGACGAAGCGTGTGTGTCGTACGCGGAGATTGAGACACAAGTGCAACGGCGAGTGCACTCGCAAATTGACAAAATCAAAAGTAATAATTAACCAAGTAAGCGACAGTGTCAAATAAGAAGAAGAAGAAGAAGATGATCCACACAGCCCACAACCCGCAATTGCATTGATTACTACATTAACTACACAAATACATATACATTTCATCGTGGCGATCAACAACTTGAAGCTAAATTGAGGCAAGTGTCTATAAACAACTCAAAAAAGATTTCTACAGCAAGCAAATTTATGCCAAAATGTCTGCCGGAGGAGTTGGAGTGGGGGGAGGAGGTGATGGAGGAGGGGGAGACAGCGGCAGCAGCAGCGGCTGCATTATCGATGAATTGCAAGATGGTGAAAATAGCCAGGAATTGGAGCCAGGCGAACTTGTGACGCCGCCGCATCAACAGCCACAGGGTAGCGCTAGTCCATCATTGAAGAAAATACTATCCAAGGACGTGATGAACAAAGCATTGCGCAAATCGATACAAAACGACATCGATAACGATAACGATGGCACGGAGGCGAAGAATGTGCGGGCTATTTTGGAGCTGGAGGCGATCAGGCGCAAGGAGAAGTCCACCCAAGCACAGCATACCCTGGAAAATGGCAACGATAACGATGACAGCGAAGGTTTGTATTCCGATACGGATTCTTCAACGGACGAGCAGCAGGGGAAAAAGCAGGATGTGGAGGATGTGCAGCAGGCGCGCAAGGAGAAACAGGCGGAGGCGGCGGCAGCAGCCAAAGCAGCAGCACCTCCCACCGCCCCCGCCCCGCACCACGCCTTCATTGGCATGAGTCCGTTGCGATTTCACATGCGTCCGCCGTGCTTTGACTTCTCCCGCATGGGATTCATGCCCCGAATGTCGCGTGGTGTCATGCGTGGCATGCGTCCGTCATTCTTTCCGCGACCTCAGGCATCCAGTCGCTGTGCCACGCCCAGAGGCGTCACGCCGCCGCCAACCAAAGCGACAGGAAGTTCCTCGAATGGAGCTCAAGGATCGGCAGCTGATCCTGGTGCTTATGGACCTGCACTGCCGCCAGCTCAGCAGGGACAGGACAGGACGTCAGGCAAACGGCCGCAGTCGGAGTTGCTGTAAGTAGTGGATATATAAGGAGAGATTGTTTATTTTTATCACATTTATTTTTAGGTGGACTTCATGTGAACCTCCAGTGTCGTTCCTCTTTCACTTGGTCAACGATTGTGACAAGGCAGAGCACAAGGATTGCAGGCAGAAGGAGGAGCGACAGATGACAACCCAAACCCATGCTAAAGAAACTGCCAAGGAGAAGCATGCGAAGATTAGAAAAGATATGAACAAGGATCAGAGGGAGAAGCAGAAGGAGCGGGAGCCTGCCAAGGAGAAGAGAGGGGAGAGTGTTAAGGAGAAGAAGCTGGACAAATCAAAGGAGAGAGCTAGAGATCAGCTAAGGGAAAAGCAAAGAGAACGGTCCAACGGGGAGCACAGGGAGAAGCGAATGAAGGAGAGAATAGATGCTACCAGGCACAGAGAGAACTCCAGAGAAGGAGGCAGGAGGAGAGAACGTTCCAAGGAGAGAAGAGTGCACAGTAAGCAGAAGCAAGTAGACAAAAGGGAACGTTCCAAGGAGAAGCGTAGCGAAAGATCTAGAGAGAAGCCAAGGGAGCAAAGGGAACGTTCCGATCGATCCAGAGAGAAGACAGGGCATCGCTCTAAAGAGAAGAACATGGAGCACATGGATCGATCCATCGAGAAGCCAATGGAACGTTCGCAAGTGGACAAAATAGAAACTACCACTGAGAAGCAAGTGGAGCAGCAAGAACACTCCAAAGATAATCAAAGAGAGAAGCAAATGGAGCAGAGGGAACGTTGTCCAGAGCAGCAAAGGCATCGCTCCAGGGAGAAGCAAGTGGAGCCAAGGGAACGCTCCAGGCAGAGGCAAAGAGAGCGCTCCAAGGAGCAGCCGATGGAGCACACTAAAGAGAAGCCATCTGAACGCTCCAGGGACAGAGACGGAAACAGACACAAGGAGAAGGAGCAAGAGCGTGCCAGGGACAAGCCCAAGGATCACTCGAGGGAGAAGTCCAGGCATGCATCCAGAGAGCGCTCCAAGGACAGACAACGCCACCAGGAGCGAGAGAGATCGAGATCGAGTCACAGCAGGAAAAGTCAAAGTCGGAGAAGAGAGATCAAAGCAAAGACGCCACCAGCTGCTCCTCCTCCACCACCACCACCACCCCCGGAAGCATCACCAGCACCAGAGTCACTGCCAGCAGCTGCTGTCCAAGCTGATGATGTCCAACTCCAGTTGGAGTTGGAGCAACTGCAGCCGCTGACGCCGCCGCGAGCAAAAGCCTTTGATATATTTGCCGAATCGCCGCCAAGACTGAACAAAGTCAGGAGACTGGAGACGTCGCCGCCTCCAGAGCGAAGCACGACGCCGCCGCTGGACAAGAGACATGTGTTTAAATCCGAGCCCGTGACCACATGCAGCTCCACATCCACTCCCGAAACAGGAAAGCTGCAGAGGCACAGCGAGATTCACAGTCGGATTGGGGCGCTGCTCGAGGACGACCAGGATGAACTGCATCTGGAGGCGCTGCTGGCGACCAAGGAGCAGCTGCTGCGCAAGAGTCACGAGCATCGCGTGCACAAGAAGGAGCTGCACATTAAGCAGGAGCCCATGGACACCACAAGATCAACGGTGGATAGTCCTGCTCCTGCTCCAGCTGCTCGCCATGCCAATCCCTTCAAGCGTGAAACAGTATTAGCTGAGGCTACCAGTCAAAGATCCACAGAAGATGCCCGCAGATGCACTGCATCCTCCCGTCGCAGCATGCAGCGCAGCAATGGCGACAGACATGGCAGCAGTTACTCCCGACACGGCCACAGGGAACTGGAGTCCAAGGAGCGCAGCATCAAGCAGGAGAAGAATCGCTCCAGGACGCCGCCATTGCTCACAGCCAGACAGATCAAAGTGGAGCGGGACTTGACGCCGCCACCAAGAGATGCAGTTCACCTGGAACAGATGTCCAACAAAAAGCGGGAGCAGGAGCAGCCGCCAGCTGTGGTCAAGTCGGATGAGCACAGTCCCGATACGGATGACTACATAGACAACTGGGAGAATGATGATTCCATGGCCAGCACGCCAAAGAATGCAGCAGCTGCCATTGTCGCGAGATTGGCGAATGGCGAGGATGAGGATTCCAATGCGCTGTGGAATGCCAAGAGCACACCGCCACCCAAGACAAAGCTGCAGGGGAAGCGGGAGGAAATGGCAGGAGGAGGAGGAGGAGGAGTAGGGGCTGACAGAGGGGGAACACCGAGAGGAGAAGCAAAGGGAGCAGTAGAAGGAGTAGGAAAAGGCGGAGAAGAGAGAGCAGGAACAGGAGGAGGAACAGCAGTAGGAGGAATAGAAGGAGGAAGAGGAACAGCAGGAGGAGCAGTGAGAGAAGGATCTGGAGGAGGAGAAGCAGGTGGAGATGGAACAGTAGGAGGAGGAGGATCACCCCAAGTGCCCGAGAAGGCGCTGATCAACATCCACGATCTGTATGACAAGTTCATGAAGAGTATTAAAATGGGTGCAACTGCCACAAATGAAGCCACAACAACAACGACAACTAGTAAATTGGACGCAAGCAATACAACCACAAATAGTTCCTTAAGCAATTCCAATTCAACTGCCACAGAAGAAGATGAGGAAGATGAAGATGAAGAAGAGTCTTCCAGCACAGACAGCGAGGGGAGCACGACGAGCAGCAGCAGCAGCTCCAGCGACAGCTCCGAGGACGAAGATGATGAAGACGACGAGGATGAGGAAGGTGACTCCTCCAGCACAGATGGCGAGGGTGCGCAGACTAACAAGGAGTTGGAGCAGGAGAAGCAGCTGCTCAGCATGGACAACACAGATCAATCGCAGCAGTCGCAGTCGCAGTCCTCCCAATCCTCCGAGTCGGCCTCCAATCCCGTCAGGCAATCAACACTCAACCACAAGAAGAACAATGTGAGCCGCGATCTGCGCAAGATGCAGAGCTTGGAGGACAACCTGTCGCGCATCCAGATGATGCGGGAGAACTACGATTCCGGGGACGACATCTGCGAGGAGCTGCTCAAGATGGAGTCGCTGTTCATCATGCAGCGCAATGCCATCCTGAACAAGTATCGCAAATCCGAGTTAAAGTCAGGGGAGGAGCAACTGCAGCAGCAGGTGCAGGATCAGTTGGAGTCAGTGGCGGTGGCGTTGCCACGCCCTGCTCCCGCTCCTGCTCCTGCTTCGCCAGTCAATAACATATTTGATGCCAATCGGGAGGCCATCAAATTGACCATATCCCCTTTGAAGCTGTCCGCCCGCAAACCCGCCATCTTTGACAAGGATGAACTGGAAGCGACGACGACGACGCCGCCAGTTCCCATTCCCGTCCAACTGGCCGAAGCGAAGCTGGTGAAGCCGGCGAAAGAGATAGCGATAGTCAAGCCCACCATCATGGAGCGGGCCAGGACACAGAAGCCACCACCGCCCAATCCTCTCAAGCGTTCACGTACCCGGGAACGCTCCAGATCCCGTTCGGTGTCGCGGCAACGCTTTCGACGCGGCTTCCGCGGCAAGGATTCCACGCGCTCTCCGAGCCCGCGACGTCGTCGTCATCCGCTTGGTCGCGGACGCTTCGGCAAGGGAGCGGTATCAGGAGCGGGCATGGGCTCGAGATCGGCGTCGAGATCCGGCTCCAGATTTGGCTTGGGTCACAGTCACAGCCAGAGCATCAGTCGCAGTCGCACGAGGAGTCGGAGTCCATTGCGTCGGCGGCGTCTGAAGCCACCAATTGGACGACGTCGTGGCTCGTTGTCGCCGCCCGGTAAGATCAGCTATGGACCACGCTCTCCGCCGCCGCCACCCTACAGCCGGGAGAGATGCTACTCCCGCTCCCGCTCCAGATCCCCCTTGCCCTTTAAGCCGCCGTCGCCGCCCATGCGACGCAGCTGGTCCGCATCCCGTTCCCGCTCCCGTTCGCCGCACACACGCAGGCGGGGTTCACGCTCCAGATCGCTCTCGAGATCGCCACGCAGCAGCCAGAGCTTCTCGGACTACTTTGTGGAGAACCAGAGCATGGAGGCGGCTGCCTATTACTACAACATGTCGCTCATGCAGCAGGACGCGATGCAGGGCCAGGGACTGGGACAGGGTCACTACATGGACATGGACATGTCCGCCTACATGGACAGTGCCTACAACATGGAGCACGCCTATGCCCAGTACAGTGAATACTCCACAATCCCAACCGCAACAGCAACCGGAGCAGATTATGATTACGGTGTGGGTTCTAGCGTGGCAGAGGCTTCTTCCATCATGCCCGTCGTGCTCCGGGAGCTGCCCAAGGCGCCCGTTGCCGTGCAAAAGGGCAACGTCCTGGAAATTGTGCCCTCCATGGAGGCCAGCACTGTGGAGGCGCTGACCATCGTCACTGCCGTGCCAGCTGCAGGGCCAGTGCCCGAGGAGCAAGTGGAGGACACCAGGTGAGTCGCAGTGGGAGTTGGAGTCGAAATTAAAATATACACATTTTGAATTGAATCTTGTTATTGGGAATTTTAAATTAGCAAAGCAAATTTAGGAAAAAGTTATTAAGAAATTTTAGAAATTCAGGAATACAGAAATTAAAAAAGAAACTAAATTAATTTAAAAAAAATTCGGAAATTTAAATTGTTTGGAAAGAAAAGAAAACTAATACCAAGAATATCGATATTCGGAAACATAGGAATAGAAATAATATAGGAACTCAATATTATGAAACCAAAATTAGGAAAATATGAATTATAAAAACAAAAACTAGGAATATTCAAAATAAGAAAAGATAAGAAAGAAAACTGAACATTTTGAATTGATTCTTGTAATTGGGAATTTTAAATTAGCCAACCAAATTTAGAAAAAATGTTATAAGAAAATTTTTAAACTTCGGAGTACGGAAATTGAAAAAAAAAAATAAACAAAATTAAGAACAGAACAAGGCGTTAATTTTAAAAGAGATTAGAAAATTTAAAATTTTTGGAACATTAGAAAAACTAGTACCATAAATACCGAAGTTTGGGTAAAAAAAAGCAAGAAAAGAAAACTAGGAATTAAAAACTGAATTTAAAAGAGAAAAATTAGAGAAATTCAAAATTAAATTTAAAAAAGTTAAATTTAAAACAGGAACGATAAAAAAGAAAACTGAACAGTTTGGTAGTGTTTGGTAAATTGTATAAACTACATTATTCTTAATTTATTAAGCTCCGAATTTTTTCAGGCATATCAGTTTTTAGTTTCTGTTTTATTTATTTCCCTACTTTTTTGTACAGTAAAGAGAAAAATCATAATAACAAAAATAATCCCAGAATAATATGAGAAAAAGCTACACATGAATATTGAAAGAATCCCCTTGATTATTTAAATTTTTATAAATTGCGAAATAAGTATTAGGCTAAAATTAAGAAACTAAAAAATATTATTGCTTCCGAAGCTTTTTTTAAAAGAAAAAATCAAAATTATCGTTTTTATTATAAATGTATTATTTTTTAATTTCGCTTTTATCTTTTAATATACTTTGTTTGGCTCCCTTCAATATTATTTAAAGTATTTTTGAGAATTCAAGCGAGGTTTAAAAAAAAGCTTAAATGTCAAATCTTTGCTTAATTTGTTATTTATATCAAATCAAATTTGTTCAATCTTAGCTGTATTTTGAGAGTTTAAGTTTATTTTAAATCTTGAAAATAATTATAAACTGTTATAATGAGGCTAATCAATTTGTTTCCGTCTTCCATCTGTCTGCTTTTTGTTAGCCAACCGAAGCGGAAGCGGGTCAACTTTGTGGATCTGGTGCTGCCCAACTACGAGAGTGGCAGCGAGGATCGCAAGGCCGTGGAGCGTTTGATGGAGCACAAGGTGCGCGTAGACCAGAGACGCAGTGCCGCCAAGGCGGCCATCGAGCAGCGCAAGAAGGAGCAGCTGCTGGCCGTGCCCTTTCCACCTCCGCCGCCCGGCGCCAAGCCCGCGAATGTGGACAAACCGGTGGCGGTGCAGAAGAAGCCACAGCTGCGCTACTATCACTTTGATCCGGTCAAGGCGCTGATAATCAGGTCACGCGAGCGGCTGCTGCGAGGAGGCGGACCGCAACCGCAACGCTTTGATCCCAAGTACATGGCCATGCTGGTCAAGTCGGGCAGGCTGCCGATGCCGCCGTTTATGCGCCATCGCCCGCCGCCACCGCCCGCCCAGGCGGACGCCATGCTCCAGGAGTTCTTCACGCTGCATCCGCCGCCACCGCTGCACCACGGGATGCCGCACTATCTACGCGGTCCGCCGCCAGCGGTGACAGCGGCAGCAGCAGCTCCAGCGGCAGCTTTACCTCTAGCTCCAATTTCACAGCCCATCCCTGTGCTGGGCTCACAAAGTTATCCATGTTTCCCGCTGTCGACTGTGACGCCTGTGCCTGCAGCTCTGCCTGCTCCGCTGTCAGCTCCTCTGCCGCTACCTGTGCCGCTTCCGCTGCCTCTTCCTCTGTCACTGCCACTCCCACTGCCTGGCACGCCGCCATTGACTTCGACGCCGCCTCCCACATACTTTACGCCTCCGCCTTTGCCCACACTATCATCACACTTCAAGGTTCAGCCCGTGGCGACAATGAGAGAGATTATGCCCGTGGATATATTGCAGAAAATTGGTCCATTGCCCAAGACACTGGACTTGGATGTCGGTAATCCCGGCCTGGATGAGCCCCCAACCAATGCCGATCTCACTGAAGTCACAACTCCAGCAGCAGCTCCAGAAACAGCATCTGGCATTGTAGAAACGCCGCCAAAGGAACAACAACAACTGGAAGCATAATTAAAACAGGGGATTCCCCGAATGCAGTTCAATTTTAAGGATCCCGTTGGGCAATATATACGATATATATACTCGCATGTACTTAGAACCGCCTAGAGAAACCTGTAAACTCTGCAAAACTGGACACATCATAACAATTCTAGTTCTAAGTAGTTATTTTTTTAGTAGTCTAAGCATGAAAACTAGACATATTGTTTTTTTTTTAACTGATATTGAAAATGATGTCATTAATTTCTATTAATTTGCCTTTTTCATTTAAATGTTTTACTTTTTGTTATTGTAATAAGCAAAAAACGCATTTATATTTAATTTTTTGATAGATTTGAAAATCTATATGCATTGTGTATTCATCGGTAATAATTTAGTCCATTGATTTCTACAAGAAAATAAAACATGTGTAAATAGATCGATTCATCTGAATCTGAATGCTAATTATTATATTGAATCGAATTCCTAGACTAAGCGAAATTCGTAATGTATTTAACAAAAACAAAAAAACACAAACAGCTAAACAAATCTGAACTTTATACTAATTTCAACAAATAAACGAAAGTACAGTTGCGTACGTAGAATTATACAAACAAAAAATTTTTTTAATTAAGTGAATTTTTGCTACAACTTACTTTTCTCAAAGCTCTAGCTCTTTTATTAATGTGTGAATTTCAATAGTATATACATTTTTGTACTCACCGAAAGCAGCTACAACTTTCTGCATTCAAGGATTCTCAGGATCTTTCAAAACAAATCTCCTTAAATTTGTATCAGGGAATATATAGAAAAATGGTCCTGAAATCAGAAATTCAGCTGTAACTCTGTCGTTTTAAGGACTAGCGAGATGTCCTTTCGCACTTAGATAGTCCTTCGCCTTAGTTATCTGAATATATAACTAAAAGGACGATAGTCCTTACGGGATCATAATAAAACGAACTTTTTGGTATAGAGAAAATAGTCTATTACTCAAATATCTTTTAAAAGATCTTGTTGAAACCAGTGTCAATGGATGAGTTTCGAAAAGAATTATCGATTGACCAAAGGACATTTAAATAGTACTTGTAGTTTTCAAGTTATCAAGGATTTTGTGTTTTTGGCCTTTCTTCAAGCGACTTGGAGTTGAAATCTTACAAGTTCATGATCCTTAGATGACCCCATAATTTTTTGATGCCAATCGATAGAGCTCGTCCTGGCGAATCTAGCAAGACATGTCCTGCCAAAATGCGCAAGGATATGGCCAAGTTATTCGTTTATTTAGATTACGTTTATTTAGATTCCGCCACCAATCGGTCATAACAATGCCGATAAGCAATATCGATACTTTCGATCGGAGTTCAGCGGAATTCAGAAGAGAGCAGAGAGAGAGAGAACCCAACAAGCATTCTTATGAGTTATTTTCGTTAATAAAATTAGTTTTATGACGTTTATTTTCGTTTTTAAATTTATTAGGGTTTTCATGAGTAAACAGGGTATATCAGTGGTGATTACAGGGTATAGTCGTGACAAAAACTATGCAAAATAAATCAATCCATTATCTTATTCCTTTTAGAGTAATGAAAAACTTTACGGTATACGCAGAGTAAGTTTAATTTAAATCTGATCAAGTGAATCCTTCAAACCCCCGTAAAATGTTGCCCTGTAAAAATCGCCATAGGAATAATACTTATTGACAACTTATGCTATCATCTCATGATCCAATCAGATCACTTTATTGCAACTATTTATTGAGCTTGTCCTGGGCAAAAGGACCAATATCAGCGGCGTAGGCCATCAGGGCGGGAATCGCGCTCTGTTCGTAGTTGCCGGCAAAGAAATGCTCATGGGGACCCGAGGCAAAGACGCCGACATCCTCGGCGCCGTGAGTCTCCGTGTTGAGGGGAACTGTCGCCTGGAACTGGAACTCGGGCAGGGTGGTGTCCACATCGGTGAGATCAATGCGACCCTCCTCGTCGTAGGTGTTGGCATAGCCAGGTCCATTGGCATAGGACAGAATGGTGAAGGGCTTCTCATCCGTGGCCAGATTGGGAGCCAGCGAGAATATATTCTGACGACGATACTGCAAGCATTTAAAATTATAAATTTAATTAATTATAAAATACGATTTGTAAGAAATACACAAAAACAGAGAAAAAAGACTAGGAAACAAATTTACAGAAATCAAAATGGAGATTTCAAAAACTATTTAACAAAATATTTTTAACTTCTGCTTTCCTGATTTGATATTTCTAATTCGATTCCCTTACAAATTTCCCAATATCAAGGAAATTTGTTCCAGTTTAAGGATTCCTAATTTTGAATTCCAAATTACATGTTTCAAAATGTTGATAATTTTTCAAATCATATAATAAAATATTTTTGAGCTCGGTTTTTCCGAGTTATGTTATTCTTTAAATTATGTTATGTTATTCTTTAAATTTTTAATAAAATATTTTTGATTTCGGCTGTTTTAATTTTTGCATTTATAATTTTGTGTTTTTCTAATTTTGTATTCCTAAAAACATAAAAACATTCCTAATATTGTTTTCCTAATTTTATTTTTCAAATTTTGGAGATGTTTGTATCCAAATCTTTTTTGTAAAAATTCCAAGATTTTGTTTCAAAATTTTGAAAATCTTTAAATTTTTAATAAAATATTTTTAATATCGATTTTTCCTAATGTTTACCTAAAATAATTCCTAAAAAAATATCAATAGAAATCCTTTTTTTAAAATTCCCAGCTATAACAAAATTTTTAATAAAATATTTTTGATTTCGTCTTTTTCCAATTTGGACTCCTTAATTTTGTCTTTTTTTCTCATTTTAAATTCCAAAAAAATGATTTCTAATTTTGGTTTCCTAATATTTATTTCTATAGTTTGGTTTCCTAATTTTATGTTCCCAAATTTTGGAATATTATATGAAAAAACTCCTATAGAGCAGCGGTGGGCACGCATGGACTCCGGGAGCTAGTGGCTGCTCCCAACTTTATGTCTGCCTATTATAGCATAGAGAATCAATAGAAAAGGGACAACTTACAGGATAGCCATTGATGGACATGGTGTGCGAGTGATCCGAGGTGACCACAATGAGAGTATCCTCCTCCGAGGTCATTTTGCGTGCCATCTCGACGGCGTTTGCAAACTCCAGAGTCTCCTCCAGGGCCTTGTGTGCCTTGGTCTTATGATGGGCATGATCGATGCGTCCGCCCTCCACGAAGAGGAAGTAGCCCTCCTCGCTGCGACTCAGCACCTTGATGGCCGCCTCTGTCATCTCGGAGAGGGAGGGTTCGTCCAGATCGGGGTTGCGCAAGCGATCGCCATTGTACGACATGTGGGAGACATTGAAGAGACCCAGCAGATAGTCCGTCTCGTCCAGATCGAGTTCGTTGAGTCCAGTGCGTGTCCAGACATATTCCGCCTCGGCGCCTTGTTCCGCCTTGTCCGCCCGCCAATCCTTGATCAGATCACGTCCATCTTTGCGTAATCCCGCCACGCCCTCCTCATCCTTCGACTTCTTATCACGGAAGTAGGCACGCCCACCGCCCATTATGACACGCAAATCTTTGCCCACCGGCCACTCCACCAACTGCCGAGCAATGTCCGTGTTCAGCTCGGCACTGCAGCCATCCTTGGTGATCTTGCCATCGTGCTCCCAGCCGCGATCCGCGACATGGGCATAAACGCCAGCCGGGGAGGCGTGCGTGACACGCGCCGTTGTCACGAGCCCCGCCCATTTGCCCGCCTCCTGTGCCCACTGGGCGATGCTCTCCGTGTGTGTGCTTTTGTCGAGTCCTGATTCGCAATCCTTGCGCTTTACCTGTGGAGTTATCGATATGTCATCGATTTATCGATTAATGATCGATGTATTGATTAATATATATTTTAATATATTGTATTTTTTATATCGACAAGTATTGTTTTGTAATTATCGATAATAACCATAGTCTATATCGATATATTATCGGTATTGTTCTTTTCAAAAATTATCGACACACGAATATGGTGTCAATGATTAGTACTAACTTGTGATCATACATATATTTTATCGATAATAATGAAATAGCATCGATATTTATCGATAAATTATAGGTATTCCCATATTCACCTGAGCACTGACACCAATGGTGCCATAGTTGGCCTTGACACCACTGAGATAAGCCGTCGCCGTGCTGGCCGAGTCCGGAGTACGTTCGTCCACCGCATAGGTCTTGGACAGACCCACGTAGGGGAACTTCTCGAAGGAGACCTGCCTGTTGCTGTCGCCCATGAAGTTGCGTGTCGCCGCAATCGTGTGCACGGACATGCCATCCCCGAGGAAGAGGATCACGTTCTTGGCCCGGTTATCGTTCAGTTTCTTGTGCTGCTCGAGCTTTTCCGCAATTATGGATTGCGCCTTGTCGTGCCAGAACTTGGTGTCCAACTCCTCATCCAGTTCGGTGTAGGCACGAGACTTTGGCAGCTTGGGATGTTGTTCTGTGAAGGATGAGAGAGACAAGGGAGATCTTTAAGCGGGATCTTTAACTGAAAGAACTTTTAATATTTTTAACTCCAAATTCCTTATTGAAATGAGCCACAAAGATTTCGAGGGGTTTTCTAAGGGGATCTTATATATGTAAGGTACAGCCCCTATTCCTTTCAGATGCATCGATTGTCGTGATTGTTGTTTACATTTGTTTCTCATATTATCTCGCTGTTCGCTTTACCGTAAGTTGAAATCGTGCAAAATTCTCGTGACACATTAATTTCATTTATCAAAATTAGTCACAGAAGTAAATTCTCTTTAATTTAAAGTGGACACGATTAATAATAAATAAATTTTGCTGTTTCGAATGAATATAGCGAAATTCATCAATTTAGCTTGTCCTGAAAAGTGACGTTGAGGGGGATGAAATATCAAAATCTATAAATCTAGAATATTTGTATATCATATGAGCAATATATGCTCCAAAAATTATAGAAACACTTTCGGTTCCGAAAGGGCAATAGGAGATAAAAAGTGTATATTTAAATTAAAATTTTAAAAATGTTTCGATCATCAAAACTTTAAAAAAGTGGAGAAGAAATTTCAAATTTGACGGAATTTAAGATCAGAAACTCTGAAGAATTTAAATAAGATTAAAATATCCAAAGTATCTAAGGATGGATGATCTGTTTTTCCCTTTATTTTGAAAATAACTAAAAAATAACTAAAATTAGGGATTCGATATTCTTTCATTTAACAAACTTTAGTTTTAGCTTGTTATAAGTTATTCATATAGATATGATTAATCTTTGATACCTTTCTCTCTATTTCTCTATTTCTCCATTTCACCCATTCTCTCATCCTATACTCATTTCTTTTCCATTTCTTTTAATTTTTTTTCCAGAAATTATTTAAAATTCAGATAAGCGGTTTCTTAAGAATCCTTTCGTCCTATAAATATCTAAGGCAAGAAAGCACTTTCATATTTATTATTACTTACAACTCTCTCAGACATTCCTTCTTTTCATCCTTAAGAGACTACAAAAAATTCGATTAAAGGTTCTCCACCTAATTATATACAAAGAAAGCTACGGATAAAGTCTGTCATAAAGATAATCCTAATCTCTGACACCTGTATTCCATTCCGCTATCTCTTTATTTATACATTTCTTCCCTATCTGTCAATTTCCCCCTTTCTCTATCTCTCTCCATTGCTTTCTCTTTTCCACTTATCGCTTACCATGCTCCAGATCATCGGTCAGATCCGCCCAGGCCGAAGACGTCCACAAATTCAGGGCCAAAATGCAGCCGACGATGATCCAACATTTTGGCGACTTTCTCGACATTTTCCTCAAAAATTTCTTTAATTATTTTAAGGAACGGTTTCAATCCGTCCAACGGTTGCCGTTCGACTGTTTTATAAACTGGAATCCAACCTGGTTAAATAGCCTCAAGTGTCGCTTATCTGGCTCATAGTGCGTAATCCCGTCTGTAAATCAATTGTTATTGTGATTTGTTCAAATCTCGAGTGTCGATCGCACGAATCTCAAGTGCCAAGTGCAACTGGAAAGGCCATAAATTCACAGGTAGCCTCGACGCTATCGACGCCGCACACAAGTCGGTTATAAAGCCTTCAATCAGTTGGCGAATTTCATTCAGTATTCACTTGACTGTCGTTCATTTAAGAGCTCAAATGTGGACACTGAAATTTATAAGTCTCTTGCTCTTGGCAGCAACTGTTTGGTCGGGAGCTGTGCCCGGCCAGCCGCCACTGGACGACGATGACGACATGCATCCGGATCTGCAGCAAATCCATTCCCGAACCACTGCACGTGGCCTGAAGAAAGAGAAGACCCAGGAATATTGGCTCGAAGCCAGCAAGGAGCACATCCTGGAGAAACTCGAGTATGTGCGGAACGAGAAGAAGGCCAAGAATATTATATTGTTCCTGGGCGATGGCATGGGATTGGCCACATTGGCTGCCGCCCGAAATTACATAGGCGGAGAGGAGAAGAAGTTGAGTTTTGAGAAGTTCCCCTACACGGGTCTCTCCAAGACGTATTGTGTGGACAAGATTGTGCCCGACTCGGCATCGACTTCCACCTCGTATCTGTGTGGAGTCAAGGCCAACTATGGCACCATTGGCGTGAATGCGCATGTGAGTATCCGATAATATTTTTAAACTATCAATAACGATCGATATATAGCGATAATATATCGATTTATTGTCATAATTATCGATAAAAATACACAAATACAAAAATACTGTTGACAATGCTTTTAAAATAGCAATACCGACATTTTAATCGATAACAATAATCGATAAATCTATTTATAGATAGTTATCGTATCAATAACGATCGATATATAGCGATAATATATCGATTTATTGTCATAATTATCGATACAAATACAAAAATACTGTTGACAATGCCTTTAATATAGCAATACCGACATTTTAATCGATAAAAATAATCGATAAATTTTTTTTTCGATAGTTCTCGTATATATTATCATCATTTATCTTCGACCCTACTGGTGGCAATGTTTTGAAATATCAATACCGACAATTTATCGATAACAATAATTGATTAATCGGTTATCGATAATTATCGTAATTCTTATCATCATTAATCTTTGACACCACTGGTGACAATGCTTTTTAAACATAAATACCGATAATCTATCGATAACAACAATCGATAAATTAATTTATCGATAAATAACGAAACAGAAACAACACAAACGATATTAAAATACAACACTATAACAATAAGAATCTGTATTTATCGATAAATCGTTGCTCAGGTGCGAAGAGGCGACTGCTTGGCCATGGCCAACACCACAAATCACGTCTTCTCTGTGGCCAAATGGGCCATGGATGCGGGCAAAGCGGCGGGATTCGTGACCACGACCAGAGTGACGCATGCCTCCCCCTCCGGTAATTATGCCCACACCGCGGATCGCGAGTGGGAGAACAATGCGGTGCTCGAGGAGGCTTGCGGGGATCAGGCGGAGCAACTGGATGACATTGCCGTTCAGCTGATCCATGGTGAAGTGGGCCGGAAACTGAAGGTGATGCTCGGCGGCGGCAGACGCAATTTCTATGACCAGGAGCTCTACAAAAATGGACGGCGCACCGATGGACGGGATCTGGTCGCGGAATTCGAGTCGCTTTCGAAGGGCAACAAGTACGTGAAGAATCGCAAGAATCTGCTCAAGGTGGATGCAACCAAAACGGACAGGTTGCTGGGACTGTTTAGCAAGAGTCATTTGCACTATCATCTGGAGCAGCTGGCGGATGAGGAGAACAGCGAGCCGACGCTCGAGGAGATGACCGAGAAGGCCATTGAAATGCTGGAGCAGGAGAAGAACGGTTACTTCCTGTTTGTGGAGGGCGGCAAGATCGACATCAGTCATCACGATACCATGGCCAGGATTGCGCTCGACGAGACCGCCGAGTTCTCCAAGGCCATCAAGCTGGCCCGCAAGCTGACCAGCAAGAAGGACACCTTGATTGTGGTCACCTCGGATCATTCGCACACGTTCAGCGTGGGCGGCTATCAACCCCGAGGCAGCGACATCTTCGGCGAGGCCAAGTCCAAGGGCACCGACGGCAAGTCCTATCTGGCCTTGAGCTATGCCAACGGCAAGAGCTTCGACAGCTTCTATGACACGGAAGCCCATGAGCGTGTGGATCCCCTCTCCCTGCTCTCCGAGGACGCCGGTCAGCTGTTTCCGGCCACAGCGCCGCTGGAGTCGGAGACCCATGGCGGCGAGGATGTCGGCGTCTTCGCCTCGGGTCCTTGGGCCCATCTCTTCACGGGCGTCTACGAGCAGAACACGATTCCCCATCTGCTCGCCTATGCCGCCTGCGTCGGAGACGGTCAGACGGCCTGTGATTGATTGATTGATATCTTATTTTAAATTTAATTAAAAACTCGCACTGAGGCGACTGCAAAACGATTCTCGGTCAGAGGGCCTGTGATTGATTGATTGATTGATAGATTGATTGATATCTTATTTTTAATGCAAATAAAAACTTGCACGCTTCTCGAGGCGATTGATTGATTTATCAATCTCTTATTTTTAATTTTAATAAAAAGCTCGCACTCTTTTTATAGAGGCGACTGCAAAACGATTCTCGGTCAAACGGCCTATGGTTGATTGATAGATAGATTGATTGATTGATGTCTTATTTTAATTTTAATTAAAAACTCTAATTTTGTTTAGACGACTGCAACTCGATTCTTATTAGTACTCACTTCTAAATTTAATTCGGGTGGCCTGAAATTTCTTTCATTTTAAGCTCTGGAGAAATATTTTTAATAAATATAGAACAAAGTTATTATTCAAAAATAAATATGTCCATATATACATATATATCTCTTTGTCAGGATTGACAGGATTGACAATCATTGTGTAGGCCAAACGGTTAAACCTAGAACGCTGGAATTTTCACACAAAAAAGCTGAGACAATTGTATCGTGCAGGGGGCGGAGCCCGTAGTTATTTATAAAATATCAATCATAAAATAATAATTCATTTGAATTAAGTCAATGATCTTTGTTAAAAATAATGGATTACTTAAAACTTATTGGAAATTATCCAACAAAATTTATAAACATTAAAGCGCTGTCTCTTTTCAGTTTTTCAGATTTTTATTGCTGCCAAAGAGATTTTTGTGGAATAATCGTAATAATATATCATTCTCAAAAGTTAAAATTTTAAAAAATAAAGTGAGAAAAAAAAGAAAACTGAATTTGTCGTTTAATTTAATATAATTTTAATTCAATTTTGAGATATGTATATGTTCCTCTTGATTATGGTCTAGAAAAGCCCATTTCGAAGTTCCATTAGAAAAATGTGCAAGGCGCAGATAACGATAGGATTGCTTTATATAATATATATGGTTTAATACTTGGATTTATTAAACTAATAACTTAAGGGAGTTAAACACAACTGTCATGCGATTAGATCTAGAAAGTTGTTTATTTTCATTTCGAAAAAAGATTAATCAAGTGAAAGAGTATTAAAAAAAAGTAAAGAAAAACGTGTCAGTTGCTGATAACGATAGGATTACTGATATATATATAGTTCAATATACCGAACTAATAACGACTGACATTTGATTAACAATAGAAAGTTGTTTATTTTCATTTTTGAAAAGTTTAATCACAATCACAATCCCCATCATATCTCAAATTGTCTGTCGAATTTACAATCATGACAATTTAATTGCTTTGTTCACTTAGATTCAATGAACAAAGCGTGTTTAGTATTTAACAGCCATAAAATATTCTTTGTGCGATTAGACTTGATTTATCATACATAGGTAGAACTTATTTTAGGGACTACTTCAGATTTTAATTAACAATGGAAATCTTCTTAGCTGTTTGCTTTATTTTCTATGAAAAAAAAATAAAATGAACACAAACTATGCAGAAAAACATTTTTAGGTTTTCTAACCGTTAATTGAAATCGTGCAAAATTCTCGTGACACATTAATTTTCTTGTATCAAAATTGGTCGCACAAGTGCATTGTGCTTTTATTTAAAAGAAAAATAAAAGTGAATTATAATAAATGTAAACACGATTCAACTAAAGAAAAATAAAAAATGTTGATATTTCAAATGAATTCAAATCATTTGGTGCAATAAAAATGTGTTTTAGCTTAAATTTTTAATGAAATGCATCAATTTTGCGTGTCTTGAAAAATCCAGGATTGAATGAAAATACCAAGGCCTGTAGAATCTAGAATATTTGTAAATCATATTTCCAAAAATTATAGAAAAATGTTCAGTAGTTTAACCTCGGGTTTGAAAGGGATAGATTCTAAAAATGTTAAATATAAATGCAGATATCAATTGCTGATCAAGTTTATTCTGTTTCGTTAAGAATTATGAATGGAAAAAATCAAGAAGTTAAGCTGAAATTTTCTAGAATACTATCTGGTTATAGAAATCTGTTGGTTTTTTAATCTTTTCCTGATTTTGTATCAAAATTAGTCAATTAGAAGCTTTAAGATCCTACGATTGACGCATAGAAATTCCATATATAAGTAATGCTATCGTAATTAAGCTGTCTTGTCTGAAGAAAACTCATATTGCAGTAAGTAAAGCTACACTTTCTACGCAACTTTTAAAACAAAGTATTTCTTTCTTTACACAGAAAAAAAACTGCGATTCCGGAATAAAATCAATCCAAATCAATGTCAGAATACATGATTCAATTACGATTTTTCGAATTCTTCTCCGCAAATATTTTGATTATTGGGGCTCTATAAAAATTATTTCAGTGAAACTAAATGTTTAAGGCTTTTATAGCTTTTTAAATGCTGAGTGTTGGCCACTTGATTAGAATATTGTGTTAATTCAATTAACAATAATATCCTAAGAACTAAGAAATACTTCCAAAAAAGATAAACTGAAATGAAGAATTTTCAACTTGTGTTTTAGCATAAATTTGTTTGCTGTGTACGCACTCTGTAAAAAAGTATAACTTTTTTAAAGGAGTGAATGGCCAAATCTAGTTGAGATTGATTAGAGATAATGTCAAGATTGTTAGGAATTATCAGTACGTGTTTTATTATAATAACAGTGTTGGTTGGGTTTACTCGGGATTCCATCTAGACTCTAGAGAATGACGGCATAACGTTGATCGTTGTTGTTGTTGTTGTTGGTTGTGGTTGCTGGTTGAATCAGAGAGGCGTACTTATCCCTCAGATCGACCAGGGCCCGTTGAAAGCTGTCCATGGAGTTGCCCAGCTGATTGGTGTTGGTCTGATCCGAGGAGGAGGATCCGCTGGGTTCACCCAGCAGCAGAATACGACGCCAATCGTTGGCATCCGAAATGCCGCGCAATGTCTCCTTGCGCGATTCCATGTTGGCAAACATGGCCTCATCCAATCCCTCCGGCTGATCATCGGGCGTGGGCGGTGTGGCGCCTGGTCGGTTAATCCCCGGTGGTGTTATTCCCGTCATGGTGGCCGCCGTGGGCACCGCCGCCGCCTGTTGGGCCAGCAAATCCTGCAGATTGTGGGGCAGCAGCTCGCTGAGACTATCGCGAGGATTCTCGATGCGCACCAATTGTCCGTCGGGCGTGATGCGGAAGAGCTGAGCGCGTCCATTGACGCCCGATGGTATGATGATAATGTTGCCAATGGCCGAGGCAATGCCCTGACCTGACACTCCGCCTGGTCCACCAAAGTTACCGCCTCCCAGCCCTGGCCCACCAATGCCAGGAAAACCACCATGACCATGACCATGACCACCATGACCATGACAGGGAAAACAGTAGCCAGGTGGTCCAGGCGGACCAGGCAAGCCTCTGGGTCCCATTATGGGTGGATTAAACGGCGGTATGGGATAGCCCGGATAACCGGGATAGCCCGGCCAATGGCCACCGCCACCGCCATGGCTGCCCGGAGGACCACGTGGTCCAGGCGGACCCGGTGGACCTGGCTCACAATTGCAGTTCAACAAGGAGGCATCGATCGAGGTGTAAAGACCTGAAGAAGCGGAAGTAGAAAAAGGATTTGCAGGATAAGGTAAAAGCTAATAATAAAGAGACATTTTTTGAAATCCCTCTTAAAGTTGTTTTTCTTAACCCAAAGAAAGGCATTTTTTAATTTCGTTTTTTATTCAGAGTATCCTTAGAACTTACCCAACAACAAGACTGCAAGTAAACTGTATGATCCCATCTTAAACTGTTGTGAACTATTCCAATAGCAAGCACAGACTGAGTTGAGCTCAGGCCAAGATCTTAGCCTTTTATATAAGCCACGAAAAATAAGAGGGAATCAGAATCGTATTGGACTACAAATTTTTAATGATATTCGATGCATGTGCATACGAAATGAGATGGAAGAACGCAGCTAACTGTGCTTTCATCAGATAAAAGACGGAAACTTAAGAACCAATCAGTGTTGACCGCACAGATTGTTTTTCCCACCGAATCTGGATTTTTTTGAAAGTCCACTTGGGGGAAAGGAAATCGAAAAATGCGGTCAGCAGGAATTCTCAATTAATTTAAATGTGATAAGATTAATAATTTATTTTTAATCCTTAAAAAAGTTTATATTTCAGATAGAACAAAACTTGACAAGACATGTAATTTTTATTTGAAATTTCTTTTATTTATTAAATCCATTTCTTAAAATAAACCAGCATTTTTAGTCAATTTTACCTTTTAAATTCCCGCCATTTTAAAAAAATTTGATTTTTTTGACTATTGACTTTATTATTCGAGAGGATATTGGATAAAAGATAACATTTTAATAAACATGGAAAAACATTGGAATTTTTCAAATTTTGCTGTGTGAAAATTTAGCTTTTTGGAGCTTCAACTAGCCAAAAAGAAGTTGACAACACTGGAAACGAAGCTGTGGGTTGTGCCAGCATCAACATCATCCTCAGGTTGACCCATGAATCAGGTCAATCTCCGGACGATCCCAAGTCATGTCACTCATTTCGTGTCAATCAGCACATAAAATTTGTACAAGTCTCGATGTTTATTGCCCACATGGAGCGAGAAAAGGCAAACTGCGGGCTTTGATTGTGAATGAAATCGATTGAAGAGACACCTTGCCACATATTTAAGCATAACGATTCTATGTTTGGTAATCAAATGTCAAATAAAAACTATTTTTAAGCGCCGTTATAAACGTCCCCCGTACATACAAATAGTTAAATTAGGGAAAATGTTAAAGAAAAACAAGAAAATCCGATCGAACATTTCATTTGCATAAATTAAGAACACGCTTGGAATTTATAGCAATGTTTTCCCATACTCAAGAGCTCTTTTGAGTTCGAGTTCGAGCTTATCGAATGCTACCATGACAATGACAATGACAAAGTCCCCAGCACGCGTCATTACTTTATCTTTATCTTGAGTGGCATTTCGAATTGAGTTCCACTGGAAGTGGATTTGAACTTGACAAGTCTTGTTTACTTGGCGAAAGAAAAAGTGTTTCGGGATTGTAGAGTGGAAAAGTACTCGAAATTTACTAGTAATCAGCATTGAGATTCCCTAAGACGAATGTTTTTATGCCCGTTACTTAAAAAATAAGTGAAAGGGAAAATTGTATTGGTTGCAATGTATGTAAGAGGGAGAAGGAAGCATCTCCGACCCTATAAAGTATATATATTCTTGATCAGCATCAACAGCCGAGTCGATATAGCCAAGTCCGTTCGCCTGTGCAACCAAATTTAACTCTTAGACATCTGCAAACCGTACGCAGATCAAGTTTGTTTCAAAAATTTTTTTGTATTTAACGTTAACTACTTTTTTTTGTATTTAACGTTAACTACTATTATTACCTATCACCCTACTAGATCGTAGCAAGATCGGACAAATGGAAAGGTGGTAATGGCTGATTTCAGTTTTTAAGCACTGTAAGTGCCCAAAAGTATGCAATAAAAAATATTTTAAATTTATTTAAATAAGTAACGGGTATTCTATAGTCGGGAGCTCGACTTTCCCACTTTTTTCATGATTATAGGTCAAATCTTTCAATTTTAATTGTTTAACAAAGCAAAGGTAAAAACTTGTTTGAACGAAATTAATTTAATCTCAATGCAACATATAGAGGCCAAATTATAATCAGAATAACATTTCTTATGAAAATCGGATTATTTTTAGCAAAGTTAATAAAGTTTGAAATTTGTCTAAATTTGTACAAAGCAACTTTACAAGTCCAAATTTTTGTTCATTTTGGCATGATTTTTTACAACAATATGAAAATATCCAGAATCAATTTCAGGAGATGATTAAAAATGAAAGCTCCATATTTAAAAATTTTCGAATTTTCAAAAATGAATTAAATTTGAATGCAGAATGAATTAAGGAGATAACCCATGATCAAAATGACGTTTGAAAATCAGATAATTTTTGGATAAGTTATGCAAACTTTAGTTCTAACTACCCTTTGCAATTTTAGCAATTTAAAAAGTCAAAGAATTGGTCCGTTATCGTGTGATTTTATACAAAAAATCTAAAAATTTCATAATCAAATTTAAAGTTTAGAAAAATTAATTTGTTCAGAAAATCCAAGGCCCAGGAATAAAACGTTTTCTAAAATGAAAGAATTTATAGCATATATTAAAGGGTGCTCTAAAATGTCGAATTATTAAATTTGTTGTGATAGCGTGGTACTATTGTATATATTTAAGGAAATTTATCTATATCAAAGATCATATAAATATAAATATCCATATAATTATAAATATAAATATAAGCTTTTGCCCTTACCTCATAACATTTTCAGATGAAGATCAACAATTTATAAGCGAAGCTGCTAAATTGTATTTAACAAGTTGATAAACACTATCCGAACATTTACAGGGTATATATGCACCTAATCATTTTGTATGTTTTCAATGAAATCACACACTTTTGCACCTTTTTGCTTCCTCTGATAAACTTAAACACTTTTTAATTAGCTGTAGTTGTATTTTGAGAGTTTCCGAAATATCTCGAAAAAAACTCGCGTAACGATAAGAAATATATTAAATGTATATTTTCAAAAAGTGTGTGTTGATTTTGGTTTTATATGTTGACTTTATTCATTAAATAATTATCGACTATTGCTAATCAGCACATTTCTGCGTTCTGCATTTGTTTATAAACATAATTGGCGCAAAAAAACAATTTGAAGTCACATTTTGTCTGCGATTTGATAAGTTGATAGGTTGTTTCCAGGCATAAATAAGTATTTGACGATGTTACAATATGTACTCGTATTACACTCACACACATACATATAGATATACATATATATATGGATATGTATATATACACACACACAAAAATCAAATCAGATCAGCTGGCGACTGTTTGGTATCATTTCGACATAATCAGAGTTGCAATTTTGAGGGGATATACATAAAAAATGAGAATAGATCGAAAGGAATACAATAGATATACATATAAATATATATAAACACAAGATGGTTAAACTAAAAAGCCTATGCAATAAATACAATTGTATATGTTTAGGATTGGATTTGGATTCTACAGCCGGACTCTTGGATCTTAGTCTATTTTCACATTGGAATAAATTTTACGCACAAACAGATTCGTGCCCACGTAGCCGACGGTGCCGCAGATGATGCCCAATGCACCACTGAATAAAGCCATGTAGCCAAAGTAGAAGGCCGTTTGGAATAGACCAAACATTCTGCAAAGAAAAAAGATTAAAATTGAATTAGAAGTGATATGAAGTAGATTAACCATTACAAAAAACAAGGAATAAAATTAGAAAACATTAAAATAAGAATGGAAAACAGTAAGCATAAATAACAAAATTTAACTAACAAAAACATAAAGAGTACAAATATTAGATAACATCTATTTCATTAATATTATTTAGGCCCTGTTTCTCCATGTCTAAACAGGGTGTTTGGTAACTATTGAAAAGAGAATTTGACGTAAAACGTATGGAAATTAATGTCAAATTTGAAATTACATGTTAAATAAAATTTATATGTACATTGAAAAAGCGGCCCTTAATGTTTTTATAAATTATTAGACACTGAATATATTATTAAAAATCGCCTGAATACTGAACAAATATTTTTTATATAGACTTCAGTGTTGCGAGAACTTTAACATTTAAAATAAGCTTGATTTGAAATAAAAAAAATATATATATTTAAAAAAAAGGAAAAGAAATATAACTAAAATTTTTGCTATGAACAAAATGAATTTTTAATAAATTTGTTCTTAAATTTAATTTGCTAATAACATTATTTCTAAATTTGTTCTTTTTTCAAATTTTGTACTTTTCAGTTTTGCTTAACATTATTTCTGTCTTCAAATTTTCTTATTTTAAATATAATTGAAGTACACTTACTTGGTCTTGAAGAAGAAGTAGTAAAATGAGTAGGCATAGACATAAATGGACGTGGAACCGGCTGCCATGAAGCTCGTCCATTGCCACCGATAGTCCTCGGCATTGAGCAGGAAATAAGTGCACACAATTGTGACACAAACGGTGACCACAGTCAGGATGGTGAACACAAGCAACATGAAGCCATAGACATAGTAGATTTTGTACGCCCAGAACGAGGTGAAGATAAAGTACCTGGAAAATAAAAATAAAGCATTACTATACATCGATTTATACATATTACATTTCACATACATTTCGATGAAAATGGAACCAAAGGGCAGCACGCCGCCCAGCAGCACAATGATCAGTGGTTCCATATACCATTTCTTTTCGGGAATGGGCCTCGGCACGGCATTAACACGACAGGGGAAATCCGGCTGTCCATCCAAATTGCGACCGACGACAGTTCCGACCAGAGTCAAGGGCAAGATGACAAACAGACAGATGCAGGTGACGGCCACCATGGTGCCAAAGGGAATCGCACGCGAGGCATGATAACCAATGGCAATAAAGTTGATCAGGAACGCCGTGCCGCAAACGGCAACGGGCACCGTGAAGGCGGAAGCGAGCATCTGGCGGATCCACAGGCGACCGCCCAGTCGAGCATAAAGCGAGCCACCAAAATATCCATTGATCGGCGATGTGGCCGCGTACACAAAGATGGCCGTGGACAACATCGAGCCACGTCTGTAAGCGATTAGAAATTAAAAAAGGAATTTTATAGGCCAAGCTCACAATTAGTTACGCTCGCCACTCACTCGGTATAAAGTTCGCCCACAATGGCGAACATGATGACGCAAAAGACCACAGAGATGAGTTGATAGCCGGCGCCAACGAGTGCCGAGAAGAGCAGGGCATTGGGTGGTGAGCGGAAGACATCGCCATGGACTTGCTTCCAACCATACTCATCGCCCAAATCCCTTTCCATGTCATCCACCTCCTCGTCCTTGCTGTAACGCGCATAATCCTTGCGCAGCGTGCGCATCAATATCATGGACACCAAGCCCACCAGGAATATGACCATCATGAAGCTATTGAAGATGCTGAACCAATGTATCTATTAAGGATTACCAAAGAAACCGATTAATTTTTCAATATAATGATCAAATGCACTTCAAACTCACTCTGTGTTGAAAGAAATTGGGATCCAGATACTTGTCAAAGCGATTCTTGAAATTAATCTTGCTGGGCTTCCAGTTGACCTCGTAGGAGAACTTGATTTTGGCATCTGCTTTGAGCTCCTCCCTCGATTCCGTGGTCAGTGTGATGTCCACAATCTGTTGGCCATTGTAGCCAATGTCGAACTTCTTGTGCGTGTGTATGTAATATTTGCCATCGTTCTCATCCCTTTCTCCGACCTTGCCCCAAATGGGCAGACCATCGATGTACATCTGATACCAGTATTCATTCATGACGGCATAAGTAAATGCCTTGACGTTCTCCTCGGACAGCTCGACCATGCAGATGACGGTTCTTTGCACATCCGTCTTGAATTCCATCTCGTAGCCGCTGAACTCCAGTTCCACACCCTGCAACGCCTCGCTGAGCGTCTCATGGTAATGGGAGATGCTCGTTTTGCCGCCGTTGCAGAATGGCAGCGAGAAATACGCATAGGTTTCCTGTCGATTGTGATACGGTCCCACCGTGTTCATCCACAACACGACCTCCTCTCGATCATTGTACTGCAATCCGAATTGAAATTGAAATTGGTATAAAGTGCCAACAAAACACGCACACACACACACAGATACAAATACAAACAAACACATACCTTATGATTGTGCTCGTCTGCCGACACCGACACGTAGCAGCTACTGGAGAGCAGACATAAACAAATTAAAAAGACCTGTGACGTGCCCATTTCGTTGCACTTTGTTGTGGTCTTATGCTGCGCCTGCTTCTGCCCAGTTGGCGTTTCTTTCCAGGCTATATTGCTACTTGTTCTCAAACAAAATGAAAAATTAAACGAATTATTTTTGTAGAAGCGACTGCTGTTTGGGATTCTTTGCAGTCTATCGATACTTTGTATCGATAGTTCAAATATATTCCGAGTTCGAGCATCGATAATGCGATAAATTAAACGCACTTTTTAAGATAATTGTGCAAATGCATTAAACTTGTTTAAAAGCATAAAATCTTTTATAAAAAATCAACTACTTGTAGAAAACTGTGTCAATAAATGTTTAGCAAATTTATGTTGTGCGTTATCGATAAGTGGAACAGCCCTGTTGTGAACTGGTTGTATCGAACTTGTTGAAGAGCGAACAATTTAACAGAAAACTACTGCATGACAAAATAATACAAACGCCGTTTTTAATTAATTTTCATTATTGCATTCCCAAAAAGTTGAAACGAATTTAGTACACAGCATGAACAACTTGGAGCCGGGTGTTGAAATGTTCGCACCAGAGACCATACTGAAAACGGATGGAGAGAGCGACGATACAGCGACAACGAGCAACAACAACAACAAAAGCGTCAAAGAGGACGAGCTGATATCAATGGAAACGTTGCGAGAATCGCCAGTGCAGTGGCCGGAACGCTTTCCGGGCATGGACGATTTCATGAACATGAGCAATACACCAATACACACGCCGAGCGGCGAATCAAATTTCACTGCTGCCGATTTAGCGAAAATCAACCGTAAGTACATATTATCATAAAATTTCACCATGGTCCAGCACAAGGTGTAAGGTGACGTCTTCACCACAGATGCTCTCTTTGAGGGGCCCAATTTTATTAGTATGCCTGCAAACGATTGAAGAGTTTGGACCCTCACCACATCGGACGACGTCATCTTATTAGTAAATACACTTTGGTCCAGCATCTTAAAAATTTGCATACAGTGCGTCGAGTCATTATTTTGACAAGGAAAATATTGTGTTTAATATTTTTAAAAATAGTTAAAGCCAATGGATCGGAATATTTGTAGCTGCAACTGTAATAGAACAACGACAATAATAAAATAAGAGAAATTATTTGTTTTTCTTGCAATATAAGACTTTAATTGTTTTTCATTTGTTTACAGAGCTCGCCAGTTTGACGCCCGAGCAGCTGATAGACAAGATTAAGTCGATGCATGATGAGATCTATCAGCTGGGACTGCGCGAATCCAAGGAGATGACGCGCGGCAAGCTGCTGGGAATCTTTGATCGAATGGCAACCAAATCGAAGAAGTAAACGATTCAACTGAATTTGCAGTTGCCATATTAAAGATAGAATACATAGTTATATACATACATATATATACAATAATATATATGAATGCATAGCAAGTAGTTGTAAATGTAATGCCTATTTTTATGAATTTTTTTTGTAATAAACGTGTTGAAAATCAAAATTATTTCTTATTATCGATGTCGAATTTTCTTGTTGATGTGTCCGCTTTTCTTGGCCGTCGCACTGGAGCTGGATGTGAGTTTGCTCTTTGTGTTGGAGGTCGGAGTTCCTAGCAGATCCTTGTTGTTGTTGCTGCTGTTGTTGTTGCTACTGGGAATATTTCCCGCATCATTTCGATGTGACGGCGAATCTGCAAAGTGTGAATTGAATTGAATGAATTTGCCCAATCTATGTGTGTATTTTTTACAGTGCATGCAAAACCTGTTTGTTCACTTCTTAAGTTTAGAGTTTAGTCTTTGCTTGAATCTTTATCTTCTATTTTAGATTATTTTTTATACTATGCCATCGCTTCGTCCTGCAACGGCAACTGCTTCTTACCCTTATCATCCTGTGTCTTAATCGTTGTTGCTCCGTCGTGTGCGGTTGTCGTGTTCTGATTCATGGACATCTGATTGTCGCTGGAGTCTTCGTTCGTTATGGAATCCGATTCACTGGCGCGCTCAGCTGTAAATCACAATTTTTATTGTAAGGCAGTCCCAAAGAGCTACAGTCGAGCGAGCCCGACTGTGAGAGACCCTGTACTTATTCTTAAGCCAAGTAAGAAAGGTTGCAGAGTCCTGTATTCAATTTATCAATTGTTTGTTTCTATGGTCGCTTTAAGATGCAGTCCACCGATTTCAAATACATTTGAAATATCTCCAGAGACAATAAAATCATAACGAACGAACGTTTCTAGGGCAGATATGAAATAGAGCTAAGAGATTTCAGCCAAATTTTGTCATATTCCTCTAAGATTGGTTCAGTTGTCTCAATTTTGGGTTGAAAAGTCAGTTTTGGCAGGAAAACAGCCTGTTATGGCAGGAAAAAACCCAGATTTGGAAAAAAAAGAAGCCGAAATTGGCGGTTGACTTCAGATTTGGCGGAAAAAAGCTAATCTGGGCGCGTTTCAACTTCTATACTTTAAGGGCTCTGCGAAGAATCCTTTTGCCTGTTATGCCGAGTTCACACTGTGTCACAGACTGTCACAAACAGCTGTAGCTCAGTTTACTATGATTTGTCGGATTCAGAGTTGCCAGACGCAGCACAGGGGCACTGTGAATGTAAGCTGTGACAGTTTGTGACGCAGTGTGAGCTCGGATTAATTTCGGCACATTATGCCTTCGACAAACTTTGCAATTTTTTAAGTTCAGATCTACAGAGCTTCCATCTGTACAACTCACGATTGCATATGGCCATGGAGGTAATGCTGGATTTGGAGAATAAACGCTCGGCATCTTTGAACTTGCGATTTCGCTTGTCCGCCTTGGAGTTGGTCGCTTTATTCGAGGTGAGATAACGTTCCCAGCCTCTGATTATGTTGCCGCACAGCTGTGTGTCCTCCAAATAGGAGCCCTCGAAGGCGTAAATCTGTCGCTCCAGGTTGGCCAGTTGTTCCTGTTTAATATACATTTCATTTCATTTAGCATGCCATTTTACATAAATTACTTGTTTGTTTGTTTACCGAAGTCTCTGCCTTCTTTTTGATGAGATCCGCCAATTCACCACGTGTATCCATGGTGCCGCTTTTGGCGTTGGAATTCGTTTTGGCCGACTTCTTTGGCTTGTTGTTGGTATTATTTGTGTCATTGGCGTTTTTACTCGTTGGCGAACTCATATTTTATTATTTTATTGCGTTTTGTTTATTTATTTTCTGACGATATGTTCTGAAAGCAAGCGTTGTATATCGATTACAACTCGATATGACATGTGGCGGCTAACCGATTACATTTGGCTGGTCACTTTTTCTAATTATGGCTTTGTTTGCTCAAATGTATGCTAGATGGCGCTGGTGTGCGAAGGAGGCAGACTATTTAATTTAAAATCAGTTTAGCTGCAGACGAAAAATATTGATTTTAAATTAATTGAAGCTCAACAGCTTTTAGATTAATTATGTCGAGGATTTCATGTAAATATATTGTATAGGTAGGTACCCGCTGTTTGGTCATTCTCATTTTGTATATTTTTATTGATCGATTATACTAGGCAAAGCGTTGTTTGCATGACCGCAAACTAGATGGCGCTAGTGTGCCAGCGAGGCCGTTAATTTCAAATGTATTTTTTACAAACCAAATAGATTGCGTTGAATTTAAATCAAATTTAAGAGCTTTTACAAGAATTCTTCATGGAATGGACATGAGAAATATATGTAAATATATTATATAGTCAAATAGGGCCCCCCTTTGTTTATTTTTCTTTTGTCTTATTTTGTGAGGCAAGCAATTTGATTACAATGCCCTTTTTAAGATTCATAGATATTTCGAGTGCGTCTGCCATTGACCTTTTTCTGTCTGTCGGTTATTCCATACATTTATTTTATATGCGTGTGTATTTCAAACAAAAGCCACAAGCGCCATTACAAAATGATCATGATGATCATCAGCAGATCATCACTGTGGTTTTCACATAGTTTATTGACCCAAGTTCTTTCTAAGCTGTTGCCCAAAAAGTTTGTTGAACTGCCGAAAACAAAATAAAAAAAAAGTGAAGCGTTACCGGCATCAAATGTTGTTGTTGTTGTTGCGCTCCCTTTTACTCTCTTTCTCTTTTACTTTTTACCATTTCGTTGCTCACGCACACACACACACTCGCACTCACACGCACCTTTGACTATTTCACTTTTAACAGCTCAACTCTAACTCTCGTCATATGCGTCGTATGCGTGATTTTATTTCAATGCGTTTTTTTTTTACTGATGCAAAAAAAACTCAATTTTTGCATAAGCTAAATTGGACAATTTAAGCTCAATTCATTTATTTAATCGTTTGGAAAATCGACTTCAATAAATTTAAAAAACTGCATAAAATAAATGCCTATCATTTAATTAATTAACGCATAGTAAATTTAATTTGTTAAATTCTTATGCAAAAACATTGAGTCAGTATAAAAAAATATATGAATTTTATTTACCTAAAAGATACATGATTTAAAAATTAAAAATAATAATTAAATCTTTTATAGCAAATTAATAAAATCAATCAAATATTGAATTGAATTTATATATTTCAAATAATCGGCTTATTATGTTTTTAAAATTTCATTTAAATAATGTCTATAAATCATTACAAAATAAATTTCTTTTTTAAATTCTTATGAAAAATCGATGAAACAAATTTTTAAATTTTTAAATAAATCGATAAAACTAATATCAATATCTTGTTTACTTAATAGATATATGAACTAATAATAATTAAATCGACAAAATTAATATCTGTATTTTATTTAGTAGATACATAATCTAAGCAATACAATAAATAAACTTTTTTTATAACAAAATTTAAATTCATATATGTGAATAAAAAAATATCAAAATATGTATTTTAGTATTTTTATAATACTTTTTTGATAATTTTTTGTTTTATATATTTGTATTCTAGTGTTTTTTTTTTTGTAAGATTTATGCATTGATTCTTACATAAAAATTTAATTTATATTTGTAACAATAAATGAATTAATTTAGTTTTTCTTAAGTATTTTCTCATATATTTTTGGCTTTAATATATTTATATTTTGTTTTTCTAAGAGTTGTGCATTAATTTTTACGTAAAAGTTTAAATAATATTTGTAAAAATAATATGTATTTTAGTATATTTTGATATTTATGGGTTGTATATATTTATGTTGAAATTGTTTTTCGTAACATTTATGCATTGATTTTCGCATATAAATTGAAATGATATTTGCAAAAATCAGTTTGGATTTACATCACAACTTTCTTACTTTTCACATGCATAAACATAAGTATATGACCATGTTTGGAGCTGCAGAAACTGCAGAGACTGTAGACTGCAACTTAATCCAGCGCAAGTAGAAAACAAATAATATCGAAAACGGCGACAACATTTAGAAAATGAAATCACAACGAAAATCGAAACAACGACGACGGCAACGGCCTCTAAAGCAAAGTCTGCTTCCACGTCTGACTGACTGACTGACTGATTGACTGACTGACTGACTGACTGACTGACTGATTGACTTGCAGACTGCCTTCTATGTGTGTCAAAAAACTTTCATTTTATTTAAACAAACACACACAAGGCGCGGCCTGGGCGACTTAGGAAAAACTTATTTTCATTTGTATTTTCATTTGTAATTTTTTTTTTTTTTAGGCAAACATCTTGCCCCTCCACCCCCGCTTCCCCCACTCCAACACTCGCCAATTGACTCGCGAGCTTACAATAATTTTTATGATGAATTGCATGGCCGCGTGTGAAATCTGGAAATCTGTTGCGGTGACTGAGGAAAAGTGGAAAACTGCCAGAAAAGTGGAACACTGACAGCTAAAGAAGCGACGACTGCGTAGCCAACAACAACAATAACAACAACAACACCAGAAACAACAACAACAGCACAAACACTCTCGACTAATTAGCTGCGTTTTAGAAATTCAGCGGCAATGAAAACAAAATCGAGTTCAATGCTTGCAACGATGACGTTGTTGTTGTTGTTGCAGTTGCACTTGTTGTTGTTGTTGCTGTTTGTTGTTAGCCACTTGTGGTTTTCCAAGAATCGCACATATGTGCACTGAGAAAAATATATACAACTTTTTTCTTTTTAAGAAATTTACCTCAATTTTGAAAAGAATTATTTTTTCTTTATTTACAAAATAATTACAATGTAAAATTTTAAAAATATTATTTAATTAAAAATATATTCAAAAATGTTCAGAAATATTTATCCTAATTTAAAAAAAAATATTAATTTACATTTTAAAATTATTATTAAATTATGATAACTTAAAAAATAATCATCAATATTTATCTTAATTTAAAATAAAATTGTAAGTTAAATTTTTAAAAATATGTTTTTATTACAAATTTATGAACAAATATTCAGAAATATTTTACTAAATTAAAAAAAAAATTTCTAAGTCAAACTTTAGAAATATTATTTAATTAAAAAAATGAATAAAAATATATATATTAATTTAAAAAAAATATTGAGATAAATCTTAGAAGTAATATTTAACCAAAAATATAATAAAAATTATTCAGAAATATTTTTTTTAATTTAAAGAAAATATTTAGTTCAATTATAGATATATTATTTAATTCAAAATATATTAAAAATTTACAGAAATATTAATCTTAAGTTAAGAAAATAAATTTAGAAATATTTAATAAAAAATGTATTAAAAAATATTCAGAAAAAGTTTTCTTAATTTAAGAAAGAAAAGCACCAAGCTTAATTTTAAGAAACATTATTTAATTTAAAAACATATTAAAAATTATTTAGAAATATTAAAATTAATTTTTTTGAAATATTACTTCCTAAATGTGAAAAAAGTTGATTAATTTAAAATAAAATACGAACAGATGATTAAAAAAGTTACATTAGATACATAAAATTTAAATTTAAAGAAAACTTAAGTTTTCTAACAGTGCCAAATAGGTGTCCTCTTTTTATTTGAGTGTAATTCGTTGCCATCGTCGCGACGAGGAAGACGCGCTTTCCAACGCGAGTGAAAATTACGCGTTAAAAGATTTTTTCTCAAAATCGAAAATCTCAAAACAAAAAGCTCTTTTTTTAAAATGGCAACAAATGCAAATAAAATGCAACATATTCGCAATTGAACCAAATTAAATGCAGGTGGGGGCGGGGGCACGTCGGGGGGCGTTGCTGGCAGTGACATCATAACAGATTGACTGACAAAGCACACAGATGCACTTGCCATAGACACACACATGCACCTCTCTCCCTCTCTCGCTCTCTGAGCTTATGCAAAAGCTACTGCACTGCGAGTGCGCCTCTCTTAGCTACGCGCACTGCGCTCTGCTCTGTTGCTCTTTAAAAACGCAGCAGCAGCAACAACAACAAAAAGCTCTAGTTTTTGTTTTTGTGCAAAAATGCCGGAAGAAACTTGATCTTGATTATTTTCTATGCAGCGAGCCGCGCGCTCAGTCGACGCCAATGAGCACAAACACAGCAAGCAAGCGAGCGAGCAGAGAGAGGGAGAGAGAGCGCGAGTGCGCAAAAAGTTCAAGTTGAATGTCGTTGTCGTCGTTGTCGCGGCCATTGCTGCTCAGTCGCTCACTGTGGCGCACTCTCCCTGCCTCTCTCTCTCTCTCTCTCTCTTTGTGTTTGTTTGTTTGTGTTCGCATGATGGGGCGTCACAATTTGCACTCTGCTTGTCGTTGTTGTTAATTCTGATTGTTTTGTGTGACTCTCTCTGTGTGCAAGAGTGTGTCTGTGTGCCTGCGTGTGTGTGTGTTTGTGGGGCTCGCATGCATTTTTGTTCTAAGCACTTTGAGCTTTTTTTTGCATTTGTAATTTGTTGCTGTTGTTTTTCCCCCTTTTTTTTTGTGGCGTGCATTCGCTTTGAAAACTTTTGCGTGGGCATTGAAAATTGATTGAATGTTTTTCAATTGTTTAATGTGAGCTGTACATAAATGCATATATTTACATAAGTATTGTGTGTGTGCATATTTAATATACTCTCGTATAATTTTAATTAATTTAATTGCACACAAAGTCACACAAAATGTGATGTGACGATATGTGAGTTTGATATGGAAGACAACGAGGCGTATACTTAACATACAGTGTGTCAATTAATTTATTCTCTGCAATGCATCTTATTAATTACTATTATATTTTATTATTATTTTGAAGACAATAGGGCAATGTTTAACATTATTAAAAAAAGATATATTATATATTTATTGGTACATTTTTTATTTCATTAAAGCAATTATTTAAGTGACATGGAAAAAATGTAGACTGTCAGGTGTATTCCACAAAAAGAAGAAATAGTAAAATTTTTTTTTTCAAACTTTTTATATTCTTGTCCTTAAAACTTCTGCTGCCTTAAATTTGTTAAAAGTTTGCACAAATTATTAATTAATGTCATTTTTAATCGAGTAAAATTTGAATTAAAAATGTTTTGATTTCAATTTATTAACTTAAATGAAATAAAAGAAAAAATAAGAGCTGTCATGTGAATTCCACAAAAATAAACAAAAATATTATAAAACAACGTTTTCTAATATATCCTTTTTTTTAAATTTCATCTTGGTCTATAAATAGTGGTTTGTTTTACAAAATTACTAACTTTTTAGAAATTGTTCCAGATAATATTTTGATTTAACTTTTTGCTCTATTTTTACTATATTATTTTTGATAAATTCTATTTATTTTTCATAAAAAAAAAAAATGAAATAAGTGAAACAGAAAACCAGAACTGTCATGTCAAAAATAATAAATGCATAAAATACTAAAAAAACAAATTTTTTCATATTACTGGTTAATTTCCAAAATAACAGAATTGTATGCGATTTTAAATGGGTTTCTTTTCAGTTATTTTCTTTAAAAAATCTGCTGCCTTAAATTTATTGAAAATTTCAACAACATTTTTAATTGATGGCTTGTTTTATACAAGTAATAAATTAATCTAAAATGTTTCTGATGGCATTTTATTTTAATTTAATATTTTATTAAGTCTTTTTCCAATTTATTTAATTTAATTTTATTCAATTTTCAAGCCATTTTAAGTTTGGAGAATTTTAATCTATACTCTATTCTATACCAAAAAATTTCTATTCTATTTCTATTTCCCTGACAGTTTTTCAAATGAAAATTCTTTTGGTATAATAGTTTTTAGTAGACTTTATAAACTCTGAAAATAACGCTTATATGTAGTTGTAATGTTTGTCAACACACTTGAAGACTGTTTGATCTTCTCACCTTCTCTCGGAGTGTGAGTTATGTAAGCAACTTCATAGAGATTTTTCAGCCGAGGGTCACCGAACCAACATCGCAACTAATTAAAAACGCCGACTATTTACCACGAAATTATGGTTGACCAACAAAACAGACAAAAAGCCAAAAAAGAAAGAAAGAAATGCAGCAAAGTTAGGTAAGAGAACTGACCTTAAACAATGCTGCACAGATCCACAGATGATAAAAATAAAAAAAGAAAGACAACAACAACAACACACATATTCACCCAAAAACATCACAGCAACAACAACAACAACAACAAGAAGAAACAGCAGACAACAGTAAACATTCCTTTTCAAGAGACGCAAACACAACATGACAAAAACCAAACGAAAGCCAAGCTCTGAAAATAAGAAAGAGAAAAGCAATCAAAGCGCAGCCCAAATAAGAAGAAAAAAGCAGCACAAGAAGCAGCGACGCCAGCAGCAGCAGCAGCGGCAGAGAGCCACAGAATAGTGAAGAGAGTGGAGCGCGCGAGAGCGAGAGAGAGAGCGCAGGCGAATGGAGTGCACGAGGCGAATGAACTTTGGAGGCGAATCGTCGTCGTCGCTGGCTGCGTTGGCATGAAAGTTATGCAACGCAACCACACACACACACATAAACACACATACATACACACACTAACACATTCATAGAGCTGAGCGCAGCTTTGGCTTTCGGCTTCGGCTGAGCGCGCGAAACAAGTTAACTGTTTATTTCTTCGGCCTCGCTTTTTGAGCTCTTGCATTGAGACAACGACTTTGGCTAGTCGCTGTCTATGTGCGTGTATGTGTGTGTGTGTGTTGTTGTGTCTGCTTGTGTGCGTGAGTCGTTGACTTTGCATAAGTGTGCCAATTTATGAAATGGCGTGGCCTTCAATGCATCAAAGCTGTCGCTGATAAGCGCTATGGCACTGATAACAGCAGCGTTAAAGAGCAAGCGCAAAAAAGGAGTTATAAAAAATAAAAAAAAATGAAACCTGAAAACTTAATTTAATGAATGGAACAACTACTTCTACACTTGAATGGAAAACAGGATAAACTTTTATTTTTAGATCAAAAAATTAAACACATTTGTTCTCCATTCAAAAGATTATAAAATAATAATTAGATATGTACCCAAAACAAATTTAAAATAAATATTATACTTATTAAACATATCATCAGAAATATTCATATTACCAAAATGAGAGAAATGCAAAGAGTAAAAAATAATATTTAAATAATTGAATTAGGAGTTTTTTTAAGAAAATTCGTTTTGTTTTAGCTTATTTTCTTTTCTTTTATTAATTTTTATTCTTGTGAACATATTTAATGATTACACTAGTTTACAGCCAAAATGCAAAGTGAACCAAAGTATTTTTTTCTTATGGACATTGGCCTTCTCAACACGAAAATGGCACTTAAAATTTTTTTCATGGAAACGTTTTCGAAATATTCGAAATTTTTCGAATTTTCGAGGTTACTCCAACATTTTTGAGTATATTTCCATTTCTACAGATCCGATTTGGCCGAAAATCGACTCAAATTAAAGGTGAGTTATTTCTCATCAACTTTTATCTGTAAACTATTAAGATCAGTCCAGCAGTTTAGGTGCTAGCGATTTTAATAAGTTCGAAAATGGGTGATTTTTGTGATTTTTTGACTTCGAAAGCAAACATATCGTCCTGGCAAAAATAGAAATCGCAAGGACAAAATTTTTTTTAAGGATTTTTCGTAAAGCTGATATTGTTTCAAAGAAAATAAGGTATTGTTCTTGCAAATCCATCAACAGATGGCGACGTAATGCAGCTTCAACTGGTGACGAAAGCATTTGAAAATGCTTATCTTTGCCCTTGCACTTTACAAGTGCGTTTGGTCGCCTCATGCGGATGCCGCTACAATTATGACTATTTACCTCATTGGTCCTTTACTGAAATACGCATTACTCCGCCATTTATCCATGGATTTGCATAAACAATATCTTATTTTCTTTGAAAAAGTATCAGCTTTAGGGTAAATCCTTAAAAAAAATTTTGTCCTTGCGATTTATATTTTTTCCAGGACGATATGTTTGCTTTCGAAGTCAAAAAATCACAAAAATCACCCATTTTCGAACTTATTAAAATCGCTAGCACCTAAACTGCTGAACCGATCTTAATAGTTTATAGACAAAAGTTGATAAGAAATAACTCACCTTTAATTTAAGTCTCTGTTCGGCCAAATCGGATCTGAAGAAATGGAAATATACTCAAAAGTGTTGGAGTAACCTCGAAAATTCGAAAAATTTCGAATATTTCGAAAACGCTTCCATGAAAAAAATTTTAAGTGCCATTTTCGTGTTTAGAAGGAAAATGTCCATAAGAAAAAAATACTTTGGTTCACTTTGCAAAAAAAAGTTTTAATTTTGTAAACTAGTGTTATTTTTATATATTTATTATACAAATTTACTTTCTGTTATTTTGTGATAATGATTTTATACAATTTTTAATTACATTAAGTAATAAGAGCTATTTCATTATTTTCTTTATAATGCTCAACAAATAATTTGAATTCATTTTATAAAATTTTGTTTTAGCTTTAAGTAAATATCAAATAATTTGAATAAAAATTATAATTTAATACAAATTTGTATAATAAATATATAGAAGTAAATAAAAATTTTTAAATTTGTTCATAAGTTTTATTTCATTAAATAGTTTATAGTTCATATATTCAACTTTTGTTTCTGGTATTAAGCAAATATAAAATAATTTTATTAAATATCTGAATTAAATAATAATTTTAAAATGTTGTAATCAGAGTTGTTTCTTTATTTTTCTTATAATACTCAATAAATAGTTTATGGTTCATATTTTGAATTCATTCTTTCCTATTTAGTAAGTATAATAAAATTGTACAGCTATGAGTCTGTGCTTGTGTTTACAGTTAGAGGCTTTAACTAATGCATTCTAAAGTGCCTGCCAAATTCTGTGCATCACGAATTTGCCACGTTTAAAACATTTTTTTTTCTTCTCTTTTGCAATTTTTCTATCTATTTTTTGTTTGCAGCGTCAGCGTTGCATTCAGCATGCAGCAAACATTACTGTACATTCACCCACTTTTCAAAGTTCAAGCACACACACACATACACACACACACACACACACACACACACATACAGAGAGACAAAGAGAAGCGAACGTTTCGCTAGAGAAACAGAAATTGCATTCTAGACGCTGCTGAAAAATAGAAAAAAAAAGTTTAGTTGCGCATGCGCAGCGTTTGTTTATGTGTATTTGTGAGTATATATGTCCATGTGTGCGTGTGTGTGTGTGTTGCAGTTGCAGCTTTTTGCTGAAGAAAAAAAACTGCTTTCTCTTGAGACCAAAAAATAAATGCAACTCGCGTCTATTCGCAATATTGTGGCAGCATCTAATGAAGAGACCATTTTAAAACTCAACAAACTTGTCCAGAATCCAGCCAAGAACTTGTCTAAATAGCATAAATAACATCAAGTTATAGCCGAAAAGTGTGATGGAAATTAATAATAATCTTATACATTTTATTAACAGATTAAGCTAATTGTTAAATATGAGAGACAGTTATTTTCACAGGTTATTGGGAGGAAGTATGAAAATTGACAGATAAAGGAGAAAAAATAAATAAATTGCAAATCAGAAAATCAGAAAATAATAAAATATTTAATGAGTAATCAATATGCATGAAGAAATAAATTAAAAGAAACTAAACTATGCAAAAGTAATTGAATACTTAAAACTTATAAAATGCAGAAAAAGATAAGGCATCATCTAAAGTACATACATATCTAAAAATGAAAAACGTATACAACAAAAATCGAGTTTCTTATAATAAATAAGAAAAATAAATAAAATGAAAATTAGAAAAAATAAGTATAATAAATATATTAAAGAGCAATCAATATGCATTAACAAATAAAATAAAACAAACTAAGCCAATCAAAATTATAAAATGTAGAAAACTGTAAGTAAAAAGTATCTAAGAATAAAATACAAAAAAAATCTATTTGCTTATCTTATCAAAAAATGCAATATTTATTTGCATTTAAATAGTGTTTAATTAAGCTCAATACAATATGGCAAGTTCTCAATTATATGAAATATACACAAATAATTTGTGGATTGCATTTAAGATCTACATCCACAAATTAAATATGGCTCTCAATTAATACACTATAATATTCTATAAATAAGGATCTATATTTATACACTTAAACAGACTGTAGATTGTAAGATGCTTTTAAGATACTCAATCTGGCTCTTTTAACTTTATGTGGATTGCATTCCACATCCTCAAAAACAATCTCAATCCTCATTTTCATTTACATAAAGTCTGTGGATCGTATTTGATTCCTTTAGGGGATACTAAAAAAACAAGATTCTCAATCTCCAACTGAAAACTGTTTTGCGGATCGCATTGAATAGCATCCACAACATCCACAACAAAACAAACAAGTTGCCAAATCAGCGCAAATCAATTGCCAATTTTGTTTGTTGCCACCTGGCGCGTCTATTAAATTTATCTGTCTATCAATGCAACAGAATTTGAGCCAAGTTTAGAAGCAAAAAGTGGCAAATTGCAAATACGAATGTGTGTGTGTGTGCGAGAGAGAGAGAGAGAATGTACGGTTATAATGAACTACAGCATTTCACTTAGTGCACAGTTCGTTCTATACACTCACAGAAAATATCGCTACATGTTTCTTTTCATTTGAATTTAAAATTGAAATTAAATCAAAAAGAAACTTGAGCGATTTGTTTTTTAATTTTGGTATTTAATGATGGATGATATTTATAAATTTTAATTTAAAAAACCTTAATATAAAATAAGTTTCTTTGTAAATATTAAATATTCATAATCAATTCAGTTAAGTTGCCCAAAAGTAATTTAATATTTAAAATTAAATATTTTTTCTTCTTTTTCAAATCTCCAGATTTTTACACATTTTAATTTTAATTTTAATTTCTTTCTTATTGTAATTTTACTTACATTTTTTAGATGACATTAAATAAATGATAAAGCAAATAAGTAATTATATAAATAAATAAATACATAAATAAATAAATAAATAAATTGATAAATAAAAAGATGAATAAATATAAAATTAAATAAAAAAATTAAATTAATAAATCAATAAATAAATAAAGAAATAATAAAAAAACAATTAAATAAAGAAATGAATATATGAAAAAATAAATAAATAAACAATTAGCTAAAGAAATAAATCAAAAGTTAAATAATTAAAAATCAATTACGACTGTAATTATTTTTACCACGATTATTTGTCAAAGTGTATAATATTAATATCATTTTAAGTTACTTAATTTTATTTAAGCTTTTAAAATAAATAAAAAGCAATTTTGACTGGTTAAATGTTTACTATGATTATTTCTCTTAGTGTAGCTGTGTTTACTGCCTCGTTGCATGTTGCATGTTGCTGTTGTTGTTGTTGTTGTTGCACACTCTCTGGCCATGCAAAAAGCACCGTTAGGCGAATGTTTATTACGCTCCTGTTACAGCATACAAAAGCGGCCAGAGCGTGGGCGAGAGAGAGAGAGAGAGCCAGTGAGGGAGAGAGAGAGAGAGAGAGGCATTGCAACAGTTTTAAAGCGATCATATGTAATTTTCATATCTGGCCCGAAAGGAAATTGGTTTTTCATTTGTGTTTCATTTTTTTCCTTTTTTTTGGCCAAAAGAAAAGTGGCGAGTTGTGAATTGTGAGTTCTGAGTCGAGTCCCGAGCTCCGAGTCGGTCAATCGCCCAATGACCGCTGGGCGAACGTTCCAATTCCTCTTTCCTCTTTACCCTGTTTCCCCTCTATTTTCCCATTTCCCCATTTCCCCTTCTCACCATTTTCCCATTTTGATTCCCGCCTGGATGCAATCGAATTTTAGCGATCGCTGCACTCTGCAATTTCTTTTTAGCCATGGCCTTTTCGTTCTTAATGCTGCCAGCAGCTGAAACATAATTTCTGTTATTTGCCAGCTCAGTTCCTCGACGGCAACGGCGACGGCGACGTCAGCTGCAGCGCCAACAGCGACGGCGACGGCGACGGCGACTGCGACTGTGAATCGTTCGCTGCGCATGCGCATAGAACTTCCGGGACAACAAACAGAAAAACAAGAATAGAAACAGGATTAACTCTGGGCGAAGTTTATATACTCTATTCCAAATAAACTAACTTCAAAATTAATATAAAGAAGTTTACTAAATTTTGGTTAAAGAAAATATAAATAAAGGATTTAATAAGTATAAAATTGAGCAACTGCAAATTAGAGCCATGAGCTTAAGAAAATACGAAACAAGACAATTTATTTGAATGAATGGGAATCATTGAGATTTTCTAGTTTTTTTTTTTTTAATATTTAAATATTTTTCTTTTAAATATTTCCAGATTGGATTGTTGTATTTCCACAGAAACACCCAAGTATTGCATTTAATATGAGTTTAAGAAAATTCAAATCAGAAAAAGCAATAAATCTTAGATATTCTATTTTATTTTTTAATGGAGCAGCCTAGAAAATATTTCCAAAATGATAAGTTGTATTTATTTTTAAATAAAAATACTCAACTAATGCAAAGTTATTTTCCGAAGTTATAGAAAACAGATCTAGGTAAAATAGTTGAGTGTGAAGAACAGCTTTAATTTTCGTAAAGTATATTTAGTTAATAAAAAATATATATTTGTTTGTACTACATATAAGCACATTCCTTAAATTACAACATTAATTGTACATATTTTAAGCAAATACGAAACAAATGCCAAAATTGTTTCCATTATTAAGCAGCTTAACTTTTAAACTAAGAGCTTACAGTGTACAATATCAAATATTTCCATATCCAGAATAGATTAAAAAATATAAAAAATTTGAAGTAGGTATTTTTTAAATAAAAGACATGTTTAGATTAAGTTAAGTTTGGAATTTATGTATGCCAAAATATAAAATTTGATTAAAAATACAAGTGATATACATATATCACATACAGATCTTCTTTTTAAATATTACAAAAAATATTGAATTTGATCATTAAGATGTTTTATTAAGAAGTATATCAAATATTTTTATTCTTTAGATACATTTTTTACCTGCTTGAACAAACTTCATATATAAAGTATAGAACTCTGCCTTGAGTGAGGGCATAAAAAGGCCAACTAACTCTAACAACAGCTACGATGGCGATGACAGCAACAACAGCAACAACAGCAACAACAATAACTGCGATTGCTGCAACTGAGTGCAGAATTGGGTCACTGGGAATTCTTTTTTATTCTTTTTTTTTATTTCTATTTTTTTTTAGATGTTGCTATTGTTGTTGTTGTTGGGCATTTGCCCATTTTGTGCAACGTTGTTGTTGTTGTTGTCTCTTTGACTGTTGTTTGTGGTTAGAATTTTTTAGTGCTGATTTTCTAGTCGCTGTTGCTGTTGCTGTTTATACACATAATGGCCAAGAGTTCTTTTGGCCAACAATATTTTGACTTTAATTTTCAATTTGTTGCACTGCGATCTGCGATCATTGCATTGTTGCCTAGAACAACAGACGTTGCAAGTTCACAGTGCAACACAAAAGTTTGTGGTCACTTATTTTGCAGTGTGGAATGGAATTTGTGCTGTGAATTCAATTGAAAATCAGGGAAAACGAGACAAGAATCAAGTCGAGAAATTGAGTTTGCTGTTAACAATTAGAGATTGAAGATGGAAATCAAATGTATATTATTTATTATTTTCATTTATTTAAAACTTGACTCAGATATAGTTTGAAATTTGACATTAAATTTTATACATTTTACGTCAGAATATCTTGCCAATAGTTATTAAATGCTTTATTTAGATCTTAGTTAATCGGATAGAAATTTTAATTATATTTAAAGTCAAGAATTAAGTAAAATTTAGCATTAGTTGCCAGGAGTTTATTATAATATAAAATATATAGATTTAAAAATTTCATAAACTTATAATAATGTATCGGCTTCTATTGTGTGCCAAAGCTTGTTGATAAAAAATAAGGCAAAGTTGGAAATTTATAGCAAAATTAATTTGATTTATATAAATTAATACCATTTAACATAAATCATTGAATAAAATAAGATATTGATATTAAAATTTGATCGGAACAATTCTAAGTAAAATTTTATAACACAAATTAAATGTTAAAGTATTAAAATAAATCTTATAAAAAAAAATCATGTGCACAAAAATGATTAAAAAAAATTAATAAAATCTAAATAAGCTTTTGTAAATAATCTATATATTTTTTAAATAATTTCCAACATTAAATTTGGATTTAAAGTAAGTCTTTAATATTATATAACAACTATAACTACAGAATAAAGTAAAGTAAGATTGTAAAATCAATTTAAACATAAAGTTGCGTATAAACTTTTGAAAATGAAAATCATGTGTATAAAAATCTTTTTAAAGCTCGAAATAATTATATTAGAATTATCATTCCAATTCTTATATAACTGCCAACGTACTCTGCAGTTTCTTAACCCCCAGCAGCAACAAGAATCTAAGGTGAATGCCATAAATTGTCAATTGCTTGAAATGTATTTTATAATTGTATTAAAATGTTTAGCTGCTTTTGAAAAATGCCTTTCGTAATCATTAAATGGAAAATAGGAGAATGTTGCTGAGAACTTTAGCCTCGGCAACAACAACAATAGCGAGTGAAAAAACAATTGCAAAAGAAAAGATTTTCAGACATGGCCAAGAAGAGAGAAGAGAGAAGAGAGCTTCATTGCATTGCGCCTTTCCCTCAATAATTTTCTTGGAAATATTTCTTAGACCGGTTTCATCTTTGGCTTAAACATTGCAGAATTGTTGTTGTTGTTACTGTTTGTTGTTGTTGTTGTTGTTGTTGCAGAACCGCGAGTTGCAAGCTACCGTTGAGTTACTGTTATATTCTGCCAAATGCATCGTCTCTTCACTCGACTGCATCTTTGTAGTAGTTGTTGTGAGAGTAAAGTATCTCTCACTCTCTCTCTCGCTCTTTCTCTCTCTCTTTCGCACAGCTCCTTTCGCTGTGCTTTTGCACACATTTTTCAAATGTAAGTTACTTGCGGTCATTGGCTTTAACTGCTTCTCTCGAGAGCTGCATTGCCAACAGACTGGCTTTTTTTTTGCTTCTTCTTGTTGTTGTTTTTACTTGGCCAACTTGCAGCTCACTTGCACACAGTCTTTAAAACGGTTTTGATTCACGTTATATGTAATATAATAATTAATATCTTTAAAAGTCTGTTTTTCTTATGTTTATTATCAGAATATGTTTAAATAATTTTATTTATTTAATTTAAAATTGAAGAACAAATATAATAATTGCTACCTTTAAATGCCAGATTTTTGCTAGGTTTATTATTCGATTTTATTTAGCATGCCTCTTTTTTTTATTTACATTTTTTTTTAATGAATTAAATCTATTTACTTTTAAAAATTACAATAAAATTTATCTTTAATCTTATAGAATGGAGGCGGGTATAGAATATTAATCAGATTCATATTATAATCTGAGAGGTAATCGCTCCCAAATGTAATTAACTAAATATTATACGATATAATTATTTTTAGCAAAATTCATTTTATTTGCACTTTATTAAGTTTGTTGTTTCATTTAAAATACATAAATTTAACTTTTGCATAAGTCATTTTTTGAACAAAATTGTATGATAGTATAATTTTAATTATGTGAAAATATAAATTGGAAAAAATTATATGGAAGTTAAGTTAAAATTAATTATGTGAAAATATAAATTGTTGATTTCTTAGTGTAAATGGGGCCTAAAAAACTAACCTATAAAATTATATTGAATTTAAGAGTTTACAGATGTATAAAATATCAAGAAAAAAATTAAAAAACAATGTACCGATAAACTGTTTAAAGAATTTAAAGACTTATAAAAATAATCAAGTGAGAGAAAATATTTAAAAATATATAAAAAAAAATAAAAATTTAAAAAATAAAATATAATAATAAAAATTAAAGGTTTTAGCCTTAAGATTAGTTTATTAAGTAAACTTAAAAGCAATAAAAGCTAATCTCGTCATTTTCTGCAATTTGCTGCACTTGGTGGCAACTTGGAGGTCACTTGGAGGTGACTTGCGGCCATTGTACCGATTTATTGGCCAGCTTGATTCTATGTGGGAATTGTTGCCTAATCATAAGCTGGCCAAAAAGATATTGCAAGCTCGATTGGAGCCGAATGCAGAGGAGGACTTCAAGTTGTTGTTGCCAACGCCCACACAAAAAACAAAAGACTTAGGCAACGAACTTGCCAGAAACTTGCAGCAGCAAGTTGAAAAAAAGCAACAAGAACGCAACACAAACGAAGCTGAAGACGAAGCTAAAGACGAAGTCCAAGTCGAAGACGAAGTTGAAGAAGAAGAAGCCGAAGACGAAGACGAAGTCGAAGTGTCAGTTCAACGAACCTGCGCTCGAATCTAGGCTAAACATTCTCGCGCTGACGTGCAATGAAAACGAAAAGTACCGTAAGTTAACCGCTACAAAGCGGAGGCTTCTGGAAGAACACACAGCCCAGCAAGAACGACACAACAGATAGAGTGGGAGAGAGAGGGAGAGGGAGGGAGGCACATTTGATTAGCGAACGTTGGCCCAAAAAGAGAAAAAGAGAAGCAGGGAGTGGAGTCAGAGTCAGGGAATAAATAGTAATAGTTATTGTTGTTGCTGCTGTTGTTGTTGCTGTGTGGCATGGCCAGAACGTGACGTTCTGTTGTGCCACATAGCATATACCAATACATATACACATGCATAGTCTCTGTGTGTGCGTGTGTGTGTCTGCTAATCAAATGCGCGACTTTTCCGGCATTTGCTGTTGCCGCTTTGCGTCTGAGCGGAAGTTGCAAGCGGCTTTATTAGCTTTTAATGGGAAAGTTATTAAGGCGACAAATTTGGTAGGCCAAAAATAAAGGCACAAAAGTTCTAAGACAAACAACAAACGCACACAAACAACCAGAGAAAAATAATAGTATAAATAAATACTAGTAGAGACATATTTGAATTTTTACTATATAATGTTTAAATAAAAACGTATTAAAAAGAATAAATAATATAAAAAATAATATAAATTGTATTTTAATAAACTGTTGCAAATTATTTGTTTTATATTTTATATTGATATGGTATATTCATATTTAATTTGAATTAAAGGGCACACATTTTTAGAAAAAATAAAAACAATCATATTTGATTTTTAACATATTTTTATTTTAACAGAATACGTATTAAAAATAATAGTAAAAATTATATTTTAATGAATATTTTCTTGTCAATAAAACTATTTCATTATGATTATTATTTTTATTTTCATAATACAAGTGCAAACACTTTTTACATATTTAAAACTAAAGTATATATAGTAAAAATATGGTATTTAATATAAATACAATAGGTATTAAAATTAGTACAATGAATTCTATATTAATAAAATATTTTATTGCAAATATTTTATTTTATTTTAATAGTGTGCAATATATTCAAATTTTATTTGTAATTTTTAATAAAAAAATAAATACAGTCACATTTAATTTTTAGCATATAACATTTAAACAGAATACGTATTAAAATTAATAGTACAAATTCTATTTTAATGAAATATTATCTTGTCAATAAAACTATTTTATTATGATTATTATTTTTAATTTCATAATACAAGTGCAAACACTTTTTACATATTTAAAGCTAAAGTATATATAGTAAAAATATGGTATTTAATATAAATATAATACGAATTAAAAGTAGTACTATGAATTTTATATTAATAAAATATTTTGTTGCAAATATTTTATTTTATTGTGTTAGTGAACAATATATTCAAATTTTATTTGTAATTTTTAATAAAAAAATAATCACAGTCACATTTAATTTTTAGCATATAACATTTAAACAGAATACGTATTAAAAAGAATTCTATAAATTCTAATTTAATGAACTATTTTGTTGTCAATAAAATCACGTCGTAAATTATTTTTTTATTTTATTTAGATATTGTATACAATATTTATATTCAATTTATAAAAAAAGTGCACACTCTTTTTACATATTTAAAGCTTAATCATAGTACAAAATAATATATTTGATTTTGATCATATTACATGTAAATAAAATTTGTATTACAAATAATACTTTGAATTCGATTTTAATGGAATATTTTGTTGTCAATTATTTTATTTCATTCAATATATTTATAGTTAACTTGTTATTAAAGTGCACATACTTTTAACATATTTAAAGCTAGAACATAGTACAAAATATTAGTCAAAATCAAAAATAAAATAAAACATTATGCATTTTTTTTTAATTCACAATTTTATTGGCAATAAAGTCACGTGAAAATTAATTTTATTACTATTATTGTAAATGTTATTTCAATATTTAATTTATAAGTTAAAGTGCACACACTCCTTACATATTAAAAGCTACAACCTAGTAAAAAACACTCATCAAAATTAAAGTGTAAAATTAAATATAAAAAAAAATATTAAAGTTCTAGACAATTTTTTCGTTGGGTGTACAGATATTGATGGCTGATCGGATTGACGCTTTTGGCGCATTGACAGCAGTGCCAATTGTTGTCGTTGTCGTCGACGTTTTGGCCAGAAAGAACCGCGAAAGCAAAACAAATTGGTGAAAGTTGTTGCTCAGCTCCAAAAAACAAAAACAAAAAGACTTCTTGGCCATTTCAGCTCGCGTCTTTTATAAGTATTTATATTCCATTGGCGCGTTCTTATTCGCCAATAGGTTCTGTTCATCAGCTCCAACGTTGTTGGCCATGTTACAAAAACGGTCGTTGAACCTGTGTCTCTTCCTCTTCTTCTTCTACCTCTTCTTCCTCTTTTACCACTTCTTCTGCCTGTTGAATTCGAGTTCGTTTTTCATCTGTAATAATTTGGCGTGTAAACGCGCGTTCACTTTAAGAAGTCAACGACTTCTGTGAGGTAAATTCCCCTTCCCTCCCCTCTCCACCCCTTCCTCCCACCTTGCCACCTGCCTGGCTGATAACTGAACTGGCTGCCCACTTTACTTGGCCCAATCCAGAGTCAGCTGAGTCATCTTGTTTACGCAAAAAAAAATGAAGACGCCAACTTTTGTAATTTGTTTTTTATTTTTATTTTTTATTTTTTTGACAGAGTTTCTTTTCATTGGAAACGTTATCGAGCATTGTATAATTAGGCTAACAGAGGCTGCTGCTAGTGACGAAAGTGTAATCGCAAATACACATACACACACACACACACTCAGTTGAGTTGAATGAGTTGTTTTTGAAGTTATGGAAATTTTGACCATGACACGACAACGCATAAAAGCAACAACAACACATTGTTGTTGTTCTTGTCTTTGTTGTTGCTGTTGTCGTTGTCGTTGTTTGTGAGTCAGCGACCTGCAATCTGTTCTGCTTTGATTAGGGCCAAATGTGACTGAACTATGCACACACACACACACACACACTCACAAGTGTATAAATTGTAAACAAATTTAGCTGTTGCTTCTCCTCCTACTTCTCCTCCTACTTCTTCTCCTACTTCTTCTTCTAGTAACTTCTTCTAGTAACTCTTCTTAGACTGCGGTATTTTCCCGCTTAAATGGGCCAACACGTTTTAGCCAACAACAATAGCATTTCTTAACTGCGCTTCACTGTGGCCTATGAAATTGCGAAAACCTTTTTCTATTTTTACTATTTTTCTGCTTTTGACCAATTCGCGCAACTTCATAAAACTGCGAAAAACAAATTTTGTTTCCTTTTTTTTTGTAATTGAGTCTACATTAATTTTAGAAGTTGGCAATTGCAGCGGAAAATTGCTGTTTGCACTTTTCAGGTAACTTAAAATGTTTACAAAAATAATGTCTTTATTGTAAGAATCAGAATTAAATGAATTTGTAAATTCAATATGTTAATAGTTTAACTTTTTTTAAATTAAAAATATTGGTAGAAATATATGCAGCTTAAAAAAAATATAAAAATTTTACCTTTTTCGTTGAAAAAATTAAAATACCTATTTATATAATATTTTAAACAAAATATTCTATATTTTCAACAATGTTTTCATCGTTATGGTGTCTTTACACTAGTTGACAAGCTTGTCAATTTCATCTCAGTAGGCTGTGCTTTTTACCAAGTCAACACACTTTTGCTTAGAGTTGACCACCGTTTACACTAGAGTTGATTAAGTTGCCATCAAAATTTTCAGCCTACTGAGATGAAATTGACCAGCTTGTCAACTAGTGTAAATGCCCCTTTAGAATCGGAATTAAATTAAATCAGGATTTGTGCATTTAATATGTAAATATAATAGTTTAAATTTTAAAAAATTAAAAATGTTGGTCGAATTATTATTATTAAAAAATTTAAAATTAAATAATTAAATTAAGTAAGTAAGTTTAATAAGTAAATAATTAAAAAATTTAAAGCTAGAAATGTCTGTAATATTTAAATTATATTCGCAGTTTAAATTATTAATTTTACACTTTTCATTTAAATAATTCAAAATAGTTAAAAAATCATTTTTTTTATTTTTAAGAAAATATTCCATATCTTTAATAATGTTTTTATTGTAAGAATCAGAATTAGATTAAATAAGTATTTGTGATTTTAATATGGATTTTTTTAAAATTGAAAATGTTGGTCGAATTATTATTATTAAAATATTAAAATTTAAGAATTAAAATTAAGTAAGTAACTTTAATATGTAAATAATTAAAAAAATTTAAAGTTAGAAAAGTCAGTATTATTGTAATATATATTTAAATTATAAATTTTACACATTGTATTAAAATAATTTAAAATTCTTTTTTTTATGTATTTCTAGTAAAATATTCTATATTTTTTTTGGTAAAAAAATAGCATTTGCATTTTTTTAAATTTATTTTATTTGTGCAAATCTGCTTTATATAGTATATTTTGTAAACTTTTAAAATGATAAAAATTCGTCAAAATCATAGAAATGGAGAATTGATTAATGGCTTATGTTAATTAATTATTAATGTTGATAATGAACTATTTTAAAATTTCAAGAGTAAATAAAAATAATTTATAAAAAATAAAAATCATCCGTTGAGTAAGTAAAATAGATTGAAATGTCAAGTAATAATTATTACATAATAGTAAACGCCTTGATAATTGCTTAATTAAAATATCTACAGAGCCCTAAATAGTTGGACGGTGCTCTTTGCAGGCAGTGTTATCTGTTATCAGTGAGATACGATCGAGCAAGCGAAATAAATTGTTTGGCATACCAAGACCTAGATAGAACCCAAGTACAAACGAATACTTATACTCACACTCACACTCATACTCGTATTCGTATTGTGAGTACCATTTGAATTCCCAGCATGATGTGTGAGTACAACAACAACAACAACTGCTGCTCACATGATGCCCAAATGATCCGCGGTCGGAGATGCAATCGTAATAGCATTTTGATGATCACTTTTATCGCCCAGCCGAAATCTGTAACAAATGTTATGGGCCAAAAGTCTTTTTTTTTTTTTGTGGTAAGACAAACCTGCTGCACGGCCGCCACAGCAGTTGTAAGGCATTTGGTGCTCAGAACTACACAGAAAAAAATAATAGCAAATATGTAAATCTCAGTCAAACATTTTTTGACTTTTTAAGTTTGTTTCTTTCAGCTTAAGCTTCAATTTCCACTGAATATTTAAAAAAACTATTATAATTTATTTAATAATAAATTTTAAGTTGAATAATATGAAAAAAAATATTAAACAAATTTAAATTAATTACAACTTAACGTTAATATTTAATTAAACTATTAAAATGTATTTAATATATAATTTTAAGTTGGAAAAAATAATATAAAATAATATGAAACAGTTTAATTTTAATTACAATTTTATTAAGTTATGGGAATCTAATCAAATAAATATGATCTGCGGTTAATCTAATTAAGTAATTTTTTATTTTCATTGTTTTTGACTTTATTCAAATAAGTTTTTATTTAAATAATAATGCTTTATAGTTGATTAGATAGACTATTGAATAAAATATTAAAAAATAGTTTGAAACAAATTTCATTTGAAACAAATCTGAAACAAATTTAAAAAATAGTAACTCTTTTTTATTAGTATCAAAAATTTGATAAATAGTTATAAATAGTAAAGCTAAAAATTTTGGGTATTTTCTTAAATAAATATTACCTAGCGTTAATCTAATTATATCGGTTTATTCAAGCATGTTTTTATTTAAATGATAATGTTGAATAGTTGATAATAAATTGTATTTATTTGTAAAATAAATTATTTAATTAAATAATTTAAAATAATATGTATAATATTAAAATTGATTTAAGTTCAATTAAAATTAATGAATTTATTTAATTAAATTTGATACAACTTTTATGAAATTATACCATTTTTAATTTTTTAATGCCTATAATTTGATTCAAGTGATTTTTTTGATGTAAATGATTATGGTATTTAATTGATTATACTATTGAATAAAATAATAAATAAAAAATATGAAACAAATTTAATTGTATTACAGTTCAATCAATTTATCAATCTAATTAAGTTACTTTACTGTTTTTAATTTTATTTAAATATATGTTTTTATTAGAGTAATAGTGTTATTATTTTGCCAATTTTATTTACTTGTCAAATACACTATTTAAAACTAGTTTTTTTTATCTGTGCAATGCGTGCGTGTTGCGAGTTTCAATGAGTTTTGTCGAGCTGCAAACTTCGGCTTCAACTCGGCTTCAACTCGGCTTGTAATTATTTTCATTTCTTTCGGCTGACTTCGGATTGTTGTTGTTCTTGTTCGTGTTGTTGTTGTTGTTGCTACTCCACTTTGTTCATGTATATGTATATGTATATGTGTTGCCTTTTTCCATCGCAAGTTCAACGCACTCGTTTGAACTGCAGAAAATGCCGAGACTCCAGAAACGGGAGATGGGAGAAGACTGGAGACTGGAGAAAACGGGAGACTGGAGACTGGAGACTGATCGAGACTATGGCAAAAGATGTAGATAAACATTTCCGCAACGTTTGCGACGCCGAGAGCCAAAGAAAAATCTAAGTAGAAACATTCTTCGTGTCTTTTGGCCAACAGCAACAACAGCAACAACAGCAACAACAACAGCAACAACAACAGCAACTAAGCCAAGAGAGTGTAACCAACGGGAGATACTTTCATTGGCTCATTGGCGAATCTCTTTCTCTGCCATCGCGCACAGCCAACAACCAGTTTTTCTTTTGGCCAGGCTAAAAGAAAGCCTTTCTTTCTTACCGTCTTTCTTGCTGTCTTTCTTGCTGGCCAAGCTTGCAATTCTGCGGCGATTGCAACTGCAATTTGAAAGTATGACCGAGTGAACAGAACTCGCCTCTTCAATTCCCCTTTGTAATCCCCCCTCCCCGAAGAATTGAGTAATTCTCTGGCTGTTTGCTACACTTTGAGAAAAATAAAGCACACTTAAACATAGATATTTACTATGACATTTAATCTGATTCTGCATTAAAATTGCATTTTTTTTTTAAATTTTATTGGTTATTCCAAATTTTTTCACTTTTTTCTATAACTTTCCAATTTCTATAACTTTGACAAGAAGAATTGAGTAATTCTCTGGCAGTTAGCTACACTTTGAGAAAAACGAACAGTAAAAAAAGGTATTTATTTCAAATCTGCCCACTTTTTCTAACTTCAAACTTTCATAACTTTTTCAAAACTAAACCGATTTCCTTTTTTTTATCCTTATTTGACCTCTAATTAAAATTGCATCAAAATTTTATTCTTTCAAAAAATTCAATTTTTCGTACTTACCCCTTGATAGTTTTTCAAAATCTTTAAGGTGTCATAACGTGTGACTAAACTTGACCAATTTTCCATTTTATTATTATTTGACATCTGATTAAATTTTGCATTAAAATTGTATTCATTTAATAATATAAAATTATTTTCCAACATTTTCCAATTTTTAAAAAATTTTAAACTGTCATAATGTCATTTACAATTTATGTGCTTTAAATCTTATTATCATTTTTTATTATTTTTAATATTACTTATTAAGTTTTCATTTTTTCTTTATTAAAAAAAGAAATAGTAATAAATTACCATATACTTAAGTTTTAAGATTCATTTAAATGTTAATTTAAAATTTTTGCTTTTCTAAAAAAATATGAAAATTAATCAAAGTGCAAATATCAAATTTTCAGAGCATTTTTCGCTAGGTGTATTTAACAAATCTTGATTCTTCTTTCAAATGCTAAACAAAAAAAGAAAAAAAAACTTTTGTGTTAAAGTTCACACTAAAGTTGCAGCTAGTTGTTGTTGTTGTTGTTGTTGTCGTGTCTTTTGTCTGTGGTCAATGAACTGCCCGAAAAAGAAACCCAAAAGTTCAGTTGTTACATTCTCAGCCCGCGTCTTACATAAAACCAAAAAACCAAAAAAAAAAAAAAAAAAAAAAAAAAAACTTGACGCACTTCGCTGCGTGGCTTTATTGGGGAGCTTCCAAAAGGGGGGACAGATGGGACAGAGGGGGTAGAGGGCACGGTGGAGTTTCGTGGGGGCCAGCAGCGTATTAATTTTTCTAATTTGTCTGTTTGTGAGGCGAATGAACTTTTCTAGCTTTTTTTAAATAATTTTTTTTTGCTTTTATGTCATGTTGTTGCTTTGTTTTCTTTTTACTTTTTTTTTGAAGTTTTCGGTGGTGTTTAGAAGCTATGAAGACATAATAAGTTAGATATAGTCGCAGTTTAGAGCTCAGAGAAGTTCAAAGAACTCATTGTGAGAATTCATGCATAAATTTAAATGCTCATACTTATGAACACTCTCTAGATATATGTGTTTAGTGTCTAGATTTATGGAAATGCGATACATGGATTCCCATCATAATAAACCATTTCAGATTGCCGAAAATGTCATTAATCAAAAGTTCGAAAAGTTCGTAATTAGATGTGAATTCGATTAGCATTTTGAGATGCGAATATTTTATTTATGCTATGCAAAATAATAGACGAAAATATAATTAAATACCAGCAATATCTCAGAACTATAATTAATTTGAGTCGAATTTGTTGTTAAAGGTAAAAGTTCTTGTTTTTTTTTCGAAACATTCAATCGATTTATTCACTCTTACATTCGATATATGGGCTAAGAAATATTTGAGCATAGGATTTTTATTTATCGGAAGACGAGTTTACATAAAAAGGGCTTGGTTAATTTAAATTCAGCATAGACACGTTTTTTTGAATATGAAATAAATTATATTACATGAATTTCGACATCTTGACAGTTTTAAATGTATACTTTTAATTATAATTTTGATACGCTTTGAAGGAGGTTTCTAAAAGTGCTTTCAGACGAGCGTGTTTTCACCGACACTTTTACACCGTCGGTGAATTTTACATTCACATATTTCGCATCGGTTGTCAAACAAAAATACCATCGGTTTTTTTTCCCACAGAACCTGGTCACACTCTGAAAAGTTTCATACAAAAGTGCCTCAATCTAGTAGGCATTTGACCGACACAAAAAACCGATGGAAATAGGACGTGTTCTATTTCCATCGGTGAGCACCGGTGAAAAGCCGACGCTTTTTAAATTCTGACTGTTCACACGACACCGACAGTTTTTTGACAAAAAGTGTCGGTGAAAAAATGCTCGTCTGTAACTAAGCACTTTAAGAGAATGTCAAGTTTAAGTTTACTCAGTTTTTTTTTATTTATTTTATTTATTCGACAAAAATCAATTCAAATTTTAAATGAAAATTGGCAATATCATTTTAAATATCAGTAAGAATTAATTATAAAATAATTTTAAATTGCAACAAAATGAATATTAGTTTAATATTAAGTTATAATAATAAGTCTGGGCCATTCGCAAAATTACAATTGAACCAAAATTTGTTGCCAGGATTGGAGAATACACGGAAAGAATACAATAAAAGTCACAAAAAATTATTTAAATAATCTTAAAAATTATTTGAATATATTAATTATTTTTACCTTCAAATATTTAATCAAACCAAATTATTCTTAATAATAATATGTCTAAGGTCTAAATAATTTAAAAGAGTTGTTGGAATAACAATTTAAATATTACATAATTAGTTATTTTTAGTTTTCAAAATGTAATCAAACTTATTAAAACTCAACAAAAAGTCTAAGGTCTTAATAATCTGTAAGAGTATGTGGAATAAATATTTAAAATATTAAAATTATAATTTTTTTTAGTTTTTCAAATTGAATCCAAACTTTTGTAATTGCAATAACAATACGTCTAAATAAATATTTTGAGTAAATATTTAAATATTAAAATTTTTTGTTATATTTAATTTTAAATATTTAATTAATAAAATCATGTAAATGAATATAATCTGTTAGAGTATTTGGACTTTAGCCAAGCCGAAGAAAGTTCAGTCCTTTCTTTCTCGATTAGTTGGCTTAAATGAATAATTTCTTTTCATGTGCATATGTAAATTCCGGAATTCCGTATATTTTATACCCGTTTTCATCTGTCAAGCAGCTGCTGCAACAACTTCAGGCAACAACTGATGCTTTTTTATCCAGGACCTAACGGTGCTGCAATCCTTTGACACCATTTTTTTAAGCACGTCAGCTGCCCCCGTCGGCAGCAGCAACAACAACAGCAACATTAAAAACAACAGCAATCCATTCATAATTGATTTCCGCTCAGTCGTCATAAGTATTTCACTTCCACATTAGACAACAGGCGTAGAGCCAACTGTTATCACACACACAGAGAGCGAAAGAGAGAGCGAGAGAGTGAGAGAGGGAGTAAGAGAGAGAGAAAGAGAGAGCGTACTGTTTTGCATTTACAGTTATGCAACACAATACATTCATTGATTGTATTTTATACACACATCCTTTGACATAATAGTCATGTCGACATAAGAGCTGAGAAGTGACAACAACAACACACCAACAACAGCAACACACACACCACCAACACACACACCAAGTTCAAGTCGCTGCTAAGCAAAAGAAACGAGTTTCCTGTCGCCAGTCAGGCAACAAAATTTAAATAAGAAAATAATGACAAAATAAAAAAAAAATAGTTGAAATAAAGTAAGAAAAACCGCTATGTTGCCTGTTGAGCCTGTAAATGTTGTTGTTGTTGTTGTTGCTGTTGTTGTTGCTGTTGTTGTTGCTGTTGTCGTGGGTTGCTCCTTTCCTTTCCATTTCTCGTAATTTTCACAAATGAAGCAATCGCAGTTCCGACAACGCCTACGAAAACTGCTCAACAACGAGACAATAGAGACAAGAATAACACACACCACCAACACACACACACACACACACACAGACAATAGACAAACAGCAGCAACAACAACAGTATTTTTACCGTAATCCTTTCGTTTTGATCCGCCTTTGAGAAGTATATTTTCATTCTGACGAAAATGAGATTTGTGCTGCCAGTCGCCTGATGACTGATTGAGCAAGGATTAGACAGACAGACACACAGCCAGACAGACGGACAGACAGACAGGACTCGCTTCTATTTATTTTTCTATTTCTATTTCTTGCTCAGCTACCTGCTTTATTTGAATACGCACACGGCAGCAACCACAACAACAACAGCAGCAACAACACGACAACAACAGCAGCAGGCAGGTAACATAACAGCACCTGACGCTGGCAAGGATTGTCAGTTAACCGCTTACTGCTTTCCCCTTTCCTCTTTCCTCTTTCCTCTTTCCCCTTTCCATTTCCCATTTCCCTTTTACTCCCCGTCTCTTGAGTTGATTGAGGATACGCGTGAGATTCCGCTGCCATTTGATTGCGTAAAATGCCGCGGGGGAAAAGGAGCAAAGGAATCTAATTAAGCTGCTCGACTGCTGGCTACCCAGTATCTTAGAAGCCTCTAGTTTTAATCACCATAAATTATATGAAAATTCTGGCAAACAGAAATAGCTGTGAAGTTCATATTTAAAAAATTTTGTATAATTAAGCGACTTTTTTAAATAAATAAACACATATTTTCAAATATACAACAAATAATATAAATTTATTTATTTAAAAAAATATTTCAAAAGTTATTTGCAAATATACGAAAAAAAAAAAATAGTTGAGTAATATTTTCAGCCAAATACACAATAAATAAAAACGTTTAAGACATTACAAAAATATTACAAATAAAATTAAAAATATATTGGGAAAAACTTTTATTCCAGTATCTTCCAAATCATTTGATTTAATCACCATAAATTTAGTTTAAATTGAACCAAACAGAAATAAGTTCAAAAAATATATTTGCATTTTGAAAATTTTTGCATTTGACATTTTCAAATATAAACATTAATATTTGCAGACAAATACACAACAAATAGAACAAAAGTCAAAGAAAGAACTAAAAAGAAAATACTTTTACCAAGTTTTGAAAATATTTGCAAAAATACAAAAAAAAATTAAGAAAAAAATATAAAGTATATGTAAAAGCAGAAAAATTAAGTGTCAAGTTTTTAATAAAATTAAAAACTGCATGCACAATAAATCTGATAGCTTGAAAAAACTTTTACCAAATTTTTAAAATATTTGCAAACATACAAAAAAAAAATGGAAAAAATATTAAATAGATGTAATAATAGAATTCTAATAAAAATATAAATTGCGTGCACAACAAATTTGATTGCTCCAACTCTTATCATCTCTGAGATCTATGCTCGTACAGACAGGCTGACAAACTCATCAGCCTTTGACTCCTTTCACAACTGGGGCTAAAATGTAGAAAATTGATATTTTCTTTCTTAGCACATATGCTGTTGTTATTGAGCGAGGCAAATGTCTGTCTAAAGGATTTTACGCGGGCAACGGAAATGGACATGGAAATGGCAGGCCGTCCAAACAATGGTTTAATTAAAGCAAGGACACGCTCGCCTTTCTATCCTTTCCGTCCAGTTCCAGTTCAGTTCAGTTCAGTTGCAGTCATAAAGCCATAAATTTTAGCTGCGTGCGGCCGTCAAAGGGTTGACCCAGAAAAAGGATGCGGCAATTAAGTGCAGAGGGCTTTGCATGTCCTGGTTCCTGGTAACAGTTGTCTATGTCATGTCCTTGCACGGTAGGCAAATTTCCATTGAATTGAAAATGAAAATCAAGTTCGTTGCCTAAGTCTTTCGTTTTAATGGCACTTTATGAAAAGTTTTGTTGTTGTTGTTGCTCAACTCGACACGAGCTGCGACGGCGAGAGTTCAACGAACGCACAAAATTCAAATATATATGTATATATACATAATGAAACAGTCAACAATCAGAAGAAGAACAACAACAACAACAATGCTCTGTTACAAACAAGCGCCAACTCACAGCAGCAGCAGCCACAGCAACAACAACAACAACAACGGCAATCACTCAGTCAGTTGGGCCCTCTGTCTCCCTCTGTCTCCCTCCCCCTCTCTCCCGCCTCTTTCGCTCACACGCACTGGCCGAAAAAAGCACAGCGACAACGTGGCTTGAAGATGAGTTTGTTGACCTGACAACTAAATGATTCGTTTTTTTCTTTGGGTTTTGGCCAAGAGACACGAAAATGAAATGGAAAAGAGCGCGTACAATGTTCTTTACATCTTTTTTGTTGTATACCCTATACACCCATATGTGTATAAGTGTGTGTGTGTGTTTGTTTGTGTGCTTACACCAAGAAACACTCTCGCCGCCAGCCTTAAACATTTTTAACTCTCTCGCGACGCGTCGCTCTTGACTTGATTTTGGATTTTATGTTCGTTTTTGTTGGTTTCGTTGCTGTTGAAAAGTGAAGTGAATCACTTTGATTCACGCACAGTAGCCGCTGACTGACCAACAGACGGACGGACAGACGAACAGACGGACAATTGAGGCACGTCAGCGTTGGGAGCAATGGGACTACAGATTATTTACACCCAGAGAAAAATGCTCGACAATTATATACAACTTGACTTAAATATTTTTGTGCTATAATTTAGTGAAATGTTGAATTTAAAGTGTGTATGTTTTGATTTAAAATTAAATATGAATATACTTAGTTTAAAAAGATTTTATATTTTCATAAAAAAAAATGTTTAAATAATATTTGTAATAATAAATAGTAATAAAAAATTAAACTATTTTAATTAAATAATACACATTTAATTTTAGAATATTTAATAGTTCATTTTAAATCATTTTGAATATATGATTAAATAACTTAATTCTAAATTAAAAAGGAAATATATTTTTCATAAATAGTTTATTTTTAATAATTGTTAATATTGATAACATTGTTTCATTTTGAAATAAATATTATTTACCGTGAAATTATATACGTTATTTTTTGTTTAAAGTTTTTTCACTTTGGTTTTACTGTATTCCTATTAACTTTGACATTAAATAATATATTAAATTAAATTATATATTTCATTTAAAATCGTTTTCTATTTAAATATTATACCTATTGTAATTACTAGTTTTTTTCTCTTGGTGTATGAATTCGCATTCAATTGAATTATGTTCGAATGAGTTGGACAAACACTCGCTGAGCAATTGTCGAAAGACAAAATAACAACAATGAAATTCGGGAGTTGCGAATTTTGAATTTGTATTTGCGATTTGGGAGCTGTCTGTCTGTCTGCTTGCTCATTGTTTGTAGGTGTGTCTCCTTAAATATACTCGATATATTTACTCATATTCGATAAATACGTATTCATACTTATTTTTGAGGGTGTTTATTCAGAAAAAAAGGGGGAGCTGCTGCTGTTAATCTTGCTTTCTTTTTGATCTTTCACATCAATTGTCATTTGGGGGATTTTGGGATTTTGTTAAGATCGCGATGCGGAAATAAATCACATTTTTCGTATGGTTTGTCAAACTGATTGTTATAAACAGTGATTAATCTCTATGAATAGAGCAGGAAATAAAGTTAGGTTTGGGTATTTTCCGCTTTTCACTAAGAACATTTTTTTAATTTATAAATAAAAGTTGAAATGAACAATTAAATTAATATATTGTAGCTCATATATACTACTGAAAAGCGAAAAATATTAAAAGTAAAACCCACATAGATTTATTGGAAGTATTCCATTCATGAATCTTTTTTCCTTAGCGACTGATTTAATTCTCTTTATTTTGTTGGCATTTGTTTATTCATAAATACAATCAGTTTTATGTTTCAGCTTGTCGAGATTCTTCTTGTCTTTAAAATTGTTCATAATTTAATTGATCATAACTTTAAGCTGATCTAAAATTAAATAAAGTCAATGGAAAGTAAATTATTAATAGCTTAAGGCATCCGAAAATTAATTAAATTTTCATTTATTCCTATAGTATTATTTGAATCAAAATAAAAGATATTATAAATGTAAATAAACCAATCATATTCCTCTTTACATTATTTACTATATTTGTTGTTATAAATTGGTTTTTATAGCTTCCAGTCAACTTCTTTAAATGTACTTATATTATTTGTATATGGAGAGCCCGCAATTTCCTTAATAATATAATAATATCTGCAAAATATTTACCACATCACATCATTATGAGAAATGAAAACATTTCTTGACTTGAGCCAAACAATTGCTTAAATTTTACATAAATATTTAGCACATTTCGATTGTAATGCCAACAAAGAATCAAAGATTCATTGCCAACTCATGTTGCCCTTTCGTCGTTTCATAATTTGGCTAAACAATAATTGGCCAGCAAAAATATAAAAACAACTCTCGACTGACTTTTTTTTCGCACAAATTCTCTCGTTCTACCTGTGCAAACGGTTCTTGAAAAAATATGACCGCAACCTTCTTAAAAAAAATAATAAAATGAGAGGAGGAAGTATAAAACGGAGAAAGTTATGAGTATAGCGAGTCCTTGAACTGTTTTTATGTGTGTTCTTTTTATGCCTGACGTCGCAAAATGCGCGTGTCAATGTTTTGGACCATGTCGAAGAATGGTAGGAACAAGGGGCGGGGCAGAAATCCTTAGTGACCTGCCTGCTTATTGTTGTTATTGTTGCTGTGAACGATCGTGACGAAAAGTTGCGTCACTGTGCGGCAAACTGTGATCCCTGGAAATGGAAATGGAAACGCGTGTTGTAAATCATCCATCATGTTTACGAGGCCGACAAAAGGACATGAAAAGGAAGAAAATATGACAACAGAATTGGAAATTCGCTTTTCAGGTCGTAAACACACACAACACACAGCGAAAATAGACTCTGAATTTAAAATCTTTACACTGTCATTTTCTTAAGATTTGATGTTTAAATTAAATACGAATATAACTAATTAAAATAAATACTTAAAGGTGAATTTTTATTGTAAAGTTTCAGCGTCAAAATCATATGATTAAATCATTAAATGATTAAACGGATTTTGCGTTCAAATAAAAATAATATCTGCCTAAATGGAAAAATCGTAAATTTGTTGTACTATAAAAACCAATTTTAGTTCGTGTTTTTTATTTAATTAAATTAAAAAATCGTATTTTTTGATCTAAATAAAGAACAATGAAATAATAAATACATTTAAATTTTTATTTAAGGATAATAAAATTAAAAAAATAATTTGTATAAAGGTTTTTTATTTAATTTTTATTATATAAATTTGAAATGAGAGTTTTATTTATCTTGACTTAACTTAACTCTTATTTTCAATTTGTGTGGAAATAAACTGAATAAAAACTTTTATAAAAACTATTTTTTAAATTTTATTGTTCTTAAATAAAAATAATAATTATTAAAATTATAAATAAATATTAGTTTTCAATTTTTAATAAGAAAGTTGAAAAATAAAAATCCTTATCGTCTAACTATTTAAATTAAACATGTTAAAATTAAATACGATTCTTATTAATTTTTTCTGTAAGCCACTTCAGTTGAAAACTCCCAAATTGGGTCACTAGTTCCGCTTCTAAGTGGATCACACATCCTTTCCATTTCCCATTTCCCCATTTCCCTATTTTTTTTTAAGGACGCTTTTCCAGTTCATTTCCGTTGTGATTCAATTCAAAAATAAAAAACTCGGTCATCCTTCAAGTGTTCAAATGCTCATTTGAAAAACCACAACTCCGACACTTCCTCTATGCTCTTTTCTTTTCCCTTTGCCCAAAAAACCAATCTTAATCTAAAATTTCTAAAATTACATAATTATCAGTTGCCGCTACCTTATAAAAAAAACGAACCCTCTAACAAAAAACACACAATAAAAAACGCATAAAAAACTCGAGAATTTTCGCGCGCATTGGGAAATTTATCAACCCCAAGAAGACAAGAAAAATAATAGTGAAAAAAGGAAAACGCAGGAAAAAGGAGAAAAGCCGACAGATGCGTCGATTGATTCAACGATTTCAAAGATTATAATCATCATCAGCATCATCATCAATCGAAAGGGGACCTCATGTTGCACTCACTGTGAATGCTAACTGTGAATGCTTTTGATTTCGTCAGGTGTGCCACTCCAGGTCCTTGAGGTCCTTCATATCCCCGAGGCTCCTTTTGCCTGCTGCTGTTGCTGTCGCTGGTAGGAAATCGAAATCCTTTTGTTCCTCGCGCTTTACAGTTTACAGTTAACGCAACGCAATAATTACCCTCTCCATAGAATAGAGAAACGTGGGAGAATTATCCTACAGGATACACAGGACGCGAGTGCCTAACGGTTCATAATTATGCAAGTTGTGTCAAGAGAAAACTCCCGCACACATTTAAATACACATCTGTCCTCGAATATAAATAAATAAAATAAATAAAATAAATAAAATAAATAAAATAAATAAAATAAATAAAATAAATAAAATAAATAAAATAAATAAAATAAATAAAATAAATAAAATAAAATAAATAAAATAAATAAAATAAATAAAATAAATAAAATAAATAAAATAAATAAAATAAATAAAATAAATAAAATAAATAAAATAAATAAAATAAATAAAATAAATAAAACAAATAAATAAAATAAATAAAATAAATAAAATAAAATAAATAAAATAAATAAAATAAATAAAACTAAATAAAATAAATAAAATAAATAAAATAAATAAAATAAAATAAATAAAATAAATAAAATAAATAAAATAAATAAAATAAATAAAATAAATAAAATAAATAAAATAATTTTATATTAATAAAATAAATAAATTAAATACTCCCACTCTTTCAATTCTCTATTCTCTCTCTACTTATTCCATATCCGTTCAGCTTTCAACGAATTTAAACAGTTATTTTCGTGTACTCAGGTTGCGAATACCTCAATCCATCAGTCAGTCAATCAATCAATCAGCATTAGTCTAGTTGTCTTTGGCGTTGTGAGCAAAAAAAGCACAGAAAAAACAAGAGCGTCAACAGCTTAAGAGTTCATTGTTACAGTTATCAAGTGTTTGTTGCCCCCTCCAGGCAACAGATTCGATCAGCAAAACAACAACAACAACAACAGCCAGACAATCGGACAACCTGAAGAACTAGACAACCAAACAACCAAACAACCTGCACCAACAAGTCAAAGTAATAAATAAAAAATATAAAAATCTTTTTGAAATTGAAATACACCGAATGTGAATCGCACTTTATCGATAACTTTTTGAGTTGACAGAATATATAAATATATGAAAAAGAAGATTAATTAAACAAATCTGTGGCAAATAAATCAAAATAAATAATAACTAGTGATTTATTCATCATAATTCATCAATTATAAAAATATTGGTTTTGACTAGCACATTAAATAATAAGTTTATAAGAAAATACTTATAAGCAATAATAGTAAATAAAATTATTTAGATTATTTCTACATTTACCATTCATAAAGAACAGTCGACAAGAGTTACATACAATGTATCAATTATATTACAAGCAACGAGTTTAAATTAAATTTATTAAATTTAAATTTAGCTCAAATTAGTTGATTAGTTGATTTAAAGATTAAAAAGATTGCTGATAAATGCTGAATCTTTATCTCAATTCAAGTGCTCATCAAACCAATGTCAAAAAGATATTTTGTAATGAAATTAATTGAGCTTTGACCTAGTTATGATAGTTGATTAAAAAGATATTCCACAATGAACTATATAATGTAGGAAAATCATTTACTGTAAGTTTTAAAATAAATAAAAATACCATTAAGTTTTTTAAAATATTAAGAAAAGAATTTTGATTTCTAATTGTGATTCAAACACAATGTCAATAGAATTTTAATTAGTTTCGAACAAGTTTTAAAGACAAAAAAAGTCTCTTATTATTAGAAGTGATCAAGCAACTTTATTATAAGGATCTTAGCGCAGAGTTAAGAGACTTAAGAGACGCTCTCGAGACCGTTATAGCGGCCACTTGAAGAGAGTTCAAAAATAAACCAAAGTGACGGAAAATGTTGCACTTATGAGTAAAGAAAACTACTTATACACAGAAAAAAACAGTCGGGGATTCCAGGATAAATTCTTAATTTTTTCTTGAGCCCAGTACGTTTTTTTTTTAAATATTTTTTTTTTATAAATAAATTAAATATTTTAACTTAAGTTTTCTATTTGTTTTTTTGAGTATTCTTTTAATGTTGTGCATGCAAAACTAGTCTCAGTTTCACACACATATGATAGACATTACGTCTTTGGCACTGCATTATTATTATCCAGAGCCCCCCCACCCCTTCGTTTACCGTTAGATTCTTGCAATTTAATTGCACTTTAAGCAAAATGTAGAGCATTTCAAGAATCTGTGTGTGAGTGTGTAAAATAAACAAGGTAGGGCAAAGGAAAGGGGGGTGGTATATAGAAAAGGAGGAAGAGAAGGAAGGGGGAGGAGGGGAGTAACTGGCGTAGGTCGTTGGCTGTTTTGGCGGATTGACAAAAGCCACTCGAAAAGACAGAAAGAACGCAAAAAACGGGAACGAGCAAGAAAACAACAAGAAAACACTTGGCACTTCTGTTTGCCTCTCTCTCGCTCTCTCTCTCTCTCTCTCTCTTTCTGTTCAACTCTCGCGCAAAAGTTGCAAATACTCAATAGCAGTGTGTGTGTGTGTGTGTGTGTGTGTGTTAGCCAGAAAACAGTTAACTTTGCTTTTGTGTGCGTTGTTTGCATTGTTGTTGTTGTTGGTTGTTGGCTGTAGTTGCTGCTGTCGGTTGTCGGTTGCTGCTGCTGGTTGCTGTTGTTGCTGCTGTCGGTTGCTGCTGCTTCTGTCGGTCATTGGCTTAGCACACATTTTTCATTTCGTTGCGGAAAAGAGTGAATTCCAATGTCTGCCTTGTGGCACATCTGTGTGTGTGTGTGTGTGTGTGTGTCTGTTTCCCCCTCCTCTCTCCTCTCTCCTCTCATGTTGCACGTTGCACGTTTGCTGATTGCAATTGCAATTGCAATTGCACTTGAAAGCGGCTTTTGCAAAATTGATTGCAATAACTTTCAAAATAACATTGTGCCAAGCACAATTCTAAGATCCGTCGTCCAAAGCAACAACAACAACAACGACAACAACAACTGTTGCTCCTGTACAGGTGTCTATTGCTAAGGCAAACAAATCAACACACAGATGCACTGATCAAAATAATCTTTAATTGCAAAACATTTTTGGGTTAAAAATTCGAGCCAAAAATCTTAATTTTCAGAGCTTATGTTAGTGTTTAAAAAAAAATAGACAATTTTTTTTGATTTTTTAAAATAATCTTTATCTCCAAATTTATACAAAAAACAAAATGTTACACTAACAATTTTGATAGTTACCATAAGAATTACAAATTAATTAAAAATAAAATTATTTGTAAACACATTTCAAGTTTGTTGCCTAAGTCTTTTGTTCGAGTATTGATATAAATTCTACAAATTAAAAAAGAAAATTTTATTTAATTTGAAAGTTTGCAAAATTTGTAAAAATATGAAAAGCAGTTATTAAATCAAGTTCAGGCTGTAATTTAATTAGCAGATTATTTAAAATCCCATATCAAGTTCGTGGCCTAAGTCATTTGCTAGAATAGCTGGAAATAAATTTTCTAAAAATCAGCACATACTCTGATTTTATTTATAATTGCGTAGAAGCTGCTTCTTGCTTTAATTTTGTTGTGATTTTTACAAAATCATTTTCTTAAAACATATGTACACATTACTTTTTCAATTTAATGCAAATTTTCGCATATAAGTACATTAAAAATTGACTTTCATGAAATTGCACGACATAAATAAAGCAATAAATATGTTTAGTTGGCAATAAAGAAACAAATACTTATTTTATGACTGTATTTTTTGCAATTAGAATAGAATTTGCTGAGTGCAGAGTGGGCAACAAATGGCAACAAAACATTCACTTTGTCTGCAGCCTCAGTCTCTGTCTCTATCTCTGTCTCTTTCTCTGTCTCATTCTGAGTCTCCGTCTCTGACGAATGGCAAGTTCATTGCTCCTAACCTAATTTTTCAAACATAATCATGAAGTAAATCAGGTTTGGCACATAGATAACAACAACATTAGCAAGCAACAACGACAGCGACAACGACAACGCGACTTCCAGAGACTTAGAACCATCAACATCATCACAGACATGGCTATCAATCTGTGTGTGTGTGTGTGTGTGTGAGGTGAGAGCTTTTACCGCAAAATTGGCGCGTGTGTTTAGCACCTTTTGCGCCCCCGAACAGCGGCAACAAGTTGTTGGCTTAGCAGCAACAGCAGCAGCAGCAACAATCGTTGCCACAGCTGCAACTGTGCTGCATAATCAAAACCCCCTCCCCTTACTCCTCACTCTCTTAAACTCTCTGTCTATCTGCTCCACTTAAAAAAAAAAGCCCAAACTGCAGTTGGCAGTGATACAAAGTAATTGATGGCAAGAACAGCAGCAACTGTTGCTAGTGTGTCAGGTTGTTGCAGCTGAGGTGGCTGACTTGGTAATTTGATGATTTGACCATTATGCACAAAAAACAAACATTTCTAACCACATTTGGCCATGCAGCGACAACAACAACAACAACAATTGTTGCTCATAAGATTGTGGCTAAAACTTGTGGTTAGATCCTTTCTTTTTGTAGATTTTTGATTGCTATCCAAACAAGCTGATTATCTGCCTAAGTTGCAGCTTAAGCATGTGATTAAAATTAATCAGCTAACAAACAAATTACAGCAATTTTTGTTTACCAAATTAAATCTAAAACTACAATTCAAGCAAATTTTAACCTAATTTAAAATGAAATCAGAGTAAAATCTGATTTTTTTTAAATTTATTTTCAGCAATTCTAACAAATGACTTAGGCAACAAACTTGAAATATGATCTTATATAATCAGTTAAATAAAAAAATAGGTAACAATTTAGAGCAAACAACTGCTTTTCATATTTATACAACTTTATTAAATCAAAATTTTTTTTTTTGAATTTTTTTTCGAATTTTTTCCAATTACTCGAACAAAAGACTTAGGCAACAAACTTGAATTGTGATTTTATATAATCAGTGAAATAAAAACAACAAGTGTTTTTCAGATTTATACAACTTTTTCATAATTTTTATCAAATCAGAAATTTATTTCGATTATTTTTCGAATTTATTTCAATTACTCAAACAAAAGACTTAGGCAACAAACTTGAAATGTGTTTACAATTCAATTGAAAATTAAAAATCAAAATTAGCCCAATTTTAAGCTACTAAATTACAGCAAGAACTTTTACATAAATTCAAATAAAATACAAAATTTTTTCAGATATTCCAAAAAAAAAAGTTAACAAAAGACTTAGGCAACAAACTCGAAACGCGCTTCCTGCTTCGTTTGCAATTGTTTGAAAATTTGGATTTGACAATTGATTTCTGTGCTGTCATGCAAAATAATTTACAAAATTAAAAAAATGATTGCTTAATCCATGTAATCAATCACAATCAATCACGACGCCGCGCAAACAAAAGACTCAAGCAACGAACTTACAGGTAGATGGAATATTTATTTGAATTTCTTTTCTGATTAAATGTAATAAATAAAAAGCATATTTATGGCCAATTCGGCAGCACTTAAAGTGCTTTGTTGTTGTTGTTGTTATTGTTGTAGTGTTCTTTGTTGCTGTTGTTGTAGTTGTTCTACCATCATTTATTTATTGAAGTGTGGCTCGCTTGAAACTGTTGCTGCTGGCCAATGAACTCCAGCAATGAAAACGAACGTATAAAAAAAAAACGAAAACAACAACAATACAAAGCAGAAGTAGGAGAAGAAGAAGAACAAAAAGTGCGAAGAAGAACCCGAAAAAAGAAATGAAATGTGCGGCCCGCACAAAACAGAAACAGAAACAGAAACCGAAACGATTCGAGTACAACACAACAACAAATTTGGTTGCAAGAAGTCATTGAACTTGTTACCAAAAAAACAGCGCTCTTAACGTTCTCTGGATGCGTGAGCTTGAAATAAACTTGGCCCAAAACGAAACGAAATGGAATGAAAAGAAAAGAAATGATTGTTGCTGGCAGCCGAAAAAGAAGAAACGAAAGAGCCAAAAAATAAAAGCGGTTGGCGCTCATCACTTGCCCCCTCTCCCTCTCTCTTTCTCTCTCTCGCTCACCCGCTCTCTCTCTCTCTCATTATGCGTGCGGTTAGGTGTTAAATAATACAGTCGAAAAATGTGAACAGGCCTAAAACGCACTTGTTGTTGACTCGCATTTCATTTCATTTGCTCATTTGCTCAATATTTATTTTCTACTTTCAATTATGTAAAACTTGTTTGACAAATGGGGAGAATTTTTTCGATATTTATTTAAAACGCAATAGTCTTATGCAAAAATCACTTTTATTGATATCAGGAATGCGCCAAAAATAGGCCTGAAAAAAGTATGCGAAACAATGAGAAAATGCGAGTTATACTTTTTTGCATGGATAATCCTGAAAAACGGATAAACTTTTATTTTCAATGTTTAAAAATGAAATGTGTATATAACAAGTTTTAAGATAAATAAATTTTTTATGTATTTATTAACTAAAAAAACTTTTTATTTTTAATTTAAATGATAAAAGTTGCTTGTGAAAGAAAACAATAACAAAAAATTATATTTTAATATGATTTTTTATTTATACTTTTTATTAATGTTTTTTTTTCCTGGAAACTGTACAAACTTTTACTTTTAATATTTAAAAAAAAATCTGAATAAAACACAATTTAAATAATTTAAATTTGTATGAAAAAACTAAAAACCAAATTTAACTTTGAATTTTAATCATGTACATTGTAAATGAAAGAAATAAATGTGAATATAAAAAGTTTTAATATAAATACTTTTTTTTATGCACTTATAAACAAAAAAAAACTTTTTATTTTTAATTTAAATGATGAAAATTGCATATGAAAGAAAAAAAAAAAACAAATTATGATATTTTAATATGATATGATATATTGATGATATTTTTATTTTATTTATACTTTTTATTTATGGTTTTTTCCACACATGGTTTTTAAACACATTTTAAATATTTTAAATTTGTATGAAAAGACATAAAACTAAATCTAACTTTAAATTTTAATCATGAAAATTGTATATGAAAGAAATAACATAAATTTCCTAAATACTTTTTTTTTAAGATATGAAATGAAATGATATGATATTTGTTTATTTATACATTTTTTCGTGGACATTCCTGAAAATTGGATATACTTTTATTTTTAATATCTATAAAAAAAATTAAACAAATTTTAAAAAAATTAGGAACCAACTCTTATTTAGCAAGCGCCTATTTGGGCCTCTTTTAGGCATTCTGTCATCATCAACATCGAAGCCATCAAAAACTTGGCTCAAAACTTAATGATGATTTATTTACCAAATATTATAATTGCGCCCATGCTCGTGTTGCCTGTTCTTTTTTTTGGCGGCTTTTATTCTCATCATCTTTTTGTGTTTTATTTGTTCAACAATTTATTGACCCCGTGTCGAAGTGTTTTTGCTTTCTACTATGTGCCTCAAAAGGTTCTAATGACCACAATTCCCAAGTTACCAAGTTTCCTGAGCGTGTCTTTAATTTTTGTCTATTTCTTTTTCTGTTTTTTTTCTCTTTTAATTTTGTTGGTTCCATTGTCCATTAGAGTTAAAAGAACGAATCAACTTTGGTTATGCCTCCATTGTTATTTATAGAAATGGATAGTAAATGTTGCAAAGCTAATGACTTTTTGGCCAGCTTCCATAGGCCAAAAAAGACGTCTGATCTTCTGATCTCCCACAAAACTGAAAACTGATTTATTGTGCGTGTCTTTTGATTCGTTTCATAATCCTGCCTGTTCTTTGAATTCTTAAGTTCAAGGTTGGCTTAATGCTAAAAATATTGATTATCTTACCAAGTTGGCAAGTTGGCATGTTGGCAACAGCCCGCAGCTTAGAGTGAGCTCCCTTTATTAATTACATTTTAGTTATGTAAATGCCATTTTCAATTAGTTGTCTTTTTAATGCCTTTTGTTGTAAATAATGATTTAGCATTTGTTTGTACTATTGTTTTTATTGTTCTCTATTTGCTGGCATGTGTGTGTGTGTGTGTGTGTTTGTGTGAACTGCCAGCGGAAGTCTTTACCTGTAACCAGGTAAATGCCTTTCAGCTTTGATTACGCAATCCGCTCATTTAGCTTGTAGTTTGTTTTTTAAGCTTAGTTTTTTGTTTTTTTTTTTATGAGTTAAGCTCTTGCTTTTTTGACTTTCAATTTGATTATGTCTAGTTCTATATTTTAGAAAGTTAGAGTATGGTTCTAAAATTAATTGAAAGTCAGCATATATAAATTATTTCTTATAAACAATAATGAAAATAATAAAATAATGAAATTTAATTTTAGTTGCTTATTAGTTTTCTTGCTCTTGAATTTCTTTGAAGTGCAGAAGTACAAATATTTAAAATCTTCTCTAATAAAAATATATACACAATTTATAATTTGATTGTCAGAAACTTAGTTTCTACAATAAATTAAAATAAAAAACAGAACTCGATATTACTTCTTATCTATTTATTGTTAACTAAAATTAGTTATTAAAAGATGGCTTAAAATAAACTAACTAATTGACTTAAATAAAAATTCAATTAAAAGAAATTTGGAAATTTTTATTAATTTTATTTGATTTGATTTAGAAAAATTATACTACATTTTTAATCAGGGACCGCAAATAATGATTATTGAAATTGTTTCACATCAAAAAATCAATGACTAGAATACATATACAAAAAAAATAATGATAATGATTAAATTTGAGCGAAAAAAAAACTCACAAATAATCATTATTTATGATTTTTATTTTCTTCGCTCAAATTTAATTATTATCATTGAAGAAAATCCTGAAAAATCTTTAAATAATCATTACTATGTAAGTTTTATAATAAAACTCATAATGATTACGGTCCCTGTTTTTAATTTTAGACTAAAGGCAACATATTTGTTGTTGGTTAACTTGTAAAATGTTCGCTCTGAATTCGTATTTCGATTTTTATAAATTTTCTTAATATTATATTATAAGTTAAGAGTATTGTTAATAAATATAAATCATGACAACACTCTATAATATTTTTCTGTTTTTAAAATATTTTTAAAGATTTATTAGTGCACTGTTTTTTGAGCAATGCATAATGACAGCTTGACAGTTGCCATTTTTGGCCAAACAACCAGTTAAAATGACAACAACAACAACAAGAGCAACAACAACAACAACAACAACCACAACAACAACAACTGCAACTCAGTTGAGACATTCGCCCATTACAATATGCAATTATAGCATCATGAAATTTAATATGCCAAAAACAAACAAACAAACAAACAGAGCAACAACAGCAACAACAACAATTGCAATTACATGCAATTGTTAGTGTTGAGCACAAGTATTCACCTGGGCAGAGAGTGGGCGTGTGTGTGTGTGTGCGTGTATGTGTGTGTAAGTGAGTGTATTTTTTGAAACGGGTTAAGAGAATTGAGAACAAGTGGCGGTTTGGTCGCGCTTCGTTTGCGCTTTGCAGATTCTAAACTTGTTAGAAGAGTTCGGAACAGCAACAGCAACAGAAATGAGCGTCAAGATCAATGCTAACGCTGCTTGCGTCGCTGCCGCTGATGCTGCTGCGACAAGCCTTGAATAATGTTGTAATTTTACGCTCTCACGCTCAATTTGCGCTCACTTTGTGTGTTAGAAGCGTTTAGAACTATTTGCAAAAATGTACAAAAAGAAAAGCACAAAGAGAGCGCGCGTCAAGCTGAGCGCAAGAGAGCGGCAGAGCGAGAGAGCGGCAGAGTGAGTGAGTGAGCGAGTTAGTGAGGCCAATGCCAAAGAGAGGAAATCACCTTGAATGAAAGTTCTGGCCTGTTGCGCTCACCACACACACACACACGCACACACACACATGCAAATAAAAGAGATACCGCGACGAATGTAAAAAGGAGGCAGCGACGCTGACGCTGACAGCGGCTTATGCATGTGTGTGTGTGTGTGTGTGTGTGTGCGTGATCAAGAACCTGAGACACCTGAGCTGCAATTGTTGCTGTGTGTGCGCGCAGAGAAAGAAGAGAGCTGTCTTGTCTAAGTGTGTGTGTGTGTGTGTGCGTATCGTGTAATGAAATGCTATCTGTTTCAGAGGCAGCGCTGCTTCTCTGCTTCTGCCCGCTGCTTTCAGAAGCCTCTAACGACGTCGCTGTCGCTGTCGTTGTCGACATTGAAGTCGGACCGCGACTCATCCGTAGTTCAGTTTCCCGTAAGCAACAAAACGATCGAGACATGGTTTCGTAAGCAGCACGCGTTACGTTTTTTATTGCTTTCTTAAAAAAAAAGAAGACGCAGCAGCTTAAGACAAGAAGAAGCAGCAACAAGAACACGTTACGGCGAAATATAGAAAAATCAATTAAATAAAAAAAACTTAAGTCAATTAAATGTGCAACAATAACAACAACTACAACTACAACAATACCAGGTGCAACTAATTGATAAGACTTGCCAGCTCAAGTTACATATATCGTTATCGTTATCGTTATCAGTTGCCTAAATCAAAAAGCGCAATTTCAAAAATTAGGCAATCAGTTCTAAATTCCAAATTAAAGTTAAAAGTATTGCAGCTCAGTGCAAATGATGTGCATACTTATCTACAACAACAACAACAACAACAAGTGTTTATTATTATAATAAAAATATATTCAAAATATATAAGAAACCGCATTTGGATTAATTACGTAATGGATATAAAATTAACAGCAGCAACAAGTACAACAGCAACAGCAACAACAGCAACAACATCAACAACAAAACCACAACACGGATATGCATTTAAACAATGATTATGGTGAGTTTTATTTTTAGCAAATATTACATTTATTTTTAGCCCCTTATGTTTATAAATAAAACAAGCAATAATATATGATAATATGATAAGTTCAATCATGGGAAATTTGGGAGAAGTTTGCTTAAGAACATTTTTTTGATTAATAAATAAAAAAAGAAATTAAATAATAAAAAAAATAAATTAAATAATAAGAAGAAAAGAACATTTTTTTGATGCTTATATGTATAAAAACATCAAAATGTTCAATTAAATATGATATTATAATAATATAAATATTGTTATATATTTTAACTATTAAATTTTCAATAAAATATGATCTTTTAATAGGTGAAAGCAAAGAATATTTAGGAAAAGTCATAACAGAAGCTTTCAGTTTCAATTCCAGAAAGTTCTGTAAAGAAAACTTTTCCAAAGAGCTTAAACAACTACTTTGAACTTTATATGAAAAATTGTTTCTTCAAATAATTCTTTGATTTAAGTGAGAAAAAAAAGAAAAAATCTAATAAAACAAATACATTATAAATTTGAGATCATAACTTTATTAGATTCAGAAATTTCTAAATTATTAAAATAGAAATAAAAGATTATAAATTGCCAAAGCTTTTTAAATATGTTGGGATGGATCAGACTTGTATTTAATATTAATAAAAGTGATTCTAGATCAAATATAAAGTTTCTGCAAGTTAATAAAATAGTTAGAATAGATCACAAAATAAACAATTTATCATTATATGAAAACCAAACTAAAGTCAACAAAAGCTCAGCTAACAATTGTTGGCAATTGATTAAAATGGAACTGACAATCAATTCTACACGTATGTACATATGATTTGATTAATGATGATGATGATATTTATTTGCTTACATCAGAACTTAAGAACAGAGAGTGTCTAATTGTTAAAGTTAGAAGACTTCCTGGTATTTATCTTTAAAGGCAAATTGCATAAGACAACGACAACAAAGAATCAATTTGAATGGAATCGAATTGAAATTGAATACTTAAAATGTTATTTAATTGGAGAAGAGAAAGCAGCAAAAAACGAAAACATGTTGCATAAGCCACTTAATTTTGGCCATTTTAATTGAATTATTGACTTTCATTGTTCCAACTGGCTAACTAACTGTAAATTGTGCTACGTTCTATTCCTGAAATTCAACTTCTCAATTTGGAATTTCAAGTTGTATAAGAATCAAAGTGGACAGAAGTGCGTTTAAATTTAACCATGATGTTTAAAATTTATTCCGCCTTAAAATCAAAGACTTTCTAGTGTGAATAATAATGCATAATGATTATATAATCATTATGCTCATCAGCCAACAAACAAGTTTCAAGTAAAAAACCATAAATAAGTGATTAATGAATGTCAGAGCTAGTAAAAAGTTCTTAAGTTGAATAGATGGCAAATTTATTTAAAATAGCTAATAGAAATAGTCGTAAATATGACTGAAGAAAGATGAACAGATGAAAAGAAAGAAGTTGAGTCAGCATTTCATAAGAATCAAAATAATATATTGTATTTTTAATAACAACAATAAAAGCTAGCAAAAAAATGAAAATAATTAGACAAAACCAGTTTCTGGCCTTAAACAAATCAACAGCAGCAACAACAAATAATGAGCAAACACACACCAATTTACACACATACTACACTTGACAAAAAAACGTTTATTTATATATATATTTACATATATATGAGCAGAGTTGTGGGCAGCGAGAGACGCGCTAAATAATTGGCGACGTAAGGCAGAAAATCAACCTTGACTTTGACTTTAAATGACTCGCAAGTCGTAACAGCAACAACAACAACAACAACACTGAAAGCAACAACAACAACAACAACTTGTGATATATTATCTAAACAAAAACAAATGTTGAAATGAAATCGAAACGTGGCGTTTGCCGAGATGAATGAATAAAGCAAAGTCAAAAGCAAAAACAAAAGCAAAAAAAAACAAAACAAAATAAATGCAAATGCAAATACAATAAAAACAAAGCACAATTTCAATATCAAGGTCATTAGCTGCAGTCTTGGATAAAAGACGCAGTTGCCACCTGTCGACTGGCGACTGACGAGACTGTCTACAATTTAAATTGATTTTTTATAGGCAAGAGGAGTGAGAGAGACAGGGAGAAATAAGAGTAACGAGTTACAAATAAACAATTAAAATAAAAATAACAAAACAAGGAGCTGTATAAATGGGAAAATGTTAGATAAACTATTTAAGCGTTGAATATATGGATATACTTTTTTAATCTTAGTCAAAAAATTAATGAAACAATATAAAAATAATGCTATTAATAAATTTGGTATTTTTGATAATATTTAAATACATGAATAATTAAATTTCAAATATTAAATAATGATTGTAGAACAATTTTTTTAAAAACTTTAATTAACCTTAATTTTTTGGTATTCTGGAATATATTAAAATACATTTTTATTAAAATACATCACATAATACTTCATATTATAGTTTGGATTGAAGAAGGATATTCTCATTTTTTAACGAAGAAATAGAAAACTATGAACGAATAAATAAATTTAAACTTTTATTTAAAATTCACAGAAAAACTCATATTATTTTTTTTTTTTGATATTTTAAATAATATTAAAAAACCATTTTGTTGGTATGAAAGAAGAAACTAATTTCAATTCATGTGTATTTCAAGATCATAGAATAATTCTGATAATAATTTAAATTAAATACTTTTTTTTTTGGTATTTTTGATAGTATTAAAATACATTTTGTTGGTATTTTTTTTTGCATATTATGTTATTTTTAAAAAAACTTTTACTTATTCATTCCTTCTTGTGTATAACTTAAATTCAAATCAAGACGGCTTAAATGTTTATATTAGCCATTTAAATGAGGCTTAAACTTGAAGCAATTGTTGTTGTTGGCAGTAGGCATGTCACATTTTTTGGGGCCTAGTGTTATGTCAACACCTACACATAAAGACTAATAAAAACACACACACACACATACACATTCAACTTGGAGTTCAATGACTGCACGAGCAAACAAAAGACTTAGGCAACGAACTCGATCGACGGCCTGGCAACAAACGGTTTTCATTTTCATTTCTCGCAGCCCAAGATGCCAAGAGCAAGTGAGAGAGAGAGTGTAAGTGAGATAGCAACATGCGGGCATTAGAATGATGTTGGTTGGCTTTGGGTTGGGCTGGGGTGGGGGGCAAGGGCGCGAGGCAGCAAAGAACAACAACACACGAAAAAAGTGAATCTGCCGCGTTGTGAGCGTTGGAAACCAGTTCAACATTTTGCAATTGCATCCTTGCCAAAGACAGGGAGAGAGCGAAAAAGAGGAAGAGGTAGAGGGAGAAGGGAATCTTGCAGTGGGCCTGAGTTGGGGCAGGTACAGGCAGGCAGGCAGCAGGCAACAGGCAACAGGCTTGGCCATCGACTTTGGCATCGACTCTGGAGTTGGAGTTGGCATCAGGGAATGGGAATCATTTGCCGTGAAAAGGGCGTTCAACTGGCAAATGCTCATGGGCACATGGCGTGTGGTTCGCTTCTTGGTTCTCGGCGAGGTTCTTGCCACCGCCAGCCAACGAGTTCTTGCCACATGCAACACAGCACAGCAGATCGCACAGTGTTGTCATTTTCAATCAATTTTAAATACACAAATAAATTTAATATGTTTTAAAATATAATTGAAATATTTGGCATTCATTTTTAGCTCTTTTACTGCTAAATCTAGCATATTTTAAATTGTTTTAACGATTTTTAGATTGAAAAATGTTCAAGAATTTTGAAAAACAGCAAATTTACTTCATCTAAGCTTAATTATATGTTGGATTTATAATTAAAAATAGTGTAATTCATGTTTAAAAAGTTTTTAAAGCTATTTTTTAGCTATATGTCTTAGCCAATTAGCTATTTTAGCTGCAAATACTTGTATTTATTATAATCATAATATGCAACTACATATTTAAAAATTTAAATTATTTTTAGCATGTTTCTTACTATTTTTTAAATATTTTTCTAGCTACATAATGACAAAGTTGTATGGCTTAAATTTAAATGTTATATTATTTTAGCTTTTTTAGCTGCACAATTATAATTTATCTAAATTTGCTCATTATACACGTAATATTCAAAAGAATTCTTGATTTTAGCTATTTCTAGCTACTTTTTTGAGCTTGTGGCAACACTGAGAGCAGCCTCTGTTGCTTCTAAGGCTGCGCCGTCACGTCATGAAAAGGGAATCAAATCACTCTTACTTCTTTAGTCGCAGTCAACTTCATGGGGTTATTGACTTGGCTTTTTGCCTTTTGCTTTCTGTGTTGTTGTTGTTGTTGCTGCTGCAATTAGAATTGTTGCGCCGCGTAGCTTTGACATGCACTTGCCACGCATTGCAACTGCAAGACATGCAAGTCATGCAGTCAAAGTCGCAGCCTCACAAACTGAAGCTGAAGCTGAACTTCAGTTTCCATTGCATGCATATAAAGAGAGCGCAGCAGGCAGCAGCAGAAGAGCGAATGCACAGGTGGCTTAAGAGAGCGCGCTCACAAACATCAAAACAGGAAGAAAGTGTGCAATGGCCAGTCAAAGGCAGTCGACAGGCGACACAAGAACAAGAAATGAAACACACTAAAAGAGAGGCATGAAATGAAAACAAGTTCGCCAGTTCAATGACCGACCTACTCAAGCGCGTTATAACCAAAAGCAACAACAACAACAGCAACAGCACGCACGCAACAGAAGAGAGAGAGGAGAGAGAGAGCGCGCGCATAACGAAGACGCGTCTCGTCGTGTGTGCTCGTTTTTTTTTCGTTTCGTTTCGTTCGTTGAGAGAGCGCATGCGCCGAAGCGGCATCGTCATCGGCAGCTGCGTCGCGTCGCTGCTTTTGTTGAACTTTGCAGCGACAGGTTCTGTGTCATGCTATTGTTGTTGTTGCTATTTCGACACTATCGCGTGTGGCGTTTGCTGCTTAGCTGTAAATGTGCAATGCATTATTGTTGTTGTTGTTATTGTTCTTGGCTTTTGTGCATTGACTGTGACATTGACTGAGCGCGTCGCGCATTTTAGCGTGTGGGCGGCGTCTCTTTATTTATCTAGCTTTTATTTTATTTGTTGTTTTTGGGGCTTAGCTCTTTTTTATTGTTATGCTCATTTACGTGTCGCGCATACGTAATTGCAATCAAAGTCGTTACGTTATGCGACCCACGAACTTTTAATTCACATTTTACAAGAACAAAATAATAAAATGACTTTTTATTCAAAGCATACAAAATGCTCTAACGGCATTTCATGAATTGCCGCCTCTTTTTCTGCTTCTTTAACTACTTTTTGTTTTACCGTTGGAAGTACGTGCTTGAATTTTTATGAATAGAGTGTCAAGAGCTTTTATATTTTTAACGAAAGCTTCAAGTGCTTTTGCTGCAGTTTGCATAATGCTCACATACATATGTATGTATGTATGTGAACACTTCCGGTTCATAAGTTCATTGTCAAACTGTCGCAGTTCAAAAGCAACCCTCGAACTTTTGCAGAGAGCGACACTAAAAGAGAGAGCGACACATTTGAGAGAGAGCTTTGCGCTGCAGTGCAATTCGCATGCACTGCAAGAAAATACATAGCTATGACCTTGATGAACTTGACTAACTTTACAGTTTAGTTAATTTCCAGATAAGATTGTCATAAATTGTTAGCTTTACGAATTGATAAGCTTAGCTAAAAATAAATTTAAAACAAAATGAAATTATCACTTATCACTTTGTAGACAAGTTTACTACAGTAAACAGTGTTGGGTAACTGTCGCACTTTGGCTTTAACTATTTTAATTACAGTTAATCAACAATGGAATTCTTTAATTATTACGAGTATTAATGACTAAAGACAGAACTTTTATAGTTTAAATATAAATATAAAAAAATATTAAAAAAGAGAAAGGAAAGACAAAATTTATATAAATATGCTTAGAAAAAGAATAAGCTTAAATGCTCTAATAAAATGATTTTACAAAATTAACTTTTCCAACATAATTTCGATATCTAAAATATAAAAAACTCGATACTCATTGCTATAATTTATACGCTAAATTAATGTATAAAAAATGTGTTTTTTTTTTAATTTTATTCACTTTAAAAGTATATCTTATGAAATCGTGCAACAAATATTTGATTAATTAAAGAACATGCGTGCAACTTTTTGCGCAGCTAAAAAAATAACTTAATACTCATTACTGTATTCATGATGCAAATAAATTCATAAATATGATTTTTCTGCCATTTTATGCACTCTAAAAATACATTTAAATTTAACTTTTTTAATTTTAAATTTTATTAAATTACTCAACAAATGTTTTATCAATTAAAGAACATGAGCAGTGTAAAAAAAGCCTTTTACTGATTACTATAATTTATGCCATAATTTAATGTTTTAAAATATTTTTTTTTACCTTTAAAAATAAGTGTTTTTTTTTAACTTTATTCATATTAAATTTTATCAAATTACTCAACAAATATTTTATTAAATGTAAAGCAAGTGTGCGACTTTCTGCGCAGTGTAAAAGGAGAAGTTTGCGCTCTTTTTGCACAGACCTAGGGCAACAGTGCATTGCTTGGGCCTTTTTTTTAAAGACGAGACAATCTAAAATAAATTGGTTTAAATTGAAATTATTTAATATTATTATTTGTATTTATTTATTTAATTTAATATATTTATTTATTTAGTGATTTTTATCACAATAAATACTTAAAAATGCTTTTTTTTTAAATACAAATATATTGCACATGGAGGGTAAATCTCAGTTGAAGTTGCAGCGCTGCAACCCCTTTGTATTAGGGGTAGCTACCCCATAGTGCAGAAATCTTGCAGACGAGGCTTGACTCCGCTGGACTCCCCTCTCACCTCTCCCTCCTCTCCCCTTTGCCGACTCACGACGGACGCCGCCCTTGTAGCGCTGCTTTCTCTGTTCTTCGCCGTTGTTGTTGTTGTTGTTGTTCTTGCTCTCGTTGTTATTGTTTTTGTGCGAGTTCAGCTCATGCCAAGTGCAAGTGGCAACCCCCTCCACACCCTCCCACTTCCCCACTTGGCTGCTTGTTTACTGTCTGCATTGGACGTCGACTGCAGCGTCGACTGCAGCGTCGACTGTTGGCCAGGCCAGGAAAATGTTCAGGCCACTGAATTGACTGAAATTCAGTCCTGACTCGGGATGTTAGCGCGTTGGGCAGGTCATGTCTGGCCGCGTGGACCAACAAAAAAACAAAATACATAAAAATAATATTAAAAAAAAAAAAGAAATATAGTAAATAAAAATGTAAATTGTCGAAAAATTGCATAATAAATATAATACAAAAATGATGCCACAAAATGTGTTCAGCAAAGAGTTCATAAATCGATTTAGTGCCGTTTAACAAAAGTGTTAGATTTACAGTGTATATACATACATAACATACATATATATAAGTATAGCATATATACATAAATATATATACATAAAAATGTGTTGTTTTAACGGTCTCAGAACTCAATACTTTCATCGTATCTCATTTCGCGATCTATTTGCGATAATCAGTTTCTTCAAATCGCGTTTAAAATGCATTTTGGCCAACACTTGAGCGAGGGCAGATTGAGAGAAAACGGAGAACGGAGAACGGAAAACCGAGACTGACAAATTCCAGACAAAAGCAATAAACAAGCTAACAAAGCGAAAGGTAAAAGATTTTATATATTATAAAAATAAATAATTCAAAGAAATATTCGCATCCGATATAACATTTGAAAAAAGGACATAAAACCATTTTTGATTCAAAATATCTTAATTAAAAAAAATAAAATTTTTAATTTAAAAAATTGATTAAAAAAATGCGCAAGTTTCAAAAGTGTTTTTAAAATTAATAGATAAATAAAATTATATGCAATTTTAAATTCAAATTAAAAAGCGAAAGAGTCGCATAAAGAAATTAGTTGCTATATTATATTATATAATATGCAATTTTAAATTAATGTATTGGGAAAAGCGCAGCCCAATAAAATAAATGCAAATAAAATAAAGAATATTAAATTATGTTGTTATAAAAAAAAAGAAGAAAATAATGTTAAAAATATATAAAAAAAAAATTAAAATATATAAAAATCCCAATAAATTACATACAAATTAAATAAAGAACATTACATTTTATTAGTAAAAAAGAGAAGAAAGAAAAAGTTGAAAAATGTATGTTTAAAATTATAAATATACGTATATTTTGCAACATTTTTCCTCTCCTTTTTTCAATAATATAAATTAATATTCTTTATTTAATTTGTATTTATTTTATTTGGATTTTGTGGGTTTTCAAATTTTGCAATCGCTATGTATTGTTTGCCATTTGTAATTAGAGACTTTTGCTTTTTGGCCAAGACAAGGCAATGTATTGACCATGTCCTAGCTCACTGCCTGCATGTCCTGCCTGCCTGCCTGCATGTCCTGTGTCTTATGTCCTGTGAAAGTTGTCGCTATGAAAAGCTGTCGCTGTCGCTCGCCAGTTCAATAACCTTAACAGTAAATGCAGCAGACAACAAACAACAACAACAAGAACAACAACAACAAGAGAAAGAAGAGGAGACAGCAGACGTTGCCTATTGTTGTCTCTGTCGCACGCATCGATATCGCAGCGTTTTCGGTTTGCAACGAAAATTAAAAGTGAAATTTCTATGCTGGCGCCTGCGCCTCCTTCAAAAACGTCGCTGTCGCTGCATTCAGGGTCCTTGCCCGCAGTCGCAGCGCAGTCGACGACGACGACGGCACAAAAGCCGAAGCCGAAGTCGAAGCCGAAGCTCAGTTCGCAATGGCAACTGCACAAAACTGCACACTGTCAAGACCACAACCCAAAAAACCGATGTTCGCCAAATCCCCAGGAAAGGCAGCGTTGAGGTCCTTGGTCCTGTCTGTCTGTCTGTGTGTGTGTGTCTGTGTGTGTGTGTGCGTGTGTGTGTGTGTACAGCTTTTGCTGTCGTTGTGTCGTTGTTTCGCTTTCCGTATTGGGTGTGTATACCAAACACAGAGCCGGCACAAAAAGCCGACGACCGACGACTGACGAGCGTGCAACGCGTACGTGCCACACACACAGAACAGAACAGCGCAGAGTTCATTGAACGTGGCAGCAACGGCAACGGCAACGGCAACGGCAGCAATTGCGATTTATGTATGAAAAGCGAAAAGGATAATGAGGCAGCAACAACAACAACAACAACAACTCGAGCAGCGCGCCCTGCCCCAACATGATGTGGCAAGGCAACGTCTGCCGCATGTTGCAACCTCACACAACAAACGCACAGTGGCACAAAACGACTGTTACCATGTCATAAATACAGTGATGAGTATTTCATCATAATCTCTTTACATTTTTGCTATGGAATTGTCCCTTAAAATATTAATCCATTCATAGATTTGTCAAAAATCAATCGATTAATCGATCAATATATTCATGCGCAGCTTTTTATCATATTGAAAATATGTTTGATATTTCAAAATGACTATCGTTTCTAATACAGAGGGAAGGCAAATTTAAATATTTATATATATTCAATTTTCGCACAATTTAAAAAGTTTAATATCTTTATCTTTTAATATCTTTTATCGCACACAAAATACAAAAATTTCTCTATTTAAATACGTGTGATGATCAAAAATGCAAATTTAGCTTTGGAAAAATTCTTTAAAACATAATGCTAGACTTGATAATAATAAAAAATAACGCCATATATATCAGAAAAAGTAGTTAAAAGTAGTTAAGTTAAAAAAACGTTCATTTTGTTACCAAGTGTATATCTTATATGAAAGTCTAAAAACAAAACTAAAATATTATTAATCGAATGGTCCGGACATAACCTAATTTGGTATGCAAAAAATTATAGTTTATGTGAGCAAAAATGTAGTTATTTTGCCCACTGTGCGCTGCCGTCTCGTCTGGCGCTCAAAAGGGTCGTTCGCCTTTTCTGTTGTCTGGCGAAAATTTTACTTTGACTTTTTTTTTGTATGCCAAAAGCCACCCACAAAACTGGCAGACGGACTTCTTCTTCTTCTTCTGCTCCTGCTCCTTCGCCTTTCTCTGCTCCTGCCGCTATCTGTCCTTCCCTTTGCCCTTCCCTTTTCCGTGCCCTTTTCTGCACTCGTCTCGAATTTATGCGCATTTTCAATCGCTTTGTCGTAGGTCGTGTTTGTTGTTGTTTTTGTTTTTGTTGTTGTGTTCATGTCGTCAACAGGATTATGCACAGGATTAATCCTGCCAAAGATCTACAATTTGAGTTCTTTTTCTATTTTTGTACATATTCACTTTGTAATAATCTCTTGCAATTTGTCATTGAAAACTGTCCAAATTATGCATCTCTACATTTCTTGGCAGCTCTTTATGCAATTATGAAAACTGTTGGGTAGCCATGACATCATAGCCGTCATAGCGTGTCCCCACTGTGTCCTGGCTGGCAGTTGACCTTTGAGGTCACTGAACTGAAGTTTGCCAGATGATGCAATTCTGGGAGGTTGTTATCTAAGGGGGCGTGGCAGTATTTAAAGGCGTTTAATTTGAAGAAAAGTTCAATTAGAGCTGAACTATATGTAAATAATATTTAAATTCATTTGTATTAATTAAACATATTTATTATGGATGCTCTGAACAATTTATTTATTTTATTATTCATTTAACTTAATTGTTTCTCGAATTATTGCTTTTTTTTTATTATTATTTTGTATTACCTGAAATCAATAAAAATAAATTGTTTCAAAACATTTATCAAAATGTATATTTTTTGTATAAATAAAATGTTTATAATTGAATGTATCTCTGATTCAAAGTGAGTCTGATAAGTCAACAAACTTTGCCAGCTATGAAAGCAATGAAATGTTATTAGCATAGACCTGTTATGTTAATTAAATGTTAATGAAGCAGAGCGTACTCGTATCTTTTTAATATACAATTAAGATAGACTTCGCTTAAACGAACTTTTATAAAATAAAATTTATACAATTATGAATTAATTTTGAGTACCTGAAATTGTTCGTTTAATGAAATTAAAAAAAATAAGTATAGTTTATAATTGTTATTAAAACGAATTGAATTTTTTTTAACTCAGTTAAACATAAATATTTAGTACATTTTAATTAATTTATTTATTTAACAACCAAAAATTATTTCAATATTTATAAAAAAAATTAGAAAATATTTATAAAAAAAAATATATATATCAATTTAAACATTGTTTATTTATTTATTAATCACTCTGAAATTTATAACTACTCAAACTTTATTTATTTATTTATTTATCAATTTGTATTTTATAACTACTCAAACTTATCTCTCTCTACAAACAAATATGCCCCATTAAGTGTAGTGTAGTGTATTGCAGTTTTAACTGCACGTAATGCAAACTAAGCGACAAAGTTTAATACTCAAATTAACACTAAAAAAGGGACTGTAATATGAGCAAACATTAAAAAAAGAACAATAAAAACAACAAGAACAACAAAATGGAAAACTTTCACTGCGCAATAAGAAAAACGCAGCTGATAAGCTGATAAGTGCAGTCAAGTGCATAGAGAATGTAGAAGAGGAAGACATAGAGAAAGGGAGAGAAGTGCAAGTAAATGAACTGATGATAAGAGGAAAAAATGCGAGTACAAATATAAAAATTGCATGCAATTTATGATTAGACAGAGCCTAAAAAACTTATACGACCTACGTCAAAGCCAAAAAGCTAATAAAATACGTCAATTGTTAAGCTCAATACATGGACATATATATAAAGTATATATATAGTATACATCTGGTTATCGAAGCTAATTTATTTGCCAATGAGTTAAAAATAATTGTACTTATTTTGAGCTTGAATTTTGATTTGTTTAGGGTTTCAGCTACTTTCGCTTTTATATTGTGCAAAATAAAAATGAAATTTACACAAATTTGTTTTTAAAAGTTGTTTGAGCTGAGTGGAAAGAGGGGGAGGGGGCAACTGGTACAGTGAAACAGCCGCAAAAGGAACGACGACAGAATACTAATTAATATGCGGGCGCTGATAAGAACGAGAGAGAGGGAGAGAGAGAGAGCCCTTAAAAGAGAGAGAGTGAGTGACAGAGAGAGAGAGAGAGTGAGTGACAGAGGAAGAGTGAGTGAGAGAGAGAGCGAGAGTAATTGCATTTAGCTATTGCACATGCGCTCACAAAATGTAAAAAAAAAACAAATAAAAAAAAAGCTGAGCAACAAATTTCAAGGTTAAAGTGCAACGAAACCGCAACAATACTTTTACAAGCTACTGTGCAACTTCAGGTGGGAGCAGGGGAGAGAGAGAGAAGAGAGAGAGAGGGCGAGAGAGGGAGGAAGAGAGACATAGCTTCTTTTCCCTGGAAAATAGATACAGATATTTTTTATTTATTTTTATTTATCACTAAACCACAAAGAAATTATTGAGAATAAAATTAAATTTATAATAACATGCAATTAAATATATGGCAAAAATCTAAAATTCAAAAATGTAAAATTTCAAATCAAAATAAACATTAGTTGACTTATATTTTTGCTCAGTTATTTTACAGTATAGATAATATTATTTTTTTTTATAGTAATTATTAATTTAAAATCAGCTAAATTTATATGTATATATTGTTTATTTGATAAAATTGTAATACCCTATAAATAATTCTAAATTTAATATCAAATAAAATAACAGCATTTTGATAGCATTTAATATTGAAGTTCGCATTAATTGAATTATAATCGCATTTTGTCCTTGAAGTGCATATATTAATTACAAATTGCAAGTTGTTTGTTGTTGTTGTTGTTGTTAGGTAATGAGTGCAACTGGTCGCATCGCTACACACAACAAAAGATACACAGCACAGTTTGAGTTTGAGATACAGATACACATTGTGTGTGTGTTATGTAGAGATACAGATACATTTTGCATTCCGTTCGCATGCATTTCGCATTCTCGACTTGTGACTCAAGGTTATGATGATGCTGTCGACTGACTGACTGACTAACTGTCAGACACCCCCACCCCCTTGCTTCTCCCTCTCCCTTTCTCTCTCCTCTCTCTCTCTGCCCGCTTCCTAGAAAAAAGCTCTCACAATCATTCGACTCTCACATGTGACTTAGCACACAATTTTATTTTATCAGCTTGCATGCAAATGCCCCACCCACCTCTTCCTTCTCCCTCTCTCTCTCTCTCTCTCTCCACCACACCCCTTTTGGGTATATTTGTTTATCTCGTTTTCGTTTCGCGTTTTTGCATGCACATACAATAAATGCAAGTACTTAAAAACGTTACAACAATTCTGTCAGATACATTTGTTGCGGTTTCTATTATTATTTTCGTCTCTCTCTCTCTTATTCCCATTCGCCTTCTCTCTCTCATTTTGTTGCATTTACATTTCCGGGTTGCTGCACAATTTTTGTGTGTAAATATTCTAAAAATTGTTGTTGTTGTTGTATTTCTGCTCGTATCTTAATGCATAAACATCATAATTTATGCGGCAATTAAGAAAAGTGAGAACAACTAGGGAATTTATTAATGCATAATGTAGATAGATAGATAAATGGATAGATAGATACATAGATAGATAGATAGATAGATAGATAGATAGATAGATAGATAGATAGATAAATGGATAGATAGATAGATAATTGGTTTTTGAGACATCAGTATTATGTTTAGAGTTCAGAGAGTGCTAAAAGTGAGAAAAAATCTAGAACACATTTATTTATTTAAAATATTAAATTAATTTAAATATTAAAAACTAAATACAAATTTAACTAAATAACTTCTTTACACAAATATATTTTAAAACTTTTGTTGTATAAAAGCTTATTTAAACATTTACTAAAATGTATTTAAACAATAACTCTTCAATATTTGTTATGATAATTTTAAAACATAAAACAACTATTTAATATATTATTTTCTTACAAATATTAATAAAATTAAGGCAAATATTAATTGAATTAAAAATGTATAAAACGTTTAGAATAATCAACAAATATAATTTACTGATATTAATAAAAGCTTTAAAATACTTTAATCAAAATAAGGAATTTAAATAAATACTATTTAAATAAATACAAATCTAGCTTGGAAAAATATTAAATAAAACTGAAGTATATCAATTGAAAATCGAATGAAAATGGTTATTTAAATGCTGCTTTCAATTAAAAGCTTTTAATAATAAAAAAAATGTATAATTAAAGTTTATTTGCTCATATAAATAAATGAAAAACAATAATAAATTATTAAATATCTATAACAAAAAAATTGAAATGAATTTTATTATAAAGCCAACTTTAAATTATATAAATGATAAATAAATATTATAAAGAAAAAGTGCAATAAAAACACAGAATTTAATTGATTATAAAATTCATTTTTGCATAAGGAAATATACGAAATAATATTAAATGTAAATAAAATCTGGCTATAAAATTATAAAATTATTTATTAAATTCAATGTCGCATAAGGAAAACTCGTATTAATATAAAATTTAATTAAAAACTAGTAGATATCTAATGAAGGGTTCAACTTAATTGATTAGCACACTCTCTTTCTCTCTCTCTCCCTCTCTCTCTCTCTCTCTCTCTCTCTTTCTAATAATCTACTTGAACTGCCCTTGTAATTGCCTTGAAATTAGTTGTAACTGGTTCAAAGTACCTTTCAACTACATTCATATTTCTCTCGCTCTTCAAAATTGCTCGAATTTTTTACACTCTATTGTTATTTGGGTTTTCCACAGATTTTCCTGCTGCAACTGAATCACACAGTGGGAATACCAACTGTAAACTGTGTGTTTTAGGCACTACAAAGATTAGAAATAGCTTTTATAAATTAAATATTTGCACTGCACTTGGGCAATACATCGTTAAATTTGTTTATTCATTGAGACTACTTAACAGATACGCGTAGATTTCCTATAGATACTATAGTATTAAATGCAAGGCCACCCAGGGTGTGTGTGAGTGTGTGCGAAAGAGACGACACTATGCCAGGGACTAACAATTTATGACCATTTGTAGTTGTTATCAGCATATAAACTATATTTATATATATGTAGGTAGTATATAAGTAGTGAATGCGGTTAGTACAGTTCCCGTTGCCTATCGCGCACTTGTCCTTGAATTCGCAAATATCGCCATTTGGTTTGTTTGCTATTGTTGTTGTATTTTTATTTGTTTTTTTTTTCATTTCGTTTCGCAACGCTTCCCCATTGCATTTTGATAAAGATCGACGACGTTGCGGAAGTTTTTCACAGTCTAGAATAACAACAAAAATATATTATTATGAGCATTGCATGAATACTTAGAAATCTATTCATGTATAGTATTCATAAGCACTCACATACAGTATTCATGTGCACTCATATATATTCGCATATATATATACATATATTCGTTGTTGGGCGCATAGCTAAAACACACGGCGTATGCGCAATGTGCAAAGCAAAAGCTTATCACAAATTCAAATGCACTACGATGACGACGCCAGCTTCGACGCCAGCTGTGACGCCAGCGTCAACGTCGACGTCGCTGTCGCTGTCAACGTCAGCGGGTCGTCTGCGTTCAAGTTGAATGTTAAACTCATTGCGAGTCGACAACGAATCGTTGCATTTGACAATTGTCTAGCTGCACTTTTTGCATTTACTCTAAAGCGGGTATATTGATTAAGTCACTCAGTATGTAACATTTCAGAAAAAATTTAATTTATTTATTTGTTTACTTAACAACAACTTGAAAGCTCAAAGAGCGTATATTGATTAAGACAAAAAAATACTTAAAAAAAATTGTCAAATAAAATTTCATGCAAAAAGAAGAAGATAAATATTGTATAGACTTTTAACATATAATTACATTTAATGAGGCAAATTACTTATTTAATTATTTATCCTTTCAAAGTCAACTTCAACACTCGACCCTATGAATCAGTTTGAAGATAACGTTTAAAAATTGAAAAAAATTGTATTTAATGGTAAAAAAAAATAAAAAGAACATTTAGAAAAATTGAAAAAGAATATCTTATGTATTTAAATGTAGAATTTTTATTCTAGTTTTTGAGTTTAGTTAAAAGATATCATCTAAAAATGTAAAAAAAATTGTATTTAATAGTAAAAAATATTAAAAAAAAAAGATACATATTTAGAAAATTAAAAAAAAAATTTTTTTTTTAATTTTTAATTTTAATTCAAAATTTTCTGATTCCTTCAACTTGTTTTTACTTTTCTTTCTTGTCTTGTCAATCTTGTTTCTCTTTCTAATCTGTCGTCTGCCAACAGAAATAATTAAATTTATTAATTTTTGTTATCATTAATTTTTATTTATTTATCTTTAAGCCAATTTACTTTAAATATTTGCTTTTAAAATTATTTCTACATTTTTTAATTATAAAATATTGCTTACATTTTTAATTGAACATCAGTTTCTTTTACGTTGTGGTTTACAGGGTATCTTTGGCATCTGGCATTGTTGGTACAACTTTTTTTGATTATGTCGTAAACATGAAATGCGTTCGTGCATCAGTATCAGAGTGTGTGTGTGTGTGTGTGTGCGTATGTGTGTGAGTGTGTGTGAGTGTGTGTGTGTGTGTGTGTGTGTGTGTGTGTCGCTTATTTATTTTTAATTTGCTGCGCAACTCTAAGCAAATTTCTCATACAATTCCCGCATCACACCCTCCCCCCTCCCTCCCTCCCCCTTCCTCTCTCCTCTCTCCCCCCTTTACCCACAGCCCCTCTGATTGCCCTACACGGAACGTCGTCTCGTGTCCTTCAAATGCAATTGTGCGATGATTAGAAACGCAAAGCGTTGAGCTTTTTACTTTTTGTTTCTAATGTCAATGTGTGTGTGTATGTGCAGCTGTTTATTTTCATTTTTCACAGCGATAGCGAAAAGCTTTTTTGGCGCACTATCTGCACACACACACACACACACACACACACAGACATACGATGAGTGCATTTCAATATGTGTATTTAGTATTTACATTGCATTCCGACTTCCTAGAGAGACACACGCCAAAACGCATCTGTTCTATTTGTAAAGGGAAGGGGTAGGGTGGAGGGAGGGGGGGAATTAGTATCAACTAATCGTAGTATCCATTTTAGGTTAGTTGCCTAGCGAAAGTTTCGTCGTCTAGCGGTAAAACACACACGATTTTGCCAACTGCCAAGCGGAAAATCGAAAGTACCAAAAATAAATTGAAAAAAAAAAATACGAATTTATAAATAAATACAGTTAGTCTTATAACATAAATTTACAAAAAAAAACTAGTTTTGAGTTTTAAATAAATTACTTCTACTGCATAAAAAATACATTTATTTATTTTTTAAGTCTATTAAAAAAAAATAAAAACAATAAAATATTATATAAATATTGTAAAATGCAATTTTTCTCAATTTATCAGAGTTGTTTATGATTTGTAGAAGCAGTTTAAAAATAATCTGATTGTTTAAAAAAATATATTCAATTTTAAATGTATTTTTGAAAAAAAAATTTATTTCTTGAATAATTAAAAAAAAAACGGTGTCTATTTTAAAATGTATTTGTTCGTTTTTTTTTTTAATAATCTGATAGATACGAAAATTTTTTTTAATGTTAAATGTATTTTTTTATGAGATTTACTTCTTGAATTATTAAAAAAAAACTGTATTTTTTTTAAATATGTATTTTTTTTAATTTTTAATTTAAAATTAATAAAATAAATCAAACAATTATTTGACTAACTGTATGTAAGAAAATAAAAACGTGAACTGTCTGCATTTCTAATGGCGCCAATAGCTAAGCAGCACACCCACACACACACACACACACATAGACACACACACACAGCCCTGCAATTTAGCTAGCCAAAATTAATTCGCACATTTCCGCACTCATCAAAATAGAATCGAATGCAAGTGCAAGTGCAACACAATAACACAGCCACAACAAGATACAGATACAATATCTGTATCTGTGTATCTATGTATCTATGTATCTGTGCATCTGTTTGCATCCGTGTTGTTGCCGCTGCCATTGCCATTGGCAAAGTTCTCGTTTTATGCTGCACGTTGCCGCAGTTTGCATTCTACGTGCGTTTAGCACACAGATAAATATATTCTAACGGCAATTGCCCAAAAAATAAAATAATATTAATAACAACAAAAAAAACTGAAGAAAACTATACACGTAATTTTTTTGTAATACAATTTTAACGCACTGAAAACAATTTTGGGGTGAGTTTTAATAATATCACATATTATATTTTACAAATATGTATATACGTAAAAAATAAACAATCAATTGCATTGTTCGCTTTCAATTTGCTGATAAGCAATGATAACAAATTGATAAGTTTATTGTCAGTTTATTTGCTTGCTTAGAACAAGTTGGGAATTATAGTGCTTAAATGCATTTTCTCTCTGTGCTACTTTACATAAGCATAAATTATGCTGCTCAAGTCAAGTCTAAGCTCTTAAAAGCTGCCTCTCTTTCTACGCTCTCTCTGTCTTTGTATTTTTAAGTGATCTCAGCTTTGCTGCTTTAACTAAGCCTAAGCTTTAAAAGCTGTCTCTCTCTCTGTCACTCCCTCTCTCTCTCTCTCTCTCTCTCGGGCCACTTAAATTCTGAGTAATTGCCTTCTTTGGGCTCATCAATCACACTTGTGGCATCACATTTTTTGACAACACGTCGAATTTGCCTTTGCCAAAAAATCTGTTGCCTCATCAATAGATGCGCTCTGTCGCCGTCGCTGTCGTCGACGCTGCCGCAGTCGCCGTCGCCTCTGTTAGCCTTGCACAATAAATTTACGATTGTGGCGACGGCGGCTAAGACAAAAACAAAAACAAAAACAAAAACACACACACACCAAAGAAGAGACAAAAAGTAACGTTAGATTGCAACCACCGTTGTTCGTTTCGCCGGCACTCAAATTTGTAACACGGCGAAGTGCAGTGCCGGCGAATTCAAGTCAAGTCGAGGCAAGCAACGGCGAAAGCTTTTACTATTTTTGCATTGGCGCTCAAAAGCGCAACCCTTGAACGCAAAATTGAGCGAAATGTGCATTGTTGTTGTTGTTGTTTTGATTTTTGGGCTGCGCTGGCGTCGCAGTCAGCGTTGCAGTGTGTGTGAGTTGCCAGAATTTTGAGCGTTAAAATTAGCTAGATTTGTATAAAATAAACAATATATGAAATATTTATAAGAAATATAAATAAAATAAGCTACATAAGTAGTAAGTAGTAAACTACATAAATAAAATTATCTACATAAGTAGAAAAAATATGTTTTGACACTTCAAATAATATTTATATTATAATATTTGATTTTTTAATAAATATTTAAATAATGTAATAATAATTTTTCAATTTTATTTATTATAGATTAACTTTAATTTGTATGCTGAAAAAATAAAAATAAACTTGTTATTTTAGAAATATTTTATTTAAACTTATAAGCGTTGCAGTTTTTTTTTTAAGTTTTTTTTTAATTTAAAAAACCTGTAAGCACATAAAAAATGTCTAAAACTAGCAATAAATTAGCTAAAATGGCAACAGTGCGTGCCTGAGTGTGTGAGTGTTTTTGTGTGTGTGTGTGTGTGTGAGTGTGAGTGAGTGCATTCACTATGCCGTATAAAATTCTGGGTCTCGGTCTCGGTCTGCCTCAGCCTCAGCCTCTGCCTCGCTCTCGCTCACTTGAATTGGGTGCAGGCGGCGAGTGAGCTTTGAGCATGGCGCCGCAGTCGCAGTCGCTGTCGCCGTTGCAATCGCTGTCGCTGTCGCTGTCGTCGCTGCCTCTGTTCTCTCTGCCGGTTGCATGCGTGTCTGTGCTTGTATTGTAGTTTGTAGATGGCGTATATGTGGGTCAGTAGTAGGAACACTCGCTCCGCGTCTGTGTGGATGGGCACAACGTTCATTTCGACTCAACTTTTTTTGCACGCCTAGCATTAGTTTAATAATTTTCTATTTTCTATTTTCTATTTGGTTTTGTTTTTTGTTTTGCCTCAACTGCCACCCCTAGCCTGGGCATACTGTTTGTGTTGTACATTTCCGCATAGCTGCAATTGTGTGAGCGCCATTAAACACACACACACACATACATAAACATATATATATATTATATAGAGAGAATCCAACGGGAAGACACAGAATATATACATTTATATATATTTGTGATGTCGCCGCCGTGTTGAGTTACTTTTTGTCAGTGCATTCGATTCAAGTTTGCGTTGCGGTCGCTTCTTGTCGCTCTAACGGTGTTTTTGTCTCTCCGCCTCTTCTTCTTCCTCCTCCAACTCCAAAATTAGTAGAAAAATAATTGACAAATTTTCGAGCAGCTCTCATTAAAATTAATGCAAAATTAATGCAAAATTATTGCAAATTTATTTAGTTCGGGGCAAACGCGGCGTATGCGTAATATTTATATGTATGTATATCGAGCACAAACGAAACCCGCAACGAAACGGAAAGTGATGCGTAATTTGCCAGCAGCAAAAAATGTCAAAAAATATAATAAATATATAAAACAAAAAGAGCAATAATTAAATTATTGAAATTTAAATTGAATTCAGTGTGCGAGCAACAACAACAACAACTCAATTAGCAGGAATATATTAATTAAAATTAGTATAAGCAGCAAAAAATAAACTGTGTTTTTTGAATGCAGCGCAAAAAAACGAAAGTACAAACAGCAGTTGGCCAAAAGTGAGTTTGTTAGCTTTATATTTAATTTATATATATTTTTAAAATATATTATAATAAATATAAAAATAAATGCAATGTTTTAAATAAAGATAAAATCAGTAAAGTGACCAATAAATGCAATTTTAAAATTATTATAATTGGCATAAAAATAAATACAAAGTTTTAAATAAAGAAAAAACAGTTTAAAATTTATTATAATTGGTATACAAATTAAAACAATCTTTTAAATAATGAAAAAAACAATAAAGTGGTTAAAAGTGAGTTAATAATATTCTTTTTTTGTAACACATGCCACTTTATAGTTAGTTTAAATTAATTTAAGCAACAATTAAACTGCTTTTTTGCCATTTTTCTTTTCTTTATCATTTATATATTTTTTTTTTGGTTAAAAGAAAATTCTATTTGGCGGTTGGGGGCAACGATTTGCCCCTGAACGTGAACGCGTAACCTCCATTAAGGCCGCCGCAATCTTGAACTATGCAAAAAGAGCGGCGAAGAGAGCGGCGAAGAGAGAGCGGCAAAAGTCGCTCGTAAATTTTCAGTTTTTTTTTTTGCTTGCCGCTATTTTGCCGATAACGACGCCATTGAAATACGAATGCAACACTGCAGGCACACACACACACACACACACAAATACATTGCATATATTTGAGTGTATTTGCTGACTGAGTGGGCGAAGCTCTCGCTGTCACTCTCTCTCTCTCTCTCTCTGCGTGTGTATGTGTGTGTGGGTGTGACGTATTTATTAATAGTTCTAGCGCAAAAATACAACAACAACAGAAAAAGTGAAAAGCCAAAACAGAATAGTTACTAATCACTCTCTCTCTCTCTCTCTCTTTGCAGATCAAGTGAATTAAGCAATTACAGCAACAGCAACAACAACAACACACAAAAGTCTAGCCCTAAGTAGCAAAAGCAACAACAGCAAAGCATTAAACTAGCTGTAAATTCAAAATGCATGGACATCATCAGCATTCACAACAACAACAACAACAACAGCAATCGCAGTCGCAGTCGGCGTCTCAGCAGCCGCAACAAGTGCAGTCAGCGCCACTCACAATGAAGTCAGCGACGTCAGGCAATACACAATCCACACACATAGCCATACAACAGCAACAACAGCAGCAGCAACAGCATCCACATACACACCATGCACATCAGCATCCACATCCACATCAACATCCACACCATCCACATGCCAAGCTGTTGCGTCGCTCGCGCAGTCGCAGTCGCAGCCGCAGTCGCAGTCCGACGCCCGACGGCACACAGGATTACGATGTGACGCGCATGCGAGAGCAGGATTTTGAGCGACTCGCGGTTTATTTGGTGCCCGATGTGCAAGCCGAGCGCGGGCTGCCAAATCGAGCGGATAAAACGCTGCCGCGCAGCTTGACGCTCAAATCCTCAATGGTCTACTCAACGCCAAATGTTAAGGTGAGCAAAGCTCGCTCTCTTTTAGTTACGCTCTTTTATTTACTTGCGCTCTCTCTTTGTTTGATATAGACTGAAGGAGTTTGGAGCAGCGGCGTAATACCGCGCGGCACGCGCTTTGGCCCCTTTGAAGGCATTCCAACCTCCAACTATCCCAATGATAAGAATAAGGCGCGTTATTTCTGGCGGGTAAGCAAAAGTCTCTCTTTTTTTCAACATAACATATATTTAACATTATTTGTTTGAATTTAAATTTTTAACCTATTTTTTGCATTTTGTTTGCAACGAACGAAAACTAACCAACTGGTTTCTCTTAATTTTTAATTTCATGTGCATAAAAAACAAACAAAAATACCCATATACAATATATACAATATATATATATATATACCACCCAAATCTATCTACAAATTCCAAATTACAATTTTTGCATTTTGGTTGCGGATTTGAATATTGAAAATCAGGTGCAGGGAACACGCCACATAACCTACGGGAATATTAAGGTACCACCTTTTATGCTTATGCTTTCATTTTGTTTTATGTGACTCGCACTCTCTCTATCTATCTCTCTCTCTCTCTTTCTATCTTTCTATCTACAGTATGTCAAGTATTTAATCTGACAAAAAAAAAAATTTATTTTATTTTATGAATACAAAATTGTTTAACCAATAACATCCCATTAAATAATTTTTTTTTTATTGTTTTAAAGAAAAAAATTTAAATTAAATAAAAATGGCAAATCAAATTTTTAAAAATTAAATCAAAATAAATTGTCTAAAAATTAAAAAAATTAAAATGTTTAATATGTAAAATTAAAAGTGCTTAATTTTTTGATTTTTTTTTTAAATCCACTTAATACAGCCAACCAACAAGTATTTAATTGTTGTTTACTTTTAATTTTAAATTTTTCTAAAAAATTAAAAAAAAAAAAATTAAAAAGACCATAATTTTGCCCAAATAATACTTTTATTTTTAATTTTGAACTAATTATAAGAACGTTAAAAACTATTTTAAAAATAAAAAAAAATAAGCAAAAAGATCAAAGCATAAACCTAATTTTCAAAATTATAAATTGTATGGAACATGTTTTTTTACTTTTAAATAACTTGTATAGTTAATTTTCTTTGTCAAATTACATACTTGACGTACTGCAACTGTCTAACTTCTAACTGCACTTTCTGCTGTCCCACTCTCGCTCTCTATCTCGCTCTTTCTCTTAAAAGCTTGCCAAGCCTTGTGCTTTTGCGCTCTCATCACAAAAAGCTTTCACTCTCTTTTGGTAGCTTTTGCTTTTCAGTGTTGTTGTTTGTGGTTATTAAACGCGCCCAATTGAAGAAAGCTCGCCTTAAACAAGCTTTTTCCCTCTCTTCTCGCTCTCTTTAGATCTTCAAGGACGACGATTACTACTATCTGGATGGCTCGGACCGCTCGCAGTCGAATTGGATGCGTTATGTGGCCTCCGCGTACAGTCTGCAGGTGATGAACTTGGTTGCGTGTCAGCACGAGGAGAACATTTACTTCTACACCACCCGTGATATTCTGCCCAATGAGGAGCTGATGGTCTGGTACTGCAAGGACTTTGCCAGTCGCCTGGGCTACGATGTCGACCCGGAGCGCACTATTTTCGGTGGCAGTGTCGATGTGGAGGAGGAGGAAGAGGAGGAGGAGGCGGATGCGGAGACCGAGACTGAGGCGGCTGAGAAGAAGGGACTTTATGCAATGGCTGCTCCGGAGATTCCAGCCGAGGTGGCTGTGAGTCACATAACCTATGTGATGGGTTTGCATTTACCTGGCCAGCCAGCTCCTCCCGCTCCTGCTGCTCCCGTGAGCTCCTCCTCCGCCCATCATCAGCATCATTCCCTTTCCCATCCGCACATCCAACACTCTCGGCACGCCTCGGTCATCATTGAGACGGCGGGCTCGCCGCTCTGTGGCAAGGACAATCCCTATCCGCAGGACGGCAGCGTGCGATCCGTCAGATCGGACGAGGGCTATCACAGCAACGAGTGCCAGGAGGACGGACTGACGCCGCCGGAGGATTCCAGCGACAGCGAGAGCGAGCACAACTATGTCCTGGACTGCTCCAAGAAGGCCATAGCGCCCAAGGAGACGGTCATCGCCCAGACACAGAAGTCCGTCACGCCCCCCATGGCGCCCACCACGCCCATCGCGACCACGCCCAGCTCGGAGGCGGACAAGAACGAGTATCGCAAGTTCAAGGTGAAGATGCCGCTGAAATATGAGTTCAAGCACAAGGCGGCGTCTATCAAACAGGATGTGGAGGAAGTGCAGCAGCTGCCGCCCAGTTCGCTGGAGGACCAGGAGCTGCCCGAGGAGCTGCCGGAGGAGGCGACCACGACGACAACGCTGGGCGAGGAGGCAGCTCCTCCCACGTCCACCCATCATGTGGAGGCGACCAACTCACAGCCCGCCAGCTCCACGGTGATTGTCCTGGAACCGACCAGGACGATAGTGCCCCTGAGTAAACCCTACTACGAGGCCGATCCCAGTCCCATTTCCATGTCGGGTGAGCGTTACGTGCGCTTCAATCAGCCCAGCTCGAGCATTCTGGAGACGATCCTCACCAGCCAGCACCATCATCGCCTGGAGGCGGCGTGTCGTCAGGCCAATGCGGCCACGCCCCCGCCCTCGTCGCCCACGGAGATGGCGTACAGCTACAAGAAGAGCCAGCGATATGGCAACGCCGTCAGCCCGGACTCCAGCTCGAATCTAGGGCAATCCCAAGAGTTGTCCGCCCAAATTGTGGGCGGCGTGGGCGCTGAGGAATTGGCGCTGGCCAGGATCAAGGGGGAGTGCTCACCGCCGCCGCCTTCGTCATCGTCGTCGTCGGCTGCAGTGCATCATCATCATCATCATCATCTCGGACATCATCATGTGATCTACTCGCCGGGCCAGCACTCGCCGGGATATGTGGGCGGGGGCTATGCGGGCGGGGGCTACCCCAGTGCCACCTCCACCTCCATGTCCACCTTCCACTCGCCGCCGCACAGCTCGCACTCGCCCTTCGACCGACAGTCCACGGGCAGCTCGGGCGGCGGATCCTCGTCCAATCTGCATCTGCTGCAGAGCAGCACACAAATGTTGAACCATCCGTTGATGCAGCCGTTGACTCCACTTCAGAGATTGTCCCCGCTGAGGATCTCCCCGCCCAGTTCCCTGTCGCCCGACGGCAATTCGTGTCCTCGCAGTGGGAGTCCCTTGAGTCCCAACTCGCTCGCCTCCCGCGGCTATCGCTCGCTGCCGTATCCGCTGAAGAAGAAGGACGGCAAGATGCACTACGAGTGCAACGTGTGCTGCAAGACCTTCGGCCAGCTGAGCAACCTCAAGGTCCATCTGCGCACGCACTCCGGCGAGCGGCCCTTCAAGTGCAACGTCTGCACCAAGAGCTTCACCCAGCTGGCCCATCTCCAGAAGCATCACCTGGTGCACACGGGCGAGAAGCCGCATCAGTGCGACATCTGCAAGAAGCGCTTCTCCAGCACCTCCAACCTGAAGACCCATCTGCGCCTGCACAGCGGCCAGAAGCCCTACGCCTGCGACCTCTGTCCCCAGAAGTTCACGCAGTTCGTGCACCTCAAGCTGCACAAGCGACTCCACACCAACGATCGGCCCTATGTCTGCCAGGGCTGCGACAAGAAGTACATCAGCGCCTCGGGGCTGCGCACGCACTGGAAGACCACCAGCTGCAAGCCCAACAACCTCGAGGAGGAGCTCGCCATGGCGGCAGCTGCCACTTCCGAGTGTCTAGGTGAGTTTCTAGCAAAACATAAAAAAAAAAAAAAAAAAAAAAAAATTACCTATTACGAAAAATAATAATAAAAACCACAGCTGGAAAACGAATTACATTGAATTTATAAAAATAATAAATAAAAAAATACTAATCTTAAAAAATATTGATAAAAATCACAGTTCTTAAACTAATTAAATTAAATTTACATCCAAATTCCAACTCAATTCTTTTTCATTACCAAAAAAAAAAAAATATTTAATAAGATAAATGAAAAAAATAAATAAAATACAAATTTAAATAAAAAAAATAAATATAATGTAACTAAAAAATATATTTGATAAAATAAATAAAAATAAAATAAATAAAAATTTAAATAAGAGTACAAATTAAATTACATTACAAAAAAAAATAAACCAAAATTCGAAAACTAATTGCATTGAATTTACATTGAAAAAAAAAATAAATAAATAAACAACACAAAATATAATAATATTAATAAATGAATAAAATACACATCACAAAAAATAATAATAAATAAAACGAACGTGGAAAAACCAATTGCATTCAATTTATATTTATATTTAAATTAAAAAAAAAATAAAAATACACAACACAAAAAATAATAATAGAAACCACAGTTCGAAAAACAAAATAACATTGAATTTATATCGAAAATACAATTCAATTCTTTTAATTTTTCAACTCTTTTTCATTACAAAAAAAATTTGTATTACGCAAATTGATAATAGGAGCCGTAATATTATTTCTGGAAAATAATGAACGTTTAAATATTATACAATCTGTATAATATTTAAACGTTCAATATTTTCCAGAAATAATATTACGGCTCTTATTATTATTGCGTAATAAAATTTTTTTTTTTTTTTTTGTATTTAATCAGTTTTTTTTATCAGTTTAAAAATGTAATTGTAAAAACTTGCATAATTTAAAAAGCATTTTAGTCAAATTACCTCATATTTTTTCTCTTAATAAATTTATTGATTGATTCATAACTTTTTAATTTAAAGAAATTATTATAATTTTTAATAAAAGTATTTCAAACTCAAATTATTAGGAGACAAAAATATTGGCAAATAAGTCATATAAGTAATTAAATTAAATAAAAAGCTTTTTGTAATTTAGTTATTGAGACAAATTATTTATTTTATGTTTATAAAATTGAATTGAATGATACATTTTATAAAAAAAAAGGTCGAAAGTCAAATAACTTTGCGTTTTTTATTAGATCAAAAAATAAAAGTTGAAAAAATATAAACAATGTTTGCATTATATTTTGAATTAAAAACCAAGCGTTTAAATTGTATTAAAAAATTAAAAAATAAATAATAAATAGTCTCATTATTTTGATTAATTCATTATTTATATCTGCGTTTTCTGCCTGGAACAGTGACTCATAAATGTTTTTGTTTTCTTTCTGGTCTTACAGACAAGGATCTGCCTGAGCCGGACTCGCGAGAGGCGTACGAGCAGTTGCAGCAACACATGCAGCATCCGGTGCATCCGAGCTTGCGGCATTTGGCGGGCGGACAGTCGCCGCCGCGTCTCATACCCCTGGGCGGCAACATGCACATGCAACAGCTGCAGCAGCAACAGCAACAACAGCAGCAGCAGCAGCAGCAGCAGCAGCAACATGCAACATCACATTTGTTGCACTCGCCGCATGGCGGACACGGAGGACACGGAGGTCCGCCAATGCTGCTGACCACCGCCAATCAGTTGCCACCGCCCACAACGCCACACCACATGCAACAGCAGCAACAGCAGCAACATCAACAGCAACAACAGCAACAACAGCAGCAACAGTTGCCGCCACATCAACATCACTTGACGCAACATTCGCCCAAGTCGCTGAAGCCGCTGCAAGACTCGTACTTGCCACATGTGGCACACGTGGTGCAGACGCAGGAGAATCGACCCTCGGTCATTGAGTCCTCCAATCAGCCCATGATCATTGAGTGCACGTAAAGAATACACTCAAAAAAACAAAAAGAAAAGAAAAACAATTCTAATTAGAAATTAAAGTGCAATAACAAAAAATGAAATAAAAGTAGAATTTAAGTCAAGTAATTGAAACTGGTACACAGACAGACGCACGTGACTGTAGCACAAGTATTATGATTAGTTTGTACATAGAATCCACACACACAATCCACACACACACAATCCACACACACACACAATCCACACACACTCCAAATTTAAACTCATTTCGCGCTATGAAAAAAACGAAAAACGATCTCAACAATTGGCAATTCCCAGCAACAACAACAACAACAAAAAAACTAAAAAAAACAGCATATTATTTTTGATAAATATTTTATATTAAATAAAGCAAAAGAATTGTTTATAACAATAAAAAGAAAAGCGCAAGGCAAAAAGAAAAATGTTTAAAAAAGCAAATGCATTTAAATTTGATTTGAGTTTTCAGACAGTTATGCATAAAAGTAAACACACACACACACACAGGCACACAACATATACATAAAATATATATAAAATTTATATATATATCAACAATTAGATTCAAGTTGCCTTATTTGAATTTCGTTAGCACTGAAAAAAATAAAAAACAATTTGCTTACAATTCCAAATTTTGAGCAGAAAGCAATAGGAACAAAAAGCGGAAATCGAGATGAAAAGGCAGTAAAAAAACATACGTATTTTATATATAAATATATATATACAATACAATATTTCATATATATATATATATATTTGTATGTATTTTAAGTGCAACAATTTTGTAAATAGTGCGAGAGAAAGAATGAAAAAACAAAATAGGAAATCAAAAATATGTAACGAAAATTCATGAATTTCAGTTTGTGAATTGTGTGTTAGAAAAAGAACCGCTTGATTCAACCTAGTGTTTAGCCCATACATTAATTAGCCAAGTAGTGTTTAACATTATCATTATGATTATTATTAATTACAAAACAAACAAGTTGATAAAAAAATACATAAAAACAAAAAAAACTTAGCTGAAAAATCGGTGCTTTTGACTGTTTCCATATTTGTCCACATTTACATTTACAATTGTATTTGTATTATGAAACACATTAAAACATAATCTTAAATAAATAATATATGCATAAAATATTAGTAAACTACATAATTATAGAAACATATATATATATATATATATATCATAAACTTTCTCTACTTTGCGCCTTAATTAGAAACAATTTCAAAACAGCTCCAAAATAATTCGTATTTGAAACTTTACCAAAATTATAAAACGCTCTCAATTAGTCTTCGTTTTTATTAATTATTAATTATTAATTATTCTCAATGTGTAATGTTTAAGTGCAAAGCTTAGTTAATTATTAATGTCATTGTCTGATTAATGTAATTGAAACCGTAACATTTAAGCTTATAATATTAATGAGGCTGACTAGCGTTAAGTCTAATCTTAAACTCTGTACTATATACATATACATATATATATACGATATACTATATACTTTACTATATACTGTAGCTAAATACCAGCTCTATAACTGTAAGAAACAACACCAATTCGTAATGTTTAAGTATTTCTCGCCCTTTGGAGCACGCGGCGTATGCGCAATATTTCTATATTGTCAACTCCGTGTGCTCGTCTTGTAAAGGGGTGTGTTGAGAGGGGGGAGGGGAGGGGAATGACCCGCTAATTGAGACTAAGACTAATGCAAAATTCACATTTTGTATTTTTGTATTCGATACAAAGACGCAAAGTTAGCGATAATAGATATATATATATATTATATATGATACATGTTAGACTCTAAGACTTTAAACATAAGCATATGCAATATTTATATACGCATAATCTAATTCTAATTATAATGCTAATGCTAATGCTAATGATGAACAAGTGAAGACCTACATACATGGAAAATATAAAAACAAGATAATCAAAATTATAAAAAAAACAAAACAAAATTGATTTTTTTATTTCGCTTTCGATTTCGGTTTTTTGGACTTTCTTGGTTGTGATTTCGTTTTATTGTGCAATATTTGGCAAGTTTTTCGAAACTCTTAAAATAAAAAAAATTAAAATATATATAAAATACAATAAATAGCAAGTAAATAAATACTTTCCTATTTGTGAGACTGAGACTGAACGAATTACAACTATATACAATACAAATACATTATATACTCTCTTATATAGACACTACAAGACAACAACAAGAACAACGAACAACAATTCATTTGCCCCGCCCCATTTTCAATACATATATATTTTACAAAACAAGAAACTAGAAAGAAATATTTTCAAAAAATAAACGACGACACAACTTTTTTTTTTAAATTTGTTTCTTTTTTGAAAAGCATTGTAATATATTTAAAATATAAACATATATAAATATTAAAATATATATATATTTATAATAGCACACGTTTGTAGTCGTAGTAAGAAAGAGACGGAGAATTTGTACAGTTAATTGAAATCTGTTTCAGGATTCAAGCAAAAAACAAAATACAATTTAAATGGAGAATAAATGACTGCTTCTTAGTATTATAAGTGACTCTGATTTAGGTCAAGAACAAACAAAATAAACAAAATGATAAAAGGAAATCCGTTTGATTGTGATTGATTCAATCATGATCATATGATGGAAATCAAATCCAAATATATTGCATTATATATTCAATAAGTAATTATACTTGATACTTAATGTATGTCAAACTTTTTTAATTGCGAATCAATATTTCCCAAATATATGTATCTGTATCTGTAATTGTATCTGTATCTGTATCTTTATCTGTATCTTTATCTGCAACTGCATCTGTATATTTATCCAAGTGCATGTAGAGCCTTTGTTATTCATATACATACATTAATACCAATATATATATATATAGTATCTATATCTATATTTGTTTATTCATTGTTTTTCGTATCCACAAATGTACAAAATTGGTTCTCATACACAATTAAAAAAAAAACGCAGCGAATTTCATTTGCAATCATCATTAAAAAGAGAAAAAAAAACAAAGAAAAAAAACATTGCAATTAAAACCTTAAATTAGTGAACATATTTTGTTGAATCCATTTAAAATGTTAGCGATATATATATATATATACACACACACACACACACATACATACAGATGTCTCTGTCATTCACCTTTTATGCCACAATAATAACAACAAATAAAAATGAAACATGATCCATAATTGACTATATATATATATAAATATATATATATATGCGTAAATCTAAAAATTATTGAACATTATTTGAACGCAACTTAAATTCCTATTAATTATATAAAATATCTCTAAAAAAACAAACAGAAAACAGAAAAATATCTCTAAATGAAAACCACAATTAATACAAGTACGAAACAAAATGAAACATAAATAAAAACAAAATATTTCATACTAAAATTAACAAAAAAAACTGAATTTTATTTTAGATATTGAAACTCAAACAGCTTCATGAGCACGAGCGCTAGATGGCGCCACTGCAACTTTCACAGCTTCATAGCTAAGGAATTAATATTGAAATATTATTTATTTGAAATTTATTCTGTGTTTATTATTAAACCAATAACTAGATAAAGTAGACAAATATTAAATATCTTTTTTGTAATTTAATTCTATATATTTTCAGGATTTATTTTAACTGCTCTTAACTGCATACTATGATCTCCTAATGCGTCTATATTTGAGATTGATGCGGACAGTATATTTATATATATACATATTACTCGAATATGGAAATAAGGGAAGTATAGGCAGTATAAAGACATTCAAAGTTATATTTTATTTAAATATACTAATTATATTCTTTAACCAATTGAAGAAGCTATTGAAGGTTTGCTATTAAAAAATCTGTTGCATACTTTGAGGATTTTTTTTTTGCCTTTATAAATGCTTGAATTATAAATCAATAAATATTATTAAAATTAGTTAAACGGAATATAGAAAATAAGTACTGATCGGAGAATATAAATTCAAAGATATTATTGATTAAACAAATGCTGAATGATTTACAAGTAGGAAAACAGATGTGTATATTTAAAACTTGCAAACAATCTTCAATTAGCTCTTTTTTTAGACCCCGTACTTTAAAAAAGTATAGGGGTCTATTAACTTTGTCACAAAAAAAAAAGTGCGTAACAGGCAGAAGGAGGCGTGGCAGACCCCATAAAGTATATATATTCTTGATCAGCATCAAGAGCCGAGTTGATATAGCCATGTCTGTCTGTCCGTCTGTCCGTCTGTCTGTCTGTCTGTCTGTCCGTCTGTAAGAGCGCCTAGATCTCAGAGACTATAAAAGCTAGAGACTCCAAACTTGGTATGTAGGTGCGTCTATATTGTAAGCAGATCGAGTTTGTTTTAGATTTTGGCCACGCCCCCTTAAACGCCCACAAATTAGAAAATCTTAATTATAAGGACAATTTAAAAGATACACATTCCTTATTAAGCATAGACGAAGATAATATTATTTTCCATATTTGCTGTGAGTTTCATCGCAATCGGATAATAAACAGCCAAGATATTAAGAAACTAAATTCTCCTTTATTTGCCATACCTTAGCAGCAACAACAACAATCAATAAATAACTTTAATTACTTTTGTCTTACAGACCAGTAACAATGAAATCTATTACTAGACAATGGATTGTAATGAGCCACTTGCTTACATTTTCAGTAGTGTCAGGGGGTCCCGGGTTCGATTTCTGACACGGAAAAAATTTTTTTTTGGTTTTTAATATTTTTTTTTTGTGTTATATTGATATTATATATACATTTTGCATTTACATCATTTCAAAATGTTAGTATAATTTATTTGTCCAATAAAATTAATTTGTTAGCAGATGATCCGCAAAGGTTTTGTCTTAATGTTATTTAATTTTAAAAGGATGTTGCAGAAATCATAACTTATATTATATTATTTTAAGCAGTGTTTAATTTTGCATAATAAGTACGGGGTCTCCGACAGTCGAGTACGCTCGACTGTAGCACCGCCGACTAGTTTTTTTTTGTTTTAGTATTCTTATTGTTTATTTAATTATTCAGTTATTATTTACAACAACTTAAATTAAACTTATATGCTAACTTCTAATACAACATAGTAGTTGGCATATAAGTTTAATTGTAAATAATTGGCTCTAAAAAATAACAAATGCAATTTTTAATTAAGGTACATACAATATATTTCAAGGACCGTATTCATTATGAGTTATGTTTTGAAAATAACACAGTAATAACTTAAAGTTATTTAAATATATACTAAAAATGAAACTCTCAAATAATTATTATTTATGATTTTTATTTCTTTCGCTTAAAATAAAACTTACTTTTAAAAAATGATAACGTATTCATTTTAAATATATTATTTTCCTGGGTTTCTTTAAAGGAATATGCAAAAATATTGGTGGAAAATTCTACAGAAAAGCCATCTTCCACTTGAGTTTGACTGAAATTTGTATGAAATTTACGTAATTTTTCAGGTGAAAGAGATTTCTGTAGCACACCTGATAATGATTATTTGTGAGTTTTTCAATTTGCGCTCAAAATTAATCAATATCATATTTTTTTTTTGTAAATGTAAAAATCCTGATGTAAAAATATATCAACAATCATTATTTGCGGTTTCTGATATATTTTGACTCAGTTATATTATTGTAACTACTTATATGTTTAACTAATTTTTTCAACTACAATTTAATATTCATTCCTATTATTTATCGTTCATCATTGTTTCAAGTGACCTCAATTCAGCTTCTATGCTACTTTCAGCCAACACATCCTTAAACTAAGCCATTCATAACATAGCTAAAAAGAGATGTAAATGACAATTGTTGTAGTTGGCCTCATTTTCCGTTTCCTTTCGGGGTTTTTCCTTGTGCGCTGTCAGTGGCAAATGTGCAAATGGAAACATCAATCACGTGTCAATCAAAAGTGAAAGTCGGATACTTGAATACTCATGCTCATAGTTATTGTGGCTCTCAATCTCAACTCAATCGTCACAATAATCAGGCCTCCTGCTGAACTGAACTGAACTGAACTGAACTGAACATGCAAATTGTGTGCGTTCTTCCATAAAAAAAGGACGCAAAAAAAGATTATCGAGGGAGGGAGAAAGAGAGAGGGGAGAGGGGGAGAGTGAAAGAGCGGGAGAGGAAGTAACAACTAGAGGTGCCGGGGCGGGTCAAACGCGTGCCAGCGGGTCTTCTCCCTCTCCCTTCCTCACTCTCTCAGCTGCACAGTGGTATTATTTGTCAAATTAGCGCGAATAAATTATAAAAAAATTTGCAATTTATCCGGAAAAGTCTTTCTTTTTTCTTGTAAAATGTATGAAAAATAAGCTAGTAAATTTTTTTTATATACGCTGATGAAAATAATAATAGAAACGTTTTTTTTTATTTTAATAATATTTTTTTTTAATTTTATAATTTTTTTTTACTTAATATCTATTTAGCAATGTTTCCAAATTTAACAAAGCAGTTTTTTAACATATTATTTAAAATTTAATTGAAAAGTTAAAAGTACTTTCGTTTCTATAATTTCTTTCACTGTATATAATTTAAATATTATAAAATTGCCTAGCTCGTACAAGCTAAAAAAAATATAAGCACATAAAATTTAAGAAAACAATTTTTTTAAATTAAATTTAATAATGTTTATAGTTTTTTTTGCACAAGTTAAATTCCCAAACATATTATTTGTACAATTTAAAATTTGTTGATTACAGAGGATTTTTAGGATACTAATAAAATGTTTATGTACAAAAATGTTAAAATTAAAAATACTTATTTTTAAAAATCTTTTTTTTTTTCGCTAAAAAATTTTTTTTTTTACCTTTGGAGCAACTTAATCTAGTTTTAAATTCGAGAAAAACAAGCAAAATATGTTACATGGACATTTTTAAATATCAAACAACTTATTTAAAAATAAAATGATCGAACACACATCGTCAAATCGATCAACAAGGCCCACTGTGCGCTGGCCACCACTTTGCATGCAACATTTACATACATAGTTGCAACATTTTCTGATTATGAATTTTTGCATAGATTTTCAGCTTGAAACTGCCCCATTTTCTATATTATTTTTTGGTTTTTGATGGAATCGCGAGTCGAATTTTTGTTTGGCAACGTTTTCATGTATTTAAAGCGGATTATTTTCAGCATCTTTTGTGTGTTGTGTTTTGTGTGTTGTGTGTTGTGCGCGTGCTCGGCTCGGCTCGGCCTTTGTGCCCGGAAAATGCCGGAAATGCCGGGAAAATGCAAGTCGGACAATCGGACAATCGAAGCGGGTCCCAAAAACCAATGGACAATGGACCCTTCCCTCTGTCCAGCTGTCCAGAGTGCAGTCCAGAGTGCAGTGTGTGTCCTGCCGAGTGTCCTGGCAATTGCAATTCACCATACACAATGCGCCTTGTTAATCCTGTTCCAATTATGCGCATGTGAGTGCATCGTACTACATACATACATATATGTATCCCTAATGGGCACTTTCCATTTTCATTTCTCTTATTGTAACACACACACACACATATACACACACATACACACAAGCCAAAGGACTTTGCTGTCGGCAAAATATTGATTACAGGCGCCCCTTTGAGCCAACGTTTATTCTCTTTCTCTTTCTCTTGCTCTTGTTGTTGTTGTTTGCATCTATTAAGGATAAAAATCAGACTGACCCTACACACTGACCTCTCACACACACAGAGCAGAGTCCTTTGCTCTGCTTCCATAAAAAAACAATCAAACATATGCTGTTTCATATACATACAAACATACATAAATTTGCCATTTAAATAAACTGCATTTTAAAATATAGTAGTATGAGAGATTTAAATAATTAAAATATTTAATAAAATTTAATTGAAACTATTCAAAATTATATCAGTTGAGTTAATTTAAAAATATTCATGTAAAATATTCTTTCTATTTAAAATGACCTCTACAAATTCTTATTTAATCTGTAACTTATTAATTTTACTATTAATTCTAAGCCATTTTCATGGATTCTGTATTATTATTATATTATTATATAATTTATTACATTATATAATTTATTTGTAAACATTCTACATAGAATGCCATGTCAAAAATGATAAAGGAGAGCTCGCAAATTTTAAATTATAAATAAAAAGTTTTAAAAACTATAATATAAGAAATTCTAAACAAATATTAAATACAATTTTTGTATTATTTAAAATTTTGTATTACTTATATTATTTTAATTTGTATTATTTAAAATATTTAATTTTGTCCTTAGATTATTCTGCAATAATAACATTTTTAAAAGTCTACACATAGAAAATATATCAGTTATAATATCCCATATTTAATATGAATATTAATTTTTTTAGTTCATACCCAAACAGAATAAATTGACAAAAATTATATAAATATGAAATCATAAATATAAAGCTACAATGTACATTAATAGAAAATCTTTGAATAATTTCGTTATAATTTGGAAATATCTATAAAAACTATTCTTTAAAGTTAGAAGAACCTCTACAAATTAATCTGTTACTAATACTTTTTACTATCAATTCTTAGACATTTTAAATGAAAACTCTTTTGTTTGTTTAATTGAAAAAATTCTACATGGCCTTTAATATCTTCTTATTTAGTTTGAAACTCATTTTTATCTGAACTTTCGTTATTTCAGTATTTTATGTATTAAAATAATTGAACTAAACATTCTGACGAGATGCAATAAACATTTTTAAGCCATTTTATTTATCTCTATGTTTACTTTTGTTGTGTATAATATAAATAATTAAATATTTAATATTTATAAACTTTTCAATTGCTGGCAATATTAAAATTTAATTTAATTTTATTTGTGATTAATGTTAGTATTTATTTTAATTAGCATCTCGAAACCTTTGTCTTAAAATAAAATCGATCTATAATAATTATAATTGTTAATTTAATAATAAGTTTAATAATCAACAAGCTAATACGAAATTACTATAAATTAATACATATATATTTTAAATTTAACTGCAGTCTCTTCAGTTTTTTCCCATGTGTTTCTTGACATTTTTCTGTTGCCATTCTATAAATCTGAAATCTGAACTCAACTCATCTCGTCTCGTCTCGCCTCAGAAACAACCGCCCCTGTGTTGCGCTGTCACCAAACAATTTTGTGGCATTGGTCGACTGTTGATTTGGCCTGCCACACAGCGGCACGTGGCATGATAAATTGCAACCATCTACTGCCTGCCTCTGCCTCACTGCCAACAAGAACAACAACCACGTCAACAGCAACAGCAACAACAACAGTTTGCCAGAAATGTTGCACAATGATTGCGCTGCAACGTGGGGTAAAATGTCTGCCACGTTTGCCACGCGACACATTAGCAATTTGTGTGCATCATAATCTGCTGCTTCTTCTGCTTGCCACACTCTCCCCATATACATACACATATATACATATATGTATATATTAGGGGTGGCAAATTCGCCCATGTGTCTGTGTGTGTGTGTGTGTGTAAATCTCTGTGTTGTGCGGGTTGTTGTGCAGTTTTTTTATGCAATTTTTTTTAACGTTTACCAATCAGATTTCTGAGCGTTTTTTAAACCCTCAAAAAACAACAAGAGCCTATCAGAAAGCAGGCAGCAGTTTTTTATGTACATAAATAATCAGGTATATAACAGTGTGAAAAGAAAATCGAGAGTAATGTTTAAGTTTTATAATGAAACAAAATAAATAAATATATAAAAACTAAATAAATAAAAATAAAATAGATTAAAAACGTAATAATAAAAAGTAAATGCGTTTTGTAAACAGCAGCTGATAATTTGTACAATAAATGCCCAACTTAATATTATTTACTTTATTTACTTAAGTTGAAAATCAGAATTATTTTATTTTATTTTATTATATCATTTATTTTGTTTATTTCGATTCCTAGCCAACGCCTATTATTTAAGGCACTAGACATTATTATAAACATAGATATATAATATTTATATTTTCAAACAATTCACAATTGTTAAGAAAAACAAATTTAATAAATTACCATATATAATTTTAGCTTTAGTTGTAAGATTGATTTTTAATTTTATTTTACAATTTAAATTATTTGAATAATCTATTGTAAATAATTATTTATAATTATTGCGTGAGTTAAAAACTATATTATTACCATTTGTATATTTTTATTTGTATTATTTGTATATTAATTTGTATTTTTTCATATTTTTTATATTTAATTTTTAATCAATTAAATATTATATTTTAATTTTGAGTTGAAAATAACAACTAAATATTTAGAATAAAAGAAGTGTTTTAATATAATTTGTATAATTATTTACAAATTTTCTGAAGTCTTTGCATTGTCAAACAAAAAAGAAACAAATAAAAAAAATAAAATTAATTTTATAATTATATAAAATTTATTTTCCGCCGCTGTAATTGTAAATAAATAAACAGTTTTGCTGTTTATGCTAATAGAATAACAGTACAACACACTGCTGTCCTGTGTGTGTTTTGAGCTGCAGATTCTGATTCAGATACAGATACAGATACAGATACTTTTCATAGCTCACGTGTGCGTACAGTTGGAATTTGTGTATCTCAGAAATGTAGATAAATTTCTACGACGAAAACTCTACGAAATGCGCTCTCAATAATAATAATCTCTCTCTCTTCTTGTTGCTCGACTGTTGCTGTCTCTGTCTTTGTTAAATATAACTCTCCCCGTCTCACTCGCTCGCTTTGTTACGATCGCTACGTAAAAGTATCTGTCAGATACATTTAGGCTTGTTACGTTTCATGCTCACCACTCGACTCGACTCTAATGTTTTTCCACACACACACACACACTCAAACACACACTCAAACACACACACGCACACACACACACACACTTAATTGTTGTGCGTCGTGGCCGTGTGTTTAAATATTATTTTGAAGATACAGCTACAATTTTCGGGCCTCTCTGTTCCGTGGTGTGTGTATCTGTGTGTGTCTGTATCTGTATCTGTGTGTGTGTGTGTGTGTGTGTTATTTGTGCCCTTCCTAGAAATAGTAAAACGCAACTCGCAGTTTAGTTTGACAAAGTGCGTCGTGCGCAGCGGCAGCGTTTTTCCGAACAAAAATTTCCGTGTCTCGATTTTCGTGTATCTGTATCTGTGTCTGTGTGTATCTGTATCTGTAACTTATAGCTATAGCTGCAACCAAGTGTGTGTGTCTGCATGTGTGTGATTGTGTGTATTTTAAGACACATAAAATGCATTCAAAGTTAAACTGAGAAATATATATTTTAAAATTAAAAGAGATATATTTCAAAATTAAAAACAAATAAAAAATGGAAATTCCAAATGTGGAGTCAACAGCGAGCAGCGCCTCGTCGCCAGGTAAATACCCACTACCCCTTCCACTCTACACTGAACAAAATAAATATATTTTATGTGCTCATTGCATTTTTTGGACAAAAATTTGAAGTTTTGAGTCAAAAATGTAATTATTTAATTAGAGACAATTTATTTTTTTATTTGTTAAGATTAATAAGCTTTAATGTTTATTTCAAATATGTTGTATCTTGACCTTTTTTTTAATTTTATTTGCATTTTTCTCTTAGTTTTGTTATTTGTTTTTAAATTTTATTTGCATTTTTCTAATCAAGTTTTGTTATTTAAAATAATTATGTTTTTCAAGCTGAATCTTTGTGATTTTAGAGCTAAATCTCTTTCTATCAGTGTATTTTTGAATTTGTCAACAAATAGCGTAACTAAAACAGAAAACAGAAAACATAAAAACTAGTTTCACTTTTGTTTATGTCGTCTATAAAATTTGAGAAATAACAAAAAATCTTATCAAACTCGCTGCTGATTGGCCACAACGACGATCGCTGCTCTCTCATTTTTTATGCTCTTTGACAGCTCTGTTTTTTATACATTATATACTGCGCAGTTCTTTTTTTTTTCTGTCTCTGATTTGTTTTTACTCGTATTCGCATTTTGTGTTTTGCTTTTGCTATTCGACTTTTTTATTGGCAAATTCGTTGTACATGGAGAGGGGGAGAAACTGTTCGATCAACCCTCAAAATATGCTTGCAAATCGCAACAGCAATCACACCCCCTACCCCATCCCACTGCACACCTACCCCTGCACCCCTGCACCCCTCAACCCAAATATCTGTCTGTCTGCATTCTGTAAACCGCCCTCTCGCCTATGTTAATGTCCAAACTCGAACCAAAAACCATTTTCATACATTTTTCCGGCTTAGCAAATTTCTGCTTGAACAATTTTTCAGTTTTTCTGACCAAAATTTACAATGTTGAAACAAAATTTGTTCTTCTAATTATTAAAATTACCAGGGACCGCAAACATTATGAGTTTTATTATAAAAATTACAAATTACATAAAATAAAGATTTTTAAGAATTATCTTCAATGATAATGATTAAAATTGAACGAAAAAAATAAAATAATTTTAAGGATTTGTTTTTTTCGCGTTTTATGGGTCCTCTGAGTTTTATTTTGAGCGAAAAAAATTAAAATTCAATCATTATCATTATTTTTTTGTGTATGTATTCTAGTCATTGATTTTTTGATGAGAAACAATTTCAATAATCATTATTTTCGGTACCTGAAAATAGTTTTGTAATTTTCAGGTACCGAAAATAATGATTATTGAAATTGTTTCTCATCAAAAAATCAATGACTAGAATACATACACAAAAAAATAATGATAATGATTGAATTTTAATTTTTTTCTTTTTTCTTTAAAATTCCTTCCAAAGATTTTCTGTATTTTTGGCGATTTTTCTTATACTTGAACGCATTTTCTTGACAATTAAGCGTTAATAATCCAAATGGACAAGTTTCCCAACCACAGTTCACTCAGCCATGTGGTGGTTGTTTTTTGAACAGAGAATGGAGAAGATAAAGAAAAGAGATCTTAATTTTTACATATTTATCAACTAATTGAGATACTTTACAACATTAGCTGAGCGCAAAGAAATGTGGACATTGATTTAATAAAAAAAATATATGTATACAGAAATTGAGTTGAGAATTAAGAATTAAAGAAAGATGGAATTAAATTAATTTATAAAAAACTAAAAACTATTTTATTAAATTTTTATTTTAAATTTATTTAATTTCGTTAAATTCATTACAAGTTTAACATCTTAAGTTTTATTATTTTAATTTTGAATGAATTAAAAAAAGAGCTCAAGCAATTATTTTAACGAAATTAAATAAATTTAAAATAAAAATTTAATAAAATAAATTTAATAAAGAAACATATTATTCGATATTTGTTAATGTATTAATTTCATTTTTATAATATTTTATTTTGCAAATTATTTTAATGAATTACAGAATAAATTTAAAGTCTAAATCATGATCAAAATGGCATTTCAATTGGAAAACGGCAAGATTATTAGGGTTTAAAGCTGATCTGATTTTCGATCTTAAGTGATCTTTAAATAATCAAAAAATGCATTTCTGAATCCAAAAAGTAACTAGTTGAAAAGTAAGCGATGAGTTGAACTATAATCTTATATATCATTTAACTTTTATTATTTATTTCATCAATTTCAGACTTTTCTTGAAATTTCACTTAGCGCAGCAACAAATGTCTCAAAATGAAAATGATACAAAAGAAAAATGAGTATATTTGGTTTTCAGATAAGAGCTATCAGTAAATGTGTAAGTAAGTGAGAGAGAATTTATGAGAGATAATTTAAAGCAAACAACAAACGACAGTCGAAAGATAAGCAGCGATGAAAATGGAATGCAACTCAACGAAGACCCAAATTATGAATGAATGAATGAATGTATGTGAGTGTATGTGAGTGTATGTGAGTGTATTATTGTTGTAGATGAAACTCACGCATGTCACAGATAAAGAAATGAATACCAAAAATAAATTTCAGAGCACTTCAACTCAATACAAACTCAACTCAAACATTTCTAATACTAAAACCAGTTTTTAATCATTTTTCATATTGTTGTTGTTGTTGTAGTTGTGAGAGTTTTTGTTGTTGCCTTGCGGCAAATGGGACAAGGACACGACGCAAAGACGAAAGACGAATCCTTTCAAGTTGTTCAGCTGCTGCTCATTTGAATAACAACAACAACAATAGAACAATTGCAGCCTGTCTGCTTTCAGGATACTCATTAATTGAACTCAAGGTCTCTTTTGAATACTTTACTACATTTCTCTAATATAATTCTACTTTATTTCTTTCAATTACAGCGAATCTTTCTGGCGAGGAATGCGGCTGTGTTCGATTGGGCAAATGCAAATGGTTCAACGTGGCCAAGGGCTGGGGATTCCTCACGCCCAACGACGGCGGCCAGGAGGTTTTTGTCCATCAGGTGGGTGACAACAAAATTTAAAAAAAAACTCTAAATTCATAAATACCCTTGCCGACTAACTAACAATTTGTAGAACGTGTCGTTTCCATCGCATTTGTATCTTAAGCCAAATTTAAGAGAGTGTTAAATGTACAATGTGTGAGTTTGGTTGAAATACTAGAAGAAACAACATACAGTCCAACTTCCCCAACTCAAATCAGCATTATCCAAAGGAAAAGTTCGATTTATAGAGACTTCAACCAAAGTAATTCTCTATTTAAACTTATTAAGTCTAAATCAACTAGAATTTGTTTGAGTTAGAGAAAATTCGAGCTATAAAAGTTCAAGTTATGGAGGCTCGACTGTAGTTTTTTATGCATAACCCTGCTTTGGATCAATAAAAATTAAAAATTAATATTTTACAATGATTTTTAAATAAAAAATGCAATTAAACTAATATTTCATAACTTTTTCAGTTGGATAAAAAAAGCGCAAAAATAAATAATAAAAAATATTATGCTAAAAATTTAAAATAAAAGTTTCTTCTGGCGCCAGAATAGTCCAATCAAAATTAGTAAATAATAAATTCAATAATTTTTACAGATTTTAACAAAAAAAACATAGTTTTTTTATACTGAACCTTGATTTGGACCAATAAAATTTAAAAGTTAATGTTCTACTTTGGTTTTCAAATAAAAAATGCACTTAACTTTCCTTTCATAATAAGATACATAGATCAAAAATAAGGGTTAAAATGAATGAAGTTGTTAAAATGTTTAAATCAAAGTTTCTTCTGTCTCCAAAAAAGTATCTAATATTTCTGGATTTCATTTTTATAAACTCATAACTTCCGAGTTTAAGTACGCTCTGCAAGAGTCTAACACTCAAATGATTCTCTTTCTCTCTCTCTCTCTCTCTCTCTGCAGAGTGTCATACAAATGTCCGGCTTTCGTTCGCTGGGGGAGCAGGAGGAGGTGGAGTTCGAGTGCCAGCGCACGGCGCGGGGATTGGAGGCGACTCGAGTTTCCGGGCGACAAGGCGACGATTGCCACGGCAGCACCTACAGGCCCAGAATGTAAGTCGCATTTACTTAACAATATTTAACTATAAATCTTAGCTAACAATAAAACAAAATAAACTGATTGAAAACATCAACTTTAATTCAAAATAATTAAAAAGAAATCTTAACTAAGAATAAACTAATAGAAATAATCAAATTTAATAATTTATTTACTTCAAAGCCATCGTAAAATACTGTACATGAAAAGTAAAAGTAAAAAATAACTAACAAAAGTTTAAAAATTAATATTAACATAATTAAATTTGCTTTTGTAAAAAATATATATAACTGAAAATGACAAGATCAAAAAAAAAAAAAAATTTTATTTAAAACAAATTAACTCTTTAATAACAAAAAAACACTAATGCTAGAAATTAAAAAAAAAAATCCAAAACATAATATAAATTAAAAAGTTAAAAATTTAATTGTGTATTAAAAATAAAATTAAATAATTTAATTTATTTATATGTAATCAAAATATTTTGTTATAATTTTAAAGCGAAAAAGTTCCTTTTGAATAACTAAATAATTAAAATTAATAATTAATAAAATTAAAAAATTATTGATAAATATAAATTAAATAAAAAATATAAATAAAAACAAAATATAAATAAAAATGTTTAAAATTGAATTATGTATTAAAAATAAAATGAAGTAATTTAATTTATTTATAAAGAAAAACAATATTTTGTTAAATTTTAAATGCGAAAAAGTTCACAACAAATAACTAAATAATAAAAATTAATACATTTAAAATACTTAAATTTACTAAAGAACAACTTTTATATCAACCTTTAATGAAAAAGTAAAAAATTTAATTGAATACACATTATTATTCAAATAATAATAAATGCTTAAAATGCTTAATAAATTCAAAATGAAAATTCTAAAATAAACAACTTTTTTAAAAATGTTATTAAATGCAAAAAATAAAATTCAATGATTTAAATTTCCTATAAATATTAAAGCGAAAAAGTTGACGTTAAATAAATAAATAATAAAACTAATTGTTTATTAATTTAAGATATTCATATTTACAAAAGATTCAACTTTAATTGCAATTTTTGATTTGTCGCCGCAGCAATAGGAAGACTCGCCGCATGCGATGCTACAACTGCGGCGAATTCGCCAATCACATCGCCTCGGAGTGCGCGCAGGGGCCGCAGCCGAAGCGCTGCCATCGCTGTCGCAGCGAGGACCATCTGCATGCCGACTGTCCGCATCGCAGCGCAGCTGTGGTGAGTAAACGAGAGAGTGAGAGAGAGAGCGAAAGAGAAGAGCCTTTACTAAGCTTAGTTTATTCTTCCACCTATCGCAGACACAAACCCGAGGCAGAAGCAGCAGCAGCAGCAAAAGCAAAAGCATCGAAAGCATAGAGGAAGCAATCGAAGCTTTGGGAGTCGCAACTCCCTAGCCCCGAATACGAATACGAAAGAATCCTCCTCATCTATTGTGGATTGGGGATTACAAAGTTCAAAACTTGCATTGAAATCAAAGAGCAACCACCCAACGTACAAACTAACACAAAACTACAATAACTTTAAGTGCAGTCAGTTTCGTATGCGAAACTCTAGATATTAGACAGTCTTTAATGGGTGCCATCAGGGAGATTTAAGTGATGGACAGAGGCAGAGAGAAAGGCACCGCAACTGTAGTTTTCTAAGCTCTAGCTCTTAAGTCATCTTTTGTAAAATGCAAAAAGAATAAACTGAAGGCCATTTAATGTATAAAAATAATGATTACTTTAAATATTATCAAACATTTATTGGGTTAAATAGTTTTGCTTGGCTTAAAACTATCATAACTTGATCAAAACTCAAATTATTAATTTGAGTCTAATTTTTTGAGTCAGGTTTTATTTGATAAAACACTTCTGGCACATTTTTTTAGGGAATATATGTGTCTTTTTTGCTTATAAAAAATTTTAAAATGAACTAAACCCAAAAAAAACGAATTATGCTTTTCCTTGAAACTACCATAACTTGATTAAAACTTAAGCTGTCATTTTGTGCATGTTATTTTATATAATCTGTCTATATAGTCAATCTGAATCTAAATATTTAAATACCGTTTTTGAAGTAGAAGAAGAATTTAAGCCTTTTCATCCCCATCATAATATGCGATAGCCATTTTAGTCATCACATCTTTTATATTTTATGCTTGCAGCTAAACTAAAATTTATTTAATTTTCTAAAACTACGTATTTATGGTACATAATATTTGAATATTTCTATCTTTTCTCTCAACAATTTTGATATAGAAGTGTTCCCTAAAATATCATTCTATTCGTAGCTTTGTCATAACTCCATCGATTACCTCTCTGTTATCAATTTTATCATTTTTTTTTTTAATATTTAGTGATGAAAAAAGTAATATTTTTTATTACTGCGCAGCTTATTATCATATTATTAAAAAATTCGTTTGAAATGTCAAAATGTCTTTCGTTTTTATTATTTTTTCCATCACTGTAGTCTGCAGCTTAATTTAAATACAAATATTTCTTTTATAAATTTCTTACACATTTCTCTTTTATATATTTAATTTTTTTTTTTTTTCTGAAATATTTTAGTTAACAATTTTTCTTATATTTTCTAAATTTGCCCATTAATTTTTTAGCATTAGATTTTGCCTTTAAACTGTTTAATGGCCCACTGTGCAAAGCTTTGGCCTGAGAGCGCGTTAAATCTCAGCACACAACAGTAATAAGCACACACAGACACAAACACACATACACACACACACACACCATCACAGTAGTGATAAGAAAGCTCAGTCGCAAGTCACGTGCTGAGCGTGGACACAATAACAAAACACGCGAAGCTTTTCTTTTTTACAGGGAATGGTAAGGGGGGAAAATCACCATGAAAACGCAGAATCATTGTAGCACATGCTCCGTTGCTCCCGTGCCCTTTCCCCTGCCCTTTCCCTGCCCCCTTCCTGCTCCACGTTCAGTGCAACATTGTGGTCCTTGCGGTGCTTGCCACATGCTGAAAGTGAAATAGAGGCAACAACAACAACAACAATAACAATAAGGATATTATTGTGCGAGGACACGCACACGCGAGAGGTGAAAGTTGCGCTCTTTCTCTCCCTCTCTCTCTCTTTCTCACTCTACACTCAACTCGACTCGTCTCTCTGGGCGAGGGCGAAATATCCCTTGATGTCCCTTTCTCCCTCTTTTTATGCCCCTCTATAGATATTTTGTTTTTGTCGCGGTTGAATTTGGCACTTTTGTTGCTGTTGTTGTTGCTGTTGTTGTTGTTGGCAGCAGCTTTTGCAACATTGTTGGCTTCTCGTTGTGGCCCAGTTGTAGTCAGTGTCAGTCGTACCTTGGCCAGGATGTTGCCCGAGTCTGAGTCTGAGTCTGAAACTGAGCACATCCTTCTGGATGCAACTGTCTCGAGAGTCGAGTCTCGGTTTTCTCAGTTGTCTCAGTCTCAGTCTCAGTTTATCTCTGCCAGCGAATTGTTCTGTGTGCAACGCGGCGGATTTAACAAAAAAACAAATAATAATAAATAAAAACAACCAACAACAATAATAAATTAAATCAAATAATTTACAATACACAAATAAATAAATAAAAAGAACAACAAGAATTTTCAACCAAGTTAACAACGCGTTTCAGCAACAAAATAAAAATATAAAAATATAAAAAATACAAGAAACATTTGTAACACATTTTTTGCATATGAAATTCAATAATAAACAACAAATAATCACATTTTTTTAAGCATATATTATAAAAATTTAAAAAACAAACCAATAAATAAGCTAAAAAATAAAAAGAAAAAGTCGAAAAAATTTGTTCAAGGTTGCCAAAATGTTTTTTAAGTTATTTTCTGCAACATTTTTCAATTGCTGCAATAAACAAATAAAGTAAGTGTTTGTATGTGTGTGTGTGTGTGTGTATAGGTGTATGTGTGTGTGTTTGAAAGCATAAACAACAACAACAACAAAAGACGCGTAACCCAAAAATAAGAAAACAAAATAAAAACTCAGCTAGAAATTCAATTGCAATGCTAAAAAGAACAATAACAGCAAACACACACATACATACACTTACAGCACACACACACACACACACTTACAGCAAACACATACATATACATGTACAGTTTACATTTACATGTTGAGGCAGCGCCTGTTATGTAATATCCTGTTTCTAAAGCTGTCGCCTGTCATGTTACAACTTCCAGCAGGACTAGAATGTTTATCTCCCTCATTCTCTCTCTCTGTGTGTGTGTGTGTGTAGGTGTGAGGTCGTGCTGAGGCGGAAGGCGTGGCATGCACCTCAGCGAGTTTTGCTGCTAAAATGATTTACACACTTGGGCACGGCATTGAGACATTAGCACAACGACGAGCACAAGGACGAAGGACGATCCCTTTTTAAATATATATGTATATGCATATAGAGGCAAATACATACACAGCAAGAAAAATCAGAGATTTTGGCATTTATTCAAATCGAAAATTCCCTTAAATTCTCTTAAATCAAATACAAAATTATAAAATTCTATAGCGATTTTTGATTATCTAAGATTAATGTTTTCAAAACAAATTATTAAGTAATTAAAAAAAAGGATTTTAAGAAAATATACAACTAGAAATTAACAATAAATAAATACAAAATTTTATTAAAATAGTTTCAAATTTTAATTTAAAAATTTTAATTTTATTAATTTAGATTGTTCAATTTAAAAATGTTTAAAAGTCTCTTAAATTACAAAAAAATTATAATATTAAGTCACAAAATTTTCCATACTATTATTATTTGCTTCAAAATTGATTTTAGCTGTCAAGTTTTTGTTTGTTGAATTTTAAAATGTTTAAAAGTTTCTTAAATTTAAAAAAAAAAAAAGTTATGGTCACAAAAAGTTTCAATATTTTTATTAATTCCTATTTCAAATTTAGCTTATATTTTTTAGTGTCACAAATTCTTGTCAAAAATAAGAATTTTCGTAAGCTTGAATTTAAGCAAACTTTTTTTTACTGTGTATGTTCAGATGTTGTGATTCTCGTTCTCGTTGTTGCTGTTGTTGTTGTTGTTGCACGGGCGTGGTGTTGTGTTGTTGTTGCTGTGTTGTTGCTGAGTTGTTGCTGTGTTCTAAAAACATGCACATTTGTGACACTAATTCGATGAGCAATCGCTACAAATATATTCGAATATTACGCATACGCCGCATTGGCCGCAGGTCGAAGGTCGTCATCGAACAGATCAGAGAGAGAGAGAGAGAGATTTTTATTTTTATTCGCCTAATTAATGAAATGAAATGAAATGAAATGTGTGTCATAATGCGACAGACTACAGTTAGTAGGTCAAGTGAATGTTGAGGGTTGAGGTTGAGGGCCAAACTCTTTCCTTGGCCCAATCTCACTCCCCTCTATTCCCCTACTCTCCCCCTACCTTTACTCTTCTCTTCTCTGAATAGAAAAACGAGCAACGACGATGCGAGTAAAAGTTAAGTAAATAAATAGATGGGCGTGTTCTGTTGTTCTGTTCTGGCGAAACTTTTTCTCGGCCAAATTGGGCGCAGCTCTATTTCAGTTTGACTATAGTTTTAAAATGCAAGCAGCAATTTTATATATAATTTTTAGGACCAAGAATGTCCTCTAAATTGATGCTGCATTGGAATTTTATAAAATTTAAATGTCTAACAAATTTTATCATAGGAACGAAAGGTCGTTAACAAATTTTTGTATGGTAAACTTTTTAAATCTCGAAGATATAACAAAAAAATCTATAAAATTCTTCGTTCTGACTGACTGACGTGTAGGCCAAACGGTTAAGCCTAGAAAGCTGAAATTTGCACACAACATAGCTGTGACAACTTTGCGAAATCCGACCTTAAATCTTTAATTATTATCTAGAATTAGGTATATGTGACTTTTCATGTTTCTTAAAGGAGAGCAAAAATAATTTGTCATTTAAAATTAAAATAATATTTAATTAAGCAACTTTAACAATTGGTCGAAAAATACGTTAGTTGAGTTCCCGACAATAGGATACCAGTTACTTATTTAAAAATATACAAAAAAAATTATTGCATACTTTTAGGCACATACATAGCTTGAAACTTAAATCAGCCATTACTAACGTCCTGTTTGAACGATCTTGTTGCGATTTAGTAGGATTGTAGCTAATAATAATAGAAAATAGATTTTACAAGAATTATAGTTCAAATAAGATAGATATAGAATATATTTCAGCTATAGACTTCGGCACGCCGCAATAACGAAATTTATTCAATTTATAAATACAATAAAAAAAGTTTCACTTTAAGATCTAATTGTTATTATACTAAGCAATCTGTCTAACTGTCTAAGCACCTCACCTTTCACCCTTCACAATTCAACTTTTCAAACATTTTACTTTTCTTAAAATCACAATCACATAAAAACAAAAGATTTTCAATAAAATTTTTGTATCCTGCACAGGAAAATTAATTGACTCTGGCATGTTTCAAACGACAGTGCAATTTTCAATGTTTAAATATTAAAAACAATGCAATACTAAACGGTTAATGTTCCATAGTAAGTTTAACTAAAACATTTGTACAAAGTATCTAAAAACATGTCAATGTTCAACTAAAACTTAAACTGACAAATTAAATCTAAATAATAAACAGTGCCAAACGACACAAAAATTCTTAAACTAAAAACATAAAAAACGCAACTTCAACTAAATTAAACTACACACAAATCTTGCACGTAAATAAACAAATAAAAAGGTAAGTTAAGGGCACAACTTTTTCTATTCTATTTTCATCTAATTGTTTTTAAATGATACATGTTTTTAAAAGCGATTCTAAATGTTGTACTTGATCTTTTCGTATTTTATGCACCTTTTTTAATGCAAAAAAAGAGGAGGAAAATGTGGGAAAATTGAAGAAAATTTAAAGATATTTTTGAGAAATAATAAACTAATGAAATGAGAAATATTTTGTATACCTGGGTAATTTATTTTTGTAAAATATCAAAAATTATGAAATTAAAATTTCGAATTTTTATACAAAAATAAAGAAGGAGTATGTAGGAAATTATATATGTTTGAAAGCTCTTAAAAAATATATACAGGCCTGTTCCGATTTTCACTTTTTATTTTATAGCATTTAGTGAAATGCATTTATTCACTTTTCATTTAGGCAAAGTATTTAAAAATGCTCGTTTTTCACTTTATCGGACTTAAACTCATCAACTCAAAGTGAAATAAATCCGTAGAACTTCGCCGAAATGGTATTAGAGCAGTTTAAAGAAATTCACTTCCGCAAAATCTTACTGAAAGTGAAAACCGGAACAGGCCTGATAATCTGTGTCTGCATTTTATGGGAAATATTTCGTATATTGTATCTCTATTTCTGGTTTGGGTTATTAATTTTGTGACATATCAGAAATTTTGAAAAATGTTTTGTTGCTGTTTTCAATACAAAGTTGTCAAGGACTTACCTTAAAATGTATGATAACTAATATCTACATATGTAGGTGGTTCGGTAATTTTTGAAATAACGAAATAAATTATATATGATTTTAATGTTTGACTGACTCATGAAGTTTTAAAATATATGTTTTTAATAATTAATGGCTGATAGTTGAGAAATCAAATAATAAGCAAGTGTAAATAACAATTTTGTGAGAAAGTTATTGATTTAAATATTCTCTAGAGTTGTTTACACGTTTGAATCTGATTTTAGACTTCATATTTTAAAATTAATAGTTCATTAAATAAAATTAAACTTACCCATGGCTCTTTTTTAACTGCCAGCTAAGTTTATAACTATAATTACTATTAAAAATTCCCTTTATAATTGTTTTTTTTTTCACATTATTTACTTAGTTTAAAAATCTTTGCAATACAAAATAGCTTCCAGTTCACTTTTCTCTCTCAAGCAATTCAATAATTATCCTAAAAAGTGCCTAATGTCTAGTTAGGGATTTGGGAATGGCAACTTTTGCACGGCCAGATTCCAGGCGGGCAAACCGCGACACACATAGACACAGCAGTTGTAGATCTTGGGCTCCACTTGACCCAGCTGAATGCTGGCCAGGATCGAGCAGAGACTGCCCATTTGATAGTCCTGGAGTTGTTCCGCCGTGCGACTCAGATCTTTTTGTGCTGTGGAGTTGAAGATAAAGTGTGAATAATTTGATTCTGTATTGAATTTCGGGAGTGTGCTACCTTTGACCGTGCCCTGGGAGACCCAAGCAGCCCGATCGATCTGTGTCCAGGGCTCAACCTGTTGATTCGAGGGCGCAATCCAGCGACTCAGTAAATGGGCCGACACATTGTCCATGTTGCCGTCGAGAGCGGGCATCAGAGTGCCCACGACAGTGGGACAAAGTGCGCCATGATAGTAATCCTGGGCACCATACAGGGCACTGTAGAGTCCCGTGCTCATCACGCGCGTGGAGTCGCAGCCAAAGAGAAAGACGACGCCGCGGATGCGATTGCGATAGATGACGCGACTGGACACGTACTGCAGGGTGGAACCGTGTCCCGCGTAGACAAAGCAATCGGCCTTGAAGGCCTGCTCCGTCATCGTCTGCTCGGTGGGCAGCGTCTCGAACATGTGCTGCCACTGGGGCAGCCAATACTCGAGGAAGCCGCGCAGTCGTCGGCCCGAGTTGGCCAGATCCCCGTCGGGATTGATGAGACTCATGCCGCGCTGAATGTCGACCGTGTAATAGCCGTGCTGTATCTGCGCCTTGTGGCACTTGTAGAGACGCCACAAGCTGTGCAGCGATTTGATCCTCGTGCACTCCTGCATCGGTGCCAGCTGCTCCCAGTGCATGTGATCCAGTCTCTCGTCCACCACGAGTATGAGCGGAAAACGCTTCACAGCCAACGAATTTTCCAGCTCCAACTGTTGCCATTCGTTGGCGCAATTCTTGAGCAGCTCATAGACGAGCAATGCCTCAGTCTCATTGGGATTGGGATTCTGACTCTGATTTGAACTCAACTCGCTGCTCAGCTGCTTCATCTCGGCGCGTGGCAGGCGATTCGCATGCAACGCCGCCTGCGACAGCAGAATCCTCTGGTGATTGCTCCACTTGTGCTCCACACAAAACTCATCCACGCGCCTGAACACAATCTTCGTCTGCTGCTCCACGGCGGCGCTGGGATAACGCTTGCCCAGAAACATGCAGCAATAGGGCGAAAAGACGCTGCTCAGCTCGTTGATTAGTTTCTGAAAGGGTTTAAAAAATATATATATTTTAATTGATGATAAGTGTATAATAATTAAAATATATATGAAACTATTTAGCAATGAAATCTTTTGAAAATGATGGCAAGTTATCAATTCTTAAATGAACTTATTATTTGTTCTCTATATCAGATTCTAACAAGCTTACAAAAATGATTTAAATCAATTAGTTCATATTATTTAAAATAAAATTATTATATATAAAAAAATATATGGATTAATAAGTTAATTAGTTAGTTAATTAAATGTTTGAAATGATATTAATTAAAATATCTATTTAGCAAATAAATCTTTTAAAAAAGAGAACAAATTATCAAATTTAAATGGACTTATTACTTGTTTTCTATATTCGATACTATTCAATAGATAAATACAATTAAAATTAAAATATGTACTAATCTATTTTGGAAATAGACATTTAAAATAGAGACCAAGTTATCAAATTTTAAATAGACTGTAGCTTCATTTAAAAAACAATTATTCAATCGGTTGTTTAGCAGCTAAAAGGAATTTTTATGGCAAGCTTTAAGCAAATTAATATAGATTTAAAAAATATAAAGTATAGAATTTATATTGATTAATTAAAAGTGAATTTATTAAATCTAAATAGTCAAGCTATTGATTTGAAAACTATTTAAACAAATTTAAAAAAATGAATTTTAGCAAACAAAATTAAATGAAAAAGTAGAAAAAAGACAAAGTCTTAAATATTTCTAAAAATAGACCAATTACTTATTCTTTATGTTAGATTTTACATACTGAAAATGTAGCTTTCTTTTAAACAGACCAAAAATTATTAGAAACACATTATTGGCAGTAATTGACGAATATAATTAAATGATACAAGTTTAAATGCAATACACAAATCTATTTAGGAAAAAATTAGGAAAAAATACCAAGTCAAAAATATTAAAATAGACCTGTTACTTGTTTTCTATTTTAGACTGTAGCTTCATTTTAAACAGTCCAAAAATTATTTAAATTCTTCAAAAATTAATTAATAAAAATATGTTGCATTAAATCCGAACTTTTCTCTATTTATAACAGGGACCGTAATCATTATAAGTTATATAATAAAAATTACATAGTAATGATTATATTTTAATTTTTAACAATTTTGATTAGTATTAATAATTATTTTTGAGTAATTTTATAAAACTTAGACCGTAATCATTATTTTTGATCATAAAAAAAATAAAACTCAAAAATAATGATTATTAATGATTTTTACTTTTTTCTTCACTGATAATAATTATTTTTGAGTAATTTTTTAAAACTTAGACCGTAATCATTATTTTTGATCAAAAAAAAATAAAACTCAAGAATAATGATTATTTATGATTTTTATTTTTTTCGCTCAAAATAAAACTCAACGGTATTTACGGCCTCTGGGTTAAATATTTTGCCAATATTATTTTTTATTCTTATAAATGAAACCTAAAGCTACCTCCCAGCCTAAATTTTTTTTTCTAAAATTTTTTTTTTAAAAAATGAAACAATTAATTTATTGTATATTTCAAATGATTAATTGTTTACTTTTTTTTTAAAAAAATTTTAGAAAAAAAAAATTATGCTGGGAGGTAGCTTTAGGTTCCATTTATAATAAAAAATAATATTATAAAAAAATTTAACCCAGAAGGCGTAAACTACTGTTGAGTTTTATTTTGAGAGAAAAAATTAAAAATCATTTAGGCTGGGAGGTAGCAAAATAGGTATAATATTGGCAAAATATTTAACACAGAGGCCGTAAATTACCGTTGAGTTTTATTTTGAGCGAAAAAAATAAAAATCATAAATAATCATTATTCTTGAGTTTTTTTTTTTTTTATCAAAAATAATGATTACGGTCTATGTTTTAAAAAATTACTCAAAAATAATTATTATCAGTGAAGAAAAAAGTAAAAATCATAACCTTAAAAATCATGACGGAAACGCAGAAATTAAGAAAAAATAAAGATTTTGGTGTAAACCATTTTTTTCTAGGTCCACTAGAAGTGTGTGATTTTTTTAGTTAAACAAATAAAAATAATCATTATTTACGGTCCCTGATTTATAATCTTGTGCTCTTATAATTTTTGTCCTAAATTTAAGATAATCTTCAGTCTTTCAAAGTCTAGTCGAGTCAATGCCCTGCATATTGATTTACTCTCATTGTCCAAACAATTACTTGTCATACTGTACGCTGAGTATTAACCACCTTTAAGTCATCGCCAAATGCGTGCAGTTTCTTCCAATATGTGGCCTTCGCCTCCTGCGTGATGGCCAGCGGATTGACGGTGACGACACCTCTGAAGCGCTCCACCAGAGTGCCGTATTCCTTGAAGATGCCGCCGAGTGCGTCGCCGTCAAAGTGCAGACAAGTCGGACCCAATTCGGGACTGCGACAATGGCGCAACAGTGCCACATAAATGTCACCTTTGGCCACGGCAATGTCGTAGAAGGTGGAGTACGTTGTGGCCGTGTTGAAGCTCTTGCTTAGTTGCAGCACACACCACTCCGGGGGCAACTGTGCGCACACACTCGCAATGCGTGTGAATCCCCCAACGGGATCCTCACAATCCTCCAGAAAATCCAGCGGATCAATCGCAATCTCCTTTTCCTTAGTCTTTGCTTTCTTTTGCTGCTCCAGTTTCTTTTGATGCTTCAAAATGTTGCACAGAAATGTGTTGCTGCAAAAAGGGGGGAAGCTTGTTTATACAGTGTGTCAAGTAATTTATTGGACAGAGAGATGAATTTACGTTATTTATAAAACTAGAAAGGAGAGAAATCTAAAAATGGGGCCAATTATTTATATTTTTTACTTGATCAAAGCAATTATTTACAGTGTATCAAGTAATTGTTTTGACATAGAAACTAATTTACGAACAAAAACTTTTTAACTATTTTCAAATATTAAATTTGAATATTTTTAATTTCGTCAAAACAATTAAAGCTCTAACTGTACACAGTATTTAAAGTAAATATTTGGACTAAATTAAAAATATTCCGTTTTTATAGAATTTTGTATTGAATGTATTAAATTAACTCCATGCAATACATTTATAAAAAACACACTGTTTTCAATCTGTCTAAACAATTAATTGATCTACTGTACATCTAATGCCGGGTTCACACTGCCTCACAGTCAGTCTATCACAGTACAGTGTGAACCCGGCGTAACTCTATTCAAAGAACAGTTGAAGCAATAATTTAGCTACGACTGCACGTTATCAAGCACTGTTTAAAGGATATTCACTGTCTCGGCTATTCCCTTCCCCCCTCCTCACACACACACTCACTTCTTGTAGTCGCCTTTCTCTCTCGCACTCGCTGCATTCAGAATTTCCATTGTGTTTGGCGTTTGATTTTCCATTTCCTGGGCCTCCGTTATCAATCGCATGTCCGCACACTGGAACAACGCTCGCACCTGGTAATAAATCGAGTGCTCCACGTTGCCATTGCGATATTCTTCGTCCCGCACGCAATAAATTATATTCTAACCAAAAGACAACAACAAAAATTAGTTGCAATAATATAAACAGTTAAATTCTTGCGCTCACCTTTGGTTTCGGGTCCCACCTGCACACTGTGCACTCCGCGCATTTCGCTGTCCGTCGCAGCCGCGTCGCACATGGCTTTAATTAGCTGTTGCTGTTCTTATAATTAATTTTGAATTATTATTTGCAGAATTCGCGCCGTCGACATTTAATTTTTGCATGCCACAAGTTGTTGTTGTTTTCTAGTGTTGGGTTGCTCATGAGTGAGTGAACAAAATAGAGTTGCTCCCTGAAGTGAGCAAGTGAACATGTTCCTTCCAACTTGCTCTTTTTTGCTCACTTGCTCAGTTGCTCAGTCTTGTTCAGTTGCTCTGTTTTGCTCTTTTTTGTTCAGTTGTTCATCCTTGTTCAGTTGTTCGCCCAAATGTTCTTATTCTTTATTTCATTTGCGCTCTGAATTCTGTTACGACGGCACTTTGCGTATATTCGTTAGCTCATTTTGGAGAAAAGAAAATATAAAGAAGTGAAGGGAAATCAATACTTCATTATTTTACTTTTTAATTTGGTTGTTTGTTATGAAGGGAATATATTATCATTATTTTATTTTTAATTTTGTTACTTTAGTTTTATTATATTATACATAATAAAGTGATGAATCCGATTTTAATTGAAAGTATGAAATGTATAACGTATGAAATTTTTGATTTGTGTCGCAGAGCAGTGAGTGAGCCACTGAGCTACTGAACAAGTGAGTGACTGAGCAACTGAGCAAGTGAGCAACTGAGCAAGTGAGCAATCTGAACAAGTGAGCAACTGAACAAGTGAGCGATCTGAGTGAGTTGACTCACCTAAAAAAAAAGAGCAAGTGAACATGTTCACCTAAATGAGCAATGTTTACCCAACACTAAAGCGCAGCGTTGACTGGGCCGATAACAAATACAACTCGGCGTGCTATCGATAAGTTTAAGCGATGTATCGCAGCTATCGCTTGTTTAGCTGGTATTTTTTAGCGCATTTTTGCTGGCAGCGCGCGTTTTGAAGAGAAAAATTTAAGAGTTGTTATAAATTTAATTATAATAGTAACAATTAATAGTTTTGCATATTTATGTAAAGAAAATGTTTGCAAGAAATCTATTTGTATCAATTTATCTACAAAGTAATTAGTTTTAAGTGCATTTTTCGCGGTTAAATGGTAAAGAACTAAAAACAATATTTAATAGTAAAATTTATTAACTTTAACTTAAAATACCTACAATGTCTACAGAGCCGACAACAAACACTTTATCAATCCAAAACAATTCAAATAAATATGTCCTGTAGTTGTTGTTGTTGCTGTTGTTGTGAATTCATTCATAAAAACGCAGCGCTCGCAAGGTGGCGCTCTTGTTGTTGTTGTTGTCGGGCAGAGCTTTTGCGCAGCGGCGCAGCTGCCCAAAAACACAGCCCGAAAAGTGTGTCAATCTCTCGTGTCTAACACACACACACACATTTAACCACACCCTCCAGTTGCCCTATAAAAACCTTACGCAACAACAAAGCGACACACATTGCCAATTACTGCAACAACAAATGCACAACAGCAACAAACACAATGTAAAATGTCAAAGCTCATTTTCAATGTTTTTGTTGTTTTGTTGTTGTTGCCTTTTTTTGGCTGCAGGCGCGCCTTTTTGCTGCCCGCTGTCGCTGCCGACGCACGCTGCAGTTTCTAATGACGTTGCTTAAGGAGATAACGACAGCAGCGACGCGACGTCAAAGTTGAAGTTGACGTTGTGCGTGGGGCGTATGTAAGTGTGTATGTGTGTGTGTGTGTGTGAATGTCTGACGTCAGTGAGGCTATTCCGTTAGTTTGTTGCTGCTGCTTGCACTGTGAATGCGGTGTCTGCCCCCTCCCCCCCATTTTCCCCTCACACGCACTGCTGCAGCCAACGCTCTCTCTCTCTCTCTCTCACTCTCTCTCTCTTATAGTCCTTTGGACCGGTATATTCAAAAATACATACAGTAAGTCAAGTAATTAATACAATCACTTGGTTTTAAAACTTAAATTTAAAATAAAAAAATTAAATTTAATATTATTAAAAATTCTTTAATCAATTAATAACGAATTGTTATTTTTTTTTTAATTTGTCCACAGAATTACTTGACACACTGTATGTATTTATATGTTGGTAAATGAATGCAGCGTGACTAAAATTGCTCGTATTATTATTGATGCAGCATCCGCAGCACACAAAGTCAACAGCAACAACAAGAACTTGACGAAAAGCTTTCGTTAAATATTGAATGCACGCCGACGCAGCAGCCGCTCTCTCCCACTCCCGCTCTCTTTTTCTGACTCTCTCTCTCATGTGTACTGTTGCGCTGCCGGCGTCGCTGTCAACGGCGCTGCTGCTGCCAGCAGAGCGTGGAGCTTTCAGCATCCTTTCTACTTATTAATTTTGATGTTGCTTTTCACTTTTACTTTGTGTATGTTTCAAACGTGCCTCAGTCTCCGTATGTGTGTGTGTGACAGTGCTGAGCAAGTCCGTTAAATCCAATGGCAATCATCTGTTGTTGTTGTTGTTGTTCTTTCAGTTGCAACATTGGTCATAAAAAAGTTGTTGTTGTTTTTTGGACAAATTCTAATTTTTTGACCACAGTGAGCGCCATTAAGCAACCCACACACACAAGCGACGAGAACCCGTCTGCATTATTTATGAGCCACTGTTAATGCAAAAGCTTGCTACGTACATACATACAGTATGTCAAATAATTATTTGGACAATGCAAAGTAATACCAAAAATAATAATATAAGCTATAATTATAAAAAAATATGCAATTAATGAAGTAAATTAAAATACAGTTAAGCAAGTAATTATTTGTACACAAAAATTATCATATTTGTTTTTAACAAATCAACAAGACGAGCGAGAAAAAAAGTGTAGCATGCTTTTAGGCAGTAACAAAAATATCACAATTCATAAACTGAGAAAATAACAAATCAAGAGTCAAAACAAAAAAGTGAATAAAATTACAAAATTCTTTACATTTATATTGTGTCAATACAATTACCGCACTGACTGTGTGTGCAATATGTTTGCCTGTCAAAACAATTACATGACTAACTGTAGGCAAGTCTACCTGAGATGGGGTTGGGGAAGGGTTTAGTGGAAGAAGGGGGGGGGGGGGGAGGTCGCGTACGCCTAGCAAATTATAACATTAATATTACATTAACACACACATCAACATGCATGCTCACACACACACACACGCGCACACACATGCATCGGGGAGACATTAAAGTGAAACTTTCATTTGACGTCCTAAGAGCAACAACAACAACAATTACAATAACAACAGCAGCACGCGACATGTAAAATAAATGTAACAAAATGCGTACGAACACGAAGCAGGCAAAAAAGAGAAAGAGAAATAGCAGCAGCAGCAACAACAACAATAAGCAGAACAGCAGCAGCGGCGTCAGCGTCAGCATCAACACAAAAACAACAGCAGCGCAGGAGCGACAGCAGCAGCGACGTCGACGTCGACAGCAGCCACCCCAAAAGAAAAAATATTGGCACACATTCCAACAGTTGCAGCGATGCTAGCAGCGGCAGAGATGCCCGCTCAGCTGACGCGGCTGCTGCTCTCTCTCTCTCTCTGCCGCTGCTGGCGCTGTCTATGCTGCTGCTGCCTCTGCTGCTGCTGCTGCGGCTGCTGCTGCCTTTCGTTCATTCGCTCGCAAAGTCAAAGCGATTTTCAAAGTCGACGGTTGTGTGGCTCGCGCTGCTTAAAGCTACGTTTGCTGCTTGCCCAAAAGCAACTGACAAAACGCTTTTAAACACTTGTAAAAAAAACACTAACACACATACACACACATACATATGCAGACAAACACACACGCATACACAAAATAACTTTTAAAAGAAAAGATACAATAAAGTAAGCAAGAAAAATCAACAACAAAACGAGCGAGCAAAAAAGTGTAGCATGCTTTTAGGCAGCAACAGAAAAATCACCTACGCAAATTGCATGCGATTTTTGCAATAACCAAAAAAAAAAAAAACAGTGGCATCTAAAACAGTGTGTGCAAATTTGTGCGTGTGAAATTTAAAATGTTTAATGAAAAAATAATTAATTAATTGTGAATTTTAAGTAAATTAAGGTGTGGTGATTTATGCAACTTTTTAGACACACACACACAGGCACAGGGCGGCGACACACACAAACACACACAGGAGAAGGGATGGGGGTGGGGGGAGAGCAGCGCAGCGACTGCACATACCTCTAAGCTCACACACACACACACGCACATACAGACAAAATAAAGGATAACGACGACGAAGCAGCAAGCAAAGCAAAGAGGCAAAGAAAGAAATCGAAATTAAAATATATGTTGAAATAAGGAGAAGAAGATGATGGAGAAGAAGAAGAAGGGAGAAGGCAATTTTTGGCTGTCGCTGTAATTCGAAGCTCATCTGCGCTGGCCGCTGCTGCTCTCAGAGCTGCTCTTTCTCTCTCTCTGCTCTTTGTGTGCGTGCGTGTGCGAAGCTCAGCTGCGCTGCCTGCTGCGCTGCTACCTCTGTCAGCATCCTCGCTCTCTCTCTGTGTGTGCGTTCGTCAAGTGAAAACATTTCGTGTTTCGTCAAGTTTTGTAGGTATTTTGGCAGGCTGACACACACACACACACACACACACGCACATACAAAGTCTGCTCGTCATCTGCTGCTGCTGCTCAGCCGCTCTGCTGCTGCGAACAGCGAACAGTGAATAAAATAAATACCTACAAATATATTTAAAAATTCAAACTCCAAAAAAAAATAGCAGCAAATAAATATAAAAATGTATTAAATATAAGCAAAAACAAAAACACACACAAGTTTTTAAAAATCACAAGCACAAGGAATTGAAGTTAAAACAGGCAAAAGGAAAACCGAGAAAAATCGCTGTGTGTGTTTTTCCCCGTGTGTGTGTGTGTGTTTTTTTTTGGCCAACAAAAAAAAAAGCAGGCAAAAGGCGTTGCCAAATCAAAAGCGGCACACGGTTAATTAAACTAAAAAAATGTATTAAAATAAACAAATTTGAAATGAAATAAATGAAATTAAAATTTAAAAATTACAATCAAAATAACTTAAACTAAAATTGAAAAACAAACAGCACGAAATTTCTATAGAGTTCAAAAAGCATAAATTAATCATACGCAGCGTGCAACAAAGCGAAAAAAAAAGACACCAAAAGAAATAGTGAAAGAATAGAAGAAAGGCATTAATAATACACACAACAATCATATACATACATATACATGTATACATTATATATAAGGCATATAAAAGTATATAAAGGACGCGGCTGTTCTATTATTTAACTGCCTTTCAACGCCACCTTTCAACTTGCAACTTGACGAAGCTCAATTGAAAGCCGCTTTCAACGACACAGCATCACTTCAAAGAGAGTGAGAGAGCGACAGAGAGCGAGAGCGTGACAGTGGCAGCGACGTCAACGTCAATTCGCTCAATATTCTCCAATTCTCAACTTGGCTTTTGACTCCACCAAAAGCACAAAAAAAAAGAAAAAGAAATAGGAAAAAACAGTTACCAAAATAAATAACAACTGACAGCTGCTGCTGCTGCTGCTTCTTACTGCTTGCTGCTTACTTTGTCCTGCTCTTCGTCCCGCTCTTCGTCCTTCTCTGCTGCTTGAATTGAGTCTCAAGTGCACAATTTGCAACGAACTCTAAGCAATATATTCACCAAATAAACCAAATAAACAAACAAATTGCAGCTCTAATTGTTACTTAAATCAACAACAACAACAAATATAATAAATAAACAAATAAAAGAAAAGAAAAGGAAATAAGACGCAATGGGTGCCAAGGAAAGTGTCGAGGCAGCCGTCAAAATGAATGCCGATGGCTGGGGACACGTGGAGGTGTGTATTTCATTTAATATCATAACATAAAAACAATAAATAATTAAATAAAAACAATGCAGTAATTCAAAAATATTAAAATAAAATAAATAATGATATTTTTTAAATATATTTTTATAGTATTCACTAAATATCTTGTGTGTACAAGTTAATCTTGTAAAATAAACCTTTTTACGACGCTTAAATCTAGTGATGATTAGTAGTGATAAAAATATCCAAGATATCTAAAACTAATTTTTTTTCCAAAGTGCCGAATGCCAAATATTTTTTTTTTTTACAAATGTTTGTGTTACATTTAATATTGTTAATATTTTTGACTTCAAAATACCTGTCCAACGATATATAGAACATATCTGTAGCTTTAATCGTTTGCATACTGTGGGCGTGTCAATTTAAGCGGGCTTTAGCGATATCCCGCTAAACTAATGGATTTTACAGAAAGTCGTAAAACAAACGTTTCTAGTTTTTTGATAGGGAAGCTTATAAAAGAGGTGTATATAACGTAATGTTATGACTAAATAAAATAAAGAACTTGATAAAAACAATGCAGTAGTTTTAATCAAGAAATTAGTATAACAAATAATATTTTTATTTTTAGAGTATTTATTATAAAAATAAACAAATTTTACTTTACTTATTATCTTGTGTCTTCAAGTTAATTTAATAACTAAATAATTTTGGACCTATTAATCAAGCTCCATAAATAGCTCATTATTGGGAAACATCTCTAGTTGATTTTTATTAATTTTTTTTTTTTAAATTGGCAGTGGAATGGAAAATAATAATTACATTAGAATTAAAACTCTAACTCCTATAAAGAAGGTGTTATTAATTTAAGATTATAACTCAAATCAAATAAAAACAAACAAATAAAAGCAATAAAATAATAAATTATATTTATTTTATTTTTATTGTGTTTATTCAAAATAACATTGCAGTAATTTAAAAATATTAAAAAAATAATAAACCATATTTTTTGTTTGTTTTTTTCTTGTGCTAATTATAAAAATATGAAAATATTACTTTGTTGAATATCTGTGTGTACAAGTTAATTTAATAACTAAATAAGTTTTGTTCTGTTCAAAATCAAAGAATAAGAATTATTATTTAATTATATTTAATTAAAAAATTCTAAGTTTTAATTATAATGGTAAATAATAAATATAATCAAAACTCACAGATGTAATAAAAAGATTCTTTAATGATTTTTATTCTTTAATGATCTAATTGCTCAATAGTTTTTTAAACACACCCCTTAATGCCATCTTCAGGTAACTGTCACTTTGTCAAGTTGTCAATTGGCTGTGGCACAGACAATTCAATCTGTCAATCTGTCAATATGTGACCAGACTGTGACCCAAAATTGCCGAAACTGTCGCTACTTTTATTCCTGATTGCATTTTGATGAGCAGACGACAAGAGAGAGAGATGGAAAAAGAAAAGAAAAGAAAAGAAAAGAGAGCTAGATTGAGTGTTTGTTGATTGATTTTAAAAATAAAATTGGACGCTGCAAATAGCAGATGAAGAAGAAAACACGTGTGGCATCCACTTGATGAACGGGCCACAAAAAAACATGTGGGCCAACAAAATTTAAATAAATATATTTATCTCTCAATCTCTCTTTCTGAAGCTCTTGAGCATAAAGATCGCTGTGTGGGCGAGCAACCAACTCTTCAGATTATCAGAGAGACAACGACAGAGAGAGAGAGAGAGACAGTCAAAGAGAGAGAAAGAGAGAGAAAAACGTCGCATTTGAATGAATGAAAATGCGCTTGGATTTTCCACCGATTTTTTTTCTTCTGTTTTGAGTTTTTAGTTGTTGGCTTGAGTTTGTGGCGTTCAATTGCGAGTTTTGTCATTATTTCTGTGAAACGAAAGAAATATTTATATAAACATTTATTAAACAATTCGAAAACGGTCGTTAACAGGTGTCTGCTCGGTAAATGCTGTAAACAGAAATAGATAAAAATCAACGAGTAGAAAAATAAATAAACAGTCAAAATATATGTAAAAGAAACACACATTTTTAGATATATAATTATTTTCATTTATTAAGGTGTGCTCAAGGAATTTAAAATTAAATTTATATAAATAAAAAAGTGGCAGCCAGTCGGCAAATGTGCAACATGTGGCGTTGATTGTGAGTGTCTGTCTCAGTGTTGCCAGAATTTTATAAAACAAGCTAGATTTAAAAATACAAAAAAAATAAAAACATTAAATATACCACCAAATAGTTAAGCTTAAATAAACTCAAACCAAAAAAAAAAACAACAATTTAATTTTAAAAAGTATTTGTGTTTTTCAAAAAAAAAAGCTAGATCTAGCATAAAAGAAGCATACGCTTAATTTCAGTCAAAAACTAAATGCACCCAAATAAATAATTTCAGTTAAAAAATAATATTAATATTTGTTTATTTAAAAAAAAGCTAAAAATTAGTATCAGTTTAAATGCAGTAAAAAAAAAAAAAAAAAAACAATTTTAAAGGCTTTTTTTTATAAATTTTCAAATAAGCTAAATCTAGCTAAAAATATTATGAACTTTAATGCAATCAAAAAAGCAAAGAATTTATTAAAATAAGCTTTTTTCTAAACATTATATTATATTTTAAAAGGAGCTAGATTTAGCTTTAAATTAGTTTAGCTGGCAAAACTGATTCTGTGTATTGTCAAAAGATATGAAACTCACCTCGAGATCGGATCAAATCAGAAATATTAAGTAAATAAGCTAGATCTAGCTAAAAATATATTAAGATCTAAGCTTAAATGCATTAAAAAACAAGGAAATTGTAATAAATTAAAAAAGCGATTTTCAATATTTTAAAAACGTAAAATTTTTTTAATTTAAAATATTTTAAAACAAACTAGATTTTGCTTTAAATTTGCAACACGGGCAACACTGATTATGTATATTGTTAAAATATATGAAACTCACCCCGAGATCTAGCTAAAAATTGTGAAAGCTTAGATTTGTGATGATATATAAAGTTTATTTTTAATAATTGAAATATATTATTTAAATATTTTTTAATATGCGCTACATTTTAAAAATTAAAAACAAACTGCTTAAAATATTTTAAAACAAGCTAGTTATAGCTTTAAATTAGCTTTTCTGGCAACACTGACTATGTGATTATGTGCAGTGTCAAAAGATATAAAACTCACCCCGAGATCGGATCAAATCAGAAATCAGAAATCAGAAAAACACAAATCAAAGCAGAAACTTCAAAGCACTTTTTTCCGCTGGAAATCTTCAAGGTGTTGTTGTTGTTGCTGGTTGTTGTTGTCGCTCTTGTTGTTGTTGTTGCTGTTGTTGCTGTGTTGACACCTACACGTTAAGCATTTGTGGCATGCGGCATGTGGCGCGGTCAGAAGCAAGAAGCAGCTTTCAACTGCATTTTGGCCAACACAAATATCGTTGAACTCTCTCGTTTCGTCTCGTCTCGTTTCGTCTCTTTCTCTCGTTCGCACCTCGCTCCAACGGCGTTAATAACTTAACCATGCGTGGGTTGATTCAAACGTTTCAATCTCAGTCACAGTCACAGTCAGTCTGTGTGTGGTTCAACTCAAATGTTGCCTAATACTATTTGGCTGAAGTTGATTCAAGTTCAAATATGCATTTTGATTTATGCGTTGGATTCGAATATTTTTAGCTAAAAGTCACATACGTTTTTAGGCACTGTTGAGTTTTCTTTTGTCATGTTTCTTGTTGGGTTTGTTTAAGACTGAATAATTGCCGGAAATTTAAGCTTACACTGGTAAAAATGTTGCCTCAAATTAAGATTATCCCAAAAAAACAAGAACTGTCCACAAAAAAAAATTTAAAACATTTTGATTATGTTTGCATTTTATGTTGAAAGTTGAGTTTTTCTATGAAATAATTACGACAAATATATTTTTGAGTTTAGAAATCATTTTTTTTTTTTATCAGTGCTCAAAATATTTTTAATTTGAATTGGAGTAAATTTTTTTACAACAAATATTTGTTTATAAAAGTATTTTTCTTTCCTGGTTTTTGTAAATGTCCGTAGATTTTTAAGAATTTTTAATTGTCAAGCTGATGATTTTAAATCCGAGTTTTTTTTTTAGAATTAAGCTATTTACAGAAGAAAAATTCTCCAGGTTTCCAGAATCAAATCAATCCCAAACGGTGTCAAAAGTCCGGTTCGAAATACTTGATCAATATAAGAATTTATAAGAATTTTATGCTTGAACTAATTATTGCAGGCTTATTTGGAATTGTGACATTTAGTTGATTTTATTCGCTAAATTCAAAATAGTTGAAAATTGCAGTTTTTAGTAAAATCAAACTTGCACTTTTGTGGGTTTCTGATCCACTAAATTTTTATTTCGATTTATTCCTATCACCTAAAATTTAGTTTTGATTTTTACTAATTTAATAATATTAATAGTGCTATTTGTTGTGTTACGTACTCAAATAATGATGCGATCGATTCAAGGGTTCAATATGAGTATAATATACAACTAACTTTATTTAGCACTGTTTTGCTTCTGTTACATACTATGTTATTCTAACAATAACATTATGTACATTACCATAGAAAGATGTTATATGATAGAATAATGTATAAACAATTACATTGGCTGGAGAAATATTATATATTTAGGAAAGTTCTGTCAATTTATAAGAAGATTTTAAAATATATAACAATATTTATGTCCACAAAATATTTAGAAAAGAATTTCCAAAGTTGCTATCTTTGGATTGCTTAAGCTCTTCTTTTTTATTTCAATTCTAAACTTGGGCTACAAATCTTTTAAACTATAGGTGAACTTTTACAATCGCTTTAAAGACATGTATTTTAAGTTTGTTCTTAGCTTTGCAGCTAAGATTTAATAGATATATTTTACTAGTAACATTTCTAACTATTTTCTTCTCTCTCTCCCAATTTTAGCAGCGAGGCAGTCGCTACCACGGCCATCGGCACAATCAACGCTCGCAGTCGCTGAATCGCGGCCAGGCGCTTTCGCAGGCGGACGTGAGCGGCATGTGGTGACATCGGGGTGCCTCTGGTAAAGGTAACATCTAACTAACATACTTAGACTACCTTGACTTCAAGATCATTAACATATTTTCGAAATTGATTTAGGAACTGCGGCGGGCTGTGCTAACTGCGCCATGGGCAACAAACTGAGCTGTTCCTGTGCTCCATTGATGCGCAAGGCCTATCGCTATGAGGATTCTCCCTGGCAGAGTTCCCGTCGTCGCGATGGACATTTATTGAGGTGAGCAACGATCAACGAACATAAGGTTGCAAGTACACCCAGCGAAAAATGCGTACTACAAATAAATGTAATCATAATACATTTTCTATATATGGAAAACGTTTTAAAATATTATAAAAAAACTTTGATTTAACTTAAATTCGAATATCAGAAGTATTTGACAAGACCCAATGGTAAAACTGTTTTACATGTAAAGTTGAGTTAACGACTATAGGATAAATATTAAAAAAAAAAGTATTGCATACTTTTAGGCACTCACATTGCTTATAAACCTAAATCAGCCATTACCACCTTTCTATTTGTCCGATGTTGTTGCGATTAAGTTGGATGATAGCTAATAATAGTATTTAATTACCTAATTAATTAATTCGTGATTTACAGAGGTGGAACAATTTTTAAACAACATTTGATAAAAATTTAACAGTTTATCGACTCATTTAGTCATAAATTGTATTTTTGACAATATTTATTTATTTTATTAAGCTTTAAATCAAAGATTTTACATGTATTAATCATTAAATCATAGTTCAAAATAGTTTAATCAAAGTGTAAATGTATGTATCAACATTTTCTAGCATTTTTCTCTGGGTTAAATCAGTTTCTCTGTACTTTTTTATTCGAATCTTTTGTTGACTTTTGACAATTGAACAAAAAACTTTATGTATAATTAAACTAATTATGTTCTTCTTCTGGTTTTTCTTTCTTTCAACAAAAAAAACAATAAAAACAACACCAAAAAACCAACCTCCAATTGAAAACCTAAACCACACTTGGCAACACAACAAACAACCACAAACACAAACACAACAACAACTGCAACAACTTTTTCTTCCCAATCGAACAACTATTAAATCAACAACAACTTGATTTGATTTTACTTTCAATTGTACCCAAAAACAAACTTGGCACAAAATTCAAATTGGATGATCAATGAACAATGAAACAACCCAACAAAAACCAAAACCAAAACAATAACAACTATAACTATGACTAACTTAATGATTAACTAAAACTAGTTCGTTCAGGTTGTGGGCTGAGGTCTTTCACGTATCGGCGAGTGGCGCCGGCACCGTCAAATGGCAACAGGTGTCTGAGGACTTGGTTCCTGTCAACATCACCTGCATCCAGGACTCGCCCGAGTGCATTTTCCACATCACCGCCTACAACAGTCAGGTGGATAAGATACTCGATGTGCGACTTGTCCAGCCAGGTAAAGCTTACAACCATTTCTTTTTTTAAACGAATTTCTAACAATTTTGCTGACAATTGTTTAAAGAGACAACCCAACGAAATTCATTTTTAAAACATGTGTTTCAAGTCTATTATTAACACCATCAATTTATTTTATTTGTTCACTAAATTTTAAATGAATTACATTTTTATACACTAAATAAATTGATTTAAAATGTATTTGTGTTTTTTTTATGCAATTTAAAAATGAAATTAATTAAAAATAAACAAGCATATTTTGTTCTACTAAATTATAAGAGTTTGTTATATTATTTACTGAAATTAAAATTATTATGTTGTTGTTTTAATTTTTATGATGGTCATAAATCTTAAAATTAAAATATTAAATAATTATTTTACGAATTTTCAAAATCAAAAATCGACTTTTCTTAATTTATTTTTACTTTTGCACTAAATTTAAATCTTTTTTTATATTTTATGCAAATCAATACTAGTTTTTGTTTGCTAAATCAAAAATCAATTAATTAAATTTCATTAATTTTTACACTAACTTATAACAATTTCTTTAGGAGGAGCAACGATAATTGTTAGAGATTTGTTAAACATTTAAATTTGCCTTGTCTAATTGAAATATCTATTTTTTTAGGCACTCGCATTGGTCAGGCATCGGAATGCTTTGTTTACTGGAAGGATCCCATGACTAACGATACTTGGGGATTGAATTTCACATCGCCCATCGATGCCAAACAGTTTCGAGAATGCTGTGTAAGTATTCTCTTACAGTTCTGTGGAGTTTTGTGTAAACGCCAATGACAACGATTGACATGAAAGCCACCTCAACTGATACCTTAACCACCAATCAAAAAAAAGAAATGAAGTTACCTTAACCACTTGACACTACACACACACACACACACACACACACAACCAAAACACACACACATACTAGAAACAATGATGCTGTGATTTGATGACCGACCGTGATGAATGTTTAATGATAATGAAGATGATTATGTTAATGATGATGACGATGATGATGAAGCCAGCTATATAAAGATATCATTCTGGAACTGAATTGATTTTTCAAAATTTCTTGTGCTTTCATTTAAGCTTTAACTCATGCCAATTCATTAGTCACAGTCACTGTCACTGTCACAGTCACTGTCAATCACACACATACACACACAGACAGACAAAACGCTCTCAACAAAAAAAAGAGAAAAACAGCTGTAACTGTAAACATACTTATCAGCATATAAGTATACATATATTTATATATATATAATACATATATATTCTCGTTAATTAGTTTAATCAAATTAAAACAAATTGGCATTTTTTTTATATTTGAAATTATTCTTGATTTCTGTATTGAGTTTGAGTTTTATTTTCAAAACTATTGTTTAATTTTTTAACATTTAACAATTGGCAAAAAATTTAAAAGTTAGAATTATGCGTAGTGCTATTTGATTTCAATGCTTTAGAAAAATTGCTTTAACATTTTAAACACTGTTGAAAAATGGAACAGAAATTGTAGAAAAATTTGGAAATCAATGCAGAAAATATTAAAAAGTAAATATATTATGTTAAAAAAAATATAAAAATAATTTAAACTATGAGAATCTAAATTTATAAAAAAAATTTGATAACAAAAATAAATATTTTTTATTTTTTATAAAATATTAAATTAAATTTTTGAAAAATAATATTTGAGTTCAACAATCTCTGTTCAATTTTTAGACTATAATAAACTCGGCACACACACATATTAACACACACATACACACTAACATAGACTTTGACCAGTCAACATAATATCTGTCTGGATTTCGTATCTAATAATTGTTTCGTAATTCTTTTCTTACTTTGCGCCTCATTTGTTGCAGGTATCTTACATTGTAAAAAAATACGTTAGTATCGCTTCATTATATTTATTTGTCACAGTAAAAAACACACAGTACTAAATACTTCAACAGCTACTGCTACTATTACTACTACTACTATTACTACTACTATAACTACTACTACTTAATACCAACTGCTGCTACTAAATGTCAACTCTTTTTTTTACTGTCACCGCAGAGAAAGTTTATTCTATTGAAAACCCAATTCAAGTAGCGCTCCCTTTAGTCATGGGCATGTGTAAGATCTTCCATCTACAATACACACACACACACACACACATACATATATACACTCACACATACAGACATAAACGTGTCCTTAAATGTCGTAACTGTTTTTCACTTTTATGTGTCTTTGTGTCACAAGTTGTCAAACCCAAATAAAAAAAAATACTAAAAAATATCAATCACAAGCACCCAGCATTTACAGTTCTAAATACCAGAAAAAATACCAAAAAATTCCGGAAAAATACCAGAAAAATACCAAAAAAAAAATACCTGGCGAGCAGCTGCATTTCACTTATATAAATGTATCTTAACTTTTACTTGTGTGTGAGTGTGTATTTTTTTTTAAAGGTCTACTTGTGTATATATATATATTAACACACACACTCTCTCCCACACCCACACACACACACTCGCACACACAAACACACACTGACTAACTACTTAAAAAAGAAACACGGCACAGCCACTAAAATTTGTTAAATGTATTTATATTATATATTCTTTCATTTCTTTTTCTCTCTTCTAATCATTTTCGAAATCATTCTCGAAACACGAAAACAACAACAAATCGATCGATATACGAATGTCGATACTAAAATCGATAAAAAACAATTCAAACAAATTCGTTTTGAAATCTTTCATTTTTGATGCATTTCATTTTGATATACTTATAAATATATAAATATTCGATTGTAACGAAAAACCGACCTTGAAAAAAAATAAAAATACTTTACACACGCAACTACAAAACAACAACAACTACAAACAACAACAACAACAACAATATAACAACAAATTATATTACAAAAAATTTGAAAAATCATCTCTAAATGTACACTGACAATTCTATATTTCTATCTATGAAAAACTCTGTCCCCCCGAAATGCTTTTATTATCTCTAACATGAAACTTTATTTAACAACTTTTAACTCTTATGATTATATATTTATGTATGTATAAATATATATGTTAACTTTCCAACTCGATTCGTTTGCATTTGACACATGTGCCACCAAAAAAAACTGAAACTGAAACTAAAAACTGAAATTGCAAATTTCGAAAATAATGAACGATAAATGATAAATTCACAAATTGATGTTGATTCAAATTGATTTAAATGTTTAATTGCCGAACGTACAATGAAAATGCAAAAGAAAAACGCCAAACGCTTTAAAACAATCGCACGTATCCTCTACTACAATACCGTTACCTATCCACTGCAAACCGTTTCCGATGAGCCCTAAATTTCCCCGAGGATAATCCCAGAATATCCATCCAGCCTCATCCCGAACCGAGTGGGCGGTTAAAAAATATCGATACAATTTTCAAAAACAATTGCTCAACTTAGACTAGAAGATGAGAGTCTAGAAAGGATCATAGCAAAAGAAATAATCAACAAGTAGAATTTTGAGAAGCGCCGAGAAAGGCTGAGAACATAAAGTTAACCTAAAAGTTAACTAGAGTAAATACTCTATTAAATAATAGCCAGATTTAAACAGAGTTAAAAAAATATATATTTATATATTCTTGGAACATCATTTTTAAAGGTTTCTAAAACCGCCACAAAATCGAATCCAATTTCGATAACGATAACGATCACGATAACGATAACGCAGCGAAACGCACATGTGCTCACAATAATACATAACTAAATGTTATCGCAGCAATTTAATCAAAATTAAGCTTAAAGTTAATATCGTTACTAACAGTTAGACTAAGTTCAGATAATCCAAATACTTATAGAGAGGGAAGAAGAAGAAAAGTTAAGCTCCTTTTTGAAAAACGAATGCACTTGAAAACTTCCATCTTAACTACAAATCAAAACTCTAATCGTAGCTACTAACTAATTAATGCTTGTATGTGTATGTTTGTCTACTTCACTAACTACTATCTAATCTCAAACTATTAACTCTATCTAAAACTCTAAATATATACAATATCTATATGTATTATTACACAACACTCAAGCAAAGTTACTAAAAATTTAATGCACTTTTCAAAAAATACCACAAAAAATAAGTATTTCGCCAAGTTAGCCAAAAGCAACTTGTGCCAGTTTATAGCTAACGATCCAACAGATCGAGAGAAAAGAAGAGAAAGAGAGAATTTTCGAGAGAGGGAGAGCAGAAAGAGAGAGAGAAAACCGCACACACAGAACCTTGTTATCCCAATCAACTAACCTAATGATAGTGCGACGTTTTACAGTCGCCTTCTTTCAAATTTTCACGAAAGGCCTCGTCGAGCTACTCCCTGAAATTGGATCCGCCGGGCTCCAAGGGTGGCGGTGGTGGTGGCGGTGGTCAAGGCAAGGTCAAGGCCAAGCGAAAGCCCCTCAGCACGCCCGCGTCGCCGTCGCGCGTCCGCCAAGAGCCGCAATGCACCTGCATGTCCGCCGAGCAGTATGCGCGCCTGAGAACCGATCCACGTGTTAGAGGTGAGACAATCAACAACAAACTAAAAAAATACTAAAAAAATACCAAGTAAATACCAAAAAAATACCAAGTAAATACCAAAAAAATACCAAAACTAAACTCCATCAAGAAAGTCTATTTAACGGGTAAAACTCTTTTTCCACCTTAGTTGCTTTTTTTCTCTTGAAATATTTATATTTTCTTAAAGAGGTTTTCTTCTAAGAATTTTATTATTTACGCTACCAAATGTAACTACCTACCACTCGTATACCCTGTAAAATATATATACAGTTAGCAAATTAGGCAATAAACAAAAAAATGAAGGTCCTCCACCGCATCCCCCATCAAATCTCATCGCCATACTCATTGCAGGTTCATCAACATTGCCGCGTAACGTCGGCTCCCACAGAATCACCGATGTCGATGGCCATGGCCAACAGCAGATTGGCGGCAAGGTTGTTAGCGCCGTCAGCAGCACCTCACTCTATGACAATGTCGCCAGCGGTGGCCCAGCCCAAGGAGGCGGTAAGTTACCAAAAACCCAAAAAAATACCAGATCTACCAAAAAAGGTATAAGCTATGAGCTTAAAAATATTTAATCTGAAATAAAATAAATATAATAATACTAGAATGAATAGAAGAATCTCAGATTAACTACTTCTAAAAGTGGTATACCGGAAAAAGAATATACTTTTATTTTAAATTTTATTGAAAGTTAATTTTCACTGTTATTTTTTATTTAGATTAAACATACTTATTATAATACAAAAGTAAAGTTTATACAGGGTGGCCCATCAAGCGGTTGCTTTATTATTTCGACTTTGACAGCTCGAATGAGTCAAATATTTAGTAAAACTTACTTCCAAAGCATGATGAGCATTTTTATCGAAAAATCATTTTTGTAAATTATCGTAAAATAACTCTTATTTTGAATTTATATTTTAAAAATTTAAAATAGGGCATAATTTATTTTTTCACTTTTAAAATGCAATAAAAAATTGAAAATAATACCAAAAAATACCGAACATTGTATTATTAGTATATTCGAATAATTTTGTGCATTCAATTTTTAATATTTTTGGAAAAAATAAACCAAAAAAAAGCAAAAATAACAAAAATAGCCAAAAAAAATACCCAAATGACAAAAAATACGAAATACACCGAAAGTGGTATATTACATGTATGTGTTTTTTTTTTTGTATTGTGGTATGTGTATTTAAAACAAAACTTGAAGGCACAAATCTCACAAAAAAATACCAAAAAACATACCGAAAATATATTTAGCTTTCAGTTTTTTACTCACATTTTTTCCTTCAAATATTTCCCTAATTCACAGAATTTAAAAAGTATTTCTAGCCATGATTTGATATATTTGTCATCTATTCCGACTCAACAGATACCCTACAACGTCAGCTCAAGGGCCAAGATGGCGCGATGGTGGCCAATGCGGGCGTGAACACGAATACGCCCGGCGTGATTGTGACCGGAGTGGGCAGCGGCTCGGACATGTGCACCCAGAATCATGTGGGCTCCCAGGTGGGAACCGACGACGGCGGCGCCTGTCAGATGGACATGGATCTGCCCAAGAACGAGGGCACTCAGGTGGGCGGGGGATTGCATCAGAGTGTTGGCACCTCCACCAAGTCAACCGGTACACGCAGCAAGGATTTCAATGATGATATGGTGAGTGACGAACGAGTTTGAGTTCCAGTCAAGCAACTCTCATGTTTCATTTGAGAATTTGGCATACTTAACTATGTACAGTGGGGAAAACGGCTAGATTCGCTGATAAAAAATTACTATTAAATGAATGTATATTATTAATTAATAACATATTTAAAAAAAAACAAAGATATTTTAATTGATTTAAATTTTTACAAATTAAAATGGTGATTTAAACTTAAAACACATTTTAATAAAATAAATATACAATAAAAAATATTGTTAAAAATATAAAGGAATTAACTTTTCGACAATTTAATTTAATTTTAAATTTTGATTTATATTATTATTTTTATCGTCAATTAAATACAATAAACGAGAGATTGTATTCCATTTAAAATAAATAAAATAGTTCGGTATTCAAAAATAAAATTTAATTTGTTTTTAATAATTGATTTATTTTATTTTTTAAAATATCGATTAAAAAAAAGGCAAAGAGCTTGAATTCTAAATATAGTTAGAAAGAAAAATTTTAAATTTATTATCTACAATAAATTGATTACATATTATAATATCACTTTGTTAAATTTTGTAAACCGAAAGAATATAATTGAAAGGTCTTTTTTTTTAAATTAATCCAAGGGTTGATTGGATAAAAATTCCGAAAATTTCGTTTTAATATTTTAAAAATCTAATTGTTTTGAGGTTTTGAATTTTTTTAATTATTTCTTTATATATTTTATTTAAATGAAAGTATTTAAATTACTTTAGAATAAAGCCCGTAAATTAGGTATTAATATTAGAAAAAGTCTAGTAAATTTTTGCACTATGCTGTGGCAAAGTCTCAATGGACTTAAGTTTGTCTGGTGTGTCTGGTCATCTAATCTAATCGGGATCTCTCTGTTTCTCCGTTGCAGACACGCGATGCGATGCACTCGCACGACATGCACCACAACCAGCACCAGCACAACGTAATCAACAATAACACACGACGCAAGACCAAGAGCACCGAGGACATGAATGTCGATTCTCAGAGCACATTGAAGCGCATGCTAAAGCCGATGCCCAGCACCGAGAGCCCCGTCACCTCGCCGGAGATGGGCCGACGCCGTTACAACTATTACAATGCGAATGCGGCTCAGACATTGGGCCCACAGCACATGCATCAACACGGTGGCATGGGCATGGGCATGAACATGGGCGGAGGTGGCGGCGGTGGAGGAGGTGGCCATCATTTAATGAACAACAATACATTGGGACAACAACGCAACAACGGCAGCGGCAGTCAGTCATCGCGCTTCTCCGGCTCGAGGTGAGTTTAACAGTCTAGTCGAACACTCTCCACTTGCTCTCCCAAGGGGTATTTTCATATTTTGACGAAAAGTGTAACGCAAAAGTGGCATAACTTTGTTGTTTCTCAAAATATCTCAACCAAACTTACAAATTGTTTAGTTAATGATATTTACAACATCTCTATTAAATTTGGGTAAAATCGGACGAGTATATTCGTATAAAAATGCGAAATGCGTGACGAAAAAGTAGCATAACTTTGTTGTTTCTCAAAATATCTCAACCAAACTCACAAGTTAAGTAGTTAATGATATTTACAACATCTCTATTAAATTTGGTTAAAATCAGACGAGAAGTTGGTTTGTTTCTCAAAATATCTCAACTAAATTTACAAACCGTGTATTTAATGACGTTCAGGAAATCCCCACAAAATTTGGTTAAAAGCGGACTAGTATTTCATATAAAAATGCGAAATGTGTAACGAAAAAGTAGCATAACTTTGTTGTTTCTCAAAATATCTCAACCAAACTCATAAGTTATGTATTTAATGATGGTCAGGACATTCCTACCAATTTTGGTTAAAATCCGACTAGTACTTCGTATAAAAACGATCGATCCAAAATCAAAATGTGTAATTTAAAAAAAATAAATTAAAGCTCGTCTAAAATTGGAATTTTTAAATGATATATTTTTCAAGATATCGTAACTGCATTAAGTATAATGAATATATTCTGTTTCGTCTCGACAGATCCTCGCATGAAATTGGACGTGGTTATCCGCCGCGTAATCTCTATTTGGAGCTGGAACGGGAGCGGGAACGGAGCTGCATTGAGGGATCGCCGCCCTCGGATAACGTGATGTTTGATAATCAATGCTATGCGACAACTCCGAGCAGCAGCAATGGCAACTCTGATCAGGATCAATCCTATGGTCAGCAGCAACAACAACAGCAGCAACCATCACAGCAACAACAGCAGCAACAACAACTACAACAACAACTACAGCAACAACAGCAACAACAACATCAGCCGCATCCACAGCAACGTTCGTCACGACAACATCAACATCATCAGCATCAACAGGCACCGAATGTGACTCCGACTCCGGGCAGTCCCACTTCCAGGCTGCTCATGGAGTACGAGATGCATCTGAGAAACACTCTGGCCAAGGGCATGGATGCAGAGTCCTACAGTCTGCACACCTTTGAGGCTCTGCTCTCCCAGAGCATGGAAAATCTGGGTAAGTTGCATTACTTTTATTTTTAGTTTGTTTTTTCCTTTTGATTCATTCGATTTGTCGTTATTTCTAGTCATTGATTTAGTTAACCGCTCTCGTTTCTGTTTTGTTGTTCACATTCTCGTTCTCGTTGTTCTCTTTGTGGCTGTTGTTGTAGTCTCTTTTCTGCCTTCCTTTCATTTCTGGCTTCCTTCTCTAATCGAATTTTTAATTAGCTTCGGTTCTATCCACATTCACACTAACATCCAACCCCCATTCAATGTCTCAATCAAGTCAAACAAAAACAGTTCATGTTGCGATTTCAATTTCGATTGAAAGAATGGGAATGAAAATGGAAATGTAGTGTGATAATCTGATTAATTCCAAATGCCCTTTGCTTCAACGTAAAAAAAAATGCAGATTAGTTGGCAACGGAATTTCTCTGAGCAAGAGAAAAACAAGACACAAACTAAATAAAATATATTTAAGGTATAAATCAATTGACAGGAAATAAATTTACATTTCTAATTAAGAAAAAAACTTAAATAGATGATCTGTTTGATTAAAGATTTAAGTATAGTTGATTTTTAAATCGAATTTTAAAATAATGTTTTGCAAAAGTTTTTACACATTTATTCCATTATTCAAAATGTAAACTTTCAATAAGCTAAATTTGCAGCAAATGCTAATTTTTAAATAATAAAAATGTGTCAATATACAAAACAAATATATAAAATTGGTAGATAATTGATTTACCTAAATCGATTTCTTAAATAATATTTATTTTAAACGTTCTTACACAATTTTTTCATTATTAAAAATATACAGTTTCAATTAACTAAATATGCCACAATTCTAATTTTTTAAATACCAAAATATGTGTACATTTTTGATAAAAGTATAGTTGATTCTCCTAAATCAATATTTTATATAATTAGGGTATTCACTTGACTGTGGCAGCCTGGCACATGGCACATGTCCCAAACGTCACAACAACAACTTGTACTGAAAAATTTCGTGCCATGTTGTCAGACCCAGACCCTTGACTACGAAAAGTCTGGCATATATGCCCATGTAGGGATGATAAAAAACACGATTAACAGTCGATATTTTCAATCGAAATTTAGTATTTTTGTCATTTATTAGTGCGAAAGTTTTGACAACAGTTGTTTAAGGACGCAACAGGTTGATACATTTTAAGTGAAGCAAAGGGGTAGAGGAGCGCAGACTGAAGTTGGAAAGGGAAGACAATAAATGGAAGGTTGAATATGATTTTAAGCATAAGCAACAGCAGATGGATCAAAAGGAGAGGATTCGAAAAACTAGAGCTTGGCTTAAATAAGTTACAATCATGTATATATGCACATATATATCTTAGATTTTATTTAAATATTAAATTACACAAAAACTTTCTCTTTCTTTCTGACGCCAAACAGGGTACACCTCGGGGTTCAGCCTCAGTGTGACCATCATAGTTAGATTCCAACTTTCATCAATATCATCTGAAAAACCTGCAATACCTCCGTTTGAGGACCTAAAGCAGCTTCGACTCTGACGCGATATTGACTCCGACGACAATGGCCATTTCATCCTCTATAAAGTCATCCAAAATATCGTCAATTTCAGAATCCAACTGATCTCGGCATACATCTACTAATAATGAAATATGATAAAATGCAACAAATTCTCTATACGAATTTTACAAACCTTCAATTATTTCTGCACTTTTTACTTTTGATTACAAAAATGCTTGGCGCTTTTCGAAGCATCTTGCTTAAATCAGGCCAATTTATTGAAATAAAATAATAAAAATGACAGTTAACTCAATGTAAAACCAAAAAACAGCTGACTGGGCAGATTTGGAACGAAAAGGGTTGTTCACGTTTCAAGTTTAACAAATGTGCCATGTGCTAGGCTGCCACAATCAAGTGAATACCCTAAATGTTTTTTTCTACACACTTTTCTTCCTTAGTAAAAATTAACATTAACAATGTATTTTTTTAATGATTAAAAAATGTGTAAAAATGCTTAAACAATTTTAAACAAACTTTATAGTGAAAAGCTGTTGTCATAAAACTTTATTTCATTTCATTGTTGCAATCATAAATCTCTCTGTCTTTCCTTTCTCTTTCTCTCTTTTTTACTAAATAAATGCCTTTGAAATGATTAAAACTTTAATGCTATCCATACATCACATCTCATCATCTAACTGAACTCACAAAACTGAAAACTTTCACATTACAATCATCAGAATTCGCTGAAAGTTTGCCAGGATCAACACAGCGCAGTCCATATCCACTACGTAGGCGTAAGTAGTTCCATTAACTTTCATCACTTGAACAACTATCTATAACTATCGTATACAAAAACCTATAACTATCGTATACAAATTGAATAACTTTGTGTATTTTGCCTGCTTTCATTTTTGTTGTCATGTTTAGCCTTAAAAATGTATAGAAATTTCTTAAAAATTAATCTTAATATATATTTTCTATTCCTTTTTTTCAAATGCAGCCAATGCCAAATCCTCGACTTTGCCGCTGCCCCCACATCGCCCCTTGTCCACCATTCGGGACAAGGAGCGCGATCGTGACAGGGATGGTTATTACAGCGATCGCAATGAATTGATACGCGAAAGGGAGCGTGATCGTGAACGCGATCGCGGCTATTTATCCGATCATAATGCCAGGTAAGTTCTTTATTTATTTATTTTTAAATTTAAATTAAAATGTTTACTCCATTTTGAATTATAGTTTCTCGAATTCCCGTTGTGCCAGCTGCATTGGCGAATCGGCACGCGCTCAATGGTTCCGTCACTCGGACGGTTGGCGCTCGGGCAGCTCGACAATTGGCTCGGGTTCCGGGCACGGGATGATGACCCAACAGATTCCCGGCTCGGGACACAAGCGGTCGCCTTGGGACTCGTTGCCATCGCTGCGTCAGGACAGCAGCCTCAATGATTCTGGCTATAAGAGCGCCAGGGCTGATTCTCTAGAGCAACGGTAAGAGATGCATTACTATACAGGGTGTTACATTTAGAGCTTTTGCTTAATATTTTTAATAAACACTTTAAATGAAACTGGTTTTAGGAAGATTTATTATAGTTTGATATTAGACAACTTATTTAATCTTTTAAAATAATTACTATACAGGGTGATACAGTTAGACTTATTCTTTTCAATTTTTAATAAAACACTTTAAATGAAACAGGTTTTAGGAAGATTTACTATAGAATTGTTATTAAACTTCTTAATTAAGCAACTCTTAAAGTAATTAAACAGGGCGATTTATTTAGACCTTTTCTTTAAAATTTAAATAAAACACACAAATAAAATGGCTTTCGGAAAATTTAATATAACCAGAGTTAAGAATTGTTATAAAGTTTCTTACCTTTTAAAATAGTAGTACAGGGTGTTACATTTAGAGGTTATATTTAATATTTTTAAGAAAACACTGGTTTTAGGAAGATTTATTATAGGCAGAGCTGAGAATTGTTATTAAACTTCTTAATTCAGCAACTCATATCTTTTATAATAATAAATTATTTATTAAAAAAAAATTTTTTTTTTTTATTAGCGACCTTTTCCTAAAATAAATACTCTATTTTGTAACAAACACAAAATCCTTTGAAACGTGTTAAGCTTTCACTAAATAGTTGCTGTTATGTGTCTTTCACAACCCCAAAATTGTTATTTAGAATTTGCACTACCTTTAAAGTTAAGTTAGGATTTTCTCTTTTGCTAAGTTTTTGTCTAATGATGATTCTCTTTTTCTTTATTTAGTGCGGAGTTTATACGTCAGGACAGCTTGCGATCAGAGTATTTGAGTGATCGTGAGTCACGCTATGGAATTGTACAACAAGCCTCTATTGAGAGCACCGATTCGCGCATGTGCTATCTCACATCATCCGAGGTGAGTTTTAATTATAAATGATGAGGGAAATAAGAGGAGAGATAGAGGAATAAAGTGTTATAACAATTTATATAAAAAAGAAAAGTTTGCCTACACATATAACTTAATTTTTTAAATGAAAATTCAGGAGACTAAAGAATTAATCTGAGTATTAAATAGCAGTTTCACAAAGCTGAGAAAGGGATGAAATATGAATAAGAAGAATTTAAAGGAATGTTTGTCATGTTAGTAAATTGTATAATCATGATCAATTCCTATGAATTTTATAAAGCATGTTTTTTAGAAGTGATTCGCTTGGAAATTATTGGTAGAAAATTAAAACTGGTTAATTGTAAGTTTTATGTGCAAAAAGAAACTGTTTGAAAATTGGAGTAATATAACGAAGTAATTTTATCACACGTATAAAATATAAAATCCTGAATCTTCCAGCACAATAATTATATTATAATCAGAAGTAACTACAAGTTATAGAGTTTCTTACACCTACTCGCATTTTCCATTTCGAAACCCTTTCCATTGGCCTGTTGATATTTTCCCCTTGTTACATGTTTTTCTCTTTCCCTTTTTGGCTTAAAAGTTATCCATCAAGTTGGCCAAGAAGACTTAAGTCTTAAGTGATTTATAAATAGAAATGAAATTCGCATTAAACCTTTTGTAAGACATTTGCAATTGCCCGAAAAATCCATCGAAAGTCTCTCAACCTTTTTCCACTTCTCAACTTCTTTCTCTCTCTTTATCTCTCTCTCTCTCCCGCTGTGTGCTCTATTTGTAAAGACAGAACTGGGTCAACTGTTAACGGCACTTTAACACTCACTGTTAACTCACAGTTAACAGTTGCAGTTTTGCTGTTGACAGAGTCGCTGTTAAATAACAGAGATGAGTTGCTGTAGCAATTAACACAGCATCCAATTGTAAATCTGTGAGAGGACGATGACGTTTGGTATAAGAAATATATAAATATATATGTGTATGAAGTATATATATATTTGAGTATACAATGCATTCAGAGGAGAGAAAAGTGTTGTGGGAGTAGGAGAAAGAGAAGAAAGAGGGGGAGTAAGGGAAAGTCAACTTGGCGCATTTGGCTGGGCAACATAAATGATATTTTTAGTTGCAGCCCAAACTGACCCAGTTTTGTCTTGATTAAAAACAAACTGCCAGGCATTGCACACACACACACACCCTCTCACACACACACACACACACACACACTCCTAGGCAAGCACAAAAAAATATGGAGGCAAAGCAAAACTTTCTCTTTTGCAACTCCCTCAGTTTGCAGCCTTGTCAAGCTGCCTCTGACTGCTGTAAATGATGATGACAATGATGATAATAATGATGATGATAATGATAGTAACAATGATAATGATGTCGATAATAATGAGCTTGTTGATGATGTGCAAATGCCGTCGCATTTCTGCCTACACTTTGAAATTGCGCTCAACGCTTTTGTCTGCATTTTCGAGCCCAGCAGTTAAAGGAAACACAGGCTTATAGGTTTGTGAGAATATTTGTCTGTTTATACAAAAAATTAAATTTGAGAGAATACAAGAGTTAAGGCAATCCAAATTCACTATGCATAAAAACTTTTAAACAAACATTTTACTTGGAATATAAAAAGTTTATGCTTTCAAAAATGGATTAAAATCGAAAAACTTGAAGGCTACAGCTTTGAAATTTGTCACATCAAATTTCTGATATTTTATCTATGATATTATTTGAATTTGCAGGCTCGACTCCCGTTAGTGTTTATTATTAATTAAATACTTTTATTTGTACTTTTTCTATTAAATAATACATTTATTTCTTATTCGCAAATTTGTTATAAAACAACGAATTCAATATAATCTTACACATTTTTTAAGTGGCGAACAGAAACTTCACCTGCAATGTGGGCAATCAGATTTCGAATCCAGAAAAGGTCGTGTTTTTTTATCGATTTAAAACTTCTATGTTTTTTAAAGTATTTATATTTTTAATTTATTTTTTTCCTATTTGTATTTTTTTTATTTTTGTAAGACTAATTATATTTTTATTTATTTTTATGGTGATTAAATTAAATCACGCCGACTGGGCATCTAAAAGTCGAGCAGCTCAATCGAAGCTTATTTATTTTTTGACTTGCTTTTGCCTTGGACTCTGGACACAGGTCTCGACCCGGCATGACAAGCCGGCTAATAATCACTGTGTGTGTGTGTGTGTGCTAGTGTGTGTGTGTGTTTGTGGGCGTGGCATGCATTATGCATTTGTTGAGGCATGCAACATAATGTGGCTCGTACTTGTGACAGGCGTTAATGCCAATTTTGAACTCTTTGCCTTGACACTAATGAGGCGCAGGCCAAAAACGATGACACTTCAATGCAGTGCGAGTAAGCGAGAGCGAGAGCGAGAGAGCGAGAGAGAGCGAGTGCATGTGTACTGTTAATTGGCATACAATTCTTCCATTGTTACACTGACACACAATAAGTAATGCACCACACTCAAAAGCCCTTCTTTCCAGCATTTTTTTTGGCGGCGCATGCGCTTTAAGCTTCTTCAGCTCTTAACTTGCGCAGCTTTCGCTCTCTTCTTAAGCAGAGAGAGAGCGCGAGAGTGAGAGAGAGCTTTCGTTTGTGGACTTCCAAGCTGCTTGCCTTCCAGCTGCCTAAAAAAGCTTTCTCGCCTCCGCTGCTGATGCTGATATTTTGCTAGTGTTGCTCTAACTTTTGCTCTGTCGTTTTATAATAATCAACTCACTCACATACTGCATGTGTGTGTGTGTGTGTCGTATCTGTGTATCTGTACTGTGTGTGTGTACTGTGTACTTTACGTGTGTGTGCTGCAATTAACAATAAACACTAAAATTAACAATTACTGCCAACGTCAAATCTCAATCAACCAAACGAATTTCAAATTGTGCATGTGAAAAAAAAAAAAACGCTGCGCGTAAATTTTGTGTGTGTGTGTATAAAAAATTGTTTTAAAATTCACGAGCAGCGGCAGTAAAGTGCAATTTTCATCCCATTCGCGCTGTATGTGTTGTTTTTGTAACACACTGTGAGTGTGTGTGTGTAAGGATTTGTGTGTGTGCGTGTGTGTGTAGCGCTCAGAAGTGTGCAACGTGTGGAAAAATTCACTATATTGCAGTTTTGCTGAAAATACCAAAAATAAATAGAAAATAAAAAAAAAAACAAAACAAATTTACAACTACAACAATAAAAACACGACAATAACAACAACCCATAGAAGAAGAAGAAGCAGAAGAAGAAGCAGAAAGCAATTGGAAAGGCGCACGTTAAGCAAGTAAATGTCAATAAAAAGCCATACTATATAAACAAAACTGGCATCATAAATAAAGCAAAGCTGGCTAAAATCTAAACCAGTATATATGTGTGTATATGTGTGTGCGTGTGTGTGTGTGTGTGTGTGTGTGTGTGTTTGCTGTGTCATTTTATGCCAAGCCAAGATTAAATGCTTTGTTAATCTCTCGTAAGACTCAAGACTGCCTACACTGATACAAATAAGACCGGTTGCTAAAATTAAGAATATTCGCTTTTATAAATATATAAAAATAATATATAAATATATAAAAGTTATAAAAATAAATGTGTGGACTTACAAACAAAATGTTTTCACTATTTACAGCCACTTTTGTTTTTCCTCGCAAAACTAAACTTTTAATATGGCAATTTTTGTTTAACAACTATTTATTTTTATCATAAAAAAGGCGCCGAGCAGCAGATTATTTTGTTTTAAATAAAACAAATTTGACAAATTAACACAAAGAAGCTTTTTATGTATTTTTTAAAGTCAATTATTGGACTAAAGTCATTTAAAATTAATTTTTTATAATAAAATTAAAGTGAAAAGAAAAGTAAAAAGCGCGAAAATTAAAAAATTGCGTCTAGAATAAATTATTTTTTTTTTTAATGTGACTAAAGTTATTTAAATTTGTATTTTATAATCAAAATAAAAAAATTAAAATAAAGCGCTAAAATCTAAAAAAAGGCTAGAGACTAAATTAATTTTTCTCAGTGTAAGCGCTTTGTCCAAAATAAAAGCAACTTCAGCTATTTTGCATTTAAATATCGCTGTCTCCCTCGCCCTTTCTCACTCTCTTGCTCTCTCTTTTACTCTGTTTGTGTGTGTGTGTGTGCGACAATAATAATAAAAATGACAATCAAAATTTGCTGCCAGATTGTCACACGCTGCGTATGCGTAATAGGCGTACATGTGTCCTTAACAATAAAAACCACAATGCCTTTAAATATCCGAGCACAATTTTCAATTAAACTATAATACAACAGGCCGTTACTATTGGCAAATAGTATTGTTAGAAAAGTACCGCTGGAAAATGCGGGACAAATGCAAATGAAAGAATGAAAATAACTGGAAAATGTCACTGGCTAAATGCGATTAACATCACGATTTTCCCTTTGAGGCACGTGTGTTAGTCTATGTGTGTGTGTGTATTTCTCTCTCTCTGTGTGTGTGTTTGTGTATTGATGTTGTGTTTTGATAAGCCAACAAAGTTGTGTATTAGCAACGAGGCCGGCGTTTCTACGGCTGCCTTTTGGGAAAATGCGAAAAAAATGAGGAAAAACAAAAATAAAAATAAAAATGGGCAAAAATCTGTTGGTAATGATAATAGACGCTCGAGAGCGATAAACTGTATTAGCCGCATTTGAAATTGTGCTTAAATTAATGATTGTTGAAGCTTTTAAACTTAAAACTCACGGATTAAATTTAGTCTGTTAAAGAATTTAAATTTGAGGCCTACTATTTAATTTCTTTCTAAAGTTATAAATAAATAAAAAAGGAAGATAATTGTTCCTTAAGCGTTTCTAAGTTTATCTTTTATTTCCTAGCCTTTTAGGAATGAATATTCTTTACTTTTGTGTAGATAATACATATCTATAAACCCTTTGGATCTAGCTCTGCACCTAATTTAACTATGTGTCTATTGTTTTGTCTTACATATCAACTATTTTTCTTTCTTCTTTATATATTGCCTAAAAAGAACTTTGTCCATTAAAACTTAAAATTCCTAGCACAAGCTTTTCTTATTTTATATATATTAAATTAATTTCCATAGATCCAGCTCTTCATTTACATTGTACATATGAAACTTATAAATTTCTTTTGCCTTCTCCAAAAGATAATATTTACTTTTCATTTATTTTTCATTTTCATTTTCTTTAATAATTCTATTCTCTCTTGTATTTCATTACAATTATCTGCTGTAATTTCTTAACCATTTTGCTAACTTGCTTAGTTCATCTTAGTCAGCTCCGACTGTAGCTCATTTAACTGAGAGAATGAGTTGGAGAAAGCGAGAGCAAACAAAGCTGCGAGTGCTGTTTAAATAATGTAAATCTGTCTGTCGCCTTAACATAGCGTTAAAAGCTTTACCAGAAAGCTTTTTAACCGTTGCTCTGTTAAGGCAATTGCGGCACTTCAAACTGGGGACTTAAAAGCTTTGCCGTGTCCGCAGGATGTGGCCAAAAAGGAGAAGTGTTACATCGTGCTGTTAAGACTCTGACAAGCTGCTGCAATGGAAGCTTCCTTCTCCCTCTCTCTCTCCCTCTCCCCCTCCCTCCCCCTGTCCCTCTCAATCTTTCTCCCCCTCAATTTCTGTCTCTTGCAAACAGTTAAAAATGTAACTCAATTGAAGTTTTGTAAATGAAATATACATATATTTGGGTACAAATAAGTGTCTAATTTTAAATAAAAATTAAATTTGTTTAAATATTATATTTATTTAATCTTAATTTAAATTTAAATATTATTTTTTTACAAATAAAAATAGAAATATATAAAAAGAAGAATTTTGGTTCAAAAACAGGAAGTTTTAAAAAAGATATATGTATTTTTATAAACTCTCATTAAAATTATTATTTTTTTTTTTTAAAGATCTATACATTTAAAATGTAATACTTTTATAAATAAAAGTTTTGATTTTCTTGTTTCAAAGATATCTATATTTAAAAAATAATATTTTTATAAAGATAAACATGTTTTTTTTTTCTTTAAATTTTCTTTTATTATATTTATTATTATATTATTTGTGATAGGACAATTATCTTTTAATTCATCATCATTTAAATACTGTGTGTTTTTTAATACAAGAAGTATCTTTAATTGCAACTATTTCTTTTGAATGATGTATCTTTCTTCCCTAAAAAACAATATCTTTCCTAATTTTTGAGAAATATTTCAAATTAAAAAGTACATCATTTTCAACAGTTGTTGGGGGCAAACAGCAGCTGTGTCGCTTACAGACTGATAACAGCCTGTTTACATTATGCTAATTGAGCGTGGCGAACTCATAAGTCATTTATCTCCATTGGCTTAATAGGCAAACAATAATGCCAAGTATTTAAAATATTTATAAATACAAAATGTGCCATCATCATTCTCTTCTCCCCCAGGAGGGAAAATAAAAGACAAAACGCTTGCCAGTCAGCTTTTTTTTTTGTTTTGGGCTAGAAATAATCAATCAAATTGATTAATTACCAGAAAAGCGTTTTAAATATGAGCCAAGACATTAATTTATGTGGTCGGCAAAAGAAAATTCGCGACATTCATTAGATAAACCGATAAAAATGAAAATGAAAATGAACAGAGAAAAAGAGAGTGGAAAAGTGGTTAGATTGGGGATTAAGCCACTTAGCTGAATGACCTTTTTACTTTATAATTTTAGTTTTTTTCTCTGTTTTTTGTGGTTCAGTTAGCAGCTGTAACTTTGTCACTTTGTCTTGTCTCTCATGCTCATTAAGCTGCGACAAGCGTGAACCTTTTTATTTCGCATTTTTTACATTGTTTCTTTATCAACGGTGAGGGCAAAATTAATAGAAACGAGTGTGATTTTGACATTTTATATTAAATATTTAATAAATATATTTTAAGTAATATTTTTTAAAGAAATATATTTCTACAAAATATTTTTTTTTTTTAATAAAAAAAAGCAAAAAATGGAACGTTGCTATTTTTTTGTGCATCACTGTAGCTGTAAATGTTGCCTCAATTGTGAGCAGGTTTCCTTTTTTAATTTGTTTAAATTTCAGTTTCGCACCTTTTCTGCCACTCTCCCTCTCTCTCTCTTCCCCTAACTCTCTCTCTGTCTCTGTCTTTGTCTCTGGTTTTCTTATTTTTTTGCCGCTGATATCATTAGGCCAAATTGACGAACGCGCTGGCAAACAGCTGAGGCTGCTTTCATTTCCCGAGGCAAGCTTGAAAAACAAAAGCTGAAACTTTTCACAAAACTGTGTGTAGGTGTGTGTATGTGTGTGTGTGTGTGTGTGTCTGTGAAAATGGAATGAAAAAAAAAACGCGCGAGACGCTAAATCATTTGGCACGAAGCATTTCAAGCAAATTGACGCCAGGACTAAAAAACGACAAAAAAAACTCGAAAAAAAAAAAAAAAAAAAAAAATAGATGTGCAGACGTGGAAATTACAATTTGGGGCTAGGGAAAACTCGTTGTCGTCTGCCTGACATTCCCATTGACATTTCAATAAGTGAAGAAACTAATTTTTCTGCAACAACAACAACAATAACAAGAAGAAGAAGAAGAAGAACAAGACTAAGAAGAAGAAGAACGCAGACGCGCTAAAAAGTTTCTTACCAGTTTCTCATCTCAACTTTGGGCCAACTATCGTCGTAAGGCTAAAGGGGGTAGAAAAAAAAGACTGCAATATTAATTTGCAGCGAGTGCATTAAGGCGTGAGAGTGGGCGTGGCCCTTTGGAAGGGATAGGAGTGCAGGGGGGCGTGGCATGCCTCGTCGGTGGCAGCTGTCAGCGAAAGTTCGACGTGTACGTGGACAGTTGTCCAACTATTTGACACAAAAATAACAGTTTTTCTTCCATTTTCCAGTTTGGCTGCAGTTCTTGACCAAAACGAGAAACGAGAGTTTTGTTCAACTATTACACGTAGTATTTTCAGTTGCCAGTTACCCTTTTTTTTGTTGCTAATATCCTATCTTCATCCTTTATTATCTCCTCTCCCTCTTCAGCTTGCTGGCTTTTTCATGTCATGAACTGGAACGAGCCGCAATTTAGCCAAAGCCATTGCCTTGAATTCACTTTTCGATAATTCCTCCCTTTTTTTAGCCCAGTAGCCAAAATGTATAGAGGTTTATTAGTTTATAGGTAATTTTAGTTAACTCGAGGTCTAATATATGTCGATATAACACTCTATCAACAGACAACAACATACAAAACACTTGATTAGCGATCCAAGTCTAATGTCATCTTAGAGACGCTAGAACTAGTTGAGAATTCTAAGTCGCAAAGTGACAAAATAGCTTAATAAGGCTTGTGAAAATTGTTGTGTTTGCTTTAGAGATGTAAGTCGAAACTGTGAATCAAGTTGAAGGTAGAGAAAATTTGCCAATTCTTAAAAAAAATGTAATTCTTAAAAAAGAATTTAGTTCTTAAGAAAATCGGTCAAGTTTTGACAAAGTCAAGACAGATTGAAGTTTTTGATAATGTGTCAAGGGGTAATTTCAATGCAGAATCAACTTAAAGGCCCACCCATAATCCAAATGACATTCCGCATCTCAATCACTTAAGTTTTGACAAAGTTAAGACAGTTTCAAGTTTGGATTTACTCAAATTTTAGATGGTACTAACTGGGCATCTAATAATCGAGCATTCCAACGTTATTAGTTTTTTTTCTTCAATTTTTGGTTGACAGTCGTCTGTCGTGTGTATGTAACACATGGTCACCCTGCTTGAAATTTGGGGCGTGGTCACTTTGCAAATCTGGAATCTCTGAGTTCTCGGCACTCATGGCACAGATTTTTGGCCGTTGGCCCTTTTGGCCACAGCTTATGAAACTTAAGCGCATTGCAATGCATTTCATTGCGGCCTCTTCAACTTGGCTCAGCTTTTTACCCATTTTTTTTTTTTTTTTTTTTTTGCGATTTTTTGGTATTCAGTTCAGTTTGGTTCAGTTTGGTTTCCATGCAGTTTATGGCCACCAAAGTTTTGTGGCCAACTGTTAGTCCGTCTCTGATCTATAAGAGTGGGAGGAAAATAGAGAGGAAAGGGTAAGGGGGAGGATTGAGAAGTGACACATCGTTCTTTTTAGGCTGCAATATTGGATAAAAACTGCGAGTTGGGTAATATATTGCTGTGAGTAACTGTGACTTACAGTTGCTTGCGAGTTGCATACATATGTGCAGAAGAGTTGAAACTTAATGTGTTTTCAGCTTTGCCTAATATCAACTTGGCCTAAAGCTAAAAGTTTTCAAAGTTGTGTGTGTTTTTTTTGGCTTCCTCCTTGGCTTCTACCTTTTCCACATTTGCAAATCTGTGCTCGCTTTAAGCGTTTATTAAAGTTTAAAGTACGCACTTTTAAATTGTAATTTGTATAAACATCTTTTTATTACTATCGATATTTATCGATTGGTTATTAAAGCTACTTTTATAGTTAAAGTATGCATTTTTATAAAATAATTTGTATTAAAATCAGTTTGGTACTATCGATATTTATCGATAGCTATTTATCGAAAGTTATCGAACCTTGTACCCTTTTTCATTCTATTCGAAGAGTAAATTTTTATTGGGTTTTCATTTGTCATCTGATTTATATTAAGTATTTCGATTTTAATATTATCATGTTATCGATAATTATCGATACCGCATTTGTTTTTTAATTGTTGTTTCATTATCGAACTCATTTGTAGTTCGAACTTTAAATTGGTTTTAGAATTAAGAATAAAGCTTTAAGCTACGATTTTCAATTATCATGTTATCGATAGTTATCGATGAATGTATAATTAATACCAATTGCTTAGCAAATTCTTGTACTTTACTCCGAAGTCGTTTTTCAAATTCTCTCTCCATCATTTGAAGTTCAAAGTTTAAATAGGTTTTAATTGGTATAATAATCGTTCTTTTATCTTCAATTGTTATCGATCGCATGTCAGCTACAACTCCTAAGAGTATGCTTTAGATGATGAAATAGCTTGAAAACTACACTGCAATTTCCCCCTTGGCTAACTCTATGCCCGCATTCTCATTCCCATTCCCATTATCCCATTCCCTTCTCCAACTCCATCCCCTTGCCATTATGGATCCCTCTTGTGGTAGATTTAAAATGCTTACACAACTTTTCACTCACAGCTGCGTCAGAGAGTTGAGAGTTCAGTTGAAGTGCAAACAAAACTTTTATGCCTTTAACCAAAAACAAAGAAATCGTCACGAACTTCATTTTCAATTGAGTTTTGACGGTTTGCGCGTCTGGCCCGCAGTCTGGTCTTTAATGAGTTGCCTGTTAACGAATTGTATAAATATTTATAAATTACACGCTGCGAAAAAAATGCAGATTAAAAAAAATATGTAGTCAGGTTTGAATTTACGATTTATTTGAATTAAAAAACATATTAAAATTAAATAAAAAAAAGGTGGATTTAACTCACAAACTACTAAGAAAAAAAGTGAAACACTTCTCAAAATAAAAATGTCATATTTAGTTTAGCTTTAAATCATTTTTTTCTATTTCGCAAAATTGAGTTAGTCAAGAAACTTAATTTTTGTAATTTTCTTTATTTTATTTAAACTTTTTTTTGTATCAGAAATGTTCATTGTTTATTTAAATATTTGGTTATAAATATGTTCGTCAAATATTTAAATTATTTAATTTATAGATATTTAAAAAACATTTTTTTTAGGCTTTTTATTATTAAATTGAAATATGTGGAAGTTTTATTTATGAAATAAAATGAATTTAAGCTACAGTCGTGTCCAATTTAATTGAAGTGTCTAATACAACAAATAGTTGAACCGTAGAGTAAGTTTTATAACTAGAGAGAATTTCTTTTGGGTATACATGTTTTGTAGAGAAGTTACGCTCCTAATAAAGTCAGCTCACAAAAGACTTAAGCAAATGAATGAAATGGTTTGGTTGAATACAAAAAAAGCCAAGCCAGGCGTATGACAGGTCCGTCGAGGAATTGGGGCAAGGAGCATGGAATGTGGCAACAGTCTGGCTCTCATTTCAATTGAAGATTGACAGGGCTGACTGGCAGGTTAAAGTTAGCTGGCAAAACACTTAAGTCAAAACTGAAAAGCTCTGTTGGCAAAATGCAAAATGAAAACTCAGCTCGAGATGACAATCTTCAAAAATATACAAAAAAAAAGTGTAAGAAGAATGAGAAATACTTAAATGTTGCTCGCACAAAAGCCAAACATCAATGACAAACATTCTAACAATTGAACAAGCTGACGATGGTGGGAAGTGGGTAAAATACACCTGTCCCTCACTGCCATTTTCCCCAACTCTGCAGCTGCTTTTACTGCTGCCATATCAAACCGCGCACATACGAGAGTTGCAAATCAAGTTACCAAACGAGAAAGAGCACAAAAAAAATAATGGCAAATGGCTTGTTTCGTTCTTCGTTCTACGTTCTGCCTTTTGACTCCGACTTTGACTTTGACTCCGAGTCGCCGCTCCTTGATTTCTTCCTTCCTTCCGCCAGAGTTGCCGCCAAACGGCGTGTATAACGTCAAGAGCATCCTAACCAAAAATCCTTTTTAGCCAACTTGTGTGTGTGAGTGTTGAGACTTAAGGCTTATTATACTCGTATTTATACTCAGCAAAAAAACACAGTGAAAAGTTGACAAATATTAGCTTTTATTAGCTGCCATAACTAAGCTAATTTAATTATAATATTTTAATATTACAATATTTTATTTTGTAACATTTAAACAATTTTTTTTATTGATTAATGTCAATTAATTTAAGTAAATAAATTGTAGAAAATGAAATTAACTGATTAAAAATCTGATGAAATTCTCAAAATTTATTAATATATAATAACAATTTTATTTACTTTTAATACATTTTTTAAAATTGTTTTTGTAAATTAAATTTAAACCAAGTTTTTGTTTTAATATTTCAATATTTTTTTTATTTTGTATATACAATTTTTTTGATTAACTAATTAAGTTTTAGGTTGCAGTTATAAAAAAGAAAAAAAGTTGGAATATCTTGTGGAATTCCAAATATTTATTAAGATTGAATTAAATAAAACTTATAGTAATAATGAAATCCTTTTTTAATTTGTTATATTATTAAATTACGTTTATTTTTAAAATTCTTTTACTCCTTTAGTCGCTTTCCTTTGAGTCAAGTTACATTTTTGTTGCCTGCTTTTAGGCTGTCCTTTTTTATAGGGCATCGCTTGGTCGTGTGCAGAAAGTTCCTCACATGTTCTTTCGCACCTGCGTCAAAAGTCATAAAAAATAATAAAATGTGCGAACGCACAACTACAACAACAACAACAACAACAGCAACAACAACAACAATGAGTCAAAAGTCAGCGGCAAACTGAGAAATCCGAGTTGAGAATCCGTTTTTGCTGCTCACATGAGCGCACCCAAATATGAGAAAGACCATGACCCTACTTTAACCCCACCCCCTACCTTTTGCCCACACTACTACTGCCCCCCCCCCCTTCCCCCCACCCACACATTTGTTGAGTTTCTTTTCTGCATTTTGTATGTAAATGTAAATGTCGTTTGGCATTCGCGCATTTTTAAACTTGTGCCTGGCAACCGTGCGAGCTTCTCGCTCTGTACGCTAGGGGGCGTGGCAAGTTCTGCTTCTTCTTCTTCCTCTGTGTGTTTGCACCTTTAGTAGAGGCCTCATTTTGGCACCTCGACACTTTTTGGGAGCCTCTGGTAATTGGCATGTGTTCAGCATTTTTCGTACATTTCGCACAGTTGGCAAGAAAGGAAAGTTAACGCCATGCCACGCCCACAATAAGACTGAGATGCAAAAGAGAAAGAGATGTAAGGGAGAAAGGGGAGAGGAAGAAGGAGAGGAGAGCATCCGCTTTGTAAGTTGTCGGATTACGTTTGGCACGTTTGGCAGCCAAAAGATATGAATATAATTAAATGTAACAACTACATTTTTAAAAAGCACAGTAAAAAAAGATATGAAGGCTTATAAAGTTGTGACAATGTCTGTCGCTCAGTGTGAAAACAACTAGATCTCAGAAACGACAAGAGCTGAAGCAACTTTATTTAGTGCCAATGCAGTTTCAATTACTCATGGAATTTCTACAAACTTTTAACTTGTTGCCCTCAAAAATGAGTATAAATTGAATAACAGGTGCAATTTAAAAGTTAATGTCTTGAAATTTGGCACATGGAATTTGTTATATTTTGCGGACGCATGTTGAAAATTTCATTTCGATCGCTTAATAAACAGAAAAAATAATTAAGATCAACTTATTAGAAGTCTAATGCAGTTTTTTTTTTGGTTGCCGACGCAGGTTCGAATCCTGCGGGCATCTATCAGAACAGGGGCTGAATGGGCTTAAATATATTCTTTAATATTTTTATAAATATATTTTTTATTTTTTTTAATTTTTATGCTTTTTAAAGTACCGGACATCCAACAGTCGAGCACTTCAGTTAAAAGCGTTTCAACTTGTTAGCTTTTCTAAGGCAATGTTTAAATTGCGGCCTTCTCTTTTTCCACATCTCTGCTCCTGTTTGTCCTCCTCTTTCTCCTCCCACTTCTCCTCTTTCTTCCGCTTCCTCTTCTTCAGGTGTTTATGGCAAGGCGGCCAAAAGCGGCGTAAAGCCATCAACTAAATTGCTTGGGCCAAAAAGGAAAAGGCTGCGCATAAAACTTGACTGCAAATTGTTGTTGTTGTTGTAGTTGTTGTTGTAGTTGTTGTTGTAGTTGTTGCTGTTGGTCAACAATTAAGGCAATGACAAGAAAAGATTAGTCCAAAGTTGGAAATTAAGTTGAATTGAAATGTTGCGCGTTTGCCTCTTCTTCTGTTTTCTCACTCCCTCTCTCTCTCTCTCTCTCGCTCTCTTTGTCACAGTTAAGATTAAGTTTTTAAGTTTATGCGTTGAATGAGTTTCTTAATTGTTACAAAACAAGAACAAAGCAACTGTGGCAATAAAACACAGAGAAAAAGTAAAGAAAAGATTTCTAAACAAATCTTAAATACAAATTCTAATTTCAACAAATCAAATAATAAACTCAAAAACTTTAATTATAAGTCGAAATTGAGCAAATCAAATAATAAACTGGAATTGCATTTTATTTTAAATTTAAGTTACATACAATGCTTAACAATTTCAATAAGTAATTCAAGTAATTTTAATTAGTTTTGAGAGGGATTTAAGTCATAGATAAGTAATAAATATTAAATTTTCATAACTAAACAAATTTCTTTTCTTTCTCCCTTTCTTTGCAGGTAAGTTTCCCATTGTTGTTTGTGTCATTTAAGAAAATAAGTTGGTAAGTATTGATTGTTATTGTTATTAAAACGTTATTGTATCTCTGTGTGATTTTTATACAATTTTTTCATTGTTGTTGTTGGGCCACTGAAAGTGCAGCTAATTTATGGCTTAATCTTGGCGGAGACACCTCAATGCAGAGCCAATAACGACAAAATTGGTTCAGTCTTTGGTCAGAGTTACAAGTTGGTTATATAAATGCGACTTGTGTCTCTTTCAGACTCGCTCTGCTTTGCGGATATCCGCATGCAAGCCATAACTCAATAAAGCATTGTGCTTAGCCAAAGCCAAAGAACAGAGAGTAGAGTCGAGCATAAAACAATGGCAGCAGCAAAAGGACAAACGACCCAAACTAAAACTGAAATCCAGGCAACGGCAGCAGTCAAAGATACAATCGAAATGCAGTAACAACTTGCGATGGCAAAGAAAGCGAATAGATGAGAGGCATGGAATGGAATGGAATGGAATGGAATGGAATGGAGGGGATAAATGCAGACAGATTAGATGAATAAACAAAGCACTAGACTGTCCAGTGTTGCCCATTTAGCTGTATTTTAGCTAGAATTATAGCTAGCAAAGCGAATAGATGAGAGGCATCAAGGGGAAAAAAGCAGACAGATTAGATGAATAAACATAGCACTGGACTCTGTGTTGCCCATTTAGCTGTTTTATAGCTAGATTTATAGCTAGAAAAGTGAATAGATAAGAGGAATGGAATGGAGGGGAAAGTGCAGACAGATTAGATGAATAAACAAAGCACTGTACTCAGCGTTGCCCATTTAGCTTTTTTATAGCTAGAATTATAGGGAATAAATCGAATATATGAGAGGAAAGAAATGGAAAGGGAAAGCTATATAAGATAGAAAATCAGTTTGCGTTTTGGTATGCTATATAGCTTTAATTAAGTTAAAAAAGCAAATACAGTAGTGATTATATAGTAAAAAAAAAGTCCAATTATAAAACAAAATATGCCCATTTAGCTATATTATAGCCAGAATTGGCTATTTTGCAATTGCAAAATGTGTAGAATGCTTTTTAGAATACTAGATAGCTTTAGTATAGCAAAAAAAACCAAAAAACTCTGATGAAAATAAAACTCTGCCGAAAACGTCCAATTTTAAATAGACAAATGAAAAAAGTTTAGAGTTTTTTCACAAAAACTTGCCAAATATTATGGATTATACATTATTTATGGATATATTCACAAATTTTTAAGACAAATTTGTTGCGAGCAACTTTAAGCAGAGATTCAACAAATAAACTGTTGATATATTACATTTTTTGGCTTTATTATAGCTAAATTTGTAATTTTAATGGCTAACTAATGAAATAATACATAGTTTGACTACTTAACCATATTGTCAGCACGTTATGGAATTTTGTTTTAGCTATTTTTAGCTATTTCTAGCTACTTTTGTTGCACAAACTAGCTTGAAGTGCTGTCAACACTGTCCAGACTTGAATGTCCAGGCGAGACAACCCTGGGCGACTTGGCAACCCTGGACAATCGGGCGACTGCTCGACTCTCGACTCGACTGTCATTGAGGCCGAAGAAATAAACATTAACTGTAATTTAGTGGGGCATTGTGCTTAAGCGTCCGAGTCTCGCAGCGTCTCTCAAATTATGGGAGCCATTGTAAGAGGCAGCGACCCCCCTCCCCTTGCCCCCTCGCTCCCTTCTGGCCCTTGGCGCGTGGCAAGTTTCAAGTTACACGAGGCATTTCGTGCTGGTCAAAACGCAGCGGGAAATGTGCAAAGAGAAGTGAAGGCAATTGTTACGGAGTCTCGTACTATTTGCCATTGCCATTGCCTGCAATGAATGAAAAGGAAGGGAATGAAAAGGAAGGGAATAGAGAGGAATAGAAAGGAATGGCATGGACAAGTGCTCAGTTTTCACAGCGGCCAACAATTAGGTGGCAGCAGCAGCTGGCCAATAGATACACACACACACACACACATATGCGATAGAAAACTAACGCAAATAGGCCAAAGGCAAACAAGACGCAGTTTTTCTCTCTCTTTGGCAATCGACAACCATAAAAAAAAATAGATTTTTTTTGCTGAAAACAATAAAATCTAGAAAAACAGCTTGAAAAAGTCTTTGATATCCTGTAGATTTTTTAAGAAAGTTTTGATGAAATGTTCCACAAAAAAAAAACGATATTTATTTAATCAAGTTTAAATTTTTGAAAGAAAAGTTTATTTATTTATTTAATAAAGTTTAAAATTTTTTGAATGACAAACAAATGTTTTATACAAAAATTTAATTTTGAACTGTTAGTTGCTTTGACAGCTCTGATTTTTTAGTATAAAATCAAACTCTTTTCTGTTTTAAATCTCAAAATATTTCAATATTTTTTTTTGTGATTTTTGGGACTTTAAAAGTATGTTTGAAAACTAAAATCTGAGACATTTTAAAAACAGCGACAATTGCTAACAATATTTCGAGAGAATTGTGAAATATATCTGATTTATACATAAAGTAAACATATATATTTGAGTTACTTATATACCCTCATAACAAGTAATTTACTCTTACAATGTACAAAAAAAAAACTTGTGCCTGCCCATAAGTAATGAAATTGACCAAGCTTTATGAATAATGCCAGGCCTTTTAAAATCTGCCCTTTAGAGCATAATAAGTGATAATGTTGAGCAAAAAGGAAGAAAAAGGTCGGCACTTGCCTGATTATTTTCTTTGGAAATATTTCGCAAGTCATGTCCGGTCAACTAACAAGAAAAATAATTTCTTATTTTTATTTCTGCGCGGTCATTGCAACAGATTTGATTTGAGTTGAACAATTAGCTTAAGAACTGCGACTGTTAAAGCGAACAGCGAATGTTAAAGCGAGCTAACAGCTGTTAGTTAACAGCGCAGCCAACAACAAGTTGAAACGCGCCAAAAAGACGCGCTCTTAAAAGGAAAAGCAAGCAAAAGGCAAACGCCCACTGCGCAAACGTTATTCACCACACACACACATACACACACACTGAGACACGTGGGAGAGAATTGTCTGTTGTTGGTCTTGGCCAGGTCCAGACCCGCCTATGGCCATAACATGGCTTTATTTGGCTTATAAATTGTTGAGACGCGTCATGAACTTTGCTCATAATTCAACACCTAAGAGCAACACCTACAAAACAACAACAACAACAAACTGTAAAAATACAAAAAAAAAACGAAAAAACAAGAAGTGAAAATTTACTCGTAATAATAATAATACAAAACACAACACGACAAAAATAAAGAACCTTTTTCAAATTAAACTTTGCACTCTGACCACTTGATGATGCCACCGAGCAAACAACAACAACAGCAGCAGCAACAACAACAACAGCAACAACAATGCCGCGGGCTGTTAAATGAAAACAGGAGCAGAAGCTGTGCCTGATATCCACTCTTCACCTTCTCTCTACTGCCCACCATTCCCCTTTTTGGCTGGCCCTTTATTGCAGCTAAACAATTTTCATAGGCTATCAGCAGCAGCGGACACAGCGTTGACGCTTTAGCTGTTTTATAGCTAAAATTCAAGTCTTATTTCTGATTTAAACCAAAATTTTGTAAATGAAAGGCAATTGTCAATTAAAATTAGCGTTTTATGGTTGCACATGGCGCATGAGAAATGTTTATAATGTTAAAGTAATTAAAAAAATTATATATTTTATTTAATAGTAAAACTATTATAAAGAAGAAACTTTAGACCTCTGCCAAATAATATAAAATACCAAAAGCCTATCGAATGGGATAGGAGCTCATAATTCTGCCGGCGTCGCAGCCGAGTAATGTACAGAGAGAGAGAGAGAGAATACGTGTGTTCTATAAATAGCACGTTCGTCGCCTTGTGCTCTCACCATGCGTGTCTTCGGCTTCTTGTTCTCTCACGAAGCATCTGATCGGCTGATGCTTTTTGATGTCAGTCGCTGAGCTGCGTTCAATGAGAAGAGAGCGTAGGTAGAGCGCTAGACTCTTATCATACACTGCAACTGATGCTTTGCGCTCTTTACGTCGGCAACTCTAACAATGCGACAGTTTGAATATGCTTTCATTTTATTTTGTCTGTGTAAAGCAGTAAAACGTCTCGATCACAAGCACAATATATGTATGATTGTGTGAGTTTGGACACCACTGCTTTAGACAAATGAAAGTAGCTAGAAAAATACAATATTTACACGGCTTCTTTGTGTTTTTTGTATTTTTTCAGTGTATTATAATTTTTTTAAAATTATAAAAATTTGTTTAGCTATTTTTAGCTACTATTTTGTTACTAAAAAAAGCTGTTTTGGGGCTTAAAATGCTGTCAACACTGGGCGGACACTGTTAGAGACCTGCTGGAGTAGGCGGGAGGTGGCGAGAAGGGAGGGGGCGTGACAGACGACAGACGACAGCGACAGCGGCCAAGTTGGCAACTTTTTCGAGTGCAGCAACAAATTAAATTTGCGCTGGTAATTGGATTTCAAAACACTTGTAGTACGAGACGCGGCTGTGTTTAATGCCCGCCAACAGCCGCAGAAGCAGAAGCTTTTACACCCGCAACACACATACACACACAGAGAGAGAGAGAGAGGGAGAGAGACAGACAGAGACACACACATACAGTTGGACATTTGAACAGACGTCGGCGTCGCGGCTGCTGAGGCTGCTGAGGCTGCTGATGTTGAGCTGTCAAAGGCTCGGCTCTGTGGCCAGCTATCACCCCCTCCCCCTCTCCCTCTCTCGCTGTCATGTTACGCAGCTTGACAGAGCTTTGGCCTAGAAAATGCAAAACCGTGTCGGCATCGCACTCAAAATCGTCTACTCTAAAAAAAAAAAAAAAAAAAAAAAATTCGTCTACTCACAAATTGCGTATCCCTTTTGGCCAACTCGAGGCGTAAAATGATGTTGCCAGCGGCTTTTCCCCTTTTTAGCCACATTGTAAACAAAAGCACGAAAAAAAAAAAATAAAATATAGAAGCTGGAAACGCAGTTTATAATTATGGCAACCAAATAAATCTTGTCATTGTTGTTGTGATTGTGTTTTTGATTGCTGTTGTTGTTGTTCGCCTTGTTGTTGTTGTTGTTGCAATTTTCGTTGCAGATGGCAAGCGGAAATGAAAGCGGAACCTATCAGGCCGGATATTATAAAATATTCTTAAATGCAGATACATGTTTCTCTTTTTTTTTGTTGCGGTTGCTGAGCTTGATTGGTTTGCCTGGAGGAAGGACAGAGACAGATAATCGCAGCCACTTTTTATTACTTTATTATTGAGTCGGAAATGTGAACTCAAAATTAATGCTTCCTCAAACAATATTGCTCGAAAATTGTTAGGAATTTCAAAACAATTGTTTAAGGTCTGCTTAAATATTTTACTGAGTGCAGAAAAGAGTTTACAGGTTGACAAATTGTTTTTAATAAACTTTTGCTGAAAGAATTCTATTATTAATAATCAGAAATCTTTTTAAAATTCTATAATTTATTTTTAACTTTTTGATTTATAATTAAATGTAATATTAAATGAAAAAAACTGTTTTAAGATCTCAGAAGTCGTGCTAAATATATATTTTTTATGCTTTTATATTTCATCAATAATTTTATACATATGTATTTATAAAAAAAATTGTTAAAATTATTTTTATTAACTTATTTTATATATGATAATTTGAGATCTAGTTGAAATTGCATAATTTTTTTAGCACTTCAATTTATCATTAAATTTAACATTAAATGATTAAAAGTTTTTAAAGATTTTAAAATTATTTTTTTGCTTTTATCATATTTCATAATTATTTTGAATATTTGTGAAAAACTTGTTCAAATATATTTTTTAATTTCTTACATTTTGAGGTATCTTTGATAAGTATTTTTAGTTTATTGGAGTGTAGATTTATCAACAAAACATAGCAAATTAATTTCCCATTAAAATCTAACAAATTGTCAATAGTTTCAAGTTCATTTTGTATTTGGTCCAATTAAAAGTGTTCAACCAAAAATAGTTGTTACATTTCTGTTCAATTTGATAACACCGCAATGGCAATAATAATAATTCCTGGATGCCAGAGAGAGTCCTTATGTCCCCATGTCCTTATTTACAGCCATAAAACTGTACAGTGAGCGCTCCAATTACACTGACAATATTTACAAAAGGTTCCATTTTTGGCTACGCACAAGAAATTCAATGCCAAATCCAAATTCACAGACAGACGAACAGACGGACGGAAAATCCATTAAATAATCCACGTAAATAAACCAGAAACCAAAACGAAATGAAATGACACGAAAATGTAATGGCCAAAAAGGGAGGGGGGAGCAAAAAAAAACAAGACAAACAAACAAACAAAAAATGGAGTAAAAAAAAAAACGCAGAGAAAAATTCATTTTTCAAATTCCAATCACAGTTATTAAATCTTTGCTATATGGTTATGGTTATTGTTGTGATTTGATTTTATGGTTATAGCTGTGCGAAGAGAGCGCACACAAAAGAGAGAGAGGCCAGTGAAGTGAAGTGAAATGAAGAGCGAGATTGTTGAAGAGAAATGCAATGCTTGAGCTTTGAGCGCGCTCTTTGTGACGTCGACAGGAAGTAAAGTTGTAATAAGAAGAGAGCGAGTTTTGAATTGCTGCTGATGCTGCGCTCTCTCTTACTCTCTCTCTCTCACTCAATCTCTCTCTTTGTTATTATTGTTTGTTGTAGTTGATGTTGTTGCTGCTGCTGTAGCGCGCGAAAAATGCTAGCAACAACAATAACAAGAGAAATAACAGCAACAACATTGGCAACATTTTGTGTCAGGCTGCAAAATTGTGGGCCTAAAATGCTTTACTGACGTCATAAAAGTGTCTTTTCTTATCTGGCCCCGAGTATCTATCTATCTACAAGCGAAATATGCGATGGCTGATGATGCCGTTATAGTTGTTGCTGTTGTTGTTGTTGTTGCTGTTGCTGCTGTCTCTCTGTACAGTTATTCTGCGTATGCCTATCTATCCATCTATCTATATGTATATCTATATATATATATATGTGTTTCTTTGTCTGTATGTGTGTTTGTAGTCCAAATTTAAATGTCGCTGACAGGCACACACACATATACACACACACACACACACACACACACACACACTAGTGTCACTGACGCATAAAGGAAAATAATTATATTTAAAGGCAATTTGGTGGCAGCCGCAGCCTTCTGCAGTGTCCTTGACCGACTTATGTAGATTTTCTGCAGCTTACTGACTGCTTTATACACACACACACACACACACACATACACACACCATTGCCACTGCTGTCATCGCTGCCCTCATATATACATATATATGTATATAAATATGAATAATATGCGCCCATCTCATTATTAACATATTTCAAGATATTTTCTTATTGCAAGCCAAATATTTATATACGCTCTAAATGAAACGTCTTTCTCTCTCTGTGTGTGTGTGTGTGTGTGTGTGTGTGGGCGTGGCCATGTGGGCCACACATGTGACTTGGCTGAGTTTTGAGCGTCGCTTAAGCAACTTTTCAAATAACTGTGATTATTAACTTATGCACTTATTGCGGAGGCGTTGCCAAAATAATAAACATACATACATATATAATATAATCATATTAAAAACATGTCAACTGAACTAAGCTGCTCGCCTGTTGGTTGCCCAGTTTTATATTAAATCAGCCCAAATTAATTGAAATTGTAAAATGACAAAAATAAATAAATTAAATACATTTTCGAAAGTGAATAAAAATTGAAGACTTCTGCAATATTTGCAGTCAAATAAAAACAAAAATTAAGAAATATTAAAATATTAAATACAGTCGAACTTCCCTAACTCGAACTTCTCTAACTCGAATTTTCTCTAACTCGAACAAAATCGAGTGGCAATAGCGTTTACTAAGCAAATTTCATATAATTCTACTTCCCTAACTCGAACTTCCCTAACTCGAATTTCTCCGTAACTCGAACAAAAATATTGGCCCGTACTTCTGTAAGTCGAATTTTTCGGGAAAATCCCCACTAAATTTTTAATTTTTTTTCATTTCTGTTTTGTGATTTTGTTACCGGCTAGTTTGGATATGTAATATTGATGTACATTAACATATGGTGATGAAAAATTATAGAATATTGCATCAACAATTATTTAGGCTTGTAAAATTGCTATATAAAAGATGTTCGTAATGTTCTTCATTGTCAGCGCATCAGTGCAAGATTATTTACCATGGCACACACACGTGTATTAAAATGTTTATCGCTTAAAGATATATTCAAACTTATTAGTTAAGGAATCAAAAGTGGACCAAAAAAATTGCAGTGGCTGAAAAATATGAAATTTTAGTAAAAACTGTTTTACAAGCTACAAAATTATTTATGATGTCATTTGAATCGGGAAGTTCTTCTAAATACAGCAAAAGAACGAAAAACCCAATTTTTGAGTCTATCGACAGGTCCTAAACAAACTGGAATCTGTTTTTTTTTGAAAATAACAAGAAAAGTTAGCAATTTAAATTTTTTTATGAATGAATAAAATTGTAGTTTCTTTTAAAAGACTAAAAAAAAAAAATTCCCTAACTCGAAGTCTCTCTAACTCGAACTTTTTTCTTGGATAATGGTGATTCGAGTTAGGGAAGTTCGACTGTATTAAAAAAAAATATATAAAATTTAAAAATAAATCTGTGATTAAGCTTTTTAAAACTTTATCTTAATTATCTGCGCTGCTTATCAACCGATCGAGCTGAAAATAAATATATGCAAAATATCACAAATTTCTAGTGTCAAATTTTTGGGATGTAGCTTTAAAATAACTCGTGTTATTCTATTTTTATCTTTTTAAAATATATAGTAATAATCTTAATAAATTTGGTTGCTCAAACTCTTAAAGTCTTAAATCTTAAGGTGTTAATACAAAAAAAAAGAGACACTGTCACAAACTTATATACTTTTATACACTTTGCATACTGGGCTAAAAAGGTGTTAACTTTATGGCTCATTTGCGGCTTAGTCGTATCTCAACTTACACGTAATTAAGCCAAGTATTTGAATCAGGCATTTGAATAAAACTGTTGCATGCCATCAAAAGGCAAGCATGCAAGAAGTGTTGCCTACTTTCGTGGGCATTAAGACTAACAAAAAGTGTTGCCTACTTTTATTGGCAGTTAAATGTGGCAAATATTTATGAAGTTGGCAAACGTGGCAAACATCTTATCTATGGACATATCTTTATCTTTAGACTTCATACACACACACACAAAGACAGCTTTATCTGCTGTAATATTTTATTCTGTTGACTGTTATAAATTTATTCCAAGTTTTAAGAAAACTTGTTAATTGTTGGCATATTTTATGGAATTAAAACATAAGGCAATGATTTTTGGGCAATTTGAAATTTACCCAAATTCAGTTTTTACATAAAAACATGTATTTATTTATATTTAAATATTTAGATAGGCAGAGCTTAAATTTGTGGACTTATTAAATATTTTAGACTTATTTTCCAAATTTAATGCTGATTTATAATAAAATAAAATATATAGGAAAAATAGGAATATTTTTTTCAGTGTATATATTTGGGGTGCACGACTTTTTTCGAAACCAAAACCTGATTAAATTCGCCCTGTGGCCGAAAACTTGTAACGGAGACTAACAAAATAAATTATGCTTGCGATTTGTAAAAGCTTTAATACGCCCTAGAGCCAAATCCTAAGTGCACACAGCAACAACAACAACAACAACAACAAGTACAAGATGATGAAGAAGAAGAAGAAAGAGCAGCTGCTTCGGCTTCAGCTTCTGTTGCTCCAAAGACAACAATGAATAAATTTAATTTTAGCTTCAGCCGACCTACCGCACATTGTTGTGTGTTGTGTGTTGTTGTGGTTGTTGCTCATGTTGACTAAACACCTTTGAGATTGCAAGATATGCCTCGCCCTCTGGTAGCTGTCAACTCCCCCACCACCCACTGCCCCCACTCCCCGCCAAGAAGTTTCTTTGCTCCTGCTCCTTAGAGTGCATTATAACTGCATTTTGGTCTTGATGACGTCGACAACGTTGTCGTCGTCTGATTTGTAAATTATGCTAGCACACACATAAACATACACACTCTCTCTCTCTCTTTCACACACACATATATATTTGGATTTAGCGCGCTCTTAAATGCAGCTCAAAACGTAGAGAGCGTAAGTGTATTGAGAGAGAGAGCGAGCAAGCTTAAGCGCAGCTTTTCACCGCGCTCATGTGACTGCTACAGAGCGCAAGAGAGAGAGAGAGGATGCTGCGAAAGCTTCGATACATATTTTCTTTTTTTGATTTTGCTGATTACGTAAATAAAGGCGAAGCAGCGACGACGACGACGACGCTTTACGAAGCAGCAGCAGCAGCCTGAACCTGTACACACGAAACGAAACGAAAGGAGCAGCAACAACAACTAAAACAAAACGAATGCTAACGAGGCTGCTGCTGCTGCCAAAGAGAGAGCGTAAACTAATGCTGTCGCTGCTGCTGCTGCTGCTCTCTCCCGCTGCTGCCGCGAGGCGCGCGCTCTCTCTCTGCTGTCGTCGCGACGTTGAGCAGCGTCGTTCGGTTAGTTGCTGGCATTGCTGCGTGGTGAAATTCAGTCAGAACGGGAACGTCGTCGCGAGCTGTAAGCGCGCTTCACTTGCACTTAGTGTTTTGTAGCGAGAGAGGCGAAAACAAGACAAGACCAAGGAGCAAGCAAGCAAAATAGCAAAATAGAAAAATAGCAAAACAAGCCAAAGATCTTACTAAAGACGGCGCTGTCTAATAAAACGCGTAATAAAGCGTAAATATAAATAAAATGCAAGCATACAAAATTAAATAAATATGAAAATGAAAAAATAAAACAAAAGGCATTAAAATTAAAATTAAAATGCATTGCGGCGTGTGAGAAAAGTGCGTCAGAGTTGTGGAAGCTGAAGCTGAAAGCGAAAAGCAGCAAAAGCAAAGGCAAAAGCAGCGCAGCCACAGCGGGCGGCGGGCGGCAAAGAAATCAAATTACAAAACAGCAACACACACACAGACACACACACTAACACACACACACACATACAAAGACAGAGACAGAGACAGACACACGCAGCGCTGAAATCGACGCAGGCTATATAATTTAGCACACAAGTTAAACGCACAGAAAGCAAAAGCAAAAAAAGGAAAAAAATCAAATAAAAGTGTGTGTGTGTGTGTGTGTGTGTTGGCTACTGTCTGTGTATGTGTGCAGAAATCAAATGAAAAATGTGCGAGGCAATTGCCATTAAAAGCAAATTAACAAATCTGCAAATGAAAATAAATATCAGTAAAAACAAAAAAACAAAATGAAAACAAGCAAAAAAAAGTGTTGAACAAATGCCACAGCTGCGAGGCAAAGAGCGAAGAAAAAAATAACACGCAAATACCAACGCACTTAACACACATACCAACAACAACAACAACAACGAGAACAACAACAACAAACAGAGCACACAAAAAGCTGAGACTTGAGATTTTCTAGCTGAGAGTTTTTCCAAGCCTTCGTTTCATTTTCATTTTCATTTGCGTTTTCATTTTCATTTTGCGTTGTTTGTTACATTTTGTACTGCGTTTTCTTTTTCTTCTTTTTTTTTTTGGCCAGGCCAAAACAACAACCAGCTGTTGTTGCTAGCCCAGTAAACCCAAAAAAAATATGCACAGACTTTTAAGTTTGCGGCAATGAACTGAGCGACTTTTCAAGTTGCAGCAAACAAAATTGTTGACAATCTGATTAAGTTTTGTTTGGGGTACACAGCCACGCCCCCTAACGCCTTTAATAAAAAATTAAATTGTTTTATTTTGCGTTTGTTAGCTAAAAATTTCAGCTTAATTGGTTAATAAACAAAGCTGTTAATTGAGTTAAAGTTATTGAAAGTTGAATCACAGATTTTATTTTTATTATTTTATATTTTTATTTTATTTTAATATTTCATCTTAATCAAATTGAGATATAATTGTTATTTATCAATTTAATAATTTCTTAGCTACTTTTATTTAATATTTTTACTATTCTGCAATTTCTAAAATTTAATTATTATAATTAAAATGTATTTTAAGCAGAAATTTCAACCTTTCTTCCTGTATAGACCAGAATTCACAACCCAAAAAAGGGATTTATTTTGTATACTTGTTTTTTGTGATTTTGCTAAAATGATTTAAGCTTTTTTTTAACTTTTATTTAAGTTGAAAGTTTGTTTGTTGTTGTTATTGTTGTGGCCATATTTTAAGTAATTTAAAAGTATTTTTGTTTAGGCTAATAAAAAACATATCAACAAGCAAATGTTCAAAAGAAAATAACAACAATAGCAATAATAAGAACAACAGCAACAATAAGGGTAATAACAACAACAACTGCGATAACAACGACAACAATTGCTGTGGCATATTGCTGCTGTCGTTACTGGCAACAGCAGCAACAGCAACAGCAGCAGCTGCAAGGATAACCAGCAACGTCATGCATGTGCAAGGATATTATCAACGTCATGCCTGCCAAAGCACACACATACACACACACATACACACAGACAGAGACAGAGACAGAGACAAAGAGCGAGAGAGAGACAGAGAAAGAAAGACACAATTGATGTGGCATATTTGAGTTGCTGCTGTTGTTATTGTTGTTGTTGTTGTTTTTGCTAACATTAAACGTATTTATATTTATGACTGCATCAGTGTGCGTGTGTGTGTCAGTGTGTGTGTGTGTCTGTGTCTGCTGACATTAAATGCATTAAAATCTTGTTGATAAATTCATTAGAATTTATTTAACTAAAAATAAATGATGCTGCTCGACCACACAACAACAACAATACACATGCATACATATATACTACACACTCACACACACACACACACACATGTTGCCCACGCTCCTTGCGTCCTTTTCATTAGTGCCTGTGGCTGCCCATCGAATTATGCGGAAATCTAATTTATTTCCAACAGCCAAGCAGTCAGTCAGTTGATCTCAAATTGCCTGCCTGCCTGCCTGCCTGACAACAACAACAACAACAACAACAACAGGACAACGACAACGCCTGGCAATATATATATAAATTTAACACAAATTTCTTGGAAATATATTTCAAGTACTACGCGCGTTTCTTACAAATTGACAAAGAACTTGAGAAAAATTTAAACCATGCAAAGAATCAAAAATATTTGAAAAATAAAATAAAATCAGCAAAATCTAAAATATGCTTAAAAAGTGAAAAAAAATAAAATAAAATAAAATTAATATTTATTTAATCAAAATAAAAACGTAAATATTAATATCAAATATATTCAAATTTGAAACTCTTTTAAAACTTAAACATTTAAAAAAAAAAAGAAAATACAATGAAATTAATGTTAATTAAAAAAAAAATACTTAAACGTTGCCTACTTTTTAGCGCAATTTAAAACTCTTTACAAATTTAAAAAGGGGAAAAAAACGAAAATAAAATGAAATTAATATTAAAATCAATTAAAACAAAATATCCGTAAATTTGCATTAAATGTTGCCTACTTTTAAACGCATTTTAAAACTTCAAAAGTGAAAAATTTTTATTTATATAAAATAAAATATCTTCAAAATTTGAATAAAACGTTGCCTACTTTTAAGCGCAGATTAAAACTCTTCAAGTGCGCGTGAAATACAAAAAACTGTTGCCTACTTTTTAGAGTTTATAAGCAAAAGATTCAACTGCAGCAGGTCTAGTAATAAAAAAATACACAACTTTAAATTAAAAAAAAAAAAAACAAAAAGAAACCATTAATAGTTAATACGTTATTTAGCCAAGGAAAACTACAATCCTCTTTCAAAGCCATTAGCGAGTGCAAAACACACATAAAAATAGATGAAAATCAGAAGAAAACTTTAAAGCATTAATCTTTTGAGCCTTTTGGCGATGCAAAACTTTCATAGACTTTTGCTTGCTACTTAATTTAGTTAGACGCTTCAACTTCTTAACGAACCGGAAAAGTAGAGAACAAAAAAAAAAACAAAAAAACAAAAACAAAGAATACAATATTATGCTTCAAAAGTTTTTGGCAGTGCAGAAACAATCGAAATAATTTATTACAGTTGCCTAGATACACTTATAAAAATGTCATTTAGGGGTAAAACGAAAGGGGGAATGAAGGAAGTGGGAGTCGGAAAAGTTTGGCGCTGAAATTAACTTTATTGGGCGAATCAAGAGAAAATTGCTAAACAAATGCGTTGGAGCACCTTTTCAAGTGCTAGCTGAAAGTTGCCAACTAGTTGAGCTTGTGAGAGAGATATATAAAGATAAAGAGAGAGAAAAGGAGAGCAAAAGAGATAAAGATATTAGCTAAACACATGGCAACTTAAACTTATCGACAACTCTCGCATCTTAAGGCTACAACAAGCTGGCCAAAAAAAAGTTTTCCTCTTCTTGGCCAACTTCAGCTGCTCCACATTTCACATTTCAACCTAAAATGGCAACTAAGACGCACTAATTCACGACTCTCAACTCGCAACTCGCAACTCGGCGAACAACTCTGCTTGCTGTTTGTGTTTTGTTAGGCCCAGTAGTTAGAGTGTGAAACAGGCTGATAAGTAAGTGAGACAGCTTGGCTATTCATCAGTCATTAATTTGTTTATTATTAAAAAAGTAAAACAAATACATTTTAAAACTGCAATCAAAACTGTATCTTGAAAAATTTCTTTGAGACTTTAAGGGCCGTTTTTTCTTTAACATATACTTTCAAATTTGACATTAATTTCCATACGTTTTACGTCAAATTCTCTTTTCAATAGTTATTAAACACCTTGTTTAGACATTAGAAAAAAGGGCCTTATTTGTTTTAATTAAAGAGAAGATTCTTTTGAGAGTCCTCAAAGACATTTATTCAGAAAAAGTCTTCAATAAGTCTTGTGAAAAACTGAAAAAAACAAAAATCAATATTAATTGTTATTCAAAGACTGATTTAAGGACAATCAAATTTACTTAATAACTTTGATATTCCTGGTATTTATATTTTAATCACATTTTTAAGTACGATTTACAAAGTTTAACAAAGGGAATTGTTTAATTATTGCTCATAACAGTTTTATTCCCTGCTATAAATATAATGTACTAGGCAACACACAGTCGAGCATTTCGCCTGTAGTTTTTCTAACTTGTTTGTGTTTTGTTTTTGCAGTTGGCCCCAAAAAACAACAAAAAAAAAAAACAAAGTAAAATAAAAGAAAGTAGGCTATAAAAACTATCAACACAAGTTGGAGGCTTGTGGCAAGTTGCCGCTTTCCTCAAGATTTTGCACTGATGCAGTAACAACAATCTGACAACAAACTGGCATAAGCATAACATAAAAATAGGAAAAGTTCAAGTTTTCTTTTTTTTTGTTTTGTTTTTTGCCAAGCCCCAAAAAAAGATGAGAGAGCAAAATAAAAAAAAATAACATACTGGATCATATAATCCTTTCACTTAACAAGCAAACTTTTGGCAACAGACCGAAAAACTTTGTGCACTTCTTCTACTTCTGCTTTTTCTATATCTTTTCAACTGCTATGTTGTGCTTTGCATAAACACAAGTCAAGCCATAGAGAGGAAGGAAGAGAGAGAGAGAGACATAGAGAGAGAGAGGGGTATACAGGATGTGACTTGGAGTCTCTCCACATACATGACGTCGAGAAATTTATGCATTCGCCAGGCCAGAAAAGTATTTATGTATGCGCTTATAAATATATGCACATCTTGTACTTCCTATCTCCCTCCCACTCTCTCTCTCTCTCTCTCTCTCTTTATCTCTCTTTCAACATGTGTAGCTATCTATCTGTGTATTTTTGTGTGTGTGTGTGTGCAGATAGCCAGCAAATTTATGCTAGCAATATAACAAACAAAATATTTGCGCACGAGGCGTTGTGCAAAAACTTTTTTTTGCCACGCCCCCTTTGCCCACATTCCGCACTGCAAGTTCTCGCAAAACTTTAAAATAACACAAGCCAACAAAATATGAAATAAAATATATTTTATGGCAGTCAGTTGAAAGTTGAAATTTAAAAACTTGTGCTTATTTCTCATGTTTTTTTTTCGGCTGTCTTTTTTTTATGCTAATTAAAGGCAGCCAACACACAGACAGATTTACTTTTATGTGTGTCTGTATGTGTGTGTGTGTGTCCTTGTGCCTAAAAAATATATTTTTATATATATAAAAAAGTCGAATTTGCACACAAAAGCCTAACCCTGAAATACTTGCTAGCTGCTAGAGAACAGGAAAGCAAAAAAAAACATGAGAATATAAATAAATATGAAGGCTGCTCAGCGGAAAAGTAGGCAACAGAAATTGCAAGCGTTGAATTTTGAGTTCAGCGGAAAAGTAGGCAACCAAAAAACTAAAGCAAAAGTATCTTTAGCTCGAAAATAGTTAAACAGGTGTATTCCACAAATCTCGAGGGAATCAAGTAAAACAAATAGAATAATAGAAAAAATTACATAAGTAATTTCCGTTATTCAAAATTTGTTGTGGCATTTGATTAAAATTTAAGCTTATATTGAAACACAAAAACAACCAAGCAGAAAAAAACTTACTCAAAATTGCACAATTAAATTATATGCAGATTTAAATTGAATAAAATATTTATTTATTGCTATTATATGCCAATTATTCGTAATTTAGTGGACATTTTAAAATGTCATAAAAAACATGAACAATAATTAAAAACACTGGAAAAATTAAATTAATTAATGGTGCTTATAACTAACATTAAAAATATGTTGAATAAATTAAATATTTAACATTTCAATTTAACAATTGTCACCAAAATATTAAGAGATTTGTGGAGAACAATAAAATCAGCTCGAAAGTAGGCAACAAAAAATATATTAAGCTTAATTCGAATTTATTTAAGCTGCGTTTAAAAGTAGGCAAATCAAATTATAATTCAATAAAACAATAAAATGCCATTTTGAAATGGAAATTATTTTTGTGCTTTTGAAAAATATGCTTAAGCATTTTTATATATTTATAAAGCTAGTGACAACAATTCAACAACATTAAACAAAGGAACAGCAACAATGCAATGAATCAGAAATAAAGGAAATAAAAAATAAAGAACTACTTGCAACGACAACAGGAAAAACAAAACGCAAACAACAAAAAAAACACAAAAAAATAACAACCCAGTCTAGCGTTAAAATAATTAAATCAATTGTAAATAAATGTGAAATGAAGAGAAATAAAAATATAAATACACACGCGCAGATAAACAGCTAAACAATAAAAATAATATGCAAAATATATAAATAAATGTAAAAGAAAAACAAGAAAAATACGCCGATAAAACGAATGTGTTCAGCAACTCGTAAAATTAAGCGAATTTAATTTGGTTTGTTGTTGGTTGAACATCGCAACAAGTTAAATAATTAATTATACATAGATAGATGTGTGTGCGTTGGCGTGTGTGCGACAGACAGACGAGAGTGAGACAGCGCTACGGATACAGATAGAGAAAGGAAGATTGCCAAAAAAAAAGAGGAAAAAATAGAGGAGCCTTTAATAAATGAACTGCAATTTATAAATGAGCTTTTAGTTAAATTAATTGCTAAATAAATAACAACAATTAACGCAAGTACATGTACATTTTATCACTGTATGCGTATGTGTCTGTCTGCATGCATGGCAGCAACAACAACAACAACAGCAACGAGAGCAACAGCAACAACGAGAGCAACATTTAAGCAACTATTTACTTTAGCCACGCCCAGTTTACACGCCCATCACCGCAAACGTAACCGCAGCCATAGATTTAATTATTATCGTTGTTGTTGCCGCTGTTGCTGTAATTCATTCTGGCCGCCCCAATACAACAACTGCAACAGCAGCAGCAGCAGCAGCAACAGAAAAAGCAGCATCATCATTTACAACAACAAACAAACAACGAACAAAGCGAACCGAATAACAATACACAAAGCAACAACAGCAACAGCAACAACAACGCAGAAACAACAGCAGCAACAGCAACAGCAGCAACTAGTTGCAGCAATCAACTTTGCCAGAGCAACAGCTGCAACAACGACGGCAGCAACAACAGCAGCGGCAGCGGCGGTGCCAGAGTTGCCACCGATCCCAAGAAATCCTTCTCGCTACACTGCTGTTGCGTGATCGTCGACATTACACCCGTATCACAGCCTGTGGCACGTCTGACATCAGCAACAACGGCCTCGGGAAGGGATGTTGCTGCTGCTGCTGCTGGTGGTGCTGCTGGTGGCGGTGCTGCTGGTGGTGGTGGTGCCAGCAGCAGCAGTGGCGGTGGCGGCTTGGGTCTCAGCGAAAATGTCTCGCAATTGGCGAGTCAATTGTTTCGCTTTGGCAGCAAGAAAAGAAGCGGCGTTTGCATTTGCAATGCACATTTGCATCATGGTTCACTCGATCGCCTCTTGCAACAGCAACAGCAGCAGGAACAACAACAGCAACAACAGCCACAACAGCAACAACAACAACAAGCAAGTGGTGAGCGTTCCATAAGCTGGCTGGTGGATGGCGGCGGCGCTGGCGCTTTACTCAACGCCGCCAGCTCCGATGAAAGCGATGACAAGAAGCAGCAACAGCAGCAGCAACAGTTGCTGGCGGAGGAGACGCCGCCACGCCCACCAGCCGCCAAGTCCAAGCCAAAGCACAGCGTCAAAGAGGAATTCGAACGCGGCGTGGAAGTGGAAAAGTTCTATCATCAAATCAACGGCGATATATTTGAGATAACGCGTCGCGTGCGCGCTAGACACGAGGAAAGCATCAAGCGCAAGGGCTCCGTGCGTCTCACGGAGCCGCATTACGTGCGCGTGCCGCCGCAGTTGCCGCCGCGTCGCCAGAAGAGCGCGGAGGAGGTGGCAATGCCCAAGAGCGCGCTGCGGCAGACGGAGCAACTGGAATGGTTCGATCGCAAGGCGCAGCAGCGTCATTCCGCGCGGTCCGCGGAGGGCGGCCAGGTGCGGGAGGAGACCATGGAGTGGCTGAGATTGCAGAAGCGAGACAGAGACAGAGAGACGCCGGCGCGCACCGCGTCGGGGCCAAGTGAGATAACCGTGCTAAAGGACGAGCTGCCCGATTGGCTGCTCGAGCATTTGCCGCGTCGCGCGGAAAGCGGCGGCGCGCCGGACAAGCCCGTGAGTTCCGCGTACGCGAAAGCCTTGGCGGAGCTGCTGAAGAAACCTTTGTCCCGACAAAGTTCGGGTCCCTGCGAGGTGTCGCTGCTGAAAACTGACATTATGGAGTGGCTGACGAAAATGCAGGGCACAGGGGGCGGCGGCAAGGCGACGCGACGCGGACAACATCGCAGCAAAGGCGGCTCCATACGCTCCAACTCGCAGGAGGAGCAGAGCACCGAGCAGGCGACGCTGCAGCGCAAGCGCCACTCGCTGGGCCACAGCGAGGAGGAGGAGCAGCAACAGCAGCAGCAGCAGCAACAGTTGCCCCGCCTGGACTGGATTGCATATCCGTTGCGCACGGCAACAGCGGCAACAGCAGCAGCAACAACTACAGTGCCTAGTGGCTACGATGTGCCAGTGCGACGCGAGGAACGCGCGCGCGAGCGACGCCTGCGCCACTCCGCCAGCGAGGTGGTGTCGACCGCGACAACAACGCCACAGCTCGAGCGTCTCGAGCGACTCTACGCCAAGCCGCACAAGGAGCGCTATCAATACGTGCCCAAGGAAACCGCCTCCACAACGCATCACAAGTCGAAGCGCGAAAGGTCGCGTCGCCATCAGACGCAACGCAGCGCGACGGTGACGGAAATGTCCGTGCCGCGCGCGGCGAATCCCTGCAAATCGAAGCGGAAATCGTCGAGCGCGGAACGCGCGCCCCGCTCGCGTTCGCCGTCGCCCTGCACCGATCCCGCCTGTCCGCTGCTGCCCGTCTGCAACGATCCGCATTGTCGCTACTTGGAGTGTCGAAGGCGACGCTGTTTGACCGCGTCGGCGAGCTCGGTGAATCTGGCGCGTCACCAGCAGTTGGCGCAGGTGCAATTGCACGCGGTGCCGGCGCATTTGATAAACGATTCCGCAGCGACAACGCCAACAACAACAGCCACTCCGCCACCAACAGCAGCAGCAATCGATGCAGCAGCAGCAACTTCTATCTCAACCGAACGCCGTTTAATCATTTGCCACGAGTGTCGCGCGTGCGCGCCACTTTTAAGCTGCCAGAATCGAAAATGCCTCAATGCCGCCAAATGCAATTCACTGCCACGCTGTGCCGCCGATTTCAATCGATTGCGCACGACACTTGCCCAACCGCCAGCCACCTTGGATGACATCGAGCCGGCGCCTTTGGATTTGGAGCTGCAACCGTTGCCGTTGCTGCCACAGCAACAACAGCAGCAACAACAGCAGCAGCAGCAGCAACAGCAGCAGCTTCAACATTATCGCAGCAACTCACAGCCAAATACTTTACAACGCGGCGACTCGAATTTAGGCTGGCTGGAGACCGTCCAGCAGCAGCAACAGTTGCAGCCACAGCAGCAACATCTGCCAACACAACAACAACAACAACATCATCATCATCATCACCAACATGTGCTGCACACGGTCGCCAGCAATGGCGGCGGCAAACTGATGAAATCCGCCTCGGCTGCTTCGTTAAATTCGCGTCGACGCCGCCATAAAACCGTGCACTTTGGCGAGAATCTGTTGCGCGAGGTCTGCCAGAATCGCAAGCTGATCAGGGAGCAGGAACAGGTGCCGTCCGGCTCGGCGCCCATGCAGGCCAACATACAGATGCTGTACAATTTTGTGGAGGGTGTGCTCAGCTCCTGGGTGGACGATGATGAGGATCAGGTGCGTTCGGGTGCCGAATCGGAGCCGGAACATGGACTGGTCGCCCTGCAGCCGATTCATCGGTGCAATCGGTTGCGTTATCAGTGCATTCGACGGGTTGTCGAGGAGGCGGCGGATTTACAGGGTACCCTCAAGTTGGGCAACTCCCGCTATCGACATCGACACTGGCGCAGCACCGCCAAGCAGTGCAATGAAATGTTCCTTCGCAAGGTAAAATCACTTACTTTAAAATAAATACTTACAAATAAATGGGAAATATTCCTGATCCTAGAATAGAATTCTAATTCTAATGAAGAATAAGAAAAATAGAAAGAATTTAGTACTTAATAATACTAATTCACCAAACACTATATTAACTGCGTCGATTTCTTGCTATGAGATAAAGGGTGTTTTTTTTAGACTTTTGGTTTTTAATCGGGCAACATTTTTTTCTGAGTTGGTCTTTTTGACAGCTGTCACCTGATTTATGCTCAGTTTGGTTTGCCATAGGTTACCCTATTTTAGCATACATTTATTCGATAATGCGAAAAATGCGCAAATGAAATTAATAATACTATATACTAGAGTCTTTAATTACTCCACAGAAAACAACTACATTTGATATTTTTTTTGCTAAAAACTAGATACAAATTTTGTTACATATTACAACAAATAATTATTTTATATACCGTGAGCATCATTTTCCATATTCAACTTGATTTCTTTATTAAAGCTGTGCTTTTTAATTTACGCTAAAAACACAATGAACTAACGGGCTTTTACTAAACAGCTGACTTTAGAGAGTTGCCACAAGCGAAGAGTTTTAATCTAACTGAAGTGTTTACATTCATTAAATAAAAACACATTTTGAAAATACGGCCAACAATTGTTTGACTTTATGCCAGAAATATTGTCAAATCGCCCAATGTGCATGGGTATGCAGCTTTTTATCTATCTATCTATCTGTTTCTTCTATAACTGTATTCATCAACTGACTTTCTTAAATGCATTTCCAACTATTACATTTTTTTATGAATATCCATATAACAAGTATTCCTGTGAATGTATCTTTCAGTTAAGTTTCTAATTACTACATGCCATATTATGCAATTCTTGGATTTAGTCCAAGTCAGACATTCAGCAATTAAACCCACATTAGAGCTATTCCTTTTTGAGAAAAATCCTGTACATAGAGTTACTCAAATGTCTTTCCTTTAATTATGACCGCTCTCTTTTTTAGCTTTTTAGCGCCTTTCTCCCTTTAAATTTGTAACTCAATCTTGAGCAATTTCACATTCAGTTCAACCTGATTTCTTTTTCGGCTGCTTTAACTTTGAGCTTTGCTCTGGACTTATGGCCTTGTCCCCTTCCCCATTTCAGCATCTTCTTTGTCTACTCCTCTCTTCTCTACTTCTGCCTCAATCTCTGCCTCGTTGCCCCCATTAGACTCCGTTCCTGCTGTCGTGTAGCTTCAAATGACTTAAATGTATTGTCGCAACGTTCTTAGCCGTCTGTCCATTTGTCTGTCTGCTACAAATTCATTTTGGTTGCCTAACAAAACGTTGATCAAAGCCAAAGCATCCTTTTCACGCTCGAGCTCCTCCTGCGAGTTGGCTCCTGTTTCCCTGTTTCCCTCTGTTCCCCTTTCTCCTGTCTAAATTCTGTTTATGGCCCAGTCACAAAAGGTTACGAAGGCTTATAAATTTGTGACAAACAACTAGATCTCGGAGAGTATGAAATTTGAAGTAATATTTAATTAAATTTAGATTTTTTAGATTTTTAGATTTTTATTTGTCAACAAATATAGCAAGCATTTGAAAAAGGCACAGCCAATTCAGCAATATTTTCATGTGTCTGTTGATCTAGAGTTCAAATTCCGCAAGACTTGATATTCTTTTTTTTTTTAATTATTTTAGCATTTATTTGTTATTTTTTTATACATTTTTTTTCACTTATGGACTTAGAATTAAATTACTACTGGGCATTTAACAGTCGAGTAGCTTGACGGTAGAGTTCTAAGTTGTTCCTCTGGCTCTTGTTGCTCTTGTCATTGCCACAAAGGAGGCAGGCAATAAATTAAAGCATTAGCTCCAGCCGAAAAAGCTCTTAGCACACACACACACACTCACACACACACAAAGAGAGAATGAAGAGTGTAGGGGAGGGGTTAAAATGTAGCTCACATTTTCATTTACCGTTCGTATTTAGTTTTTGGAGTAATGAATGGCATTGATTGGAATTCGCATGAATCACAGTTGCAAAGTGATAAAGGCCATTTTGTAGCCACAGCATATGTGCGAGTCCTTTTGTCGACCACTGTCTGTCTGTGTATAAATGTGCAACTGGGCGTGGCATAATCTATGAGTGTGCTTACTGCATTCATTTCATTTCATTTCATTTCAAAAACATTCACACAGTAAAACACACACTCTTTATTAGTTAGTATCTTGTATCTTTGACGATTTCTGTATCTACAGTTGACTTATTTCAGCTTGACCAACTGCAGAAAGATACAAAAACGAAAATTAAAGTCAGTTGATTGCATTGAAAGTGCATATGCACATACACTCGTGAATCTCTACAAATGAGTGCGTTTGAATGGCGGCGCATTAGACGAATATATTCAGATAGTCTGCATATTAATTAATTGCCAAATTAACGTCAGTGAGAATAATGATGATGATGGTGATAATGATGGTAATATATGTGTTTATAATGTTAATAAAGCTTTGCCTTGGCTTTACTAAATGAATGAATGAATGAATGGGATTCGCTCTCTCGGTATTTAGATTACATCAGTTTATCAGTCTCTAAAGGTATTAAATTTCAGGTATTTTAATGTAAACTGGTGTTATCTAGCTAAATGCATATTACCTGACCGTTTTAGACAAATTTCATTAGGATTTGTAGAAGCTTTAAGTGAAAATATTACGCTTTTATAAAGCTATTTATTTTAGAACATATAGTGAAAAAAAATACCTATTTTAAGCATCAAGAATTTTTTTTATATGTATTTATTTTTAAGCTAAGCAACTTTTAGATAAAAATACGAGAATCACAAGAACACAAGAATCCTTGGCCTTACAGTTTGCTCTTAAATTAAGAACTTTAAAAGATTTTTATTTTTTTTCACAAAACTTGGAATTTTTTTTGTAAAATCAAAGCTTAGACATTTTATCAAAAAATTGCGACGATTGTAAGGTTGATTGATTATTTGTAAGATCACTTAATATAGCCTTTTTTTTTTTTTTTTTTTTTTTTGTTGTAAACAAATTTGTAATTTTATTTAACAGGCTATCTGTTTCCCTTGGTGCAACTACATCTAGTTTTAAATTGGGAACTTATAACTAATATATTCATATTAAAATTACATTATATACACTATATACAGTTTTAGATTTACAAAGCACTCTAGTTGGGAGATCGAGTGGGTGACATCATTTTCCTCTCAAAGCTAATATATTTAAAAAATAAAATTAAACCGATTTATCAGTGTAGTTTCTAATCTCTACATTGTAGTTCTACTTCTTGGAAATACTTATACAGGGTTGCCCATATTCGACGGACCCATGTTTTTTTTAAAAAAATCAAAGAAAAAAATAAAAATTTGGCGGTTGGCAATCTTAATCATTTAATTTGTTCCAAGTAGATTTGTTTACATCAATTTTTGAATATGATATCTCTCAAATGGCCGCCTCTGGCGTTGATGGCGTATTGTGCCCTTTTTGCAGCATTTTCCATCGTTTTCGCCAACATTTCGGCCGGAATAGCGGCTATTTCTTCACGAATGTTGTCCTTGAGCTCTTCTACGGTCCTTGGCTTGTTAACGTAAACCTTTGACTTCAAATATCCCCACAAGAAGAAGTCAGGCGGCGTCAAATCGGGCGAACGCGGTGGCCAGTCCAAATCACCACTTTTCGACATCAAACGGCCCAATGACCGTTTTCGCACTAACGCCGCACCAAACTGTGACTTTTTCGTCATGAAGAGGCACTTCTTCAATCTCCTGAGGATTTTCAGTGGCGTAAATACGGCAATTTTGCTTATTTACGGTCCCATTCAATGTGAAATGGGCTTCATCGGACATGATAATTTTGTTCCAAAATTGCTCGTCATCTTCGGCCATTAAATTTCAACTATTTCAGAGCGCTCGCGTGGCGTGTATTGTTCCATGGTAAAAATCAGCTTGGACTGACGCTTCAAACGCGGTATGTCATTAAGCGATCTGACATCTCTGTCAAAAGTTATGGAGTTGCCAGATGGGTCCGTCGAATATGGGCAACCCTGTACTTCCTTTGTTCTGGTTCCTTGTCTGTGATTATTTCCTTGGCTTTGATATCGATTGCAGCTATTGTTCCTAATCTAAAATCCTGTTCTGTCTTCAATTCCATCAGCCAACTGGCTGCTCCAGCTGAAATCCTTGTTACCTTTGATTGATCTCCTGCTAAACAGGTCTCCTTCCCAATTCCCCTTTCCTTCATCTGTCCCTAACTAAAGCCAATTAATGCTAAGCATCTTCTGTCTGCCGCTCAGTTTGCTGCACATATTTAATCAAATCCAAATCCAAATGACATGGCAGCTCCTATGTTCCTGTTCCTGTTCCTTCCAACCTGTTATTCTCTGTCTATTGCTTCCTCATCTCATCCCCTTTCTGCTGCCATTTCCGTTTTAATCATTGCCAAATACCAACTTACGGTTAATGCCAAATTGCTTTTCACGCTGCACAGTGTCGAGCAATTTCTGAATGCCTTCGAGTTGAGAAACGACTGCGACTTGAGCTGATCCTTAGACAGTTGAAGAAAACCAAAGGAAAAGCGCATGAAAAGACTTGCAATGCACTGCAGATTTTCCACAGTTTGCATCAATTTGACTTTGTTCTGTCTGTCTGTCTGACTGCCTGTCTCTATTTAGACCCTGTACTAAAAAGGAACATAGGGTCTATTAATAAGAGAGTTAATAAAAAAAAATTAGGAATTTTTAAAATTTACTATATTTATATACAGAATCAATTAAGAAACCCTACAGTTCATACATTCAGCATTAAAATCGGTTCAGTTTTGACAAAGTTATGAGACTTTAAAATTTTTCCAATATATTTTAAGATTTCTTAAATTAGAGAAATTTTAACGTCAATAAGAAGATAAAATCATGATTGAAAGGACATGACGCATAAATATTGATTTAGGTTTAAAAAAGTTATCTGAGGTTGAAATCTGGTAAGACATTTACAGGTCAACTGTACAATTCAAAATTTTTGTTCATTTTGGCATGATTTTTTAGAAAAAAGATGAATACTTCCAGCATCAATTTTAAAGTGTTGATTTATACTAATTTGGGCACCAGAAGTTGACTAAAAATGAAAAGTCGATATATATAAATTTGTATTTTAGAAAATACAAAGGGAAATGCTTAAAAATCGATATTTTTAGGCAAATAATTATTTGAACGAAATTAATTTAATTAAATTGAATGCAAAATGAATTTAAAGACAATGATGAAAATGATGTCAAGCTTGGAAATCGGTTGAGTTTTGACATAGTTATGCAAGTTTAAAGATTTTCAACTCTTTGCACTGACAACTTTACAAGTTAAAACTATTGTTTGTGTTAGACTTTATTTTAACATGCAGTCTTTACAAAACAAGTACAGGGTCTGGCGCAGTCGAGTTTACTCTTCAGTTGCCAGTTTTCTAGCAGTTGTCTCTTTAATGTCTCACTTAAGCTGAGCTCGTGGCAAACGTGCCAGGAATTTTGAGACTCTTGCTGACAGCTGGCAAAAGCCATAACCAAATGCTTGCTTACATATGTGAAATTGTGCGAATGTTAAAGTTGTGGAAAACTTGTGGAAAATCAAAGAGAGCAGAGCGGAGAGGGGGGAAAAGAGAAAGGGAGACAACGTGGGATGTCAACGTGCATATAAACACTCTATCAAATATTGTAATTTTTTGACAGTGACAACGACAAATGAAATGATTTTTCAGCACAGAGAGAGAGAGACAGGTTGTCGAGTGAGAGAGAGAGAGGGGGAAAGGTAGACAGGGTAGAGGGCAGGGGTAGATAGGCAGTCAACAGTCTCACATTTGACATTCAAAAGTCATTGATAATTATGGATGAAACGTGAACGACAGACGCATCGAGGGATCACAATCAATTCTTGATTAGGAAACGCAGGTGGGAAAAGGTGGCGACAAGGGGGCAGGGGAAGGGGGAAGGTGTGGCACCTGTCCAGGTTTGGATAAGGGTGTGTATGTGTGTGCGTAAATTGAATTTTGATTTTGGCACTGATGCTGAGATATGGCATATTAGGCCAAAGTAATCAGTTGAATGGGGGATAAAAGAGAGAGGGTGGCATTTAATCTTTGTGTGCGTGCGTGTGTGTGTGTGTGTGTGTGTGTGTGTGTGTGCGTGTTTCGGGTAGCCCATTTAGGCTTACCCATGTGTGAGAGGGGGAGACAAAGAGAGAGAGAGAAACCAAGACAAAACTCATTGTCAAGCGCCCAATTCAATCTGTTGAAATTCAGCAACACTTTAGGCCCTTAAAAGGGGGAGAGATAGGGGAAGAGAGAGGAGAGAGAGGAAAGAGAGGAGCCGGAGGGTGATATCAATTAAAAATTCATGAATCATTTGACAAAACTCCTTTGGGGTCTGCAGCACGCACAATTGTTGCCATTCAACGACGAGATGCTCCAGGCCAATCAGTCGAGGTTTGAGATTTTGAAATGCTGCCCATTTCTGGTTCTGGTTTTACGGTCTCGTTTTGTGTGTCAGCCAACAAACAAACAAACCTATTGTTTGTTAGGGAATACACACACTCACACACACACACTCAAACACACACACTTTAATACACAGTCTCATACAATTGTAAATGCACAGTAATCTGTTGTAAGTAAAAGGTAGAAAACACGTAAATACCCAGAATTTAGTCCCTTTTTTGTTGTGTTGTGTTGTGTTGTGTGTGTGTGTGTTCTTGGCCACTTTCGCACATTCTAAAGGGTTTTCCATTACATTAGACCCAATTGTTGTAGTATTTTGTGAGCAACTAATGAAGTGACCTTTTGCGCATCGAGAGATTTAAAAGCTGTTGGAACTATGAGCACATACATATTTATAACTTGTACATACTTAGGCTTCCAAAGCTGCAAGAGCATAGATACTTAGATACATAAGTATCTTTTCTTTTGGCAAGTTCTTCGTCTACAGTTGCAACTATTTTTGAAACAAAGCTTGACGGGGTTGCTAATAATATTCTTGCGTATAGATACTCAGATACAAAAGTATCTTAGGGGTTTTTCTTTAAATTTTGTCTCAAATTGCAGCTCAGTTCAAAGCACACCTTGCAACAGCTAGACGGAGTTACTGCCAGGGTTGCCCTATAAATTTAAGAGTGTATTTACTCAGATACAAATGTATCTTTTGAATTTTATTTCAAGTTTTGTCCACAACTGCAGCTCATTTCTCACTTACTCTTAAAGCAGACCTCGCAACATACAGACAGGATTGCTGCCAGGGTTGTCACTTAAATTTAAGAGTATAGATACTCAGATACAAAAGTATCTTTCGACTTTTACTTCAAGTTTTATCTACAACTGCAGCTCATTTCTCACTTACTCTTAAAGCACACCTCGCAATAGCTAGTCAGGGTTGCTGTCAGGGTTGTCACTTAAGTTTAAGAGTGTATTTACTCAGATACAAAAGTATTCTTTTGACTTTTACTTCAAGTTTTGTCTACAACTGCAGCTCATTTATCACTTACTCTTAAAGCACACCTCGCAATAGCTAGTCAGGGTTTCTGTCAGGGTTGTCACTTAAATTTAAGAGTGTATTTACTTAGATACAAATGTAACTATTGAATTTTACTTAAATTTTTATCTACAACTACAGCTCGTTCCTCACTTACTTTTGAAGCACGCCTCGCAACAGCTTGACAGAGTTGCTGCCAGGGTTGCCTTTTAAATTTTAAAGTGTATTTACTTAGATACACTTGTATCTTTTGTATCTATACTTAAGTTTTTATCCACATCTGCAGCTCATTTCTCACTTACTCTCGAAGCACACCTCGTAGCAGCTAGACAGGATTGCTGCCAGGGTTGCCAGCAGCCTGCAACACAGTTCAACAGTTCCGCTCGACAGCTTCCGTTCGGCTTGATGATTTCATGGAAAACTTCATTGAGCAAGCGGAAACTATTTCATTTGCCGCTATAAATGTTGTCAGGTGGACTTTGGGCTTGTCGACGAAGGCGGCGGCAGGGGGGCGTGGCATGGCGGAAAAATGGGTAAAGTGTGTGGGCGTTTTCGGGGGGGTGTGGCGCTGTTGGGTGTTTGGCGTGTTGCTCTTTGAGTGTTTTTGAAGTTTTCAATATTGAAGCTGGCCCCAAAAAGTGATTGAGGCCACTCTCGAATCTGGACTGAGGCTATTTTAAAGGCAAATGAAATTGAAAATTCAATGGTTGCAAATGTGCAAAATGAATTTCATCAAATTATTATTAGAGAATAGAGCACCTGACGTTTACTGATAGCAGTCAGTGTGTGAGTTAATTAGAAAACTAGTTACAAGTAGACAAAGGGTTGACATTATTAATTAACTAAAAGTTGAGGCAACTTATAACTGAGATGATGTGCAGTGTTGTGCAACTACTTAAATTTCATGTAGTGCTGGAAAATGCTTAAAAAAGAGAAGAGTTAGAGTGAAAAGTTTCGATTCTTCTAAAAATTGTTGAGCCTTAAAATTTTGAATTTTTTTTTAGTTTTTTCTCACTCATTCTCTCAGTTTTCGATTTACAAGTCTTTTTACATAAAACTGCAAGCACTTTTAGTAACTTAAATGATTGTAGTGTTGTAAAACAGTTCGAAATTTAAACTTTTACTTGAATTACAATTTTTCAAAATGCTTTTCTCACTTTTTATTTATTCAATAAATTAAATTAAAGGCATTTACAGTGCTGAGCAATTAAATAAGTAACCTCTAGTGTTGTACAACGCTTTAAAAATAAACTCTTTTGCTTTGTCGACGCTTTTTACAGATGTTTCTTTCCATATATTTCTTTAAAATGCTTTCCTTACATTCATTATTCATGAAATGAAATTAAAGGCATTTAAAGTGTTGAACGATTAAATAAATTACATACAGTGTTGTGCAACGCTTCAAAAATAGAATCTTTTGCTTTGTCGACGCTTTTTTCAGATGTTTCGCCCCCCTATATATACATATATTTCTTTTGTGACATTCCCCAATTAATCAGAGCTACAAGCGTTGTGTCATCAGCACCTATCGTTGCGACTCAATGGAGTTCATGCCACATTCCTCATGCCACTTGCCACTTTCCACATGTCCCCTGCCACTCGTTGGTCCAATAAAATTGCTACTCATGCCACAGAGGTGACGCTTTGATCTACGTTTATTTTTTTACATCTTACAATATAAATTATATACGTATATATATTTATTTTTTCCTCTTTGTTGTAATTTCAACTGGGAAAATATTGATGTAGCCCGAGGAGTCGAGGAGTCGAGGAATTGGGGAATCGAGGAACAGGAGCTCACGTTTGGGTATTTGCATGCCTTTGCACTCCTTCGATTAATATAAAATTTGATTAAACTTGGCCAAAAACGACAAACGACGACGACGACGAGTTGTAGCTTGATGATAGCGTGGGCATGTGGAAAAGCCAATGGAAAAGGGAAGGGAAAGGGAAGAAGTACGTCACTTGTGGGTTAAGCACACATGACTTGTAAAAAAAAGCAAGGGGCGTGGCTGTGCAAATATAAACGCACATGCCACTTGACAGTTGCCGGTTTTTTTTTTTTGCCAGAGTTGCCACCCCAGCCCAATGGCAACCCCTGCCACCCGCTGGGGCCAGTCAAATAAATAACTTGTAAAACATGCATATGAGCAAAAATGTTTGAAAATTGCCAAAGAAAAGGAAGGAGAATGAGAACTCTGGTGTATCGTAGTTACCAAAAGCCAAGAAATTGGGGCCAAGGAATTGACGGGTCTGCTGTTCCTCGCCCTTTCCCTTTTCCTTTCCCTTTTCCTTGCCTCTTTCCGCACAGCAGGAAGAGAAGACGAAACGAATAAACACATTGTAAATTGATTTCCTTGGGAACTCAAATAAAAATGGCATGAAAAGCAAAGTGAGCGACGACATTGTGGGCGGCGGGCGGTGGTAGGGCTGTGGGCGGTGGTAGGGCTGTGGGCGGTGGTAGGGCTGTGGTGGGCGTGGCCTGTAGCTGCAGACCCAATTGAAACGAATGAATGGGCAAACCAATTTTTATTGCCACGCGGGACACGTAGCGTTGCCGTTGCCTCAACTTGATTCCCACACGGACTTTGGCTCACCCACCCGCCCCTGAACTTCTCCCTTCCATTTGGCAGCCTTGGCATGTCTCTTTTCCTGTTGCGAAAGCAAAATTGGCGCACTGGGTGCTGTGTGTGGTGAGAACGGAAGGAAGTCGGAAGATGGCCAGGAGAAGGAGAGAACGATAGAGAAAGGGAAGTTGGCAGTCGATGTGGACCCGGCTTTTGATGGAATGCTTGCTCGATAACATGGCCAAGTAACTGTTTGGCATTGCCTTTAGTTAAACCATCTCTTGCCCCTCACTCTTCTCTCTGTTTTTATTCTCCTTCCTCGCTGCTGCTGCTGCTGATTCGTTTTCTGAGCGGTTCGTTGTTGTCAATTGTTGTGCTGTCCGTTCTCCCACTCTCTCTCTCTCTCGCTCTTCTCTCTCTGCCTCATTTGTTGGCTGTCCCATGTTGCCAACTTCACTAAAAATGCAGGCGAGAGAAGACAAATTGCTTTATCGACGACATACGTAACAAATGTTGCTGTCGGCAGTGACAACGGCAACAACAACAACAACAACATGTACAACAACAACAACAACATGTACAACAACAAGGAGCCAGTCAACCATTATTGGTTTCAAATGGCTTACGGCTTCAATTGGGAATCGGGAATCGGGTTGCGGCCCAACTGACGTTGGCACTGCTAATTATGACTTAATTATTTCAATTATTATTTTCTCCGACTTGAATTCAATTTGCCAACGTTGCCAACAACAGCAACATACATACTGTCTATGGCATATGTATTTATAGGGTTGGCTGTCAATATGCTGATTTCAATATTGTATTGAAATAGGACAAAAGATATATATTTAAGTAAAGGAAAACTATATGATGTTTATTAACTACGATGTATCTATTTTTATTTCGATATATTGGCAAATACTTTAAATTTAAGCACCTCAGTTTATTGAGCAAATTTTTACGTACGATTTTTTTATTAATCTTATATCTTATTATTATTTAAATTATTTAAATTAATTTAAAGTTTTGCCAAAGTTATAACATTCTTTGGATCCCATATGCACAGATTTTAATATGTTCAGTATTCAAAAAAAATAGAAAAAACTAAATCATATTCAATGCAATTTAACTACTATATTTTAATGTTTAAAATGATGTTTTGTGAAACAATTTCAGTCACTTTGCTTTTTTGATAATAATTGTAATTCAATTTATTTTATTATTTATTTATTTAACTTCAACTAAAAGCAGCTGACAAGATTCAATTAAATTTAATATTAAAAATATGAATATAATTTAGATCTATTATTAATTTGAATAAATTACAAACAACAAAATGAATTTTATAATAATATTAAGTATTAATAACAAGTCTGATAAATAGATACTGATAATGGTTTTAGATTGCCTTTTTAATGCTTCTTTCTTTTGATTTCTGGGTCAAATTGTTATTTTTTCTAACCTGTTCTTCCAATATTTGTTGGAGAAAATTAACTATGTAGGCTTTTTTTTCTGTATTTTTGTATTTAAGTGAATAACATACTCTAAACGATATGATATATTTGATAAATGATACATTTAATATATATTTATGTGTGATAATCTATGAAATATTGATACTGCTTTCAATATTCATCTCTAAAGTTACATATATGAAAATTAATTGTTATATTGTTATTGATTCATTTATATTAATTGTCTTTAAATTTTGTTGGGTTCCTCTGCAGATTTCGGACGATGATCGAATGAGCCTAACTACTGCCGTTTCGGATGAAGATGATGGGGAAAGTGTCATGGCGTCACCATATAAAGCAAAGGCCACTGGCACCGCTGCATCCTCCTTCAACTGCACGGGCGCTGTCCGCAAAGCTGGGTGAGTTCAGTAATCTTCTGTGGCATGCCACATGCCCCATTCCATTCCCCATCCTGCCCCAGGGGATTGCCACTGACACGTGTGTCCCTCCGACCCCTCCACAAAACTCCTTCATCATAAATAATGTGGCAAATGGGTTTGTTCCCTCCTCCTTTCCCACTTCATCCACTTTTCACGTGCATTATGAAGTGTGTGGCAGGAGATTATTAGATATCTGATAAATATGATAGCAGCAAGGGAAATGCTGAATATCATTAGCACAAAGATGGCACAGATTGCAGGGTATTTTATGATCCAAAGTGTGAGTATTATAGGCAGCATTTGTAATTAGAATCCATACTTTAGATAGAAACTTTAAAAAAACTTAGGCAAGACCAATATTGAATATTGTTATAGCATACAGATTAAAGTAACTAGTTATGTTACCAGATCTTTCAAATTCCCCATTATTTATTCTTATATTTTTAAACTCGCAAATATTACTCAAAGAATAAAAAAGATAGAAAAAGATAAATATTATAGGAAAAGATACAAAAAGATTCTAAATTTTTCAAAAATTTGCCTTTATGATAAGAAAAATTATTTTGTAAATTTGGAGAATCTAGTTTTTATAATTTTCTACAGTTTAGGACAATAATCCCATTTTTACTCATGATTAAAATGTATTATGAGCTTACATTCAGTGAATTTTAGTCACTAGATCTACAAAAATCCAAATACCTTTCTAAACTTTGAAATATTTCATTTCAACAATTTATTAAGATTAAATAAAAGTTACAGTGAGAAAAAGTCAAAGTAAATACTGAATATATTTAAAGAATTTAAAGCGTCAAGAAAGAATTAATAGAAATAAAAATAAATTACATAACTGTTAAGATTCATAAAAAAACTTATATAAAATCAATCAAGATAATTGCGAAATTCGATTTTATAGAAACTTATTGTGTAGGTCAACTTATTAGATACTTTATTTACAATTCTCAACTGGTGCTGATAAGCAGCTTATGAACTCAACTTGGTGATTATGCAAGCTATGTTAATTAGAGATGAGAGAGTTATGCAAGGAAGCAATCATTACATTTAGTACATTTAGCTAGTATCTGTGCTCACATTTCTCTGCTGTACTTTAATTAATTTTGTGGACTTTTCATATAACATATTTGCATTTGTTTTTCTGGTTTTTTGCATAACTTTTGCAGCTTTCTATCGGTAAAGAAATGGTTACTACGCAAGAAGCATCAAATCGAGCTGGCCCGCAAACGTGGCTGGAAGGGCTATTGGGTGTGCCTGAAGGGCACCACACTCCTCTTCTATCCCTGCGACTCGCGCGAGGGTCGCAGCGTCGAGGCGGCGCCCAAGCATTTAATTATTGTCGACGGGGCGATTATGCAGCCGATACCGGAGCATCCGAAGCGCGATTACATATTCTGTCTGAGCACCGCGTTCGGTGATGCCTACCTGTTCCAGGCGCCTTGTCAGGTGAGTCCTCCTACTCCTCCGCCCAAGTCCCAAGTTGCTATACGAAATACGAATATGATGCGTGGTCGGTCGTAGTCCGTAGTCAATAAGCCTGGAAGTCCTTCAAGCGTACAGCTTGGGCTTCAATTAGAAAACTGGCAGGAAATTGGCTAGAGTCGAGTCAACTCGACTGTGCGAGACCCAATACTTAGGCTGTGTAAAAAGAAGCAAATTTTAAATCAAAAATTATTTTAAAGTAAATATATTCAAATAAGCAAATTTATTATTATTTATTAGTATTTAATTAAATTATTATTGTCTAAATCTATGACGCAAACTAAAAATTCGTAAAAATTATGTTGGATAAAGGATTTTAATTGTAGGATCATCAAATTCTTTTTTTTTTAATGTTTTCTTATTTTAGAAATTTTGTGTAGAATAATGAATAAAATAATAAAGAAAAGGACAAAAAGCTAAAATAATACAAATAAAAATACAAAAATAAAATACTAATAATAATAACAATATCGACTCAACTTTTAATGCTGATTTATATGTATAACACATTATAGCAGTGGTGTCCAAAATGCCAAAAGCCTAGCCCATGGGACAGGTACTCATAATTCTGCCGACACACGTACAGCGAGAGAGAGAGACTGCGTGTGTTCTATAAATAGCACATTCTGCGGCTTGTGCTCTCACGAAGCGTGTGTTTGGCTATTTGTTCTCTCACGAAGCATCTGAGGCTGATGCTTTCTGATGTCAGTGAGGAGAAATCGCACAGCACTAGACTTTTATCATACACTGCAACTAATGCTGTGCTCTCTTTACGATACCAACTGTATCGATGCGACAGTTAAAATATGAATTCATTTCATTTTTTTCAGTGTAAAGCAGTAAAACGTTTCGTTACTTCGTGTTTCACTTTCACCAAAAGAAAGTACAAAATAAAATAATAATAATAATAATATCGACTCGACTGCTGTTTAAGATTTAATACACTTCTCAGGCTCGAAAATACCTTCTTCTGCCTTCCTTTTCTTTCTTCTAACGCACATTTCGCTGTGGACAAACTTAAATGACCCTTTGTGCTCTGCTCCGTACAGGGTCGAAAAGTGAAGATGGCCTAAGGCCAGAGAAAGGCATGGACAGTAAAGGACAGGACAGTACAATATAAGACAGGACCAGGTCCGGGCCGGGCCGGGCCAAGTCAAGTCAAGTCAGGCACAAGCAAAAGCGTAAGCATAAAAGCTGTCCTTGTCCGGGCAACTGCAACATTGACAACAAAACAAGACTTGGACTTGGACGACATAGTCCACGTTGAGTGTAGAGCGTTTGTGCGTTTTGTTTGCGCAAGGATATACCAAGGATATCTATCAGATTCTCGCTATCTCTCTGCATTTTGTGCTCTGTCGTGTGTCGTGTGGTGTCGAGTTCAGCGCTCGCGGCCTTTCAACAGACCTTACACGTAATCGCCATGCAAAATGCGACAGAGAGAGATAGAGAGGGAGAGAGAAAGAGGGAGACAGACAGTGACAGTTTAAGACTTGCAGGCGTTAACTGATGCAGCCCCGCAAATGGCTCGAATGCAAATCGTCAGGCTTAAAGTGCGATTGAGGTTGCTCTGCGATAGTAATAGTAACAACTACAACAACAACTACAAACTGGCAGATTGCCTTGAACGGATGAGAACGTAACAGTTGCAGTAGCTGGTTTGGTTTGGTTTGGTTAGCAGTTGGGTCCTTGTGCCTAAACTGTTACATGTCTCAAAGGCATACGCTGCTGCTCATTCATCTCGGCCCAAAGAATCCAACCCAATCCAACCAATCCACCCACTGACTGACAGCATTTCAGCCTGGCCGCCTTAGTGATTTGTCATTAAATTTGCATAACTGATAGTCAACCAACAACAACAGCAACAACGACAACAACAACATCGTATTCGACATTTGGCGCTGGGGAGCAACGTCAAATTGCTTGCGGTGCATTTGGCTCTGCAATTTGTTACATCTGCGAGGGTCAACTGAAAAGTCATTGGTGTCAGTAAATGAAAATCAATTTGCTCTTTAACATAAACTTCTTTGTGAGCAATTTATTTAAGCTGGCGATTCTTCAACTACTTTTTCAATTAATTTGTTGATTGATAAGTATTTTCAAAGCTGTCACAAGCAAAAACACAGGAGTGTCTGAGAAAGATCACCTAAGAATAACAAATAAAAAGCTCACATAATAAATGTATATGCATGTGAAAAATAAATCAGAAAAATTTTCATGTTTAAGTAATAACAGAAGAAAAGAAAACTTTGAATTTAATGTGGAAATTCGTTCAGTTCATTCTGCTTATGTGTCCGAAAATTACAAATATTTGACAAAGAATCAGAAAGTGTTGCGAAACATTTGGAGTTATTTTTAATTTATTTGTAAATAGATAATAATCATACGGGTCGAACTTCGGATACAATTTCTTGATGAATAATAAAATAATAAATAAATAAAACTAACAAAAAGTTGCCAAAACTAAACTTAAGCAGACATTAGTTGATGAATTAAATTATACAATTTAATTTACGGATTTTAGTTTGATTAAGAAATTTGGTTCTTTCTAGACATATAGAAAATAGGATGAAAAATAAATAAAAGTAAGAAATGTCACAACTAAGTTTACGCAAGCATTAGCTGATGAACTCCATTATACAATTATATTGATTTTAGTTTGATTAACAAGTTTATGTTTTCCTTCCCAGACCAATGACTTGTTGGCCTACCCTCGCAGTACTTACCCTACCATTACTCACTCTCTCTTTCCATCTGTTATCTCTGTTACATTTACAGGTGGAGCTGGAGAACTGGGTGAACAGCATTCACAGCGCCTGTGCCGCGGCATTCGCACGTCATCGCGGCAAAACGGGCACACTGCATCTGCTGCAGGAGGAGATCTTTCGCCTGGAGAAGGCCATTGAATCGGTAAGTGAATTGGATGTGAATGTGAATGTGAATGTGAATGCCAGCTGAATGCTCGTTTTCCTTAACATTTCCTCATACTTACCTGTAAGCATTTGTTGGCGATTATGTCGAGTGTGTCTGAAGTACAAATGTGTGTGGGACTCTCAAGGATATCGAGTTGAATTGTTGCCGTGCGGGTTTTTGGCTCGAGGAAATTGTTGAGCTGCTTCAGCATAAATTCAAGTGCTGAGCATTGAATGTCTTCTCGTATCTGCATTAAGTGGAGAGGTGTGAAAAACCCCGTTTGTCGACCGTTCCAACCAGCCACATAAGCTACAGCATTATCATTATTTATACATATGTATATGCAAAAAATGATATGCAAAAAGTCACAAGACATTTAAATCTTTTGATTTATGAACTCAGCTCCTTTTGCTGTGAACTCAACAACTCGAAGGCATTCTTTTATGCTTACTTTTCGTATTTATTTATTATTGAAAATCCAATTTAAAGTGTTGTTGCATACAATTCGAGATTAATATTTTTTATAAAATATATTTCTAAAAGTTTTTACATTTTTGTGAATATATAAAGTTGCAATTGAGCAACATTTGGAGCAAATACTTAAACAAAACTGACAAAGAAAAGTCGATTACCTTTTATATAGTACTTAAAACTTTAACATTGAAAACTTACTTTTTTGACTTGTGTTTTTAGTTTTGCCAAAGAACGAAAATTTAGAAGAATTTATTAGATATAAGTTTAACACTTTCTAATATTAAAATGCAATGCTTTCACCTAATAGAATGAATTATTTTAAAAACAATAGAATATAAAATTAAATTCCACTCATATAACAATCTTTAACATTTCAACTAATGCGAAAAGTCTTTGCCAAATTTTATTTTTGGCATAGATTTTCAAAACTGAATTTGAAGTCGTTTGGATAAAAAATGATTATCCATACAATTTTTCCCTTTCTTAATATTTAATCTGAACATTTATTGCCAGCTAGTTTATTAGACTTTTCTGTTCAAATCTATATTCATATCTTAGCTGCATTTTATCGAGATCTCAATGGCATTAAGTGTTATTATTTCCGCAATAACAAGCGGCATGGGAATAGGAACTTTTCTAAATGCCTGGCAATCGAAAAGATCAACGGCAAAAAAATCCAAGTAAAACCATTAAATCAATCAATAAAAATTATCTTAAAGCTACTCGTGTTCATTCAATTTGGCAGGCACTGTAGTGGCAACAGAGTGCGGGCAACGTTTGGGCACATCATTGATATTCAGAACAGGATTTAGCCATGTTTCGGCACCTAATCATTCGTTCAAGTAATCAAACAACAAAGCCAAATTGAACGAACACATCAATTCGCGATGATTTCTCAACTTCAACTTTCTGAAACGGAGACAGAGACAGAGACAAAGACAGAGACAAAGACACAGCAAACGCATTTGCCACCCACTTAAGTAGGTGAAAAGGAGAAAGGAGGAAAAGAAGTTGCCTTCCACAATTTCGCCAATTTCGCCAATTTCTCAAGCCACAAGCACATTTCTAGCCAATTTCTCAGTGAAGTTCCCCAATGATTTATGCGCTGCCTGTTTTTAGGATGGCTTCCTTCCTTCCTTCCCTCCTTCCTTCCTCACTTCTTTCCGTCCTTCCTAGTGGCTCCTGGTGGTTTCTGCTCTTCTGTTCTTCTGTTGGCTCTGCTCCATTTATGTATTTGCTTTCAAATCAATTCGCCATCAATTTCGCGTCGCGGCTTTGCAGCAACAACATTTGTGTTTTTTGCTGCTTTGCTTTGCCTCAACTGCAGTGCAATTTATTTGCACAACTTTGTGGCCAAGAACAACAGCATACCAGCCTCCATCCTCCATCCAAGTCGAGCAAAATTGAGCGGCCAAAATGAAAGCACACAAAACCCAAATAGAACTCAAGTCGTTGGAGAGTACAAGAAACTGCACTTGCCACACAATAAATGGCAAGATAAACTGGGAGAGAGAGAGTCATAACAAAAGTGGCAAGAGGCAAGTGGAAAGTGGCAAGTGGCAAGAGGCAGGAGGGAGAACTAAAGGGGTCCGAGCTGCACTTGGATGACATTTGGATGCAGCTGCTGCGCTGAATAAACCAATTTTTTCTACTTTGATTTGTTTATTTTTATTATTTTTTGCATCATGTCATTTGCAGTGCTGCGAGAAAACAGACAAATTTTGCGGCCAGTTGGTTTATAAGCCTTATATACCCTGTACTTTTAAGCAGTTGAAAGGGTTTTTTAATTAATTATTATTGTCATTATTTATTATATGAAACTCTTTGTCCTGACTACCAGACTGTCTGGGAATTAACGTGTTGGCCAAACGGTTAAAGCTAGAAAGCCGATATTTTCACACAACATAGCTGAGGTGAAAAATTTATAAATATAAATAATTTACTCGTACTTGAAAGTATTCAACTATTTTATTTATTAATATATTAAATTTATTTGTATGTCAAATCTTGTTGTTTTATTATTTTCATGTTTCCTCTTTAGTTAGAAGTACAATTTTATAAATAATAAAAGTTAATTTTAGTTCTTTTATTTAAATACAAATAATCTTATCATACTTCACAGTATTAACTTGTATTATTTATTTATATATCAAATCTATTTTTATATTATTATATTAATGTTGTTCTCTTTATTAATAGTAATAGTTCTACTTAGTTCCTTTATTAAAATACAAATAATCTATTCAGTATTAACTTGTATTATATATTTATACATCAAATCTATTTTTATAGTATTATTTTCATGTTTCCTCCTAATTAATAGTGAATGTTCTACTTAGTCCTTTGGGAAATATTATTCTCTAGTCGTGAATGCTCTTATTTTTAGACTGTTTTTCCTGCCATTGCCACTGATTGGGTTGTTTTTCCCGCTGTTGTTCTTAGCGCAACTCCTAAAGACAATTATTTTGTCTGTCCATCATCCGACAGAGCAACGGTCCGTCTTATATCCTGGCTGCCTGTTGTCTGTTGTCCTGACAGGACATCTCAGGCCAGGCCAGGCCAACCGTTGACTTCATTCATTCGTCTCTGTCGCTGGGATTTTCCAGAGCGTCTCGCCCCTTTTCTAATTTAGTTTTTCTCATTTACACGTTAACTTGAAGTTTGATGTTATGAGCCGTCTTCGTTTTCCTTTCACATTTTCCTTGCCATCGTTATTCTCCTTCTCATACTCGTTTTTGTTTGTCGAGGATATCTGTCCCTTTGGATAAACCATAATTACTTCCTTGAACGCCGCGTTTTTCTGTCCACTTTCCTCTCTCGCAAGTTTTCAACTAGTTTTTCTTTTTATATTTTTTTTTTTGGTTTTCATTTTGTTTAGCACGCTTTGGTCCGAGTTCGAGTTCGAGTCCGGTCCGAGACTGTCACAAGAGTCACTTGAGAGTCAGCTGGTTTAGTTTTCAAGTGCCACGCCTACAGCCAGGCCTCAGTTGCCGCCATGAATATTAATTAAATGAGCTGCAGAAGTGCCCACAAAATGCAATTGCATTTGCATTACAATTTGGATTTGCATTCGCATTTGTTGTTAATTAATTTTGTGTGCCAAAAAAAAGAGGGAGAAACGATGGTACTTTTTAAATTGCCTCAGGACAAACAAAGATGCCAAGTCATAAAAAAGTAAAGCCAAAGAAGTTGCAATTGAATGGAATTAAACAAGCGACAATACAGCAATTACTGCAGGCAACTCGACGGCGAGATACCCTGCAGGCAATGTTTTCAATTCAACTGATTGTCCTGCAATTTAGCAGCTGCATTTTTCATGCCTACAAAGCAATGGGTGTCCAAAATGCCAAATGGGATAGGAACTCATAATTCTGCCGACGTCGTAGCCGACACACGTACAGAGAGAGAGAGAGAATTTGTGTGTTCTATAAATAGCACATTCTGCGGCTTGTGCTCTCACGATGCGTGTGTTCGGCTTCTTGTTCTCTCACAAAGTATCTGATCGGCTGATGCTTTCTGATGCCAGTCGCTGAGCTGCGTTCAAGGAGGAGAGAGCGTACATCGCTAGACTTTTATCATACACTGCAACTGGTGCTTTGCGCTCTTTGCGTCGCCAACTGTAAAGATGCGACAGTTCGAATATGTATTTAATTAATTTTTTCAGTTGAAAGCAGTAAAACGTTTCGTTGCTTTAATTGTGTGAGTTTTAATTTAAACACACTGCTACAAAATATGATTAAGAATGTTGGTGGCCAATAATTTTCTAATAGCCCTAAAGGCATGGATAACATTACAAAGCGTGAATTTCTAAAATTGTGATGGGAATTTTGTATCTTTTGGGGCGCCCAATGCTTTTTTATAAGACAGACCAAATACGATGGAGAACTTCTCACTTTTAGGCGCCCAACGCATTTACAAAGTCGTGCAATCGCAACTGAAATTAGTGTCCAGTTTTCAGCAATACACATACATAACTGCCGCATATTTTCATACTTAGTGTGTTATAACTATACATATGTCGCCAAATGGCGCCCAACGTGATCTAAAGTCCCCTCTTTGACCTTAAATTGTTTCGATTTCCAATTTAATTTATTAGCTTGGTAAAAGTTGAACACAAGTCGTAGACACCCGCTACATTTCTGATGCATACAGTATGGTGATATGCCATTTGGCGCCCAACGTGTGCTGCCTATCACTATAGCATGGTATGATGGTACATATCACACCGTTTCACCGTTTTATAGTCATGTGCAGGCGTCTCTGAAATGAGCAACAGTGTTGTCTACGCTTTTTGTCTTCGACTTCTACTTTGTGCATGTGAATGTGAATGTGGGCGGGGACACGCCCACGCAAGCTGTTTGTCTGCCCCTTCTTTTTTTTTTATAGCTGTCACCTTTCGGAAATAATCATATATGTGTCAGTGGGGGACAGCACTTTGCTTCGTTTGCTTCAGCTTTTCTAGTTTTTTTTCGCCAGCTATCTATTTTACTTTTCGCATAAAGCACTTGCATACACCTAAACACACACACAAACACACACACACACTCTTATACACACAATGCAGACATACAGGTAAAAAAAAAAGTATATATATATAGATGGAGAGGGAGGATAAAAAATGGTAGTAGCTGCCCGAGCGCGTTTGGTTTTTCGTACGCTCTGGTTTTTACGCTCTAATTACGACTCCTACAACAGGCCAACCTACCTACCTACCTACCTCGCTACCCACCTACCTCACTGTACACATATTCAGCGCTGCTTTCATGCCTTACCCCGCTGTTACTGTACTGTTTTTATATTCCCAGTGGCTCTCGTGTGCAATTGCCATGGCGCGCAGTCTAAACAAGGCTCACTTGCCTGCTGCTTTCAATTTGCAATGGCGGCTGTCATTTCAGCTCAATAGCGAACTCCCCCTCCCCTCCTTCATTCCCCCCTTTGCTGTCACACTTGGTCGAATGCAGTCTCTGTTTTTTCTAGATATATAGTATTTTTTTTTTTTTAAATTGTTTGGCCTGTTTGGTTTTAAATTTTTTATGCATTTTGGTTCGCTTGTTGCATCAACTCTCTCCATATTTATTTTTATATATAGTCCATAAATAATTGCTCTAATTAAATGTTTCATTCATCGTTTAGACTGTTAATTGTTTAACGCAATTTATGCCATTCAATTTGAGCGTCATAAAAACGCTTAACAAATGCCAAAATATAAATCAATTTTCCACCAAATATACAAATTTCAATTACTCAACATTTTATTATGCTTTTAATTTGAATATTTATTTGGGTATACTTTATTTAACAGCACTCTGTTAATTGTTTTAAATGAACACACGAGTATTTTAATTAAAATTGGGTGAATTCCTATAATTGGATTGCCTGCAGATTTTGCTTTATTTGGCTAAACTTTAAGTTAAATTTGCTGAAAATTAAACCTTTCTTCGTACCAATTTAGATAACTTAGATATGTTAAGTCTTATCGATATATCTGCAAAACAAGAGCTTGAGAGTTTAAATAGTATTTTTATAATAATTATAATTTATTATAAATTTGATACAAATATTTTTAGAGGAAGGATTCGACCTATAATTAAACTATTCCGCAATTTAAACTCCATCCAACTTTATAATACCTTCTGCAAATTACATGAAAACTATTTCCGGCTCTCTTAAACTCTGTATTCTGGCCAAAACACACAGCATATTTTGGCCAACTAATTTGTATTAAAGGCCAAAAGAAGGAAGCAGACACTATAGAAAGCCGTCAAGCCATTAATTAATTTGATTACAATTAAGCTTAAATTTTAAGCTCACGAAATCCTTAAATTTGTTGAGCATTCCTCTCGCTCTGCCCTACTCTTTGCCCTCTCTCTCTCTCTCTCTCTCTCTCTCGCTTCGCCTTTTGTCTGCTCAAATGCACATTTGCAGTGTAATATTTTACACACACACACACACATATACACACACCCACACCCGAAACCAGCTAGTAAATGAGAATAAGAAAGAATGCTGAAAATTTGCTGGGAAAAAAAGCTGAAAGCCAAAGCACATAATGAAATACATATTTAGTTAAGTTTTAAATTTTGGTTAATTAGTGTGTTGATTTTCTTTGCCGGCCAAGTTGAAACCACATGCCTCCCACATTGTGGAAAGTTTTGCGAAACATAATAAACCAACCAGCCAACCAACTTTTCCAGCTGCAACGCAACTTTCAAGTATTAAAGAATCTACTTTTTATTTTTTAATCAAATTTCCTCGTAATGAAAGCATAAAGTTTATAATTACCGTAAAATTTAGTGCTCGATTTTGTGTGAGGTTGTGAGGTTGCCAAGTGCAAGTTTAACTGGCCAGAGCAAACAGATAACATACATGGATATCAAGTATACGCCCACAGTACTGTGGAATAATAATAATAATAATAATACCAGCAGAGTTAAGTTAAAATGTTAGATAGCACTGCTCGACTGTTAGATGCCCAGCTGTTTGATATATTCACCATAAATTAAATGGAAAATCAAATAATTTCAAAAAATATTAAAATAAAATAAATACATTTTTTTAAGCAGTTACATAGATGGAAAAAATAATAGAAATAATTAATTTTTCTTTTTGGAAAAAAATATTTTTTTTTAGTTTTATAATTTTATACTTAAAACCTATTTAGCAATGTTTTAAAATTTAACAAAATAACTGGTTTCTATTTTCATGTGCAGCTTGTTATCATGTTACTTAAATTTTTTTAAAATGACTGTCGTTACTATTAATTTTTCCATCACTGTATCTGCTTAAATATATTTTTGATAGCAATTTGAAAATTTTTGGAAAAGTTTTTAGATTTTATTTTATTTTATAATCACAGATAATTTAACAACAAAAGCTAAATTAAATAAAGAACAATATATTAAATAAAATAAACATCAACAAAGAAATGTTAAAATGCTTGTCAGACATTGTCACAAACTCATCAGCCTTATTATGCCTTTTGGGGACTGGACTAATAAAAATATGGCAAAAATGTATGGCAGGAATTATGAGCAAAAGCCGAGTTCTAACGACATAAAGCACGCACACATGTTGCCTGCAGGGCAGTTCGCTATCCCTCTCTCTCTCACACTCTCTCTCAGTCTCTCTCTCTCCCCCACTGAAGTAAACTCTTTGGCCTTTTCTCGCCCCTTTTTTGGCATTGTTTTGAAGCAAACGTGCGAATATTTTTGCAACTTTTGGTCGCAAGTTGCACAGGAAATGGTCCACAGTTGGAACCGGACTCGGGTCCTGCAAGCTAGGACAAGCTAGGACACTGCTAGGTGTTGCCCCCTTAGCCTTCCCTTGCCTCCCTGTTGCCTACTTCTCATGCCTGACGCTGAACGTTGCATAAATGCGCTTTGGCTTTTTTTTTTTGATTTGTTTTTGGTTTTGGGATTTTTGGTTTTTGGCATGCAGAAAATATGCTTTATGCGTCTGGCATGTGGGCGTGGCACTTGCTGCTGCCAAATTCAATTCAATTGTCAACAGGGGGAAAGGGATAGAAAAAGGTACACACCACAAACACACAAACAGGCGGCAGTTTTTGGGCTTAGTTCGAGATCGTTTCACGCATGAAATCACCACCTACCCACCACCTACAGTCCATGTTATATAATGTGCCATCATTTTGTGGTCAGCATTTATGCAGGACATGTGCACACACACACACATACACACACACACACACTGAGGCACAATTTTGCAGGACCTTTTGTTGACATTTGCACCCGTTTTGCACCAGCGAACCACCCAAAAAAACCACCGAACCAACCAACGAACCACTTTTGCGGTTGGTCGGCCTCACATTTGACTTTTGTGTGTGTGTGTGTGTGTGTGTGTGTGTGTGTGTGTGAAGCTGGCATTTAATGCACAGAGTCAAAAGAGGTCCTGAGGTCAGGCTCTGTTGCAGTTCATTTCAACAACAAATTTTACGTTGCGCATACGCCGCGTTGCACCGCAATTTTAACGCTCATCTTTGGCTTTATTTGCTTTATGAGACCCTGCACTTTAAAAATTAAAACAATGGGTCTATTAAGTTTGACAAAGGTGCCGAAAGAGGCGTGGCAGAACGCCCAAAAATTGAGTCGGATTTTTAAGTATTATTTTAGACAAGTGTGGATTGAAAATTATGCAAAAATTTGCTAGAAAATTGTATAGAAAAATATTTATGAAAGCTAATAAATTTTTAGCTAAATTACAATACCAAATAATGACCAAAGTGGCATTCCACATGAAAAACGTTGCAGTTTTGACAACGCTATGAGATTTCGAAATTCTACAAAATACTTAAAGGGTATTGAAAAAGTATCAAATATCGGACAAAATAAGAATTTCTTAAATCAATAAAATCTTGTAGCATAGTCAAAATTGATATTAATAATGATTTAAATGTTATTCTGCATGATTAAAAGTAAAAACTTGAGATTTAAAATTTTGAATTTTCGAAAAATTAAAATTTGAATGCGGAATAAATTAAGAAGCCAAACCATGATCAAAATGATATTCCGCTTGAAAATTGATTTAGTTGAAGTTATGAAAGCTTTAAGTTGATCAAACCTTTGACCTTTGCTTTTTTAATTTAAATATAATTACAGGGTCTACACACAGTTCAGTTTGTTTATCTGTCGCTGTGTTAATTGATCGTTATTGTTTTTGTGAGAACAGTTGACTTATCGAAGACGCAGGCGAAAGAAACAGAGAAAGAATCAAAAGTTGAGGCCATTAGCAGTAACAAAAATGATATGAGAAGTCGACTTTTTGTTGTTTTGGGCCTTATTATTATTTCAGTCATTGCATGTATGTGTGAGTGTGTGTGTGTGTGTGGTTATTATTGTTGTTGTTGAGGTTGTTGTGGTTGCTGTGGTTTTGCTATTTGCGGCATCTTTGAGAATGACGATGACGATGGGGATGACAACAATAGCAAAATGTATTTTTTAATTGTACTCTCGGGTAAACATATATCACAGCAACAACAACAATATAAAAAATAACAACAAAGTCTACGACGACATGAACTCAACTCAACTGAACTGAACTGAAGTCAAACTCAAACTCAACTGAGGCAGCAGCCAAACTGAGGAAGCGGAAATGACAGTACGACAATGGCGACAACAAGGATGGCAATGGCAATGCCACAGACAGACAGACGCACGAAAACAGGACAAACAGGACGACAACTACAACTACAACTACAACGACAACTACAGTTCGCCTACTTGAGTCTCTCTCAGAAAATGTGCGCATGGGGAGCCAGAGAACACGAGTGCCGCTTAATGAAAGCAACAGCAACAGACAGAAAGACAGATAGAGGCTGAGAATTCACAGCACATGCGACACGGGACACAGTACCAGTGCTGCCAAGTTTTGTGCAGCACAAAAAAAGTAAGTTTTAGTGGCAACAAGATCGAAATAAATTCAATTTTAGCAATTCTAAGGCTCTTTTCTAACGTCCAGTAAGCTAACTGAAAGTTAACTTACCGTATGTAAACTCACACAATCAAACATTGCGCCTGTGTGCGTAGCCGCGAAAAACGAAACGTTTTACTGCCTTACACTGAAATATTTAAATGAAAGCATATTCGAGCTGTCGCATCTTTACAGTTGGCGACGTAAAGAGAGCAAAGCATTAGTTGCAGTGTATGATAAAAGTCTGGCGCTGTGCGCTCTCTCCTCATTTAACGCAACTCAGCTATTGAGATCAGAAAGCAGATGCTTCGAGAGAGAATAAAGAGCCGAGCACACGCATCGTGAGAGCACAAGCCGACGAACGTGCTATTTATAGAACACACGTTTTGGCTCTCTCTGTACGCCGGCAGAATTATGAGTTCCTATTCCATGGGATAGGCTTTTGGCATTATGGACACCACTGTTCTAGCTCAAAATGTATACACAGTGTGTCTAGTAGTTTGTGTGACTAAGAAAAAAAAACATATAAGAGTCTTTTTAAAAACTATTACAATCATCTTAATATTTCCATTTTTTTTTTCTTGCTCTAAGATCCATAAATAACTTTGTACTTTTTATTTTCGATAGGAAAAAGTTTCTCGATAATCAAGAAAGCTTTCTTTTCTTGCAAAATGGTTAGGGCTCTTTGGCTCTTCTTTGTCAAAATTCAGAGCTCTCTTTGAAGTTAATTTTTTACGGCGATAATAAAAGCTGTTTTGTCAACACTGAGCAGGAGACACCGATTGAAAGGATAACTAAGCAAAGAGCATGGGGGACAAAAGCACAGAAACAGAAACAGAAACAACAGGCAACAAGCAACAGCAGAAAACAGAAAGCAACAATAAAATTGCCGTTAAGTGAAAGAGAATTGCAATGACAGACAGAAGAGAAAAGGAGAAAAGATAGCACACAACACACCTGGCATCTGACAGGTGTCACAAATTGTGTGGCTGCTCCATGCATTGTATCGGAATATAATCGATAACAGCTCGATAGCACAAGTCAAAGTAACGCGGCGCATTTACATTGCAATTTCATGCAATTACATGACAATTAACATGGCCATTAAAGCAAACCAAACCAAACCCAGCCAAAGTGCACAACGTGACAACGACCATAAACAAACAATGTCCACGATTAATGTGTGTGCACAATACGTTAACACACACACACACACACACGCACAGCCACAAATACACACACACATGTGAATTGTGTTTATAGCCCACATATAATTTTATACGTGTTTTTTTGGCCCACAAAACAAACTGTTGACTGTTGAACGCAGTCGTTATTAATAACACAAAATGTAATTGTCAAAATCTGTCTCTCAATTTCCCTCTCTCTCTCTGTCTTTCTACTTTCCTCTCCCTCTGTTTTATTAATTAGCCCGTTTCTTGTTGTCTGCCACAGACTCAAGAAGAACTTGCAACTTCTCTGTTGCTGCAATTGTTATAAAATTGATGCCAAGCACTTGAAATGCCTCAAATTGCCGCAACTTGCCTCTTATTATGCTCTGTGTGTGTGTATTTTATATAATGCTGAAATTGCAAGCACATTAAATACAGTCATTAAATCCTAAGCCCAGTTATTGTTGTGCTTGCTGCTCGTTAAATTAACAATAACAATGACAATGACAATCGTGAGGCTGCAGATGAGCTCATTAAGTGGCCAAAATGGCATTTCTTGCTTCGCCTCCGTTTCTTCTCTTCTCTCCTTAAGGATATTAGGAACACATCAAGACATAAATAAACATTAAACTCAAGTTGAATTTTGGAAATTTTGCAAGTTTATTGCATCCAATTAAGCAGTCAAAAGTTCACTTCCAATTGCTGCCAAGCTAAGACAATTAGCCAAATTGTATTGGACATCATTTAATAAACATTAATCGAACTGTCAAAGGACGTCTAATGCACCCGCTACTTTTAGCCAAAATATGCTGATTTTCTACTTTTAGTTTTGCTCGCACATGATTAATTCGTTTCTTTTAGGTATTATTGAAATAGCGAGTTAAATCTCTCGACTCTCGACTCTTGACAGATCCAAATATGGTTTCTTTTTGATATGGTGACTCTTTATTTTATGGTTTCTTTTAATTTTTATATTTATGTTGTTAAAGTATCATTTGTTTCTTAACGATATTATCAAAGTATTCAAGTAGCTTTCGTCGTTATCACTCGTTACAATTTAGAAATCTGAAAAATATTAATTTGCTTTCATTTCTGTAATTTGTTATTTCTCTGAAAAATAACGCTATTGTTATATCTATTTTTTATCATCGTTCTCATTTGTTACTTTTAGGATGTGTCATTATATTTTATTCTCTTTCTTTTGTATCGACTAGCAATTATGAGTAATCTTTAATTATTTTAAAAATAAAAGTAAAATTACGTTTCTGTGGATTCTCGTCGCTATCACTTGTTTCTTTTAGATATTATAGATGTCTTATTCTCGCTCCCGTTGCATCTTACTCTTTACTTTTTAATACTCTTATATATACCTAACTTATTCTACTCGCATTCATTGCCAGCATTTCTTACTTTTAAGGTGTTATTAGTAACGCCCTTGTACTCGTTTGTTTTGTTCTCTCTCGTTTGTATCAATTAACAATCAATCATAAGTGAAACTTCGTTTCTGTTGATTCTTGTCGCTTTCAATCGTTTCTTTAAGATATTATTGAAATCTCATACTCGCTCTCGTCACTTTTACTCGTTACTTTAAATACTCTCTATATACCTGATTCATTCTACTCGCATTCATTGCCAGCATTTCTTACTTTAGAGGTATTATTAGTAATGTCATCGCACTCGTTTGTTTTGCTTAAGTTGGTCTCGTTGTATTCTACTCGTTCTCATTCCACACGCTGCGTAATAAGCTCGTTTCGATATGCTTAAAGTCGCCATCACATTTGATCGATATGATGTGTTACGCTTTATGCTCTTGTTATATCAATTTGACAGAGAAATATACACACACGTATTGAGAATGTGTGCAATCAAAATCAAAATCAAAATCAAATGCGTGGCAAGTGTGGATTGTTGTATTAAGTATACGCATTACGTATACGCATAAGGTGCGTATTGTGAAATACACAGACGTAAGGTAAAATACACCAAATATGATTTATTTCACGTAAAATAAACAATGCCTCGCCGAGCTCAACATCAACATCCACATCACATAAGCTGGCAAGTGGCGTTTGTTGTTGTCCTCGCACCTTTCTATAAGCTGCCAACAAATACATTTACATGTGTATATGTGTGTATATGTATATGTGTGTGTATATGTGTGTTTATGTGTACACATTCATTAAAATGTCGAACATCGAAAGTGCCCATTCAGGTTGATGTTGCCACGGCAACGCCCACTGCATCCGCCACTGCAACGGCAACAACGACAACAACAACATCAGCAACGGCAGCTGCATCTGCAAATAATTGTCAGCTTACACGAACTGAATGCAATGCAGCAACAACGACAACAACAACAACAATAGGAACAACAACAACAACAGCGAGAAAAGGGGAAAAATCTAGCAACCAAAATGAAACAATCACGTGCTCCATGAAATCTATGCAAGCGTGTATAAATGCACGTGAAAGTGGGATATAGATGATAGAGAAAGACAAAGAGCGAGAGAAGGAGTTAAAGAGATGATTATACACAACGAACAATTTGCAACATTTCAAACGTGATTTTGCACTAAGATTGAGATTACAAAAAGTGAATAGTATCATTATTATTACAAGTAATATTTAATATTTCTCAAGTCCAAAAACTTTAGCTTTTTCTTTTTTTTGTATAAGCTAGATAGATTACACGATAAATGCATAGAAATTGATGTGCAATTCAAAATAAGGTATCGAATAGTAAGGCTGATAGATAAATAGATAGATAGATAGATAGATAGATAGATAGAAAGAAAGATAGATAGATAGATAGATAGGTTAATTGATTGATGAATACTCGAGCGTAAAAATTATATTCTCTCATTTTAAGCAATTCAAGCCATATTATATTAAGTACAGTGATGGACAAAATTATAGAAACGTTTACCATTATACCCTGTGTCCATTGAAAATTGTCAAAGAAAAAGGGCATGTTGTTTATTACGTAATGTTTCGACATTTAACAAAACAACAGTACTCTATTCTATTCAGGCGTAGCATTTTATTATAATTTTAAAAAATTGATTTAAAATGTCCAAATGACTATCGTTTCTATTATTTTTGCCATCACTGTATGTATTCTCTTTTAGAAACTCTTTTAGACAAAAGCCAAAAATAAAAATACAGTCAAACTTCCATAACTCGAATTTCTCTCTAACTCGAGGCAAATGGGTGGCAGTAAAATTAATAAACTTAAGAAAAATAACTCTTGGGATAATGGTGATTCAAGTTGGGGAAGTTCGACTGTATTAAAAAAAACGGAAATATTTTCCTAATATATATTTTAAATAAACAAAACAATTTGAATTTATGTTAAGCATGGGCTTTTCTGCGCTGTGTAGAGTAGTGAAAGGGGAGGAGTTGGGTAAATGGGAAGGTGGGAAGGACCAACAACTAGGAAGCGAATCCTGGCTGCAACTGCGACTGCGACTGCAGCTGATGGGAGACACGCTGCGGCGGAAGTCAAACGTTATTTATAATGAAAACAGGGCCATGTGTTGCACACACATCTGTGTGGTGTGTATGTGTGTGTGTGCGAGTGTGTGTGTGTGTGGCTAACGATGCCAAAGTCTCGCTGCTGTGTGTGTCAAAGTTTGGTGCATTGCCAACGCACTTTAGCAACGTAGAAGCAGAGACTGCAATAAAGAGTTAGAGTGAGGGAGGGAGAGAAAGAGGGGGGCGGGGACGAGGGAAAGGGGGCAAAAATCCAAAGAGATATTTGAATTGCGCCAACGAAAAATGCTGCTGCACATGACGCGTGATTTATGTATTTTCGTCAAATGGCAGCAGCACCGCAGCAACAGCAACAACAGCAACAACAACAACAGCAACAACAACTAGCAGAAATATTTGCTGCTGTGGTGCTGCCATAAAATGCTAATGATGCCATGCCAGAGATGCTTTCATAACCGTCACGAGTGTCACTCTATTCCCCTTCCTCACCCTTGCTCTCTCTCCCCCCAATCACACAACTCTAACCCCTCTATATGTCTGTACTACACACACATACATATACATGGCAGTGTTGCCAAGTTTTAAGGATGCAAATAAAGCAGCTTTTGGAATCAGAGGGTCGAAAAAAGAATCCAAAATTTCCCAGAATCAATTTCTAAAAGAAAGTAGAAAAGTAGATAAAACGTAAAAAAGGCTGAAAAAATCTGGAAATTTTTAAATTAACTTTAAAAAAGTTGATAAGTCAAAAAACCTGAGAAAGTCGAAAAAATCTGAAATAGATCTGATACGCTGTTATTTTCTAAATTAATTTTAAAAAAGTTGGAAGGTAGACAAAAGGAACCTAAAGAAAAACGAAAAAAATAAAAAAAAACCAACAACAGCTGTTACTTTTTACTTTTTTTTTAAGAAAGTAAGAAGTTCGAAAAAAAAACTAAAAAAGGTCAAAAGAATCTGAAGAACAGCAGTTATTTTATAATTTAATTTTAAAAAAACTTGGAAAGTCGAAAAAAGTCTGAAATAAATCTTAAAGCAACTGTTAATTTCGAAGTAAAGTTGGAGAGAGTAGACAATAAAATACCAAAAGAAAGTCGAAAAAAATCTAAACTATTTAAAAAAAAAAGAAGCTCAAAACAGCTGTTATTTTAAAATTTTTTAATTTTACAAAATATTAAATAAAATATTGTAAAATTTTCATATTTGTATCTTATTTTTAAAAATCATTAAGTCCAATGAATCTAATTATTTATTTTTTTTTTCAACTTGTTCTAAGAACAAGATTTAACTACAGTCGAACTTTCCTAACTCGAACTTCTCTAACTCGAACTTAATTGAGTGGCAATAGCGAACACTAAACCAAACAAAAAGACTTCCCTGACTCGAAGTCTCCCTAACTCGAACATTTTTCTTGGATAATGGTGATTCGAGTTAGGGAAGTTCGACTGTATAATAAAATTTGATAACAAAATTATGAAAAATCAAGATTTTTTGTGGGCTTTTCGTCTTTGGCAAATCAAATATAATATTGAAAATTTGTGTTAGGCGTAAAAACAAGAGAGGAAAAAAAACCAAATATACAGTCGAACTTCCCTAACTCGAACTTCCCTAACTCGAATTTTCCCTAACTCGAACAAAATCGAGTGGCAATAGCATTTACTGAGCAAATTTCATACAAATCGCCTTCCCTAACTCGAACTTCCATAAGTCGAATATTTCTCCGTAACTCGAACAAAAATATTGGCCCGTGCTTCTGTAAGTCGAATTTTTCGGGAAAATCTCCAATAAAGTTTGAATTTATTTTTCGTTTCTCTTTTATGCTTTTCTTACCGACTCGATTGAATATATTAATTGATATCGACCCCTATTTGCGACAATAACGTATGCGCCATTTTCCGAAATTTTTTTTTTAATGCAAATGTGTTCATTAATATTAATAGTATCTACACTAAAAATATTAAACTTTAATTGTTTATATTTCCGGAGATATTGGCCTGTCAAATATAACGTAAGCGAAAAATAACATGAAGAAATCAACTTAACGAAACCTAAAAACCTTTCTCCTGTAAAATTGCGTTTTGGCGCATACGTTATTGTCGCAAATAGGGCTCGATATGGTGATGCTATATGATAGAATATTGCATCAACAATTATTTAGGCTAGTGAAATTGCTATAGGAAAGATGTACTTCTTTGTCAGCGCATCAGTGTACTAAAATGTTTAAGGAAATATTCAAACTTATTACTAGTTAAGGAACTTGAAAGTAGACCAAATAAATTATAAAGTTGCTGAAAAATGTGGTATGTCAGCAAAAACATTTTTCATTATATTATATTAAAAAATGAAATATTGATTATGATGACATTTGAATCGGAAACTTCTTCAGGATACAGCAATAGAACGAAGAAACCAAGTTTTGAGAGTATCGACAGGTCTTGATAAAACTGGAATCCTTTTTTGTTGAAAATGACAAGAAAAATTTGCAATTTGGAATGTATTTATGATTGAATGCATTTGTAGTTTCTTTTAATATACAAAAAAAAAAAAATTCCCTAACTCGAAGTCTCCCTAACTCGAACTTTTTTCCTGGATAATGGTGATTCGAGTTAGGGAAGTTCGACTGTATTTATAACAAATTTTACAATTTTCGCTGCCCGCTGTTTCTAAAATTGTACATAATAAAATAGCCAAATTTGACTCGATAAAAATAGCTGATTTGGCAACACTTGTAACATACAATTTTCTGTTTTTCTGTCATGTCTAAGTAACGTCTGTTTTATTGTTCCATTTTTGCAGGATCACAAGCTGAAGCACATGGCTGAGCTGCAGCAATCAGTTGTCACCGATCAGGAGACACGACATCAGATACAGACCCAGATACTGCAATGGGAGGAGAACCTGGAGCGTCTACACTGCGAACAATTTCGACTGCGCTGCTATATGGCCTCGCTGCAGAGCGGTGAGCTGCCCAATCCCAAGGTAAGTTATGACTACGACTATGTCAAGAGTCTCTTTCTCTCTCTCACTCTCTCCTTAGATGCCTGAAATGGCAGCAATTTGTTTGGGGGAAGCCAGGGCAAAGTTCACATTACGTGGCCTGAGATTGCGTCAATTTGAATTACTTAGCTGTTAGAGAGGGAGACGGGTGACAAAGTGCGTGTTCCAAACTGCTATTCAATGCAAAGTAGTTGTCGAGTGACACACAGGATGACAGGGATCAAGTACTCTAGTTAGACTCCAACAGGTTATTCTGTTATCCTGTTAGTCATGAAAAATATATAGAAATTTTATAGAGCTACAGTTCAGATTGATGATAAAAGTACTTACCATAAAGACGGTTGGGCAACATTAGATGCGGAATCTGTGTGAATAAAAGTTAAAGTGAAATTGCCTTTGTTGTTTATAGTCAGTTTTAGTCTGGTAATATTCGAATATTTTAAAGACTTCTTAGCTTGAGATTTGAGACATTTGAGATGAATGATTAGATTCCTGCAATAAAAATAGACTTGTGGAGCAATAATCAATAATCAATAACAACAATAAAAGCAATATTGTTAAAACTACATATATATAATAATTTTTTTTTTTTTTTTGGTAAAAAATTTGTTATTTTATTTAACAAGCTTTCTGTTATCTTTGGGGCAACTTAATCTAGTTTTATATTTGGGAAAAACCAACAGAGTAGGTCACATGGACGTTAAAATGATTGGGAACTTATAGCTAACATACATATTTATATTAAAATTACATTATATACACTATATACAGTTTTATATTTACAAAAGCACTCTAGTTGGGAGATCGAGTGGGTGGCACCTTTTTAATCTTCAAAAATATATAAATCTAATAAAATTCACTTCTAAAACAAAACTGTTGCCTACTTTTGAGGGCAAACATTTAATAGTGCATAGATGCCAGAGACTCGGTGTGAATTATTCCAAGCAAAGTATTTTTGTGGCACTACAAAATTCAACTTATTATTTTGTGATGATCAATCAAATCAAATATTTACTATGTACTTTGTTGCTGTAAAAACTTTAGTAAATAAATAAAAATTTTATTATAGTTTGGGCTTGGTTGCTTACAAAATCTGTGTGAATAGAAGCTAACAATTTTTAGCAACATCATTAATTATTTGTAGTCAAATTTAATTAAATGAGAGCCAGCCATTCTTCATACAAAACCTGTTGCATACTTTTATGGGCAGCGAATATAGGGAGAAGTAAGAATTAATTATTTAATAAAATATCTAGGCAATTCAAATAATTTTTTACAATTCGCTCTAGTCTTAAAAGAAATAAAAATGTAATAAATTTGACTTGTTGATCAAATTAAGAAATATTCAACTTATAAACCTTTAAAGGCTCTAGCCTACTTTTATGGCCAGACAACAAAGTTGTTAAATATAGAGAACATACAGATTTAAACACATTAAAAAGCAACAAAAGCTTTTAAATAAAGATTATACCCACTTTTATAGGCACATATTTAAAAGTTGATTCTCCATCTGCCTCTGTTTGCCTGAAACTTTAAACTAAAGTTGATAAAACTAATAAAAATATAGACTTCAATTCAATTAGATATACTTTCTATTATCTATTAAAATTAATTAAGCTTGTGCAATGTTTTTTAAGCTGCGGGTAACAATGAAAACTCCCACCTCAACAACACAGTATGCACAGTCAACACAAAAAGTCTTGTCTATAAGCTGATTAAAGTTCACACAATGCAGCTGAGATTGATTAAAAAGCCCAGACCCCATAGGGATTAATCCCATACACACACACACACACACACACAGTTGTGAAACATCAAAACCAAATTCACGGCCATAACGAAGATTAAAAGACACAATCGACCTTTGGGACCATCGAAGGATGGTTTCGGTTTTGGCCATAAACCTTTGCTCTTCTCTTCTGTTGTCTGTAATTGCTTTTTACCTACTTATTTACAAAAGCGACGACGAATTGAATTGATGCAAAATAATTCGACTAAACACAACTCAACTGAACTGAACTCTTGTGAAACGTGTCACATTAATCTCGATAACACAATTTAAGCGCCTTTAATGAGCTGCAGCTTAAGGGGTCAAAGGGCGACCGAAGGTTGTGGCAACTTCCAGACATTACACTGAAAACCAGCAACAACTACAAGTAAGAATGCTCAAGTAGAGCTGCTCAACTGTTAGATGCCGAGTACTATGCCAGTGAATAAACCTAAAAACCAAAATAGTTTAGATATTTGTTAGAGAAATTTAAATTTGGAATATTTGCAAACAAATATACAGCAAATAAAGTAATAAAAAATGAAAAGATTCATTCTAAACTCACAATTTAAAAATGTTTCTAAAAAATAAAAATACTAATTCAAAAAGAAATTGAATAAAAAAAAAGGTTAAAAAAAAGATCTCACAATTTGAGAATTAGGTGTTTTTCTATTCCATTTTCTTACAATACTTGCACACAATTAAACAACAGAAAAAATAATAAAAAAGGTAATGAAAATTAATAATGCTAGAAATAAAAATGCAAAAAAAAAATTTATAATATTTTCGTATACCAAATCTTAATCTTATTGCATTAAAATTTATCTTCTCATTCGATTCTAATCGAGAGGCCCGTAGAAATTCTAAAATAAACCAGATTTGTGCGCAGAACAAGAAAATATTGTCAATTTATTGAAAAGTCTCTGATTTCCTAGACAGACATTATCGCAAACTTATAAGCCTTTGTATCCTTGAGGTGCTGGGCTATTAAAACCACAAAGCTGTAGAAGGCAACTCGAGCTTTACACGGCATTAAAAAGATTTGCCAAGCCAAGTTGATGGGGTTGACGAAAAGGGTTGCAAGTAAATTGCGCTTTTTATGACTTGTCAAAGTAGTGAGTGGAGAGGGGATTGGGAGAGAGAGGAAAGGAGAGGGGGAGAGTGAGGGATAGAGATGGGAAACTGCACTCAGCACTCTCTCACTCACAACTCACAACTCTGGGCATAAAGAGCAACCACATTTATTATTAATAACCGCAAAACTCAAACAACTTCAGCCAACGTCACTTACACGAGAAAGTGCAAGCACCGGAGGCTATTTGCACAACAAACACACACACACACACAACACACACACAACACACACTTGCACATACACTACACTATACCAGTTAATGGGTTTTGGTTTTGTGTTTGTATCCAGATATTAATCATCTCATATCACTCAAAATGACCAAAATTAATCATCAACTTTGCTCTTTATGAGTCCATCTACTTCTAATAGGTTTTATCCCTCTCTCTATCTCTCTCTCTCTGTTTTATCTATCTTATTTTGTCCTCCATAGCCACTTTAACTAGACAATTGCTTGTCTAATTAATATAATTATTCTAGTTCTCCATTGTCACTTGAATGTGCTTCAATTTCTAGTGTCCATGTGAGGTTATTTATTCTTTGTCTTTAGTCTAAGCTGATTTCTCTAATTATAAGTGTCCTCCATTGTCACATTAATGTGCTGAAATTTGTAATTATTTTTTAGAAAGACAACCTTTTATCATTAGTATTTAAAGTTGCCTTTTATCTTACAGTTTATAGTTTATTTAATATCTTTTTTACTATTTATTTAAAATGTTATATAAAGTTTTTTCACGTTTTTTATTTCTTGACACAACAGCCTTAAATAAATAAATAAATATATACTTTTCATATATATTTAATATTTAAATTTTATTAATTAGAAAGTGATGGTTATTTATTTATATTTTTATTTACTAAATTTTAAGTACGGCAATTGAGTCAGGAAATAATAAAATTAAATAAATTAGCTTCGCTTTCATATTAATAAAATCGTATTTTTAAATATTTGTCATTATTTTTAATATGTTCCTCTTTCTCATTTTAATGTTATACTTTCTCAGTATTTTTATAAATCTTTATTTAACTGAACTTTTATGCAACTTGGCTCAATTTCAATTTCTTTCTTCACATTTAACATATATAAATTCATCTGCCACAATTCTCCATTGTCACATTAGCTCAATATAATAATGCTGATAAGTGAATTTATTGCGCTTTAATGTTCGATTATCATAAATTCAATATCTCTATAACTGTATCTCTTTCTCAATATCATTCTCTCTCTCTCTATTTATTACAGTCACTGCTGACACATGTGTCACGTCCCACGAAGAACACTCTGAACAAACTGGGCGTGTTCACAGTCTCCTCGTTCCACGCCTTCATCTGTGCCCGGTCGCCCTCGTTGCTCAACAATCTGTTGGCTGGACGTGGGGCGACCAAGCGTCGACCTCCGATGCTGTCTCGCTCCAACAGCGGCTCCAGTCGTCGTTCCATGCAGGTGAGTCATACTCTACTCTACTCTCCCAATACTCCACCAACTTCTCCAGTCCGCCAGAACACGCGGCGTATGCGTAATAAAATTATATCAATTTTAAAGCGCTGCTTTTATGACGCGACTGTCTCACACTTTTATGGCCCACTGTGTGGGTGAGTGTGCGTGCATGTACAGTGGTAAACAAAATAATAGAAACGATTTTTTTTTTATATTTTTAAAATTAAAATTAAATTTATTAAAATTAAATATTATTAAAAAAAAATTGCTTAAAATTGTCCAAATGACTTTTGCCGTTTCTATTATTTTGTACGTCATCGTATATGGGTGTGCGTGTGTTTGAATAATTGAATTTCGGTATTTAAGGCAGCGGAAATGGCATTAAAAGCCAAATTGACTCAAAATGGCCAAATGTGTCGCCAGACTCTAATGTATTTTTGCTTATTTTTAGCATATTTTACTTATTTTTTTTGTATTCGCTTTGGATAATTTAAATTTAATGGCCATCAAGAATTACAAAAAACAAATTTATGAAGTACGAATATGTTTTGCTGGCACTGTCCACGCTTCCTGCCATGTTACAAAGCCATTAGGCAAATGACGCCCCGTCCCCGAAAATGAGAAAAAATAAGGGAGACAGCGAGAAGAAAAGAGAGAGAGAGAGAGAGAGATGAAAACTAATCCAAAATTGTATAAATATTTGCATAAAATACGCAGCTTGGTTTAAATTGCACACAGCTTACAATTTATATACAAATCAAATGTATCTCAAACTAAAAGCCAAAGCAGACTTGCTTTCAATGTTTGTCCATCAATCAAACAGTCAGTCAGTCAGTCAGTCAGTCAGTCAATCAGTCAGTCCATAGCCAATGCAAATTGACGTTTTTCGATTAAAATCAAAAATTAGTAACGAAAATAAAATGAAATCAAATCCAACTCGTTATTTGCCTGGCTTAAAGATTTATGCACTTGCATTAAGCATACGCAGCGTTAGCCAGTCTGGCATTTAAAACACTTGAATAAGCTTTTAAAGCGCATTTTCTGTAATGGTCTCTTAAAGTCAACTTGAAAACTGTTTGCTTTGGGATTCTTAAAGTTGCTCAGTTCAGAAAGAATATAAAGAATATGAAAAGTATTTAAGCTTTTATTATTCATTTAATCGGAAACTTTGTATTTTTTTTTGCATTTTAAAAAAGTCTCTGTTAATCCCATAAGAATACGAATAAATGTTTTCTCAAGACTTTTAAATAATAATTCAAAAATACAATTTATTCAAAAACCTTAAAGTCTAGATTTTTCGTTTATCAGAAATAAATAAAGCAAAATAAATTTAAATACAATCTAAGTAGAGAGTGTTGGAGTATTTAATCCTTATTTATTTTTACACTTTTTAAGCCGTTGTTTTTTTTCTTTTTTTGGTTGTTGGTTATTTGATAAACTTCAATTAGAGTTGGGAATTTTTGCATATTTTTAATGAAATTCATTTCATAAATTCAATTTGTTTCGATCATTGGCAAAATAATCTTGTGCACTGCACTCGATACACACACTACACACACCACACACACACACACACACACCGCACATTACAGTCAGTGCACAGAGGCGTGCACACTTCATTTCCAATTAAATTTGCCAACGCTGCACAATTGCAGTCGCACTTTGCTGTCGACGTCGACGTCGCAGTCAACGTCGCTGTCGACGTCGTCAGTGAAGCCAAAAATATGCATGGTAAAAACAAGTGAATATAACATAAATACAAAATGTTTGTAACGCAAAATGAGACACGTCGTTTTAAGGATATACACAGTGATGGACAAAATAATAGAAACGAGAGTCATTTTGACATTTTAACACACATTTTTAATTAATTTTTTTATTTGTTTAAAGTCAGCTTAGAGCAGTTCAACAAAAGAACTTTATGTGATATGAAATTATTTTGAATTATTCATATATAAATTTCAATTAAAACTGAAAGGATAAAAAACCAATTAAATATTACAAATTTAAATAGCTGGGGGTGCTCAAAAATTATTAAATAAACACAGAAAACCCAATCAAATAAAAAATTATTAGTAGCAGTAATTAGTTGTAATGCAAGTATTAATAAAAATAAAGTCAGACATTTGTCGAAAGGAAAAGGATGATTTAAAGCTGCGCATGAATATAAAATCCCTATGTTTTGTTAAATTATGAAACATTATTAAGTAAAATTATGATTATGAATTTAAAACAGTCCTTTCCAACACTTTCTACTGCTCCTTTCTACTGCTTTGCACTGAAACGAGCTGTCGCATCGTTATAGTTGGCGACGTAAAGAGAGCAAAGCATTAGTTGCAGTGCATGATAAAAGTCTAGCTCCCTCCTCATTAAACGCAGCTCAGCGACTGACATCAGAAAGCATCAGCCGCTCAGATGCCTAGTGAGAGAACGAGAAGCCGAACACACGCATCGTGAGAGCAGAAACCGCCGTGCGTGCTATTTATAGAACACACTTTTTGTCTCTCCCTCTCTGTACGTGTGTCGGCTGCGACGCCGGCAGAATTATGAGTTCCTGTCCGATTGGATAGGCTTTTGGTATTTTGGACATTACTAGTCTAAAGTAAAATTATTTTTTCCAAAGCAATTTTAAATATACAAAAAAATATACTATCGTTTCTATTATTTTGTCCATCACTCTAAATGTGTATGTAAAGGTGTGGAGGTGTATATATGTATGTGTGCATGCTTATATGTATGTATGTGTAAATGTGACGCTGAAAATTCAATGAATTTGAAAAATGTGCATTTGATTTGGTTGATATTTTTGCGCAGTCAACTTTCATGTATGTTAGTGTGTATGTATGCCAGTGTGTGTGTGTGTGTGTGTGTGTGTGATGTGCAGCTTTTCATTTAGCCAGCATGTCAGCTGCAATGCAGCAGAAATTGCAATTGAAAATGAAATGGAATCAAATTAAAGGTGTCCGCATTGCCCGTGGCACACGCAACTGGCAATTATCCAGCGGCCTGCTGGAAAGCTCTGGCTGGGAAAACTCACCCAGTGAGGGAAAACAACAACAACGACAACAACAACAAAAAGAGAGAAAGAGAATAAAAATCAATGGCTTTAAACCATTTTGGCCACGACGCATTTAATTGGCCCAATAGTAGTGAATGCGAAGAGTTCAACATCAAGTCGACAATTGAATTAAGAGCAACGAGACGACAACTGACAAATTGACTTGCCAACTCGGACTCTGTTGCCAACACTCGACTCGTTGTGTTGCCATTAACCAGTTCAGTTCAGTGCAAAAGTCCAAAGTTCATTAATCGATTGGTCAAAGCAACAACATCATCAAATTGCAATTGCAATTGCAACTGAGATTTAATTCCCTTTGATAAAGTTGTTTAAAGTCAAGTTATTGACGCCTTTTTTAAACAACTATTTTTGCTACCCATAGTTTTAAAAAAGTTATATTACTTTAACAAATCCATTAAAATGAAAATCAAGTGCAGAAATAAACACTTTTTAATACTTGAGTCATTATTTCAGACTGATAAAGTTGTTTAAAGTTAAAAGCAAAAAAAACTATGTAAATTTACTCTCAATTTTTTCTCAAACTATTTCCAATTACTTTTGCAATCAATAATTTTTCTGGCTTAAAAATTAAACAACAAAAAAATAATAAATTCGGAATATAAAATGAAAAAAATAAATTTGTTTAAGGTCAATGGAAAAGTCGTGTTAACATCCTCAATTCAGAATAAATAACTACCTATAATTACATTTTTTATAATTTTTTGTAATTACAAAATATTTTGGACCGAACAAAGATTTTCTGCTCATTTATTTTTAAGTTAATCATATTTATATTTTAAATTTGATTTTTAATCTAGTTCGATTCAAATTTATTAAATTCTTTTATATTTATTTTCGTGTGCTGTTAAGAAAATATTTTCAAATCTTCTTTTGTGGCTTACAGCGTATCTGCTAGTCTAGCAAATTTCCCCTTATTTTTTTTTTGGCAACTCTTTGCATTTGCAATTCTGGTTGATGTTGCCCCAAAGTGAACACGGCAAGTAAATGCAACACAGTGCAACATATATAAATATAAAAATAAAATAAAATACAAATAAAAACGACAACTGAATTCATTGCATTTTTGTTACTTTTCTTTTGGGTATTTGTGGCTTTTCCTTTTGGCCGCGTCTCAACATGAATAATAAGTTGACAGCCCAAAAATGCTGGCATTATATATTTATTATTGATTCAGTGTGTGTGTGTGTGTGTGTGTGTGTTTGTGTGTGTGTGACATAATGACACCATACAGCATATTTACATTTATATTTATATATTTATATGAGAAAGTCATGCTCGATTGTTATGCAATGCGAAGATTTCTTGCAGGCAGAGTCTGACGGATGTGCATGTAAATGTGGCAAGTCTCCCTTCTCTCTCACTCTCTCTCTCTTTTTGTCACTTGCTGCCAAACTAATTCAATTGTTGTGTCTATGTGTGTGTGTGTGTGTATGTGTGTTGCACCTGTCTGTGAATTGCTGCCTCAGGCGACAAACTTAGTCAGCCAGCAAAACCATCGACAACGACAACGACATCGACGATGGCTGCCAATACAAATACAAATACAAATGCAATTTGCAATTTGCAGCTGGCAACATTGCAACATGGCAACATCGCAACATGGCAACATGGCAACAAATGGCAAATGGCAGCTGGGCGACTGATTCGTTTACCAACCCAAGCTGCACAGTTGGCGCTGCGTCTCGTTAACCAACACTGACACACACACACGACACGACAAACTGATGTCCCGTTAAGCATTGTTAACTCAGTTTCCTTCAAACTTGCTCTCGGTCTCTCTCTCTCTGGCTGGCTCCCGACTTTAGGATACCCGTTACCTATTTAAAAAAATTAAGAAAACATTTTGTTGCATGCTTTTAGGCACTTATATTGTTTGAAACTTTAAAATAAGGCATTAACACCTTTCTATTTGTCCAATTTTGTTACGATTAAGTACGATGATACTTTACGGACGGACATGGCAATATCGACTCTGCTGTTGATGCTGATCAAGAATATATATACTTTATGGGGTCGTAGATGCTTCCTTCTCCCTGTTACAAACATTGCAACGAATACAATATACCCTTTTACTTATTTTTTATGTAACGGGTATAAAAATACCAGTTTTTAAATTCAAGAATATTCGTCTTAAATATTTGTACTTTTTTTGAAGAAAGTCTTAGAATTTTGTCTCAAAGCTTCGAATTTTGATCTGAAAATTATCAATGACTTTGGTGAGCGAATTTCATTTGGATCGATTAATAAACAGAGCAGATATTTTAAAACTTGTAACACTATAAAAGATTAAATATATCTAATTATTTATAGTTAATGCAAGTCGCAAAACAATTTGAATGCCGTTAAATCAATCCACCTTTTTTATTATTTAATATTTTTACCATTCCCTAGGTTACAATAATTAAGAATTTAATTTAATTAAAATTAATTATAATATTAATATATAAATACAGCATATTAATATTCCGATTAAAAATGTATTTTTGGTGGTTCACCGAATACTCTAACTCTCAAAAAACCCTTTTTAGTTAAACACAATAAAGTGTTTTTATTATTTGTAAACTTTATTATTATATTTTTAATTTTTATTTCAATAATGATAATTGAGTGACAGCAAAGAGACAAATACTGAGCATCTACAGGGTGGCGCAAAAGAAGTCATCCGATGTGGTTTGGCTCTCATTTTTTTTCTAAATGAAAAATTTTGATTCTGTTTTTTGATTATGTTTATTCGAACCTTAAGAATTTTATTGGTTTAGGCGAGAAGATGACATCGGCCAAGTGTTCGCTGCCAGAGCTCATGACCATACGCCCGTTTTATGGCATTTTCCATCACTTTTGCCAGAACTTCGGGCGACAGGTTCTCGCATTCCTGGCGAATATTTTCCTTAAGGGCTTCAAGAGTTTGCGGCTTGTTGACGTGAACCTGCGACTTTAAAAAAACCCCATAAAAAGAAGTCTGGAATGGTTAATTCGGGTGATCTGGCCGGCCAGTGCAAATATCAAAAACGAGAGATAAAGCGGTTATTATTATTACATTATTACAATTATTCTGCGTTCTTGGGGAGTGTATCGCTCCATGGCTTATTCACTTGTATTCTGTATCTGTCTAGTCCACAAATGTCAAAACAGATTTGACATTGGCGGCCATTTGCAAAAATGAGAGCATCTTCCAATAGGGTGACTTCTTTTGCGCCACCTTGTATTAGTCAAGCTTGTTTAGTTTTTTTTTTATTGGACAACTTTATTTTTTGAAATCTACAGCCAGTATGGAAAGGGCATCAAAACTTTGGCGTGCAAATTATATATTTTTTTCATGTTTTTCCCTATCCCCGACTCCCTCTCTCTTCCTATATCTCTGTCTCTCTCTCATGACTATTTGCTGGTTGTCTGCTGCTGACGTTTTTCATTACATTTGCTCGAGTAGAAATGTTTTTTTTTTTTTTCTTTATTTTTTTTTATTTTTCAATTTTCACTTCCTTATGTGTGTATGTATTAGTATATGTGTGTGTGGGCCAACAACAACCTTTAATGACACTGTCTGAGACTGTGTCTGTATTTGTGTCTATCTCTACAGTAATGGAAATATTAATGGAAACAATAATTTTATTTTTTATTATTTTATTTCATAATTTTTACTTAATGCCGACATATATCAAAATTTGACAAATAAAATAAATATAAGCATTTGTTTTACCAAATCAAAATGACTCTGGTTTCTATTATTTTTGCCATCACTGTATATGTGTATTTATGTCTGTGTGTTCGCCTGTTTATCCAATCGAATTTTCTGCTGCTGCCTTTTTCCAGATGAATTCACGTGACGAGCCGGAAAAAACCTTCAAAGTCGCCATGCCCGACAATGCTTACTCGACAGTTTATCTACGTGAGGCGATGTCTGTGGAGGAATTCCTGGCCAGCGCCTGCGCCCGTCGCTCCCTCAATCCCATGGAGCACTTTGTGCGCGTCAAGAAGCGACGTGACATGGAGGATCACAATTACTTTGTGCCACATCGCAATGATCTGATTGAAAATTATGTAAGTAACCACCCACAACCACCCCACTTCTCGCCTCACCCCCTCACAGGGTATATGTATGTACGTGCCAATTTTTCTATTGAACTTTGAACTTTTGTGGCACGTGTTTTGTTGTTTGCTCAAAAATTAAGGACAGTTAAAGGCGATTTCGGATTTGTGAGCATCGCACATTTTGTGTGATTAAATACTGAAAAATGCTGTGACAAATCAGGTGCAAAGGCTCAAAAGGTGTGAAAATGGGTGAAAAGGCTCTTAAAGTTTGAATTTAATTTGACATTAAATATTAATCAATTGTATTGAGTACATTGTATTGTACTGTATTGATGATAAATAAAAAATTAGTAATTAAATCAATATTTAATTTTAAATAAATTATTCTCACATTTCAAATTTTTTTTCTATTTAATTTGGTTTATGAGAGTAAAATAATTAGTAATTAAATTTTACATCAAATATAAATTGCATTTAAATTGAATTATTGTCACGTTTCAAATTGTTTTGTATTTAAATTTTTTGATAATTAATAAAACAAAAATAGTAATTAAGTCAATATTTAATTTTAAATGAATTATTCTCACATTAGTTTAGTAATTAATGCTTGTAATAAAAGGCAACATGATTTCATTAATTAATTAATTATGAAATAATAATTAATTGTTTGAGAAATAAAATTAAATAAATATTAGAATTTAACTTTTAATGTTGTCAGTAAAAACAGAGAATTATTAAGATTTTGAATAAATTAGAAATGAAAATAACAAATTAAAAAATTTACTCTTGAAAGGCTTTTAAATTTCTATTCAAATTAATCATTTTGTCAAAAGTAAATAATAATTTTGAATTTACAATTCAGGTTTCCAATTTCATCAGTTTTTATTAAGGCATTTTTTTAAAGCTTAGAGTTGAAAGAACAATCTTTATTATAATGGAAGGTTTAATTAATAACACTTATTTAATTTTTACTAGTAATATTTTAAACTGGGTTTCATTACAGTTTTTTTTTGGGTTTTTAAATTGAAATATTGGTGCTTAAATTCAAAATTAGTTAAGGAAAAATAATAAATAATGACTTTAACAGCTAGTAGCAGCTATTACTGTTCTTTTGTTTGGCCATTATCAGAGAGATAAGTTGTCATTTAAGGCTGAGAGCAGCAGTTGCATCCACAAAATGTTGCCACTTAGCCGACGATTAGTCAGAGAATTTCGCCGTTTCTCAAGTCAGCACTTTGCCACCTTTCGCACCTTTTACTTCCTTTTCCCCCCGCCTACTCCCTGCCCCTCCCACTCCACCCCACCACTCCGCTAAGTGCGTCAACAACACGGCAAATGGAACTCGGCAAAAAGTTGAAGCCGAACAACAAGCTGTAAATATTGCCAGGTCAAAAGTGCAGCTGCACCCAAAAAAAAAAAAAAAATAGAAACCCAAAACTTTTTGACTGCTCAATAAATTGCGAATTAAAGCAACAACTTTTCCGGGCGAGTAAAAAATAGAGTAGGGAAAGTGGAAAATTTATTGAAACTCGCTGGGAAAAAAAAGGGAAGAAAACTTCTTACTTCTTGTTGTTGCTGTGGCTTTTTGGCTAATTTGTTGGACTTTTGCACTTTGCAGCTACATAATCACGAGTTCGTCGAGGTCTGCATGAAAATACTGTACCAGGTGGAGCTGCAAAGGACCACGTTGGAGCAGATGTGGGGATTCTCCGTGGAGGCGGAGCTGATCGAGAATGCGGAGCGACAGGACGAGCTTTGTTGTTATGTCAGTCGCGTCGAGGACAAGAGCGTCGCCATGCACAATGGTGAGTAATCGATCAAAATGTGCTCAATTTTAGATAAATTATATATAACTATTTATTTATTTGTCGGCTGCATATTTAAAATGACTTAATAATGAGAAATTATGAAAATCACTTTAATCTAAGTCAAGTTAAATATAAACAAAGATCTGTCATATATATCAAGAAAATATTACACATTTGTCATTCAGCATGAAATAATATTAACCAATCGTATATAGAAGCTCGATACTATTGATTTAAGTACTTGACTGAACTATTTTTATCTATAAAGCTATAGAAATAGGTGTGGATATGGATATTTATCGATGCATTTAGCTTATGCATTCATTTAACTATTTATCTGTCTATTTATTTGGTAGATTGTATATGTATATCTATCTAGAGTGTTCTAAAATTACTATTTTATGGTTTTATTTATCTATTTTATATTTATTTTTAAATTTAATATAATTTACGCATAATTTCGAATATCATCTTAATACAAATTTATACAGATAAAAAAAAAACTCAAGTACAATTAAATTTTGAGCTAGGAAGAAAAACAAATTAAACCAAAAATAAAAAAAAAATACATTTAGAACTGAAACATACAAGGGTGCCACAGAAATCGCTTTCGCTTGAATTTCACTGGAATTTGTATGAAATTTAAGTGAAATTCAAGCGAAAGCGATTTCTGTAGCACCCCCGATAAATCTTAAAATGTGGAAGTATTCAAAATATTAGAGATTCATTTAACACTACTTATTCGGTTGGGAATAACCCATAAACAAACCGATCAAATAAATAGCTATTATACATATCAGCTGGATTTTAAATAAAAATAAGTCAGAACTAGAAATTATAATGGTTAAGGCTTAAATAATGCAATAAATAACCAAATCATTCAAGACATATACTATTTATAATTAAAAAAATTAAAAAAGAATGATATACAAAATTTAATAAATTAAAATTTTTTTTTTAAAAGGGCCAGAAAAAAACAATTTAACCATTAATTATCTGAGAAATTGAGCTTTGCTTTTGAAGCAATGGAAAAATAATTAAAAATTCATTTGCTTGAGTTAGATTCCTTAAATCATTAGAAAATTTTCATTTTATTTAATTCACAATATATTGAATCCAATTAAAAAATTTTAGTTACTTTTAAAATTTCTATAAAAATCAAAGTAAAATTTTGCTAGCTTTGAATTTATACAATTTTTTAAAAATTACAATCGTTGGTTGTTCAGCCTTTGTGTGTGTGCAGCACTGTTGACTGAGCATTAATCAAGTGGCCACGCCCACAGTTCACAGTTCAACTGCGCCCACAACACTTGGCGTGCGCTTTTCCATGTTCGTTTTTTGTGTGTATTTAAATGCTTTTCACTTTTATGTCAAAATGAAAGAGATAGAGATAGAGATAGAGAGAGAGAGAGAGAGAGAGAGAGAAAGGGAAGAAGAAGGAACTTGAAAAAACTCACTTTGGTTGGCATGGAGTCGAGTCAAGTGACTTTGGAGTAGGAGTAGGAGTAAGAACAGCTCCTGGGGGCACAGTTGCTCCTGTTCCTCCTCCTTCTGCTCCTGCTGCTTCCCCTCCTGTTCCTGTTCCTCCTCTTGTTTCATCTCCAGCTACTTCTTCATAAAAACTCAACAGTCAGCGCTTGTAGCCGAGTAGAGAGATCACGATGTTGATGCTGATGAGCAGCACACTCAAAGGTCTCCCCTCTCTCTCTCTCCCTCTTTATCCACCTTTCTCCCTCTTTCTGTCTCTCGGTAAATTGCACCTGTAATGGCAGCCACAGGGCCATATCTGCATGTCAAGTCCTTAAAGGGTTTTCGGGGCGTCATCTTAGCCTTCTTCCCTTCTTCTTCCCTTTCCCTCCCGAGAGTCGGCTTCTTGTTGTTTTTCTATCACTTAAAATCAACTTAAGTTGGCATTTGCATGCAGCCAGAAGAGCAGAGTAAAAACGTAAAAACGTAAAAAGAAGGAAGAAATGAAGGACTTATCCTTAAGGACAACTCAAGTGCTTGTAGTCGAAATGCCAACGCTTTAAATTATGTCGCCCTGATGTTGACAGTGCAGCTCACAAACTTCCATCACCCGACCTGTAAAAAAATAAGAAGAAATTGAAAAAACACGTCCGAAAGGCTATAGTCCAGCTCCCGACTATAGGATACCCGTTAATTACTTAAATAAATTAAAAAAAAAATTATTGCATGCTTTTAGGCATTTACATGGCTTGAAGCTTAAATCAGCCATAACTTCCGTTCTAATTGTTCGATCTTGTTGCAATTAAGTATGATGATAGCTTTAATTAATAGATAACGTTAATTAACAAAAAATACGTAATTTTCTAAAAACTGTGCGTGTGGTGGCTTCCATCTCACTGTTACATAAGGGAAGAAACAATTGATCACAGATGTTACGTATATAGAATTATGTTATTTACAGTATATTATTTACAGCATTTAAAAATTATTGAATGGATCTTCTCGTTACATACTTTGCAACGAATGCAATATACCCATTTACTTATTTTTTAAGTAACGGATATAAAAACTGCAATGCTGCACTTGCAAAAGTGATGAACCTGAATGAAAATTTCACACAGCGGAAAACTCATTAAGCACGTTGAGTGCGAATGTGGCAACGACGACAACGACAACGACAACGAGAAGGAATCAAAAGTCCATGAAACAATGCACACCAAAAATCGCTGGCAAAAACTGAGACTGCAACTGCAACTCAGATTCAGACTGAGTTTGAGACATGAACTTAGCACACTTTTCCCTTTCCCAGTCCCTCCAAATTCCCCCCCCCCCCCCCGCCAACTTTCCCGCATAAGCTCTGCCACTGGCGGTTAGTTTATAATTTGCTATGACTTTTTTTTTTATGATTTCTCTTTTTTGTTACTTTGTTTGCTGCCCTTTTTTTGGGGTAGTTTAAAACTGCGTTAACAATGCCACTGAACAAGTATATTTTTTTTTGCTGGGGTGTTGAATTTAATGAGCAGCAAATAAAGTGAACCCCTCGAGTGGAAAGTGCCCAGACTCTGCTAATGACTTTCTATTCTGACTTTCTAAATGCCACTGCGCATTGCATTTGCATTTGGTTGCACTTTCATTAGCTAATCTCTAATCGCGAGTATGTGTTGTCAAAGTTCAATTATTGCCAAACAATTTAAAGAGAACAGAAAATCTTATTAAAATCTTTTCAAGCTGGCTTTGCAAATCTATAAAAATCCAAATTGCAACTCAAAAACCTACATAACTTTTTATACTTGTCTCTAAAATACAAAAATATATTTGCTGAGAGATCAAATTAAATTAATGGTAAAAAACTTGTAAAAAACTACAATTTATAATTAATTCAAAACAGCCGAAAATATGTGTGGAAATCCAAGTGTCTGACATTTTGCACCAAATGCATTTTATTAAGTTGATTTTAATTCTTTTTTATTAATTTATTCTGTCAGCTTTAAATTTAAAGCATATATAGAAAATATCCAACTTTTTTTTTATCTATTTTTAGTCGAAGTTAAATAAATAAAAAGGTTTAATTAATTAATTAATATATGAAATTAAAATAAGTTTTCAAAAAATCTTCAGAGATTAATGAAACACTCGTGAAAATGCAATTTTATTCACATTGCTGGCATTTTTTTGGAGATTCGCTAAATGACTTGTAAACGAAGACATTAAATTCAGTGTGACAACGTTGCAGCAAAAGTAACAATAACATTGTTTCGATCTCTTATCGATCTCCAATCGACTTGAACAAAACAGGCACAAAATCAATGACAATGATAAAATACTTATAAGTACAAGGACAGCAGGCAAATAAGCAAATCTTCGCATTACGTATACGTAATATTTCTGACAATCGAATAGACAGACGTGTGTGCGCATAAATTAAGCAAAAGTCGCACTGACTAGCCCAGTTAGTTGAAGTGGCTAACTTAAAGTTGCCACACACAAATTCGACTTCGACTCGTACAATTGAGTTTAATGCCTATTAGTAAAATATGTGCTAAAGACCACAAAACAAAGCTTGTTATAAGATTGGCTAAAAGGCATTTGCACTGAGATAGAAAGAGAAGGGCAAACAAAAACAGTTGCAACCACAAATGCAGCAGGAAATGAAAGTGCAACCAGCAAATGCAACTGCAATGATTTGAATTCAAATGGAAAATGGCAAATGGAAAATGGAAAATGGCAAATGGAAATGGAAATTCAAATGCTGTGGCTTGCCACTTTTCTTGAGCTAATTGAAACCCCAAAAGTCTTATGGCCTAGACTCTTTAATGAAGGCAACGCAAATTGTAACGGGTCTTAAATCGAATGCATGCAACATGCAACATGCAACACGCTTCTCTCTCTCTCCCTCTCTCTCTCTTCCTGTCTCTCTCTCTGCTTGTTTGCTTGGTCTTTTCAAGTTAACAAACAGCTGAAGCTGTGGCAGAAAACTGAACTGAACTGAACTGAGAGCCCATCCATAATAATGATGGCCACAAGCTGCAGCAGCTGCTGCTTAAGTTCTGTATATATGTGTGTGTGTGCGTGCGTGTGTGTGTGTGTGTGGCACACACACTCGAGTGTGTTGAACAGAACAAGCGTGGCAAAGTATTTGGCAAACATGGCATAACAATTTGCTCAAGCCCAAAGAACAAAGCTGTTGACAGTCGAAAAAAAATAAAAAAAGAGAGAGGGAGAAGCAAAGAGGAAGTGTGCGAGAGAGAGGGAGGAAGTGAGACAGATAGATATAGAGAAGGTAGAGAGATAAAGCTGCAACCGCAAAATAAACAATATAAATACAAGTCGAGTTGATATTTGTCTAATGCATATGCTCGCAATACCCAAAGCCAAATAATCCCCCTAGCAAACGTAACGAAACGTAAACGTAAACGTAACGAATTCCGAATCCCACTTTTTCCTACCTCCTCCTCCCTCTCCCTCCCACTTCCACGTGTCTTTCCAAAAAAAACCTAAACAAATTCCTGACTATATGATACCCGTTACTCAATTTAAATATCTATTAGCTTAACCGTTGCATTTCAAACTCAAAGCGCTACTTCTTAAAAAAACTACTGCATACTTTTGGGCGTTTGAGTTTTCTTAAAACTGAAAACACTCATAACTATCGTTAAAATTATAAGATCTTGATGCGACATAGTGGGAAGCCATATAATAATTTAATATAATATAATATGATAAATTTGGAAACTTAAAACACCCATAACTGCTGCTACAATTATTTGATCTTAGGGCGATTTAGTCTGATGATTGATAATAATACAAGAAAGAGTTTATTGCAAAAAAAAAAAGGTTTTGAAAAATTAAAAGGCTTTAAACAGTCAATTTTTCAATAATCTTTATTTAATCCATATGCAATAAATTTGAATGATTGATAAAATATATGAGAACCAATCACCATCACAAGGAGTCTGCTTTCTTAAAGACCTTGCGTGTGGTAACTGGTAAATATTTAAATATCAAGCTGATCTATGAGTTAAATTTGGTTAATCTAGCTCTTATAGTTACCGAAATCGAGGTGTTGATAAAGACAGACATGACATAATTGGTTCTCTCACAATTCCCTCTGCCTGTTACAAACATTTCCACAAATGCAGTATACCCTTTCATTTAACAAGTAACGGGTATAAAAAGAGAAAATCCATTTGAAATTTATAACAAATGCAAAAATTGTGTGTGCTGCACGTTGTTGGTTCAAGGTGTGCACCGACTCTGGCATAAACTACACAACTGTCAGGCAGATAACAACCCACAAAGACAGAGAGAGAGAGGGAGATAGAGAGAGAGAGAGGGAGAGAGTGGTAGGGAGCTGCACATGTAATCTGTCGAAGTTTGGTGCAGAAAGTAAAAGAAACTGCAGCTGCAACAACAATGATAACGACAGCAAAACAAAATGAAGGCAAGCAGAAAACAAGCTGCAGATCTGGTCCGAAATAAATGTTGTAGAAAATACACACACACACACACACACACACACGCAGACTCACACGTTAGAAAATGCTAACGAAAGACGTAAAACTGGCAACGTGGCGTATGAACAATGCAAAAAGCCACAATGCTGTTATTGTTTTATCACTGCCAAAGACATGGGCGCTTATCTCCCTGTCTCTCTATATGTGTATGTATACGGAAAGATGTCGCTGCCTTCAACCACAATTGATGTTGTAGTTATATAGCCTGCTCCTCTTCCTCTCTCTCTCTCTACTACTACTTCTTCTCCTTCTCCTTCTACTCAGACAGAAGGAAAATAGAAGCCATCAACGTTAGACAACGCGCATCTTTTACGTCTCACTTGGCCAGCTTGCATTGTTTGTTCTCCAACTACAGACAAAGATACTAGTTCTATATGAGCAGATACATATTTATTATAACGATTACACGCACAGAAAAATGAGAATTGCAATTAAATATAGTCATTAATATTGTCATGTTATATTTAAATAGATAACGTTTTAAAATTAAATATATACAAAATTACATGCACACATAATTAATCTTGGACATTATTTTTATTTAAGCCTTGCAATTTAATTCAATTGAAATTGAATTTTAATATATAAATTTATATAAATAACTAGGGGGCTCAGCCCCCTGCTCGCTTCGCTCGCAAAATTGAAAAAAACTTCTTAGTGTTTAGTTTAGTAACCCGACTTTGACCAAAATTTGTCAGGTAGTAAATGACATTCCCAAACATACAATCTGTGAGTTTGATTGAGATATCTTAAGAAACAAAAAAGTTTTCCATACTAAAGGTTTATTTGGATCCCATTGTTCCTATGGCAGCTATATGATATAGTCATCCGACTTTAACCAAATTTGGTCAGAATGTAAGGGACAGTCCCAAACATACAGTCTGTGAGTTTGGTTGAGATATCTTAAGAAACAAAAAAGTTTTTCATACTAAGCAATTCTGTGACCTTTGACCTTGATTTTGACCCACTTACAGGTCGAATTTCGCAAAACGCCGTCTTATTGCACGATGAATTTATCTCACCTATGTTGTGTCAAAATTTCAGCTTTCTATCTTTTACCGTTTGGGCTGCACGTTGATTCTCAATCAGTGAGTCAGTCAGGACAAAGAGTTTTATATATATAGATTATTATGTATTAAATATCAACTATTGAATATTTTCAAAGTAAAAAGTTAGTCAAAACATACTTAGATGTCGAATTTAATATTTTTATTGTAAATTAAAATTTTTATTGTAAAAATAAATTAAACTTTAAAAATTGACAGTTTATTTGAATTAAATTCAATTTAAATATGTTTTATACTATTTCCTATTATTTCATACAGCTTAAAATATTAAAAAAAAAAATTTGTAATTTAAAATACAATTATTGATATTTATTTAAATGTTTACTTAATTTTTAATTCACAAAATAATATTTTAAAAGTTACTTATTCAACTATTTTTTTAATTTTAATGTGTTGAACATATATATTAAAATAAAATCTAAATAAATTAGATTGATTAATTCCAGTTATATAAAAAATATAATTATACAAATTCCAGTGAATTTTCTCTCAGTGTTAATTGTTATAATATATGAAATGTAACTTATACTATTCTCCCTTTTGTTGGTTTCAATTTCCATTGCAGGCATTATCAAAGGAGACGAAATAATGGTCATCAATGGTGCGATTGTGTCTGATCTAGATATGATGTACTTGGAGAGTGTTCTGCAGGAGGAGCAATCCCTAAGCATGATGATGCGGTAAGTCTCACTCAGTCCCTCTCTCTCCTCCCTCTCTTTCCCTGTTTCTCTCTTCCTTTCTCAGTGCTGTCTCAATTGTTTGTTCAACTATCGCACGTTCGGCAAACATCTGTTGACTTGAATGCAACGGCAGCTAAGTGCGACCATTTGCAGCTTTCTACCTCCCTCTCTCCCTTCCTCCCTCTCTTTCTCTCCCCTATATCTATCTCGCTTGCTCCCTTCATTCATTCAACGCATTTCTATTTCTATTGACAATTTACGTGTCACGTCTTGCATACGGTTTGCATTGTTTCAAACAGATACGCAGATTAATTAACTATTTTAGTCATTGTTTAGACTTACAATGCAATTTATCGCTATTTTCGTGCTTCAGTTGATCAGCTACAATAACAACAACAACAATTGTCACGTTGTATTGTTCACAAATTAATTACGTATTCGCATATTTTTGAAAGCTTAAAATAACAAAACATGCTCAGAAACTAAACTGAAATTTGTCTTTATCATCTCACTCAGCTTGGGTTTAATAAACACATATATTTACCTCAAGTAAAACAATGTAATCTGTAAAAATAACATTGGTTTTGTCTGGTATAGCATTTATTTTAAAGTTTATTTCAAAAGGAAAGTTTTTTATAATGGGTAGATAAATTTAACATTTTAAATAAATATGTAGATGTCTTTTTAACCTAGGCTGATTAACATACAAATTTTAAAATTTTACTTTGTCAATTCAATTGCTTTTTTCTGCTTTTTATCAATAATTTACAAAAATATAATTTAAATACTTCAACGATTAAATTTGACAGTCTGATCAGGAGTTTATTAAAGTATTTCAAAGAAGTTACCTTCAAAATACAAAATGGTCTCACCATGGCGTATACTTAATATGCTAAGCATATTCCTTAGCCTACCTTCTTAATTTCAACTCCCGGGACAGCTGTCAGTCTTAAAGTCTCCTTATCGAACTAATTCCCCATATTTATCCTGCCATATGTTCTTTTTAACCTCACTCAATTCTGGCATCGATACAAGCTATAAATAAATAAGCAACTTTTTGTGTCCAACATTTAAAATTGACTCTAGCAAAATGCTCATTAATTTCTCTGCTCTCTTTTTGGTATTTGACGCCATGTAAAAACCACTTTTATTAATTTAAAAAAAAAGGCAGTTAACCCATGTCTAAAGGCCACGCCCTCCGCCTTTATGCTAAACAAAGTTCAAACTTAAAAACATGTTGCGGGAAAAACCAAAAAAAAAGTGTCAACATTCGACAAGCTGGCCAATTGGCAGTTGGCGGAAACTGTTGAAGCCACACATACACACACACACACACACATACATAAATTGTTGTGCAACATATTAAAAATGAGAAAAGTGGCAACGACCAACAATTTGCCAGACTTTAATATATTTCCCTTTTGATTTAATTTTGATACCTTTTAGTCAAGGACTAAAACTTACTTTATAAATTATCCCTAATGCCTTTTTGTGAGAAAAAAAATAAAAATTATAAATAATTATTAATACTGATTTTTATTTCCTGCATCAAAAATAATGAGTAAAATTATTTTTTATTAAATCTGAATAATAATTAATATTGATTTATATTTTTTTAGTTTTTAGTAAGAGGAATTAGAATGTAATAGGTATATTCAGATTTGTAGAGCACACCTTCAAATTAAGTAATGGGTATCTCATAGTCGGACACTCTAATATGTAGTGTTTTTACTTGTTTTTCTTTCTATTTTGCCCGACCAAAGTCAAAAACACACAGCGAATTCAAACACATCAAACAGGGAGAGAAAAGGGGCTAGAAAGTGGTTAGAAAGGGAGTTGAGGGGATGGTAAATGGTAGGGTTGGGGCAGCACTTGTTCCGTTTGGACAACCCTCTGCTCTGCTCTGGTCCGAATCCAAATCCGAATCCGAAAACCTGGCAAAGCATTTTGATAGCCTAATTAGCTGCTCTTTATGGCCGCCGCATTGGCTTTTGTGCTAAGCGTTTGTTGTGTTGGCGATGCAACAACAACAACAACAACAACACAACTGTAAACCATTCCCCTAAAGCTGGCCACGCCCCCTTTTTATACTCGACAAATGCCATTCAAATTAGAGCGGCCGTTTTCCGCATCTTTTGCCACGGACACAGACACAGAAAAAAAGGTCAGATTCCATTCCATTCCAGTTGCAGGTGAAAAATTCAAACCCAACAAATTCTCAAATCAAATCTAATAAAATGTATGCTAATTTTAAACTTTTTTTCACTGTTTATTTTTATTTATTTATATTTTCTTTGTATTTTGCAGCTCATCGCGCACTGAGCCGCCGGATCTCGTGGGCATCATGCGTGTCACGGACGACATGATTGACTCCCTGGTCTGCCCCCCGCCGCCCACGGATCCCCCAGTGATGAGCGAGGAGATGATAACTGGACTGATTGTCCCCGCGCCCGGTTGGAGTAAGTATTATAGTTACACCAGAGTTGTTCCTAATTTGTCATTTCATTGGCATTGAAAAAAGTAGTGCTTAAGAAATCGAATTTTCACATTTCTACATTTTTCTACATTTTATTTAAATTTTTCTAAATATTTCAATTTTTTTTAATTTAAAATTTAAAAAAATTAATTAATAATGATAATTAAAATAGTTTTTCACTAGTATTACTTAATGCCACTGAAAAATTTGCAGCAAAAAACCTGTTTAAATAAAATATACACATTTTTTTTACAAAAAAAAAAAAAAAAAAAAAAAAAAATTGCATTACTTTTCCAACATTTCCAATGCCTACTGAAATAAATTTTCATTAGCACTAGTTTTTTCAATGCTAATTAAAAAGTCTGCTATACACTGACTATTGATTTTAAAATATATACCGATAAATCTACAACTCGATTTTTCGTTAACTTTAACTCGATAATTTTCTTGACTTTCAATCGGGTTTAATAAATTTATTTTCTGAGAAATCGACAGCTTACTGAAGTTAGTTTAACGCAGTTCATTGGCAGAAATTAACTCTGTTAATTTGGACACAAGGTTTTAATGAAATGCTTAAACTTAATATTTATTTTAAATTTTTATAAAATAGAAAAATCACTACTTTGAGGCACACATTGAATTAAGACGCCAAGCCAAGATTTAAATGATATTCCGATTGAAATCTGTTTAGTTTTTGGCAAAGTTATGAAAGTTTCAAATAGCAACATTAAAAGTCCAAACTGTTGTTTAACGCTAATTATGACATAAAAAGTTGAGTAAAAGTGTTAACAATCTATTTTAATTAATTAATTAAAACATTGTTATTTGCAAATTTATATAGGAAATAATTGTTAAAATATAAAAATTTTAATAACAAGCAAAGCCACAAATATTTGTATATATTTTTGCAATTTTCTATCCTTTTTTGGATTTTTTTTGAACTTTACTCTATGTTTTTTTATTCAAATAAACAAATATAATTGAAATTTTGTAATTTTTTCATCATTTTTTCGATGCCTATAAACTTTACTCTATGTTTTGTTGGTGCCGATAAAGAATCAGAAATATGCGTATTAAATATGTACTTTAGTTTTAGAATAAAAACATAAAAAGAAATATTTTAAAGGGAAACAAAATGCTTTGTCTATTTTGAAAACCTTTGCTTATGAACTCATTTCATTATTTATTTCAATGGTCTAAAATTAAGATTCTTAACTCGAAACTAAAAATGTTCGTCAATGTTCGAGTAGCAAAAAATGTTTGTTGATCAGTGTGGCAACAATGGCAGCAATAACCGCTAAATAAAAGTATTTTTTAAGCGGTTTGCCCTCAACGAGCAAAACTAAAACTGTGCGAGGAATTTTCCGACTTTTTCTTCTTCTATTCCCCATTTTTTTTTTGGATTTTTGAACAACATTTTAAAAGCCGCAACATCAGATTCATCTCCGGCTACGAGCAAACTAATCACAGCCAGAGACTTTTACCTGTTCCAGTTGTTGTTGTTGTTGTTGTTCTAGTTGCTGTTGTTGTTGTGGTTAAGGTGCGGTTTCTGTGTGCGTGTGTGTGTGTGTGTGTGTGTGTGTGTGCAAAGCGGAAACGTGAAGCGCATTTCCGGGACGCGGGCGGCGCTGCCAGCGAGAATTTGTAAAGTTCATTAAAGTAATTTATATTTTTCGTTAAATGCATGTTGCAAGTGCTTCTACAACATGCAACATGCAACAACAATTACATCAATAAGTAGCGTGCTAACAGAGAGAGGGAGTGAGACAGAGAGAGAGAGAGGGAATGGGAATGGCAATGGCAGACAGAGAAGGCAGATGAGATGAGGTTTTTGTGCGGCACGATTTTCTACCCGTTGCCTTTGGTTTCGGTCTCGTTGTGCAACAACAGCAACAACAGCAACAACAACAGCATAATTACAGGATTACAAACTGCACCCACACACACACACACACACACACACACACAGACTCGCACACACATGCTGCACTGCACTCAAAAAGCCGAAGTGGCTAAGAACACAAAACAATTAAAAACCAACAAACGCAGAAAACAACAACTATAACAACAACAACGACAACAACTGATATGTGTATATGCATGAGTGTGTGTGCGTGTGTGTGTGTGTGTTTTTTATACACAAAATGAAACTTTTTTATGCGCCAAACAATTAAAAGGCACAACAAACTAAAAAAGAATTAAAATAAAATTGTACATGCAACAAACATCAAACGGATAAAACAAACTAAGCGATACCCTGTAAACTTTTCAACTTTTTTACTCGTTCAGTTTTAAGTTAAAAATTATTGTTTATTTATTTTACATGCTTATTAAAAAATCGTTTATCAATTTTGCACAATTCGTTTAAATTTTAAAATTTTTTACATAAAAAAAAGAGCAAACAAAAAAAAATTATTGAAAAATTTTATAAAAATCCCCAACACACTCTGAATTCCTTTATTTCAAATATTTTTACTCAATTATTTTATTCGAATATTATAAAAATTCAATAAATTTTTATTAATTATTTATTTAGAATTTTTTCTATCGCCAAAACTTTTGTTGAGATTTTAGCTACCAATAACATTTTAATTGAACTATTTATCGCCACTTTACATGTTATTGTTATTTTTTTTGAATAAACTGTCGTTGACCAAATTAATTATAAAACTTAAATAACTTTTATGTACAAATTGCAGTTTACAGGGTATATACAAAATACGGAAAAAGAAATAAAGTAGGAAATGTAGCAAAAATTAAACGACTCGCATGCAACTGGCACACGTATTGGCTGCAAGTGTGTGTGTGTGTGGGTGTGTGTGGGTGTGTGTGTATACCCCATAATGACACACACACACACACATGCAGAGAGTCTCTGATTCCTGATGAACGGACATTTGTGGCATATGGGTTATGGATATGACGGCATATGCACGAAAAAGCGTTTGCCATTCAAAATGAATGAGGGATAAGCATAGGAAATGGGAGTGAAAAGGGAGTGAAAAGCGAGTAAAAAGGGAGTGAAAAGGGAGACCAGAGGATTGTGGGAGTAGGCCACTTGATACAGCAACAAAAAAAAGTGGATTACATTTCACTTTGGCAATTAAAGAGAGAAAGAAGCAGCTCGAGTTCTGTTCTGTTCTGTTCTGGGCCATGTTGAAGCACTTTTAGCTTATTAAATGCACAATTAAGTGAAATATTCCAAAGAAGATGCAAAAATAAAGAGAAAAAGAGAACAGCAGAGTTGCTGGACTCTCATGTGAAGTCTCGTTTGGTCCAGCTCGTAACTCATAACTGAGCTCATTTAAAATGCCCCAAAAAGGATTTAATTATCATATATAATCCTATAACAAAAGGCAGATAACATTTTACGAGTAAATTTTCACTTGAAAGCCAGTCCCAAAAATGTTTAAGAATGTAACTGTATAATCAGTTATTATGCTCACAACTTGCTGGTCTTTCAACTCTTCACAAATTGTGCTTCAGAGTAGGTTAAGAGTGCAACTGAAAAGGGCTTAAATTGTGACTTAGTTCTCTATTTAAAAGAGTGCAATTCAAGCCATAGAAATTGAGGGAAAATATAAAGATTTGCAGAGTTTAGTTAACATTTTTATTCAAGTTTAGGTATCGTAAATAAAAGTCAATGTTATTTGTTTGGAAAATGCAATTAAAATTATATTCAGCTTAATAATAAAAAATCTAAAAAGTAATTATTTCTTTTAATTATTCCCAAAAATTATCTTTCATTAAATTTTATAATCATATTTTTTCTTATACAATTCCATTAACTTAACTAATATTTGTTTTAATTATTTATGGCACTGAAAATTAGAATCTTATTCATGAATGTTATTTAAAATACATAAAAAATTTAACTCTGAATAAGATACAACGGTGGCCATAAGTATATTGACACCACTTAAAGTTAATATTACTCAACATTTGAACTTACTTCATGTAAAGTTGAACAAAACTTTCCTTAACCCATTAGGTAGCCATTGAAAATTTTGAATTTTTGTAAACGTCTACTTTTTCAACCTTTTTTTCTCCGTCTCAAACAAAAAAATGTTTTTATGCAAAAAGTTGCTTCAAACAATTATATTAGTGAAATTTTTCAAAAATCTCTTCGCTAGTATTTTTTTTATGATTTTTTTTGTAAATTGCTAAAAAGTCGCTTTTTGTATGAAAGTGAGGAAATGTCAATATACTTATGGCCACCGCTGTATGCACCGCTGATTAATAATAATTGACTTAAAATGTTAATTTAAATACATTGAATAACTCCTATATTAAAAACTTGACAACTTGTATTAAAATATGAAGTAGAAATAAATTTTGTAGATACCCTGGAAATGTCAGCTTTCATTTGTGTCCTTAATCTGTGCAAATGCAATCGATGCCTTTAACAGCCTCACGTTTGCAGTCTCTCCCTCTCTCTCTGTCTCTCTCTCTTTCTCTTACTCCTTTCTCGTTGCACGTATCATAAACAGGAATCCCTTGTCTTCTCTTCTGCCCCGTACTGGGCACCATCACAGTTTATGTAAAGCCACTAAAACTGCACCAAATTTAGTTTGGCACGTTCCCAACCTGAACAACAAACAACAAACAACGAACAACAAGCGACAACCAACAATCGACAACAACAACAAATAGCTAACAAAGTCTATAAGTTATTAGCCTAGTCAGATGTTGTTGTTGTTGTTGTTGTCTGGCACTTACAAAGGGAACTACGTGCAATTTGTAAGAAGACCGCAAGCTGAAATTTATAAGGCGGCAATTTCAATATCTTACACACACACACACACACAAACACACACACACACACTGTGGTGTCAAATTTGAAGCCAAAATGTTCATAAAATTTGTTGTAACCAATTTGCATGCGAAGAAGAGCACAGAGAGAGAGAGACAGAGAGAGAGTGAGAGAGTCTAAGTTAAAAGAGGGCAGCACATAGAGTTTCTGGCATTCAAGGACGTGGTTGTTTAAATGTTTCCTTGGCGCTGCCAAAAAACTATGGCTATATAAACTGGCCAAAAAAAAAAACACACACACATATGTATATACAATCACATATATACACAGTCATACACTTATGCTTACATCTGTATACAAGCCCATATATGGCTCATAAATTTGTTTTCTCTGCCGTTTCATTTCTTTTTTCTTTTCCTTTTTTTTGGGTAAAATCACGCGAGTGTGTGTAGGTGTGTGTGTGTGTGTGTAGGTGTGTGTGTGTGTGTGGAGTCTCCCCTACTCCATTTCACTCCCTTCCCCCTTTTGGCCACATTTCTGTTGCCTCGTTGAGCGTTGCGAACGGACGTTGTGGCAAACACATCGCAGCAATAATCATTACAGCTTGTTGTGGCTGTTGTGTGTGTGTGTGTGTGTGTGTGTGTGTGTGTGTGTGTGTGTGTGTGTGTGTGTGTTTTATGTCCTTGTTGTTGTTGTTGTTATTACGTTCAGCTTGGTGAACTGTTGTTGTTGTTGTTGCTTCCACTGTTTTTGTGCTCTTTTTATTATACCCTGTACACAGTAAAAATGACTTTAAAAATCCAGCAACTGCTGAGGGCATTTGGAACCTTATATTAGCCATACAGTTAGTCCAGTAATTATTTAGACAAAATACAAAAACGTACTTATTTTATCGCCCATAAAAAATAAGAAGAAACTTTTCTTGGCATTTGCATTATTTTTTACATCTGCTAATAAATTCTTAGATCAATTTAAAAAAAATATAAGAAATTCCCCTGGGCTTAAATATTTTTAAGAATATAAATAAATATGTACAGATTTTAATTTTGTTAAACACTATGCTACTAATACTATATAAAATATAAAATAATAAATTTATATTTTTTTTTTGCTTATTCTTTGAAAGTATTGGAGAAATCTTAGTTATATGATTGGTTGTTTTCAAATGAAAATGAAATTTTAAATTTTTTTAATACCCCCTGTTAACTTTTTGTTAAATATTTTTTAATATTTTTTAAGATTTTTTAATTTTTTTTAAGACCTTCAATACTTTAACTAATATTTTGTTAAATCGCCTATTAAATTGTTATTAAAATGTTAAATATTGTTTGTTTACTGTTTACTGCTGTTAATTGAATATTTAAACTTTTTTATTTCAAAATTAAGTTCTTAAAAATATTTTTTCATTTTAATTAAATTGTTTATAGTCTTTTAAGTAAGTTGCTTTAGTGGATGTTGAATAAATTAATTAATAAATTGTTGCAATTATGAATTGAATCTTTGGCTACGTGAAACACATTAATATTTGTCTAACTCTGGGCAATTCTAGAGTATCTGCTGGTCGAGCATACTCTTAATTTCAGCGCATTTACTTTGTGCTCGTTTCGCGTGTTGTTTTTGTAGCGACATTTGTGCAAGTATTAAATTCCGGCTGCCGTTTTTTATGGCGCAAACATGGAATTTAAAATTAACAAACAAGCTGCAGCAGCAACAACAACAACAACAATAAAAACAACAAATAACAGTCTTAATCGAACTTTAAAAGTGGCCAAAAAAGCAGAACAACAAAACAAAACAAAACAAAATAAGAACGAAGCCCAATGGCAACTAATTATGAGTAGCAAAAAGAAACTAATAATAATCATAACAATGATAATGATAATGACAATAAAAACATGACTAACTGTTGTTATCTCTAACTCATGCTCTCTCTTTTCCTCTCTCTCTCTCTCTCTCGCCTCTCTCTCTCTCTCTATCTCTGTACAGATGGCACTGGCAAGGATTTGTATTCACCGGAGGCGGAAAGTTCGCCGGCTCCGTCGTTTGTGGATCCCACGGTGGCGCAATTGTCTGTGGGCATTGTGGGCGGTGTTGCCGGACTGGGCGTGGCAAAGCCAACATCGCGTACGAGCAGCTTTGAAATTGAGAATCTGCTCAAGACCGCGGAGCAAGTAAGTTTCCTTCTTCCTCCCCTTATTACTCTTTTTTGTCCCCCTTTTGTCTCTCTGTCTTTTTCACATCTCTATGGCGAGAGTGCATACACTCAGAGAAAAAGTGCATATTAAATATACATAAATATTAAAAGTCGTTATTATAAAATTTTTAGATAGACAACTTACAATAATTATTATTAATTAATTATATTATTAATTATTATTAATATTAATTTATATAATTAAAGTAAAACTGAAGCAAAATAAACTTTAAAATTTTAAAAATTCGCTATAGTTAATTAATTGTTTAAAAATTAACATACTCAAATAAAACTATGATAAATATGAATAAAAGTAAAAGAAAATACAAAAAAAAAAGAATAACACTTCAAATAAGATTTTAATTTACTAGTAATAATTAATATGAATAAAGTAAAATCAAATTAAAAACTTAAACTATTCCCTAAAATAAATTAAATGGTTTTCAAATTTAACATACTTAAAAGTAAAAGTAGTACTCAAATAAAATTCTTATTAATAATAAAAAAAAAAGAATAACACTTTAAATAAGATTTTAATTTATTATTTATAATTAATATGAATAAAGCAAAATCAAAAATAAATTAAAATATTCGCTAACAATAATGAAATAGTTCTCAAATTAAATATATTTAAAAGTAAATATTTTTAAATTTCTTATAAATATTCGTTAAAAATATTTAAGCCAAATATTTGTCATATTTAAAATTTTAAATTTCACTTTAATTATGCCGATAATTTTTCTCTGGGTGTATATTTAATATAAACATGACCAAGAAGAAACAAAAACGCAAACACGTTAAAACCCTAACCCTCCCCCTCCCCAACCCCACCCTCATACCCACGTTGCCAAAAAAGAAGAAGAAAAATCAAGAAGAAGAAGAACACATTCCAGCTAAGAACGGAACTTGGCACTTGGCTGGGCTCCGGCTAAAGTCAGTTCCAATTGCTTTGAACTCGCTGAGCGGAAACGGAAACTATTAAAACGAGCGCCAAACACGAAAACTGAACATTGAGGAGGAAGGGGTGCTACATAGGGGTAGACAGGGGGGTAAAAGGGGTGCTTGAGGGGGTTGTCTGGGATGGGATGTGGTGCACTTGTGATTGAAATGCGCACAAATTGAAATTTGCCAGAGAACTGTGAGAGAAACGTCTGTTTCTTACAAGTGGATTAGTGGTTTCTAGAGGGTGAAGAAGGGTGAAGAAGGGCGAAGAAGGGCGAAGAAGGGTGAAGAGTTCCAGGTGCCTGTCAAGATGTTGGTGTAGGGTCTGAAAATGTTTACCAAAATGCTGATATCCATATTATATCGAAAGAGGGAAAAGATATTTAAGCATAAAAGAAATGAAACTAATGCTTGAATAATAAAGTTTAAATTTAAACGCATTTTTAAGGGAATTTAGCAAATGTTGAGCAATTTAAAAATAATATAAACAAAATTAATTCCTGCTCAACCCTTAAGTCATTTCGTGATCTGTAAGACATATTGATTTGACATTCAAGTTTTTTCAAAGTAATTAAGCTCATATTTAAAATTGCAAAGAAAGGCATAAAATAAATTTGAAATACTTGTATTTGCTGTATAAAATGTATACTATAAATTAGACTATTCTAAATACAGCTAAACTTCCATAACTCGAACTTCTATAACTCGAATTTCTCTATAACACGAGTTAAATGAGTGGCAGTAAAATTAATAATCTTAGGAAAAATAACTCTATAAGTCGAATATCTCCATAGCTCGAACCTTTCCTTTGTTAGGGAAGTTCGAGTGTATATAAAATTTTGTCTTGACTGACTGACTAACTGAACATTGTGAAGCCCAAACGGTTAGAGCTAGAAGGCTTAATTATTCATTTTGTTGAAATTTAAATTAAAGTTGTAGCAACAGTGAAAAATAAACTAGTGAAATTCATACGATCCATATAATATGATATTTTTGATATAATGCAATATTTCTTTTGCTGTTATGCATCCCTGGTTGCAACTTGAAAGTGGGTTGTGAAACTGTAGGGGGTTAAATTTGGTCTATTGGGTCTTGTTGTTATTTTTTGCTGCAAGAGTCACCAAACAATAAACGTCACAAAAGTAGAAATGGGCTGGCATAAAAATATCAAGGATATACAATATATACATACAACAAGAAAAACAACAACAAAATATAGAAGACAGGCAGACAGAGAGGCAAAGAGGGGAAAGAAAGAGTGAATAGTGAAGAGTGAAGAGTGAAGAGACAGAGACAAGAAAGAAAGGCAAAGATGCCACAGAATGCACTTTGTTTTCTGGATATGCTTTACCCAAGTGTGCTCGAAACTGGCAGAAACCCACTTCATTTAATGATACTTGAACACTGCTGACACACAAACACACTGAGGCCTGACACACACACACGGACACACACACACACACATGGCTAGACAGGGCGTTACATAAGAATCCTTTTAATTCAAGTTGACATTTCGCACACACACTGAGCGCCAAGCTAAAATTCAAGAAATTTTTCAAATTTTTCATCTTTGGGCGGCAGTTGCAACAACAATGTTGGCACTCAGCAGCTGGCCAGCTCACCTGGCCAAGTCCCTTACTGCCTCTTCCCCTCCCCACCTCTCTTTCCATACCTCCCCCCCCCCCCTTTTATGCCTTGGTTCTTTGTTGGTTTTGGGTCGTCGTCGCTGTCGCCGCTTATGCAAATCAGCGACGTTGCAACAAGAAAGAAATGCAGAACAATAAAACAGTTAAAAGTAGACAAGAACAAGCTGCACAACAACAACAACAATAACAATAACAAGCGACTAGAGACAAGAGACAAGCAAGAAGACCACAGACGAGCTGCACGACTTTAAGAGGCCCAGTACATGCATTCAATCAAAATAAGTAAAACTAAAAATTTCAAAAAAATAATCTATTATTAATTACAAACAAGACGGAAGGTTTCTTCAATACGCCGAGGCTTTGATATCTTTTGAGAGCAGTGGTGTCCAAGCTCACACAATCAAACATTGCGCCTGTGTGCGTAGCAGCGAAACACGAAGTCAACGAAACGTTTTACTGGTTTACACTGAACAAATTAAATGAACGAATATTCAAACTGTCGCATCGTTGCAATTGGCGACGTAAAGAGAGCAAAGCATCAGTTGCAGTGCATGATAAAAGTCTAGCGCTGGGCGCTCTCTCCTCATTGAACGCAGCTCAGCAACTGACATCAGAAAACATCAGCCGATCCGATGCATCGTGAGAGAACAAAAAGCCGAACACGCGCATCGTGAGAGCAGGAGCCGACGAACGTGCTATTTATAGAACACACGCATTCTCGCTCTCTTTACGTGTGTCGGCTGCGACGCCTGCAGAATTATGTGAAATATCACACATTCCATGTGGCAAATCTTTAGACTGTAGCTTTAAAATAGCGCTTTTCATTTAACTTTTATGAACTTGATATGTGTGAAGACCTTTGGAGTATCGTCACCAAATTTGGTTGCTAGAATCACTGCGGACGGCAGACCGCGCTAGTGACGAAAGCAGCAATAGCAATATAAACAGGAAGAATGGAAAATTTGCTATGACTGTCCGATCAGTCTTATAGTCTGTGAGTTATAGTTGCTTATACAAGCATTCAGAAATTGTCACAGACCCATAAAACTATGCTCACTTTGGGTGTTGGGCTAACAACAAGAAACAAGACAAGAGACGGAGAGAGAGGGAGCGAAGGAGGGAAAGGGAGAGATATAATAATACTCAAAGTGCAACTGCATAAAAGTGAAATGCCTTGCACAATGCCAACGTGCAGCTACAACACGAACAAGAACAAGAACAATTCAACTGAATGTTGCACGAACAATGACAACGACAAATGAAATTTCATGAGATTCTACTTGCCACACTCGTGACATAGTCAGAAAAAGACACAGAGAGAGACAGTGAGAGAGAGAGACAGAGAGCGAAACAAAGAGAAAGTGTGAGCAGGAAACAGAGATAGAGGCAGAGATGTGACTAAGAAATGTCAGTCACAGTTACAATTTAAATATATATGTATATATATCGAAGCAGTAAAATCAAAATGATAATACCCTTTACAATTGGCTCAACTTTGTCAACGTCCGACAGATGGCGCCAGCACCAGAACAATTTTTGAAAATAACAAATAAGTTGACAAGTTTTGAGGAAAACAATAGACGTAAATTAGAATAACATAAATTTAGTTGATGTAAGGCTACCAAGCAATAGAGGGCGCCAGTTCAGAAAAGGGAAAAAATTTAAAGTTTGCTAATTGTAAATGCCAACAATAGTAAAGGGCTTTATTTTTTAGGATAAATTTACAGAGCAAACAAATTTAGTAGGAATACATTTAAGGTTAAAGATTATATAAGCTGCCCACCGACAGATGGCGCTAGCTATAACTTTTTAGCATGATATTAGTTGTTCTAATATTAGTTGCAGCCAAATCTCCATATAAAATACATGCAGCAGAAATTTAACATAATTCAGGTATAAATTTATTTTCAACCGCGCACTTAAGCCAACCAACTACAGATGGCGCCACTAAGCATCAGTAAAGCCAACAAAAGTGCAGCTTATGTTAAAAGGCAACGTTGAAATTTATGTACATTTATTGTAAATTTCTGCGTAATGTAAATTTGCATAGGTATTGCAATTTAAAATTTGTGTACACATATATACACACTTTCAAGTTGAAGTTTAGCAACAACAGAGGGCGCCAGCTAAAGTGCAATTTTCGTTGTTGAATTTCAATTGAGTTTTTCGGAAAAGAAGATATCAAATACCACAAATGGGGGGGGATGAAGTGGAGGGATTTACAGCTAAGCCTTTCGGCACGGTCACGCTGTCATCGCCGACGCCCAGAAAATGGGGGTTGGGGGTGGGGGAGGGTTGGGATTAAAGGGTAAAGGGGTGGGGAGAGAAACTGTTCGCATTCGCATCACTGTCAAGCACAGTGTTCGCTTTCTCTGTCTCCCTCTATCTCTCTCTCTTGCTCGCTCTTGCTGTGTTGATTTAAACTCTGACCTTTTGCAAATTGCACAGCACTCAGACACACACACACAAAGAGAAGGAGAAGCGAAAGCAGAGGCTGAGAAAATAAGGGGGTTGCGTTAGGCGCATAAAATTATTTGTTTAGGCATTTACAATGTAAATTCGTTCAATATTTTGTGGGCCAAAGGGGTCGGTTAAGGGGTCAAGGGGCGTGGCAAGTCAATTTATGTGAGCTCAACGGTCAACGCGTCATTTAACACTTTTCTGGCTAAGAAACAAACAAACAAGTTAAGTTCAAGAAGATTTAAAAATGAAATCTAAATAAAACTTGAGAAACTCAGAAGATAAATCGATTTTTGCAAACTTTATTTCTAGGAACAGAAGTTCAATTGTTTATTTTTTAACTAATGAATCGTAGTGAATATGACTATATGCAGTAATTTGAAATGTTTTCAGACATTATTTTTATATTTTTTCGTTTTCTACATACAATTGTTGTATAAATTATTTTCAATAAGTATCAAAAACGTAGCAAACTTTTAAATGCGTCCAACAAATTTCACTTAAATGATATACATAGATAAAGCCAAGTATTAAGAACCATATGCAACTTTTTGCAATACTTGAAAAAGTCAGAAAAAGTAAAAAAAAAAAACTAAAAGAAGCAACTATGCAAAGGGCTCAAACCACGGTGCAAGTGACATAAGAAGGGCTGAAGATTTGCGCACCTCGACGACGCTTTATGCAAAATCCGGTTGAGTGTGTGTGTGTTGTGTTTGCGTATATAAATTCACACACACACACACACACACTGCGCTCTATGTCAACCGTCAAGCGTCAACTGTCAGTGCCAAATGTGCTTGTAACCGCACACAAACAGCAGCAACGACAACGACAACGACAACTACAAGTAGAACAACGACAACGACAACAACAACTATGACAAAACGACACACCCTGCTGAACCCCCCCTCCCTTCCCTTTGACACCCTGTAAGTTGGACTTACGACAAGGACGTGACAGTCATTTAGAACCACAGCCCGATGTCGACATCGTCGTCGTCGTCTGTTTAAAGTGGCCGCCGCGAGAGTTTCCACATTTTCCACACAGTTTCCCAGCCAAGCCAGCTTAACGATGACCCCAAAAAAAAACAGCCCCCTGCCCCGCCCCAGTATAACTGTCTCTATCTCTATCTATCTCTGTCATGCTAACTTCATTTTCGTTGTTTATTGTCATTTATTTTTGGTGTCTCGTTTTTTGTGGTCGCCTTCGTCTTTCGTTTCGTTTGTTTCGTTTCACGATCCTCATCATGCAACTACAACAACAACAACAACAACACAATAACAAACACAACAACACAACCAAAACAACAAACCAACCAACCAAAACGAACCCTGAACCTGTTAAGGTTACCGGATTTTGTCGTTCACCTCAGGAAACGCGCAAATCGAGCCCCACGGGCTCCGTCACATCGTCGGTCTCGACCACAGCTCTGACACCGTCACGCCAACTGACCGACGCCGAGAAGCTGCGCAAAGTCATCATGGAGCTGGTGGACACTGAACGCACCTACGTCAAGGTGAGTCCACAAATATATGTACATATATTTGCATTTAATTATAATTAAAAATTAACATTTTAAATGGCAATAAGTTTGTTATTTTATAAAGTAATTTATAATTATTTTGTATTTATTTATTTTATTTTATTTATTTTAATGAGTACAAATATTAACATTTAATTCAACTAAAAAATTAACATTTTAAATGGAAATAATATCTAAATTTATAAACTAATTTATAATTATGTTGTATTTATTTTATATATTTATTTATTGTCATTTCGTAATAAAAATGAGCACAAATATTAATATTATTTTATGAACTTACTTGTAATTTTATTTATTGTCATTTCGAATTTAAAATAAGTACAGGGTCTAAGTAAAAAACAAAAATATTTTAAGAAACCAATATTTTGAAAAGGAGAACATTAAAAAGGAGTTTATTATTTATTATGAATATTCTTAAATTAAAATTTCGACTTTCTGTTTAAATAAATCGTAATTAACTAAAGATCACGATGAATAATAATAATTATTTTGACTTTATTCAAAAAATTTAAAATGCTTAAAACAAAACAAAAAATTGATATTTTCATTTTTATTTCATGATTAAAATTACAGCCAACAAAATACTTGATAATTATTTTTAAGAAATATTTTTTTTAGAAAAAAAGGTTGAAAATAACTTTAATATTTTTAATGAATATTCTTAGATAAAAATTTTGATTTTCAACCGGTTATTAAGAAATTTTGATAATTATTTTGGTCATACAAATAAGTTAACAATCTGACTATTAAATGTTTAAAATAATATTTAGAATCCAAATTAAAATAGTTTGGGTACTGTTAAAATTGTCATAATATAATGAACCCATAAGAAACACAATCTACTACTACAAAATATATATATATTCCAGTCATCTTTTGTCTTTGGCTCTCAGTGCTTTCATTAGACTTGCGAGTTGCGATTGCAATTAAAAATGCAAATTTTAATCCTTTAAACCGACGGCGGCGGTGGCTTTAAGAGAGCGTGTCCTGTCCCTGTCCCTGTCCCTGTCTCTGTCCCTCTATGCCCAGGCTCAGTTCCAGACTCAGGTCCAGGTCCAGATACAGGCGCAGGAAGCATACAAATAATTATTATAATTTAGAAATTATGTAAAGCGCCGCTGCGGCAACGTTGGCCAGAGTTGCCAGAGTCTTATCTCTGCCACAAGCCTGCCCTCCAATCCCCTTCACTCTCTCTCTATCCCTCTCTGCCTGCCTCTGTCTCTTTCGTGCCCCTTCCGCTGGCCGGAAGTATTGTTCCAAATGAAAGCGCGCGCCTGCGGCTATGCTACAGTTTTTTTATTTGTATTTATTTTTCATGTTTTTTTATCCTTCTTCAAATTTATGTATGTATATTTGTGTGTGTGCTGTCGCGTTACTCGGCAAACTAAAAAGTTGTTCAGTTACCCAAACTGGACTCAGTCTCCTCCTCATTCCCCTCTTCTGGAGTCTCCTCTGCAGTCTCCTCTCGAGTCTCAGCCTCAGCTGTGGGAGTTGAAGCGTGTTTCGTGTTTCGGGCGTCTGCTGTTGATTTTTTAATTTAATTTATGCATTTTTTTCTCTCTCTTATTTTGCTTGCATCTTTTTATTTATGTGTCAACAAATTGTAATTTATTGAACAACTTGAAACAACAACTGAATTATATATTCATGCAGCACTTGAACAATCTGCTGGAACATTATCTGGAGCCCATGAAACGGGAAACATTTCTATCGAATGCGGAAATCAATGCGCTTTTTGGCAACATCCATGAGATTGTCACATTCCAGCGACAATTTCTACAGAATCTCGAAGAGGCGCTCGAACTGGAGCCCGAATTCAATAAGTTTGAGCATTGCGGTCAGTTTAGGGTAAGTAACGAATGTTTCTCTATTTATATATATGTATATAATAACATTGACTTGTATATTGCAGAATGTCCTGTTTGCAATTGGCTCCGCTTTTCTCTACTATGTCAATCACTTCAAGCTCTACTCATCGTTCTGTGCCAGTCACAGCAAGGCGCAAAAGGTTCTGCATCCAAGTAAGTAAAAACATTTAAAGCTAAAATAATAAAAATAAATAACTAAAATACTTGCATAAAAAAGTATTTAATTTAAAAAAAAATGTAAATAAAATATAAACAATATATATGTACAAACAAAAGTAATTTAAAGTCAATATCAAATGAAATCGCTCATACGTCGCGTAAGCCAATATTCGTATTTTGTACTCAATTAAATTTGGTAACAATATTAAAATAGTTTTAGAGCAAACTTTAAATATTATTGAATTAAAAAAGATTTTTCAACCATTTATTACAAAAGTTTAACTAGTTTGGTAGCTACAATCAAATTTAATTGCATAACAATTTTAGCAGACAATTTTAAAATATTAGCAAACCAATTTGCAGTTATGTATATATGGTATTACTTAAATACTAAAAAATATGATATACATTTTAACTGCTATGAGTTGGCAAGTGTTTGAGTTTATTGCTCATACGACGCGTAGCTCAGCAAGCAAATAGATTATCATATTTTCCTTTGTTAAATTAAATTGTATAAATATTTTTAAATATTTTTCCTTAAAAATTGCATTTTAAAAATGAATACTTGGCCATTTTAAACAACAATTTAAATAACATTTCGAGCTGGAATTAAGCTCTTTGCTTAAATTCTCTTCAATCATAAATTGCTCATACGCCACGTATGTCAGCTTGCGATTATTCAATCAAATTGAACTCTCAATTAAATTTTATTGTGCATTTTGTTGCCATTACTTAAATATTTATGAAATATGCTTAAATTGATGGCAATAATTTAAATACCAATTGGAAATACTTTTATAAGCTGCAGTCAAACATAAAAATAACAGAAAAATCGTTGCATACTTTTCGGCTGGCGTCGAAAATAAAATTTAAAATATGAAATTTAAAGTTGTTAAAGTCGTTTGCGAAATCAAAGGAAAAGTATTTGCCATACGCATAAATACATATATTATGTGTCTGTCTCATTTAAATATGCGTGCTTGTGTGTGTGTGTGTGTGAGTGCGTGTGTGTGTGTGCGTAAGCTCAACTATTGCAATCAGTGTGAAGCGTTAAAGTCTATTTGAGTTGGGATTGTTAACGGCACGGAGAACGGGGCAAGTTGTAAAAGTCAAACAAGCGACAAGTTTCGAACAATTGGCAAACTATGCGCATCAATTGTTGTAGGTTGATGGTTGTAGGTTGTAGGTTGGTGTTGCTGCTGCCGTTTCTATTGCTGCTGCCACAGCTGCCACATGCCGCACTCCTTTAAATGATTTGCAAGTTAAATGAATAATTACAACCGCAAATGCCGAGACGTGGCGAGAGTTCCAAGCAAAGAAACAAACAAAAAGTAGAAGGAGAGGAAGTGGAAGTGGAAGAGTGTAGTAGTGTAGTCAGTGTTGCCAAAACAACATTTTTCCCGTCAAATCTGGCTTTTTTTTATATAAATCCAACACAACTTTGTCAAAATCTAACCTACTTTTTTGTCATTTTGTCAATTTTGTCATTTTTTTTTTTTTCATGCCTTGACAATTTTTCAGAAACTTTTGTCTCCTATAACTTTGTCAAAACTTAATCGATTTAATTGTGTGTTCTCAATTATAATGTTGTTTAACCTTCAACATGATTTTGCATCAAAATGTTATTAATTTAAAAAGTTTAAATATTGTCCATAATTATCAATTTTTTCCATAATTACCCCTTGACACTTTTTCAAAAATTACAATCTGTCATAACTTTGTCAAAACTTCACCGATTTTCTTGCGGAATATCAATATAATTCAGTTTTGGCTTCAAATTTGTTTCTGCATCTAAATTCAATTTAATTGAAAATTTTAATTTTATTTTTAATTTTTGTACGAAATTTTTGTAGAACCGATTTTTATTTCTTTATTTCGATTTTTTCCACCTTCTTGCCCCTAAAGACACTATTTAACTTTCCAGAGAACTTGGCAACACTGCAGTAGGTAAATAAGTGAAGAGTGGGTGATGAAAAAGGGGAAGGAAGACGAAGAAAACTGAGGGGAATTGTCAGCATATTCATATTCATGGCATGGCAGCAACTGTCAAGTATCTTTTGTTAATTAAACTTGTAGAATTATGACACGCTGGCAAATGGCGAACGGTGCCGAAAACGAATACGAAAACAAAAACTATGCCACGTTGTTGCCACTGGCTGTGTGTGTGTGTGTGTGTGTGTGGCAGCAACCAGGCGAATAAAAGGCAGCCAAAGTTGCAAGTTGAAGCAGCTGGGGAAATGGAAGAAAGGGGAGAAGGGGGAGAAAAGGGAACTTGGGAGTCTCGGGCTTGGGCGACAACATGTCATAATTAAATTAGACTTAGTCGCAGCTTAAAAACACTCGAGCAAACACAAAGAGAAGGAGAACGAATTACAAAGAGAGAGAGAGAGGGAGAAAGAGAGCGGGAGTTAGTGAAATGGGCGTGGCAAGTGCTTAACAAAGTAGCTGATTGATGTGCAACATGCAACAAGAGGCAGAAAAAATAAAAAAAATACGTTGAGGTAAAAATTTGCAATATTTGCAATCAATGTGAAAAACTAAACTGACAAGGCAGCTTGACAAGGGAGACAGGGCGACAAGAGGTGGGGGAAAAGGAGCTGCCAGGAGCAGCAACAGATCCTTCTGATGGCAACTTTAGTTAGAGATGAGATGAGGCAACAACAAGAACAGCAACAACAACAACAACAAGCACTCGACTTGGCTGTTGCATGCAATTTTATGCAAAAAGTTGAAAGGATAATTAATTATAGCAAGAAGTGCACTTAAGTGCCTTCGTTACGAGCAGCAGCAGCAGCAGCAGCAACAGAAGGCAGGCAGAAGGACATGCTGTCAGCCAGAGCACTGTGGGACAATTGCACATATTTTTAGGCATAAATTCTTAAGTGAAAATGCTTCAAAATTGCAAAGTTTTAATGCTAATAATTTCGAAATTAATTATGTTTTAATGTTACATACCCAGAATGTTAACTTTGGCGCTCACTGTTAACTTAACAGCTCTAAAATTTTAGTGATTAGCGCCTTAATTTATATGCTCTGTACAGCTAAAAAATAAATATAAAATTTAAATTTTAAAATAAAAATATATACATTTTAATTTACAAAGATTTCCTTAGTTTTGTATAGCTAGAAACCAAATATATAATAAATATCAAATAATAATACCATTTTAAAATTTAAATTAAAAAAATAAATAAATACATTTTAATTATCGAAGATTTCCATAGTGCAGCTAGAAATCAAATAAATCAAAAATTTAAAAATAAATAACATTCTCAAATGTAATTAAAAAAAAATAGATTTTAATTTGCAAGGATTTCCTTAGCATCCAAATATAATAAAAATTAAAATACAAATAACATTCAAAAATGTAGATTAAAAAAACATAGATACATTTTGATTTAAACAGATCTCCTTGTAAATAAATGCACTTTACGCAATAAAATAATATTTTATGTAGTATGGAAATATTTTCTAATTTATTACAACAAAAATACAATTTTTGTTCTATGCTCAAAATATATAAAACAAAAGCTTTTGTGCCTTTTGAGTTCAAGTTTTGTGCTTGACGTATTATTTAATGCCAAAAAAAATTATCGAAAATGTCCCACAGTGCAGAGGGATGGGAGTCCCCCTTCACTCTTCTGGGTTAGGCAGGACGAAGAGGAGAAGGAGGAGAAGGAGAAGGAGTAGGCGAACCATTAGATGCAAATCCGTGCTGCAGACAGGCTTTGACTGTGCCTTTATCAAAGCTTCCTTCTCAGCTGACAATAAGAACAAGTTAATGACATTTTCTTGTCAACGTTGCGCATATCCTTGTAACTGCATATCCTTGTCGTCCTTGTCGTCTGTCCCGTCTGCCCTTTAATGGCCCAACGTTGCAATTAATGGCAACTGAAGCGCATTGAAATCAAATCATTTGCCAAATGTCTCAATTTGCAATTGTGTCCAATGTCCAATGTTCGTCATCTATTTTCTTGCTTCCATTTCCATTTCCTTTGCAGATGAGGGCAACCATGCTCTGCAGGAGTTCCTCGCGGCTCGCAATCCCAAGCAACAGCACAGCAGCACCTTGGAATCGTATCTGATCAAGCCCATTCAGCGCATCCTCAAGTATCCGCTGCTCCTGCAACAGATGCGCAATCTCACAGATACGCGCGCCGACGAACATGTTCATCTTTGTGGTAAGCTCCAGATACTTACCCGTTACCGGGTACCGATACCCGTTACTTAACAAATAACTTTAAGCTGCTCTTTATCTATAAAATAATAATATTTTCTATTTATTTAAATACTTGAATTTAAATAAAAAGCGTTAATTTTCAATATTATTTATTTTGTTTTTTTATTATTTACACATTTAATTTTTGATTCTTTATTTACTTATTATTTTGATTGTAGTTTGAATAATATATAATTTTAATACTAAATAAATTATATTTTTGTCTATAATGTTCATATTTGTCGTAAGTTCTAGGTACTTGTCAATTGTCTCTTTATTTTAAAATATATATTTCCTTAAGCTTTATAAGTAAATAATACGATTTAATTGTAACTGAACTTAAGTATTTTTTGCTAATTGGTATGTAAAATAAATTTGTTATGAAAATATTTCTTAATAAGTTTTTATAAACAAAATTGCAAATACAAATCTTATTTTAAATTTTTGTTATAAAAAACTTTTTTGCAAATAAAAACATGTTTTCAAATTTGGCTTTAACTTTAAAAAAAAAATTGAATTTATATATGGATAGATATTTTATTAAAAATTATATATTTAATTAAAAATTGTATCGTTTATTTGAACTGTAATTTTAATAATTAAATCATAATTAATTGACTCTCTTTTAATTCATGTTAAAAACATCAAACACTTTTGTTATTTTATTTTGCTATAATTTTAAAATTACGTAAATAAAATAATAATTAAAAATAATAATTTATTTTTTCTTTTAATACTCAAATTTTTTTTTTTTTTTTCTGTATTTAGATAAATCAGAAATTTTGAATATGTGGTAACAAAAATACACAAATGATTTAAATTTTATAATTTTATTTAAAAATTTGTATTCTTTAATAATAATATTAATAACTTTTTAACGACAAAAATATTTTATTTTTTTTTAATTTCAAATTTCAAATAATAATTTAAGTCATCTTTAAATTAATATATAAATATTTGTTGCTTTTGCAGAGGCACTCAAGGGCATGGAGAAGGTGGCGGAGCATATAAATGAGATGCAGCGCATCCATGAGGAATATGGCGCCATATTCGATCATCTGTTCCGGCAGCATCAGAAGTCCTGCAAGCAGCCCATCGATTTGAGTCCAGGTGGGTTACAGCAACCACAGCAAGCACATTCAACCTCAACCACTTCAACTTCAAATGCCAATGCTCCTCAAACACAAACACAATGCTGCGCATTCCCAGGCGATCTGCTTTATTATGGCGGCGTCGAGTGGCTGAACATCTCCGATTTTCTGGGCAAGATCAAGAAGGGACTCGAACTCCATGCCATGTGCTTTGTCTTCAAGTCGGCGGTTGTCTTCCTCTGCAAGGAGCGTTTGCGTCAGAAGAAGAAGCTAATGGTGGGTATAACTGATATACGGTTGCACTGAAACAAATATTTGGGTATTTGTAATAATAGCTTTGGCATTTTATTATTCATATTTAAATGAATCAACGTTAAATCATTTTAATATGCAAATTGTATTTTTTTTTGCTTTTTTAAATATACAAAACCTTTATTTTTTATTCAACATAAAATTATAAAATATTACAAAAAAATATTAAAGTCACATTTTTGTTCATTTTAAAATCAATCAACGTTAAATTATATATTTATATGAAAACTAAATTTATTACTTAACTTAAAATCAAAGAAATTCATTGCTTACTTAAATATTTCTATCTTTTATTTTATACACAAAATTAGAGATTAAAATATTAAAGGCAAATATTTTTCATATTTAAATTAGAATTCTTATTGATTCATGAATTTTATTTCTTAAGAAGAAAATTAACAAAAAGTTTTTAATTTTAAAATTAATACATATAATATAAATAGTGAAATTCACATTGTTTTTTCTCTGTGTAAAGATAAATAACTTTATATTTCAACTTTTAATCATATTTATATGCAAATTGTATTCAAATTTTTTATTTTTTTATTCAACTTAAAATCAAAATAAAATTATTGCTTCTTTAAATATTTTCGACTTTTATTTTTCATGTTTAATTTAGAATTCTCATTAATATTTTGATTTTATTTCATAAGAAGAAACTTAAGAAAAAGTTTTTAAAACTAAAAATTAATACAAATTTTATAAATAGTGAAATTCACATTGTTTTTTCTCTGTGTAAAGATAGATCACAATTAATTGCATTGACTTTTCTTTAGGGCGTTTCGAGCAAGAATGCTCCCAATGAGGTGGAGATCATACGCTACCAGGTGCTCATCCCGGTGACTGAGGTCCAGGTGCGCGCCAGCTCCGCCAAGGACATGGACTCGCACTTCCTGTGGGAGTTGATTCATCTGCGATCGCAGCTGCAACGCCGCTCGGAGAAGGTCTACGTGCTGTCGAACAGCACTGCGGACTTCCGCAATGCATTCCTCAAGACGATCCGGCAAATCATACGCGAGAGTGTGCGGAACATGTCAATTCCCATGAAGAACTTCGGCGGCAGCTCTGGCTCCGTTTCGGGCCTCTCCTCCCAGCTGGGCGGCTATGCGGGCAACTCGCAGACCCTGGAAAGGCCCAAGCAGCAGGTAGGACTTTTCTCTCTCTGAACCAGTGGTGTCCAAACTCACACAATCAAACACAGTCAACGAAACGTTTACTGCTTTACACTGAAGAAATGAAATGAAAGCATATTCAAACTGTCTCATCGTTACAATTGGCGTCGTAAAGAGAGCAAAGCATCAGTTGCAGTGTGTGACAAAAGTCTAGCGCTGTCGGTCTCTCCTCATTGAACGCAGCTCAGTGACTGACATCATAAAGCATCAGCCGATCAGATGCTTCGTGAGAGAACAAGAAGCCGAAGACACACATTGTGAGAGCACAAGCCGCCGAACGTGCTATTTATAGAACACGCGCATTCTCGCTCTCTGTACTTGTACCGACTGCGACGTCGACAGAACTATGTGTTCCTATCCCGTTTGATAGGCTTTTGGCATTTTGGACACCACTGCTTTAAACTAATCCTCTGCAGCTGCTCAAAAACAAACTCTCTCTTTGAATTTTCGCTCAGATTACAATCGTTCATGGCTCGCATACGTTGGGCAAGCCGAAGAAGAAATCGGGCTCGCAGCGTCATTCGGCGGGCAACATTGATTACGACAATCTGTCGGGCAGCCAGGAGGGGGATGACCTGCCGCCCACTGTGGGCGTGGTCCACTATGCACCGCACACACACACACAACAGCAACAACAGCTGCAGCAGCAGCAGCAGCAACAACAACAACAGGGCGGATTTCGCAGTCGCAGCAAGACGCTGGGCGATGTGACAGGTAAGTCTAGCAAAAATAGAGAGTAAGGGAGAGACAAGGGAAGAGAGAGAAAGATAAGGAATATAAATAAAATAACATGCATTATTTTTAAAATATTTTATTAGTTTAATTAATATATTAAACCTCGGTTAAAAGAGGTAGACAAAAATGTTTATAGAATTTAAAATAAGAACCGAAAATAGGATTTTAACTAACAATTAAATAATAATAGTTAGTAAAATAAAAACTATACAAAATTTTATGCAATTTTCAATGGGTTTTTGTTTTTTATTTTTTTTTTTTCATCTTTCAACTTTGAAATGCTAGAACCAGTTGAGAATTATAAGTCGCAAAATTGACTAAATATGTGTTAAAGTAAAAAATTATTAGAAAACTTGAAGTAAAAAATGTAACGTAACATTATTAATATATGAACAATTTAATTATTTATTTGTTTCTTAATTCAAAAGTATTGCAATTCTTTTCTATTTTAATATAATAAATTGAAATTAAAATAAAATTCAAAAATAGGATTTTAATAAACAATAAAAAATTATATGTAAGAATGTAAGAAAACTTTAAGGCAAGCATTCAATTAAAACATTAAAATAAGCGCAATTTAATTCTTAATTTATTTTTAAATGCAAAAATAATGTAATTTTATTTAAATATAATTATACAAATTATTTTCGCGACCGTAGATGCACAACAACCACAGCAACAGCAGCAACAACAACAGCAACAACTGCAGGCAGCAGCACCGCATCCACATCCCCATCCCCATCCTCGAGAGCCACCGCCACCGCCGATCAGGCAGCCGCATTTGCATCATCACAGCACGGACATTGAACGCATCGATCCGGGCACCAAATCGGAGGGCGAGGAGGACTCACAACAGGGCACAATCAGGCCCAAGGCCACGCTGGGCCGCACGCCCAATCACCTGACACTGAGGTAAGTCACCAAATAGTAAATTGAATGCCAGGATTAGACTTAATGGATCTCTGACTAAGCTACGTTCATAAGGAAGCTTTTTCAGCCGAGAACTAGAGTGCTGTAAAATAATCGACGACACTTTCGATACTATCCATAAATATTCTCCATTTTCATGTTTGCTTACAAAATAATTATTTAATTTTATTTTATTAATAATATCAACATTCTTAATAACTAGATTTTTTTACTCGAATAATTTTTTATGAAACACCCTATGATTTTCTTGAAATCCCCTAATGCTGCAATCAAAAAATATCAATGTTTTTAATACAAAATAGTTTTTAAAGTTTTTAAATAATTTGTTATATAATTGACTATAATTTTTTATCTTACTTAGACCTAAATATTAAATGCTCGCTTTTTTTAATGCAATAATTTTTATTTATGAAACATCTTATGATTTTCTTGACTGCCCCTAATGTAGCAATGAAAAATATCATTATTTTTTTAAGACAAAATAAGTATTTTAAATTTTTTAAATCAGTTAAAGAATACTAAAGGTAAACTATACTATATATAATTTTATTAATTATTCTTTAAAATTTAATAAAATGAATTAAAAATATTGTTTTTTCCTTACTTCATAAATTTTGTGTGAAACACCCTATGATTTTCTTGACTTTAAATTAAAAAATTTCGATTTGTTTTGCATACAAAATAGTTATTATAAATTAATTTTATTGAAATCATTTTTTCATTTTTTTTTTAAATTTATCAAAATTATATTTAAAAATCATTTTTCTTTACTGCAAAGAAGGATTGTATGGAACACCCTATGATTTTCTTGAGTGCCCCTTATGTTTAAATGAATAATATCGATAGTCATGCTCAGATTTATCGATTATTTGGCAGCACTACTGATACTGAGAGTCGCTCAGAGTTTTAATCGAGAATCAAGTAACGCTCTCGCTCTCGCTTATCGCTTGTATTTTATCGCTCTCTCTATCTCTCTTCCACTCTCTCTCTCCCTTTCTCTCTCGGGCCTTAGCACCACATCGACCTTGTCGGTGGGCAGCACTGGGAGCCAGGCACGCTTGATACAATCATCGCATCCGCCGGCGAGCTATCAGCCGGTGCTGATGAAGGATCTAGGTAAGAGTGCGAGTCCGAGCGATTGCGAACTGTATTCGGAATCGGAGTTGGAATTGGAGTCCGAGGCGCATGCCGCCCAAGTGGCAGCCACATTTAATTTAAGTCTAGGCAGTAGCGGTAGCTTGTTTGCCACAGCCACAACCAGTGAACCAAGTCATAGTCTCCAGTTAACCCAATCACAATCACAATCCCCATCCCCTTCCCCATCCTCATCCCATGCTAATCAAGTCATTCGACATTTGTCGCCACGTCAATCGCCGCGTCAATCGCCGCGCGAGGAGATCGAGGTGATTGAGATCTTTGAGAGCGAAGCCGAACGCTTGGCGGCCACTCAGCAGGTGGCCGTAGTGCATCAGCATTCGGGCAGGGAGTCCCAATCCCAGAAAAAGAGAAGCGAAAGGGAAACAATCGTAGCTACTGATCATCCGAAACTAACGGAAACGGATGCCACGTCCAGGTACATGGACAAGCATCTCAGTGAACTGGAGCAGGAGGATCTGGCCGGCCTGGCAACTGGCAGGACCTGTGACATCGCCGCCTACATGGCCAGTCTAAGGGAGAAGTCCTTTGATCCCGCGGATGCGGATGCCGAGGAGGCCCAGGATCAGCAGCAAAACGACTCGAGTCTGTCGCCAGAGCCACAGACCATCGTGGAGAACACTCAGCAGATCATAACCGTGGACATTGAGTCGCCCTCGTCGCGTCCGGCCACCGAATCGGACAGCACGGGCGGCAACACGACGGGCGCCTCGGAGAGATCGGGCGATGAAACCGAAGATGAGCCGACGAATTCCTTGGCCTCGCACATAGTGGTCATCGACAAGAAGGTGGACAAGGTGTTCAAGGCCAAGGCGCCGGAAAAGGTCGCGGGCAGGTCGAAGAGCGGCAAACGCCAGAGCATCTACATATCCCCGGATCGCAGCAAGTCCCAGGGCAGTTCCCCGGTGCGGATCATCAAGATCAAGTCGCCGCGGAGCAGTGTGAGTGAGCAGGGCAAGAGGCGCGACAACTCGCAGGATCGTCTCTCCGGATCGGCATCGGGATCGGGATCGGGATCGGGACGACGCACGCCGAGTCCACGTCGCAGCTCCGAGGGAGGCGGCGGCATCTTGAAGCACACCACGACGGGGGGCGGTGGCGGGGGGATACTGAAGCCACCCGCCAGTCCGGCCAAGTCCAAGAGTCCCGATCGCAGCTGCCTGAAGAAGGGCGGCCCCTCCCACATCTGCAGCGTGGAGTCGTCGCTGTCGCCCCGCATCTCGCCCCGCGGCAGCGTCGATCACCTGTCCCCGGATCGCGGCATCAGCTGCCAACGGCACTCGCCGCGCAGCAGCTTCGACAGCCATGGCTCCTCCGATCACAACCTGGATGTGCCCTATGGGGGAGCAGGAGGAGGTGGAGGTGGCGCCCGGAAGCGCAGCATGTCCGCCCACGGCAGCTTCGAGACGGGCCACAAGACGGGTCAGGGCCAGGAGACATATCAGTACTATCCGGTCTACGATAACCAGACGTGCAGCGATCACTACGTGGCCGCCGCGCCCACTTCCAGTCGGCACAGTCGCCTCAGCAAATCCCTGGAGCGTTCCACCTCCCGCGACAGCACTGGGACGACCAGCAGCTCCTATCGCCCCTACGGCGTCTCCCCGGAACGCAGCTATGTGGTGTACAGCTCGGGACCACTGCGATCCCAGTCGGCGGAGAACACGTTCTCGCAGCAGCAGCCCATCTATGACGCACTGCCTCCGCGACAGGCGCCGCAGCAGTATATGCCCATGGTCAGCTATATGCCGGACATGGACATGGACATGGGCAGGGAAATGGATATGGGCATGGGCATGGGCATGGGCAGGGAGATGGGCATGGGCTATGCTCCCAGTTGCCACCATGAGCAGGCACAGCAGGCTCAGCAGGCGGGCTACCAGCTGAGCTCCTCGGCTCCAGAGTACACCACGTGCATCGACTGTCTGTACCAGAAGAGACCCTCCTAGCACAAGTCCCGCGTGCGGCAAAGTCGCACGCGGAAGAAGACGCCACGTACAGGAGGAATGGGAGGAGGAATGGGAGGAGGAATGGGAGGAGGAATGGGAGGAATGGTGGTCAGTACACAGCCCACAACGGGTGGAGGCATGCAAGGATACATGCAGGACATGGGCGAGGATCAGGCGGGCGGATGTGTAGATTGCCATGATTACTTCGAGATACATGTCTAAATACGTTAGAGGAGGAAGCAATAAAAAGAAAGGGAAAAGAAAAAGAAGAAAGTAATAGAGTATAAAACAAAAGATAGAAATAATTAAATAAAATATGAAGAAGGAACTCTAAAGGAAAAAATGAAAAAAATAAAAAAAATATATATGATATAAAAATATAAAATTTATTTCGTTTACTTTCCTTTCTTACGTTGTTTTCTTCTTTTATAATATGATTATTAATAATATGATAAAAGAAGAAAACAACGTAAGAAAGCAAAGAAAACGAAATAAAAACTAAATAAAATATTAAAAGATAAAAAATTAAATAATAAAATGTTTAAATGGATAAAATTATAATATTAATAATATATATTAAAAAATGAATAAAATGAAAGCATAAAAAGGGAAACATAAAGTAGAAAAGGCAAGAAAACGAAATATAAATGAAAAAAACAAGAATATAACATAAAAAATGAATGATAAAATATAGAGCAAAGCAAAAACAAAAAGATGGATAAAAAGGAAATAGAAAACAAATTACGAAACTAAAAAACTAAAAAACAAAATAAATTATAAATGAAAAACAGAAAAGAATTAAATATGAAGTGGAAGCAGAGAATAAGAGAAAATTGATAGGAAGAAGAAAGAAAAGCGGAAAAATTATAAATTAATTGAATTGCAGTAAATTGAAATCGATAACAAAAATAAAAAGAATAAAGAGCGAAATAAACGTGAAAAAATGGTTAAAATTAAACAAGAGGAAAGAGAAATATATGAAAGAAAACAGGAAAACATAAAAAGATAAGATAGAACGAAACATGTATGGAAAGAAAGAAAGGAAAAGAAAAATAACACAGAAAAATATGAAAGAATCAAACTCAAAAAGAAGAAAGAAAAATAAAATAAAAGTGACTTAACATAAGTAGAAACTTAAATATGAAATGAAGGGAAAAGGAAAATGAAAAAAGACAAATAATAAAATATGTTAAGATGGTCAAGAGAAATAAAAAATGAAATAAGAAGACATGAAGACAAGGACAAAAAGAAATGAAAGAAATGCGGCAAAGGAAAAAGCTGAGATAAAGAAGCGAAATAAAAGGAACTAATAAAGGAGCATAAATGGAATGAAAGGAAAAATCGAATAACAGAAAAGTAAAAAGCACAAAATTAAACAAATTTAAAAAATAAAAAAATATTAAAAAAGGAAGAACGTAATACGAAAAAAGACGAAAACAGGGAATTTATAAGACAGTTGAACTAACCAAAGATAACAGCAACAACAACAACAACAAAATAAACAACAACAACAACAGCAACAACCCAAAATGCCTCAACTAATAATTTTACAAAAGAAAAACCCAAAAAATGGAAAAAAAATCTCAGCTCAAGTCTGGAAAATACACAACAAAAGATCAAAATAATAATAAATATAAACAAAATGAAAATATACGTAAAAATGCAAAACTAACTGGAAACTAAACACAAAATGTTAATCACAAGGGATTGAAAAAGCAAATGAAGAAAACAACAACAAAAACAAACTAATTGAGAACAAACACTAAACTGAACTACACTACACAACAAAGCACAACACTGCACTACAAATAGGTGGAGAAGCGCAGAGAAGCACAGAGTTAATGAATCATGCTTAAGTGTTAGATTAAGTCGGTAGAAGAAGCAGCAGCTAACACTAAATACTAACTTAAAACGACTATAGATTCGCCAACTAACTTAATCGAGAGAGTATGTGTGTGTGTGTGTGTGTGTGTGTGGCCAAGATGTGACACACACACACACACACGCACACACACAATGAGAGAGTAAAGCATAAATTACGTATACGCACAGATGACGCATACGCCGCGTTGCACACAATGCTCAAGTGGCGCAATTAAGAGAAAGCAACTAAAAAACAGAACAGAAAACACACATAACTAAAGTTGAAATTCATACTCGCACTCAAGTAACATAAACTAAACTAGGAGACAACTTTACAACAAGAAAAGTAATAAAAAATAAATATAAAAACAAAAATAATATAGGCTAAAAGTTGTAGTTAGGTAAAAAGTCAGAAACTGTGTCGCTGACATTTTTATCGAATCGACAAACATTTTTAATTACACACACACACACACACACACACACACTAAGACACTTGCAGCTGCTGCTTGTATTTAAGTTTAAGGTCTAAGTATTATAAAAATGCGGGTTGGCAACATTCTATAGGTTAACATTATACATTATACAAACACACTACCTACTATAAAAACAAAGAGTCGGAAATAATATAAAAATATTTACATTTACTTGTAGTTAGAAGCAAAAATGGTCGAAAAAACCAAACAAAACAAAACAAATCAAATCAAACAGAAATAAAATGTGTGCGTGTTGTGACAAATAATTTCGAATTAATGCATTAAAAACATTGATTACATTGATTTTTTGTATTCACATTGAGAGCTAGGCAAACATTTAATAAAAATATAAATAAATATAAAAATACAATAAATTAAATGCAAATAAAACTGTATTGAAGAATGATAATCGTAAGTCGTACCTCAATGTTCAGTATTAAATACAAATAATAATAATAACAATTATATATCGATATACAACAAACAAAAAGAAATCGATGGATTATATAGATATATATATATAGTATATACACTCGATTATTATGGGGCAGGCTGAACGCAGTTCTTCCAGAATCAATTTCAAAATACATTCAAAATAATTCCCATTTCAGACTCGTTCAAACTGCGTCACACACACATTATATAGTTATATACAAGCCACATACATACATACATGTGTAGACTAAGTTTTTGGGTGTCTAGAAACAGAAACAGATATATAGATGCATTATATACAACACACACTCATATAGACGGACTTACAAGATCAAATGTCAGGTTGTTCAAGCTAACATAAGTTACAAACAAATACTTGAAATATTGATTAAATACTTAAGCTAATCTACATACATACATAATCGAAGAAACAGTTTACACTGGGCTTTTCACAGCAGTAAAATCAAAAACAACAACAACAACAACAACAAAGGGTTCACAAAATCAAAATCAAAAAAAAATGAAAAGAATCAAAAACTAAACTATTAAACGTAACTAAAATATATAACATAAAAATAAATACATACATAGACAAAATATGCATACGAAAATACTAAATAAATACTAAACGAATATACGCATATTAAAAATGTTAATCGAAAAACCGCGACAAATGATATTTTGTGTGTTCAAATGCACTAAATACCGAATTCAACTAAATAAATAATCGAAACAAATAATCAAACAACAACAACAACAACAGGAGTACGAAATCAAACAGCAAATAAAATAATAATTAAGCTCACGACACATTTGCAAATAAAACGCATATTGAAAAGTAAACAAATAAAGACAAAGCTAATTAAACAACAAATTCAAATTAATGTCAAATGGCGACTAAATGAAAACACAGCCTCTAATCCCCTCTAACCCCTCACCCCTGAAATATTCATAGATATTTCACACACCCACACATAAATCGTTTGTTAGGCGCCCAAAAAAATAAAAAACCGAATTAGTTTCATTTGAATTTTTGAGTTTAAATCATTTGTTAGCAGGTAAGTGCAAAAAGAAAAAACATAAATTCATTGTAATTTAGGTGCGTAATTAATATAATTAAATTTGCATTAGAGTTTAAACAATTAAACGGGTGATATTTAATTTTTATTATTGCAAATTATCTCCAAGATAAATAAATTTATACCGAAAAAAAAAAAACAAAACGAACACAGAATTTCTAGATTTATTAATTTAGCTAAATGCAAAACAAACAAAGTAAAGGTTTTGTCTATAACTGTTGTAAACAAATGACACTTGATTAATATTAAATACAGTGACACACACAAGTATATTCTCAATTAGTTGGCATCGCTTGATTAATTAATTAATAAACAAAATGAAATGTGCATTAATCTTGAATCCGTTTTGCATTTTCTTAATTAACAAACAATAGTAATTTTTGAAAAATATAAACAAATCTGTGCCAAGTAAATAAAGTCAAGGCTCGAAATGCTGTCAAATAATTTAAAAAATAAAAGATTAAAGTTAATAATGATAATTAAAGTACTTTTATAAATGTCTTATGGTTACACACACGTGATTCTCCCCCAACAACAGCAACAACTCTACACAACACATTTCCTCTTTCAATTTTTTGAACAATTTTCCAAACTCCAAAAAAATTTCATTTCGCTTTTTGGTACAACTTTTTTGCATTGCATTTAACCATAAATCGTTTTTAATCAACTTTTCATTGTTCCATCAAAACTGATAGCTGACAACTTTCTTCTATTTTTATTTGGAAATGAAAAACGTGCAGGGAAAAAGAGGAAAAACTCGACGGGAAAATTCAAATTGAACATGGAAAATAATTTCGACATTTTCGACAATTAAATTTGAAATTTGTTTTTTATTTTTGACTCTCGATTTCCATTTCAAAACTCAACACAAAACATTACCGAAAAAGAAAAAAAATGTTGGCATAAAATGCAAAACTGAGATTTAATCAAATTCGACAATTTGTTAAACAAAACTGCAACTAAAAAAAAACTAAATATATATATTCTTGAATAATAATATAAATGAAAAAAAAAAACCAAGCGATGTCAACATTTTAAACAACAGTACTTAACTTTTTAACCCCCCCAAACAAAAATTAAAAATAATAATTTATATATATACCAAAACTTACTTAGTTATTTACTTAGTTTAGCTAAATTCCCCAACTTTTCACCCTTTTAAGCAGCTTTTAAAAGTAGTGCTCATTAAACATTACAGAAATTAGTTTTGCTTACATTTTGTTTAAGTTTAAAGTATGAAAAATTTACTTTAAATGGACTGCGTGCATGTTTTTTAAAAGTAATTATCAAAATTATGACAAATATTCCAAACAAACACAATAATTGGCATTTAATTATATATTATCACAAATCTATCTCTCTCTCTCTCTCTTACTATCACTGTCTTTTTCTCTCCAACTCTTTAACTTGATAAATTAAGTTGTGAAAACTTTGTTTTTAAAAAACAGAAGAGAGATGGAGAAAAAGAAGTTGAACAAAAAATTTCATATAATTTGTCATATATGGTTTCCATTGTATCTTTTCTTTTCTTTCATTTAATTGTAGGGTCCCCGGTGTGGAAACCACGAGACATGATAAATTTAGGCACAGATCCACAGTCAACAACCCGCAAAGACGATGTCAAAAATTAAGTCAGAAAAAGCAAAAGTAAAAGAAAACTCTGAAATTCTTTTGTTCAATTTTTAACTAATCAAGTGTAAACAGTTCAATCAAAGAACACAAAGAACAACAACAACAACAACACAATCCCCAAACCAGACACTAATATTATAATATTATAAAATTTAATATAATATTTCAAGCTCAGATAAATTGGTGTAAATTGGAATTGGAATTGGTTTTTTAAGCATTACGAAAAACATCGAAAACGTTTGTTGGTTTTTTGTGTTGAGAACTGAAAAGATGCTGATGATGAAATAAACTCGACATCTTTTTAAAAAATAGAAAACAAAACAAGACTTTGATTTATATACTTATACCTGCATTGATCGATCGATTGTATTTAATGTGCAAAACATATAATAAACTTACAATTAATGAACAATTAATGAAAACGCAAAGAGGATTTTGAAAAAGAATTCAAATGTGAACAAATTCGAAATGCATTTGTCGCTGAAAAAGACTTGAAATAAACATTAAAACATTAATTAAACAATTTTCGATTTAAAATAACGTACATTACATACATTTATTGAGCAGATAAAACATTGAAACATTGATTGTATTTAGGCTTAGACAATTTAAAAGAAAAAACAAAAAATAAATAAGAAGAAATCTTACATTAATTATAAAATGTGCAACTTTCAACAGAAAAATGTTCTAAAAACCGAGAAATTAATAATAATAAAAAAAGAAAACTTAGAGCCTTAAGCAAAACACACACACACACACACACACACTCACATTCGAATTAATTGCAAAATGTTTAGTTTGTAGGAAGTACACTGAAAAGAATAATATGAGCATACGCATAAACTAAAACACAACAACAACAAAATAGCAACAATTTAGTCAAAATGTTAAATGGTAAACTAAAAAACAATTCCATACACTTAAAAAAAAAACTCACACACACACAAACAAACTTAAAGAAAAACTTAAACTAAATGAGTTTTTTGGGATTGAAAATCCCAAAATTGCAGCCAAAATACAACAAAGAACAAAAAAAAGCAAAACTAACATGTTAAACACACATTTAAATAAACTACAAAAATGGCAAATATACAAAAATATGAATAAGCGAAAACTACACTCAAAAAAAAAACACACACCCTTCTAGCTAAATTACAATAATATATTAATTAAGAACTTCACTCGAGTAATTAAAAACAAAATACAAGCATAGGTCAAATTCCATAGACAAAGTAACAAAAACACAAAAAGGAAAATGAAATTTCAAATATTGAACACAAATTTCCATTCGTTAATCACACAACTTTTTTTATATTTGATATTTGACATTTTTTATTGTTTATTATCGCAAAGAAAATGAAAAGATGTTTATGCATAATAATTATATTGGTTGTGAATGCAGCTCGAAAGTTATTCGAATCAGGAAAAAAGTACTCGTATCTATTAGTGCCAATCATTCGATATATAATATATATTCCTTAGTTTCTCTCAGTGTACTCAGTGACAAACATTCATTTTCTCAAATCCCATTGTAGCAACAAATCGAAACATAATCAAAAACATTTTTAGGTTTCCAATCAAATTGAAGCAGCAAATAAATAAGAATCGAGTCAACAGAAATTCTAAAAATTATACAACAGTCTAATTGATAAATTGATAAACAAAACAAATGAACAAATGAATGAATGTTAATCAAACACAAGCAAAAAACTTATACTAAAATTAAACTAAAATAAAACAATACCAAATCACAACATTTTAACATAATTTTTACTGTTTATATAAGTTTGACAACCAAAAATTAAAAAAAAAAAATTATTAATATGATAATAATAATAAAATGATTAATGGTTTAGAGTCAAATGATTGTTGCCGGAAAAACTTTAGTCAATGAAATAGTTAAATTATAAAAAGCTCATTTAAGCTATCGAATAATATGAATATACTCGAATCGTTTGAATCATTCGATAAACAAATAGTATGAACTTTTGTACACATTTGACTATTTTTAATGCATTTTAAAATGATGATATATATATATTATGTATTAATCTATTAATAGTAATTATTATACCATGTATAAATACACATTTAATTAATGAATTAACAATTTAATTTAATTTAATTAAGTTTAGTTTTGATGTTTAACGAATTGTTAATTTATTTATGCAATTGTTAATTTTTCTCTTTTTTCATTTGGAGCGAGCGGAAAAAGGGAAAAATGAAAAATGAAAATCAATGACAAATGTATTACAGTTATAAGCAAAGAAAATCACAACAACAAATTAACACACAATAACAATAGCAACAACAACAACAACAACAAGTTAAACAAATGAAAATAATTCTAGTTATAAAGAAAAAGGTAAAACAAGAAGAGCAAATAAATAAATTTAAAAGAAATTCCATTTTTATTATAATGATAATTAACAGCTGCAACAACAACAACAACAACAACAACAATGCAATCGATGTTAATAATTTTTGAAATGATGCAAAATATACAAACAACAACAACAAATACACAAAATTATTATACAAAAAAATTAACACTCAAAGTAAGGAAAGTGACGAACATGAAAAAAAGAATATGTGAAAATAAAAATAAATTACAAAAATCCTTTTGAAGTGAAAAACAAAACAAAACACAAACCAAAAGAAAAACAAAATAAAATGTGAAATTACGAAAAATACAACTTTGAAGATTTTGTTTTTATATTTGGCAAGGGCTTCTATTTCAGCAAGGATATATCTTTGATCCTTTGGCACTACATGTCGTGTTAGATTCGCCAGGATGAACTCTATCGATTGGCATCAAAAATATTATTTAAGTCGAAAGTCGCTGGAAGAGAGGACAGAAACACATAATCCTTGATAACTCAAAAACTACAAGGACTTTTTCGATGTCCTTTGGTCAATCGATAGTCCTTTTCGATACGCATCGATTGACACTGGTTTCAACAGGATTCTACAAAGGATATCCGAGTAATGGCCTATTTTCTCTATACAAAAAAGTTCGTTTTATTATGATCCTGTAAGGACTTTCGTCCTTTTAGTTTTATTTTCAGCTAAGGCAGGCAAAGCACTATCTGAGTGCCAAAGGACATCCTGTTTGTCCTTAAATTGACAGAGTTACAGCTGATTTTCTGATTTCAGGACCTTTTTTCTATATATTCACCTATAAAAAATTTAAGACAAACTTTTTTGAAAGATACTGAAAATCCTTGAATGCAGATCAATAGTTCGGCTTGCTGTGGGCACAAAAAAGCGTATCCTTTTGAAACCGGACAGGATACGAAGGAGTAAGAACTATAAAAGTGACTGCATTTAAGCAAAATGTCAAATATTAAAAAGTCCTTTTAGGATCCTGAACATTAAAACGTCATTTCAAAAAAATATAATCAGTTTATTTAAATTAGTTTATTAAATACTTGTTTTTTTCTTTTAATATAAATATTATTATGGTACTAAAACGTACTAAACCTACTGCATGTGTATATATGTATGTAAGTGTATATGCATGTGTGTGTGTGTACAGTGTCTTCTAAAATTATAATAGCCAATTTGGATAACAGAGAATTTGTGCAGTGTTTAAACAGGAGACAATCGATATACAAATTTGGGATATAAAATATAAAAAATTAATTATATTTGCAACATGATTTATTTTTGTTTAATTTAGTTGATTAAATAAATATTTATTTATTAATTCGCAATTTCTATATACTATAACTAACGATCAGTCTCCAGTTTCAAAAAAAAAACACTGCACAATATTCTGAAATCTATTTTCAGTTATAGATTTTAGATGTTAATGTTTCGCGTGTTGTTTTTGTTATTGTAATTCATTTCTTATCTCTTATCGCGACAACTGAATTTTGTATCTTGTATCTTGTATCTACAATCAATTTCTAAGCTCGCGTTTCCATCATTTTCTTTTGATGTTTTTGGCATGTTGGAAACAGATTTCAATCCTCAACCGATAATTAATTTAGTTGGGCGATAAACTTAACTAAATTAGCGCTTAAATTAAATACAATTTACTATACAGATTTATAGTGAAGGATTGGTTTTGGATTGGATTGGATGGGATTGGGAGGAGTACATAAAACTGAATAGGCGAGTTCTTAGTTTGGCAACAGCTCCGCCAACTGATTCCTCAGACTGGATGGCAGTGTGTCTGGGAACTTGATGTCGAAGGCAACAATGAGATCGCCGCGTCGCGACGGCTCCTTGGGGAAGGGCAGACCCCGTCCGCTGATGCGCTTCACCGTGGTGGGTTTGATGACCTCGCCCTGGGTGCTGACCTGGATGCGTTCGCCCTGCAGAGTGGGCACCGTCACGCTGGCGCCGCACAGCGCCTGCTTCAGGCTCAGCTGGGCGTTGTAGCGCAGATCGCTGCCCTCGCGCTTGAACTGCGAGTGCGGCTTGTCCCGGATGATGAAGATGATGTCGGCGGGCACCTTTTGGGGCGCCTGGTCGCCCTCTTTGGGGAATGTGATTTTGGTGCCGGCCTTCCAGCCGGGCTTCACTGTAATGCTCAGCACCTTTTCCTCTTTGCGCGCCGTGCCCGTGGCCATGGACATGCGTGAGATTTTCATCTTCTTGGTGGTGCCCCTGTCCACCTCCTCCAGGGTCACATACAAGTCATGCTCGATGGGTGGATCCTGTTGCTGGCGCTTTCGACTCGGCGCCTGTGCGTTGAACGACTGGGAACGGAAGGCGCCCATGGGATTGCCACCGAAACCGCCGCCGCCAAACATCTCGTCGCCGCCAATGTTCATGAAGACCTGTTCCTGGCCATCGCCGCCGCCGGAGAAGAAGCCACCAAATGGATCCGCCGCACCAAAGATATTCTGTGACCCAAAGAACTGGGCGAAGGTGGCGCGTGGATCGCCATGGAACTGATATGTGTAGCCGCCTGGCTGGCCGGGCATGCCATCCGGTCCGGGTTGTCCGCCCTTGAGTCCATCCTCGCCATACTGATCGAAGATGTCGCGCTTCTTCTTATCGGATAGAACCTCATATGCCTCGGCAATCTCCTTGAATCGCTCCTCCGCCTGCGGACTCTTGTTCTTGTCCGGATGGTATTTGAGTGCGAGTTTTCGGTACGCCTTCTTGATGTCATCATCGCTGGCCTTCTTGTCAATGCCAAGAATCTTGTAGAAGTCTTTGCCCATCTTGACTTCTCTTTCTCTTTCTATTTATGTGTCGCTCTCTCTCTCGCCTCGACTGTAAATAAACAAAAGAAAGCAAACGAATTATTTCACTGAGATATTTTTAAAAATGTTAAGGCAAAAGCAATGATCGAGTGTTAAATACCCTGTAGTCGTACATAACAAACAAAACAAAAGATAACATAACATAACATAGCAAAACATAACTAATATAACATAGCATAAGTTAACATAACATAGCATAACATAACATAGCATACAGTGCACCACTAAGGTCTTCATACAGCAAATCGCATAAAACAACAAATTGCAAAAAAAAATTTAAATACAGTGCTTGAACACATTTATTATCAACAATTTGACACTAAACAAATGTTGATGATATCACTTATTTTACTACAAGTTGCTGCTGTATGAAGACATTAGTGGTACACTGTATAACATATTCCAGGTTTTATTTATTCTATTTATGATTTATTTAGTGCTTTAGTATTTGCTCCAACTCTCTCTAAAGATCTAGATATTTATACAAGCAGACGGACATTGTCACAAACTTATGAGCCTGCGCTCATTTTAAGTGCCGGGCTGATAACAACAAAGACAACAGTAAAATGTTTCCATTGTTTTATTCAATGGAATTTGCTAGAATCGTTGAGTTGTGCAACGATAACAAAAACAACAACGAAAGCGCTCTCGCTGTTGCTGTCTCTGCCTCTGCTTGCGTCGCTGCTTTTGCTTCTGCTGTGTTGTCAATCTGAATGTGACGTCGACGCTGCCCCGTGTTTGGGGTTTTAAAATGAAAATTTAGCATTCTTGAACATTTTCATTGTCGTTATTATTGGTTTTTCTTATTCTGCTTTCTTTGGGGCACAAGTGCATAATGAAAACATGCTAATTTAAGCAACAATTTTCTTATTGAGACACTCACCTTATGTATTTGTATTTGTACTTGTATTTGATTTTGCTCTGCAGCTGCTTTTTCGCTTTTAGTTGTCGTTACTGCACTTTTTGATGTAGTTTTCCTTTTTAGTTGTAATAATAAAAAAATGCTGTTTTCGCACGCACAATTTGTCTTTAGAAATAATTTATGTATGTTATTTGCAATCAATTGTCTTGTTCTCTTCTCTCGTGTTCTTTTTTATAAACACGCCCACTGTCTTTCTCTCTTACTTTTTGCTAAATGAGTTGATTTGACAGCGCGGCTCGCCTTTATATAGACTCGGCGCAGTCTGCTCGTCGAAAATTCTCGATGTTTCGCGCAATTTAGGGTTGCATCCGGAACAAAATGCTGCGATAACTGCGACGCGCCAACATTTAAAATACCAATCGGATGAATAATTTAGTGTGTCTTCAATAGTTGCTATAAAAGTTGTAATTTTTTTTTAAATGTTTTGCAAAGGAATTTGTAATAATTTAAAAAGTTTACAATAAAACAAATGTCGATAAGTTTCTTATCGAGTTGCAGCTCTAGCATCGATACTTTCGCTCTGAAATTGACGTACTCAGCAGTGCAGCCAGATATTCAGCTCCCGTATAAGCTAGATTCTGAGTAAAACTAAGCTAAAATAAGCTATAAATAAAATTGCAAAGAAAATGCAAGAAAACGTACAAAATCATTAGATTTTTGTTGAAGTTAAATTAGTAAACATTTCATATCATCGATACCATCGATCATATCAATACTTTTTTCTTCACTTAATTTTTTTTCGTTTTTGTTGAATAAGACTAACATATTTTGAACTATTGAGCCCATTGATGAAAAAGGTTTTTTGGATTCCGCATGCTGCCTAATATCAAAAACTTTTGCTACTATTGTAGATTTGCTAGTGCTGCTTCCAGCCAAACATCGCGGAATTATTTTTGGCATTCTATCTATCTATCTTTTGATTTCACAATTCCAAATTGATGATATCGACGCACATACATCAGCCAACATGTCGATGACATCATCGCTTAGAAAACAAATTCACCATCAAATAATGAATGAAGTTCACGGTACAATCGGCAAAAAAGAACAAGCTCTTATATTTTTATGCCGTGAAGCATTTAAAACTTACAAAATATTTGTCACGAATACATTAATTGCTATAATATGCTATATGAACTTTAAAATATGCTAGATTTCAGGCTATAAGCTATTTGCAAATTTTATAAGCTATTCCATTTTCAAATATGCTAGATCTAGCCTGAAATAAGCTAATTTGGCAGCACTGACTCAGACTATCGTCATCATATCGATGTCATACTACTTATCGGCATTGTTATCGATAGCAGTGCAGGGCAAAACCGCAGCCGAGAACGAACACAACAAAAACATTTGTTCATTTTATATTAAATAAAAATGGTTGCTGCTCGGAATCAACACAAAGCCACATCAGTTTAGCCAATTTTGAGACAGCAACAAATCAAACGTTCTGTTTACGGCCGGATTGTGCAGAAAATACTGCCACACACAACATATTGCAACATTTTCACAATTCAGGTGAGTGAAATCATACATACACACACGCATACATACATATGTACAATATTGTACATGCATATACATATGTATGTATGCATGTATATATCTGTATCTGATGTGTTTTATACATTTTGGAGCCGCTAAGTTTTTCCCAAATGAAGGACGCACAATTTGAACTAGTTTTGTCACATGTGTCACGTTCCACACACAGTGGAAACCTTGACCGATCAGCCGCCCCATTGTCCTCTCTCTCTCTCCTCCTCCCATTCTCCTCCTCCTCCTGCATTTTTGTTGTTGAGTGTTGCGCAAACGAAAAATTTGCTTACATGCAAAGGTCCCCGGCCCCCTCCCCGTACCCCGCTCAATGCTTTGCCCCCTTTAAGTTGAACCCAAGTGAATGCCGGCAATTTCTTAGTCACATATGAAAAGCACATAGCATAATAATAATAAAAATAGTCATTCATGGGGCATTTGAATCAGAATCTGAATCCCTCTATCTGTATCTGTATCTCAATCAATATTAATAGCACTTTCGCTACATCTAATGCACTATATATACAATATACTCGGCTATTCATTGAGAAATCGAAATATATATTTAGGTTGGGCAGTGTACACCTGTCTTATGAGCTACACAGTCATCACACTCTGCACTGTTCACTCACTATTTGCTGTCTCACTTGCACATTTCCGCGATATCATTATCAACAGTTGTTATGTGCAATATGAATGCTATTGTTGTTGTTGTTGTTATCAGCAGCTGCGGGTCTGTGGTTGGAAGGGAGGGGGGGAAGAACTGCATCCACAGAACAGTGTTGAACATTGCCCGAATACGTAAAAAGATATGGGCCCATTTCTACAGGAAAAGAGAGAAAAAAAAATATTTAATATGATTTATAATTCTTTTTTTTTTGGGAAAATACATAAAACAATAGTAATTTTTGTAATTTTAACAATTATATATATTTTTTTAAGAATACTTTATACTTGGTGAAAGTTAATACGCACTCTTCGTGCTGCTTTCGTCACTAGCGCGGACTGCTGTCCGCAGTGATATCAAAATAGTAAAATAAAGTTTTTGATAGTATTGAACACAATTTTCATATTAAAGAGGTTGCTGCATTCTAGCGATTAGTTCATAAAATATCTTGCAACAATTTACAAAAATCTGAACAAAGAGACAAAGAGAACACTTTAATCTTTGATAATTGATAATTTCTTATCAAGCTTACTGAACTAATCACAATGGAAAAATATGTCGCGTGCTAAATTTTACCTTCTAAAAAGTCCATGCATTGTATTTCAGCATGAAAATTATCAATAGATAGCTGCATAAATGATTCGATTTCAGTTTAAAATAAATCGCTATTGCATTTCTCTACATTCAAATATGCCATTTATTTTTTGAAAAACCTGAAAAAAAATATCAATACTTCTGAGAATAAGCTTTTTATCCTCTCTTGCCATTTTTTTTTATAACTTCAACCCTTTTTTTTTAATAATTTCCGCAAATTTATTTTGTTTTTATTTAATTTCTTTACTTTATTTGAATTGAAATTATTTGCCTGGTCTGTTTATCCAGTTTTTACTGAGCGTAGTGGGCATCACTGATCCACAGAACAGGGGCAGTGCAAAATTCGTAGCGCACACAAGCGGGCGACGAGTCGGAAGCGATCCGATTCCGATCCGATTCCGTGTCCGAGGGCGAGTCGGCGGCAATCGTGTGGCGCCACCGACAGAGGCAGAGTCGGATTTGTATTGGCTTGCTTTGGTCGTTTGGTCAGTACTCGTGGACGCGTGAAACGATGTCGATGTCGTTAGCGCTGACGTCGCAATATTTCAGTCGCTAAAAATCAGACGGTGTGTGTGTGTGTGTTTAAATATAGAGTATATATACATAAATATAGATAAAAATATATGTGTACAATATATATATTATTAATCCCTTGTTCATTTAATTTTTGCGTAAAGTTAACAACTCATTTGCAGCATGTGCAAATCTCCCAAATAGAGCAAATTGTTCTAAAAATAAAACACACATTTTACACGTAAATAGATCGCTTTCGTAATGAACTGCAAGAGATTTCAGTAAAAACTCGAAATGAACGCGAAACTCAAACTCTAAAAACTCTACCAAAATATATGTATATATGTATATGTGTGTGTGTGTACTATATAGCTGAGAAATCTGAACTATCTGGCATGTGGCAGGCCGAGCAATAGTTTTATAAATAGATGCAAAAAATTCACACACACTTAACACACAATTTTGCTCTAGACGTTCGAAAAACATAAAAATCATCATCATCATCATCTTTTGTAGACTTTGGTTTAATTTCTGTAAAAATTTCGACCCCGGGGGGAAACTAACGTAAATATTGATGAGAATTCTATGCGTTTCTGATTCTCAATTGATATAGACACATACAGTGAGTCAAGTAAAAGTTTTGACTACAATCAATAATCAAATAAATCAAATTAATAAATTTGCTTTTATTTCAATTTATAAGAAATTGTATGCTCCACATAAAATGTGAGTTTTCTTTTTTATGTCCAAACATTTCTTTGACTAACTGTAGCTCACATACGATCTGTGAAAACCTTCGCATTTACAAATAGCCAGATAGTATCTGAGTATCTGACGGATACTTGCGCTCCCTGCTTTGAATATTTGTTTGTCTTTGACGTATCATTTTTTTTTTTTTAAGTTTGTTTTTTTTCTTTTAATTTCGCTGTCGACATTTATTTTTAGACGCACAATTTTTGTGTATTTTTTATTTTGATTTCTGCTGGTCGCGTATTAGCATTTTTGGATTCCTCTCTGATGCATACATATATACAAAATATATGTATTTGTATCTGCATCTGTATCTGTGTATCTTGCGGTGCCCATCCAACATGTGTTTGAAACTGCAGCTCGTTTTGTGGCCAAAATGGCAAAATGTCCCGCCTCATTCCGCCCTTTTCCCCTTCTCCTTTCCCTTCACCACGCACCTCTTCGTTTCCTTTTGGGTTGCAATGTTTGATTCTATTTTTGTACATATATTTTAAGTTGGAAAAACATTGCGCATTTTCAGTTACTAATTGCTTTGGACATTTAATTAGACTGCGCAAGCATTTTGTGCACATTTTCCGGCCCGGCTAATGCAACAGATTTTAGAGATAGATGGTTGAATACATAGATAGATAGATGGACAAATAGATAGCTTGATCATAATCTTTTAAGCATTGTTATCAACGTTTCAAATACAAATTGATGACAACAGCTGCGCGGGAGAAAACATATTTTTTTTTTAGATATTCTTTGTATTTCTCAAGTATTTTTAACCAGGGAAAGTAATGATTTTAATTTAAAAAAAAAAAACAAATTTAAATTTATCAAGATATAAAAATATAGATTTTTTAACTCAAATAAAAAACTATGAAATAATAATTAAATTTAAATTTTTATTATAAAAATTTAAAATTCAAGAGGTGTAAATTTCTAAATAAAAATGGAAATTCTCTTTATAAACTTTAGGACCCGCGAATGAGTTGATCCTAGAAATTCTGTTTAATGGACTTAAAATACATTCAAATACGTTTAATATAAAATCTTCAATATGTTTGAAAACTCCAGCGAAAAGAGGGGAAAAAAGCGATGTGTTTTAGGGACCAAACATTTACTATGACGACTACAGCACAACTTAGTAGTAGTAGTAGTAGAGCAGCGGTGGGCACGCATGGGCTCCGGGAGCTAGCGTCTGCTCCCAAATTAATGTCTGCCTATTCGTGCTCCCGAATTCAGATTTCGTGCCCACCGCAGGATAAGAGCATCGATTGACAATAATTTGGTTCGCATTGAACCTTCAAAATCATTCAATAAAAAAAAGCGATGTGTTTTATGCCCACTTTCGAATCTGTCTCAAAAGTATTTACATGGAACAATTCATTATTTAATAAAAATAAAACCAAATATACAAAGATCTACGTGTTTTTAATTCCCAATGGCAACTAATTTCTTAAGGGTCCAATGGATCCTGCTTTACCGTTTACGTTACTTTTTTGGCTTGCCCGCCCAAGGGTTAAATATTTGATTCGATTTCATCCAGAGTATTCCATTCAATACTAGTACATAAAAACGATTTTTGTTGTCATTTATTTAATTTTTTTTGACTTGATTTTTTTTTAACTCAATCTTATTTGCTATTCCTGGTTATGAAGGATTCCATTTCTGTCTCCAATTAATCAAAACATTTGAAATTTCAACATCTTTGGAGAAGCTTCGATAAGCTGATGGCAAAATTCTAGTGCATTCTCCATTAAAAAGACACTTTTCCCCTTGCTAAAATCAAAAACTATTCAAGCTGTTCAAAAACAAATTTCTAACAAATTTGTGCAAATTGATTTTGATATTTTGTTCCATTTGCTGAATTTGCGCATTGCGGACAGAAAAAAAGGCGTCAAATGCCAAATAAATATTTTGTATAGTATATATAGATACGTATATATATAGATATATATTGGCACATGCAGATACAGATACATTTATAGATACTTCCGTTATGAAAGGCACGAACAACAACAAAGAAGCAACTTGGAAATGACATTTGGTCGAATATCCGAACAATTTATGCGGCAATTATGACGCTGAGACTGAAAATTGAAAATTGCAGACGCGTCGCTGAAAACTGAAAACGCTGAAATATTTAAAATGTCGAATGAGAGCAATAAAAGTAACAACAACAACAACAACGATGATTCTCCTTCTAGAATCTCCAACTCTCGGTTCGCAATTTGTTTATAAAATTCCACAAAGTGTTAGTCATGTTTTTCCATCGATACAAATAAGGCGCGAAAACAGCAAAAGATGCAATGATTTTATTTTGGTTTATTTTCGAATTTCGAATTGAGGTCTGCGTTGTTGTTGTATAGGGAAAACGGGAAAAGCTTACAGCGAAGAAACCAGAGCAATGAACAGTGAATAGTGAGAAAACGCTTGTGGGTGAAACTGAAATTGTGTTTCCTTATTTGTTAAATGTAATATAATCAATTATTTGTGTAAGAACTAGAAAAATATAAGAATACAGTTTAAAAAAACCAAAACGAAGGAATAAAAACAAAACATTACTTAAGCAATTAAACTAAGAAAAATATTTAAACAAAAATTCAGAAATTTAACTAAGAAACAAGCGGAAAAGGCTATAGTCGAGCTCCCGACTTTAGCATACCCGTTTCTTATTTATTTTATTTATTTAAATAACTTAAAATAATTTTTATTGCATGCTTTTAGGCACTTACATTGGTTGAAACTTAAATCAGCCTTTACCACCTTTCTATTTGTCCGATCTTGTTGCGTTTAAGTCGAATGATAGCTTTAATTAATAGATAACGTTAATTACCAAAAAAAATGCGTAATATTCTAAAAACGATGCGTGTGGTGGCTTTTCGCGATTTGCGGAGGCGTAAACTGGCGTAGCAAAAATTTGAAATAAACTTGATCTGCGTAGGGTTTATAGAAAACTGTGTGCCAAATTTGGTTGATCTAGCTCTTATAGTCTCGAAGATCTAGGCACTCCCACAGACGGACATGCATATCGACTCGGTTGTTGATGCTGACCAAGAATATATATACTTTATAGGGTCCGAGATGCTTCCTTCCTTACCTATTTTTTAAACATTCAGCATACAACAATTAGAAAATTGAAACGAGAAAAACATTCAAAACAATACAAAAATTGGGAAATATGTGTTTCATCAATATTGAGAGAAGTGGCTTTGATTTTACTGCCTTTGATTTTCTAATAGTAATAAACATTTTTATTTCATTGTGCGAATTCCTTTCATCGAGTGCAATTATCCAGATATATTTAAATTTTTAAATTATATTATAATGGAGCTAATTTATTGAAATACAAGCCAAATATAAAAAGTCGAGACAAGCTGTCTTATGTCTCTATTTAATTGTGTGAAGATTTTATTGGATTTTTAAACAATGTGACACTTGAAATTGATGAAATAATAATTAAAATTTCATGATAATGTAGCACATAATATTTATAGGTACAAAAGACACTCTTTGATTTTAGATAATTCTAACCAAAATATTTCGAAAACTTAAATTAAAATAAGTATGTATACAAAAACAATTGTAATAAAAAAACACAAATTTGTATTAAAGATTGCGCGGTTTTATGTTTGGATATTTTTGCTATGGATCTTTTTAAATCTACTTTCAAAATAACTTTTTAATAAGTTTTTATTTGCTTATAACATTATTCAAAATTTTATTTTCTCAATTTTAGTTTACTAATTCTTGTAATAATCTTTTTTTTAATTTTTTTGTACGCAATTTTTGTGTATTTCTGTTATAAATTGTCGAAAAAGAAATGACATATTTTTATTGTATTTTTTTAAGGTTTTTCTTTTGCAAATTAAACTAAATTTTAAAGTAATTTGAAAATTTTTAATTAATTTGCAAATTTTAAAGCAATTAAATTGTTTAAATTTTTTGCAGGCCTTTTTCCTAGCGGGTTCATTAGCTCAAGATGGCTGAGCAGGCGAAAAAGCAGGACAACAAGGAGAAGGACAACAACAAGGATAAGGACAACTGCGAGGACACGACAACACAGTGTGCCGTGTTCGATCAGACGCCCGGATCGCAGCAGAAGAAGATCATTGTCGTGGTCAGAGATCAGTACACGGTGCAGCGTCTGATTGCGTTGATCTCCACACAGTTTGCCTATGAGAAGTTCGAGTTGCTGCTGCAGCCACATGGCAACAAGGATCTGGTAAGGATCATCATTCAATTAACTTGAACTCTAACTAATTAAGTTGCCTCTTTCTTAGGTTCATTTAAATGCGCTGAATGCGGATCAGTTGCTCTACGATGTGTCCGGGTTCGAGCGTCGACTTAAGAACAATCTTGTCCTGTTGCCGTCGGGCTCCTGGGATGGCAATGTGACCAAGCGCTATGAGCTGCCCATAAAGAAGTCAACGGTTAAGAAGGCGGCAGCAGGAGGAGGAGACACAACAACCAGCGAGGGCGTCGAAAAGGAGAAAAAGAAGAAAACAACAACGACAACAACAACTGGAGGCGAAAAGAAGAAAAAGTCCGCCACTAAAAGCAAGACAAGCTCAAGCTCCAGTTCAGCGTCTCCAACTGGCAAGGAGACGGAGGAGACAGAGTCCACAACGCCTGTCAAGAAGAGCAGCAAGTTGAAAGCAAAGCCCAGCGAGATTAGCTTGATGCCAAACACAACAACGACAACAGCAACAACGGAACAGTTGCCGGAGGTGGCTGCGATGCCATCACTTCCATCAGCAGCAGAGATGCCCCTCGATGAGTTGCCCAACATTGACATAGGCGAGGAGCAGTCGCTGCCATTGCCCCACGAACTGTTCAACATTAGTCCCGTCTCGGACATTGAGCCGCTTTCCGACGATGATTTGGCTTTGGGCGCCTCGGCAAGTCCCACCATGATGGGACCGCCCTATGAATTCGGCAATGCGGGGCCCACCGAGAGCGATCTGTTGGCAGCCACTGTGGAGGCCAACTCCGATAAGACCGAAGACGAAGCACGTCAAGATTTGCAGTTTTCGAATTTCTTTGGACGCAAATACGGCGGGGATGGAGAAGTGCCCGCCTGGCAGCGTGGCAATGGAAACAGCAGCAACAAAGCTGTAACCGAAACCGAAAAGGAGACGACGGCCCAATCGCCGCGCAACTATGTGGGATTGGTTAACCAGGCCATGACCTGTTATCTGAACAGTCTGCTCCAGGCGCTGTTCATGACGCCCGAGTTCCGCAATGCCCTGTATCGCTGGGAGTTTGACAATGACAACGAGGCCAAGAATATACCCTATCAATTGCAAAAACTCTTCTTGAATCTGCAAACATCGTCCAAGTCGTCCGTGGAGACGACAGATTTGACGCGCAGCTTTGGCTGGGACTCGACTGAGGCCTGGCAGCAGCATGACATCCAGGAGCTGTGTCGCGTCATGTTTGATGCGCTGGAGCACAAGTTTAAGAACACCAAGCAGGCCAACTTGATATCCACTCTGTACGAGGGCAAAATGAACGATTATGTCAAGTGCTTGGAGTGCAACACGGAGAAGACGCGCGAGGATACGTTCCTGGACATACCACTGCCAGTGCGTCCGTTTGGCAGCAGCTCCGCCTACGGCAGCATCGAGGAGGCACTGCGCGCCTTCGTCCAGCCGGAGACGCTCGACGGCAACAATCAGTATCTGTGCGAGAAGTGCAAGAAGAAGTGCGACGCCCACAAGGGACTGCACTTCAAGTCCTTCCCCTACATTCTCACTCTGCACCTGAAGCGCTTCGACTTTGACTATCAGACGATGCATCGCATCAAGCTCAACGACAGGTAACACCTTTTAGCAGCGATTAAAACCCTTACCGAAACCCTAACCGTAACCTATAACCGGTAAAAACCGATGGCAATTTAGAACCGTAACTGAAACCGTAACCGAAAAAAAAAAATTTCAGTTGACCGAAACCTTTAAATCGAAACTGTAAACGGAAATAACCGTTTAGTAACCGTTTCATTTGGAAGGGTTAATTTTTCATACATCCAAATTTATTTTTTATTGTTATTTTAAAAATTGCAAATAAGAGTTATGGTGTAACTTTTAAAAACAATTTTATTTTTTTATTTTATTTTAAATTTTTATTATAAAAATTCAAAAAACAAGTTAAAAATAATTTAAAACGATTGATTTTTTCCGACTCATAAGTCTTGTTTGCGATCTCTGATATTTTTTGTTATTAGTTTTGAATTTTATTTTTGATGCTTAATTTTTTATTTAGATTTTTGATTTTAATTTTCTTTTGTTTAATTTTGAATTTTTACTTGTGATATTCATGATCAAATTTTCATAGCACTGAATAAGCGCAAATAAAATAAATTTGTTAAATCAAATATTAAAATTGTTGTAACTAAACTACATCAAACTGAAGAATATGTAAAATTAATGTGTGAATGATACATTAAGAAAGTAATGCCTTTTGAATCATTATTATTATTATACTATTAATAAAATTATATTTTTGCAAAGAAATTTTTTTTTTGTGAACCGAAACCATACCGGTATTTTAAAACCGAAACTTTCAAAAACCGGTTCACCGTTACGGAACCTTTATTCAAAGATTTTGCGCAACCGATAACCGACAACCTAAATGCGAACATAATCTCAACCGTAACCGAAACCGATATTCGTTTAGGTTTTAATCCCTGCTTTCTAGATATTTCTTGACAAGATTCAACTAATTTCCATTTACTTTCTCCATAGAGTGACCTTCCCGCAGCGTCTCAATCTGAACAGCTTTGTGAATCGCACGCCCGCCCACTGTGCCGAGTATCAGCTGAATGGGAATAGCAACAATGTGGACGACTGCAGCACTGCGGACAGCGGATCCGCCATGGAGGAGGACAACCTGAGCAGCGGCGTCGGCACCACGGCCAGTTCCAGCCAGCACGAGAACGATCTGAATGACGAGGACGAGGGCATCGACATGAGCAGCAGCACGACGGGCGGCAAGAGCGGCAACATGGACCAGCGACTGAAGCAGGAGCCGGGTCCATATCTCTACGAGCTATTTGCCATCATGATTCACTCGGGCAGCGCGTCGGGCGGACATTACTATGCCTACATCAAGGAGTTCGAGAACAACGATTGGTTCTGCTTCAACGATCAGAATGTGTCCTCTGTAAGTGAATTCTTTTCAAAAGTAGCCAAAAGTTCTTTAAAATATCGATAAATCGTGTTTTTCGAGGTCGATTTTTAACTCGATAATTTTCTTAACTATCAATCGAGTTAAGGAAATCGATTTTCATGATAAATCGACAGTTCACTGGAGCTTATTTATTGTAGTTCATTATATCTGAAGTTGATTAAATTCTAAAACTTAAGATTCAAAATTTTGAATTTTCGAAAATTTTAAAGGTATGAAAGTTCTTGTAATTTCTGAAGATAGCCTAACCAAACTTGCAGATTGAGTACTTAATCTTGCCTTATACATTCTGACTAAATTTGGTTGAAATCGGACTACTATATCATATAGCTGTCATACGAATCAAATTTAAAAAACTTAAAACCGCAGAATTTTTGTCTTTCACTGAAAAATACATCTTTTTTATCGAAGTTTTTTAATCAATAATAGCGGTTTTTCTTCGTTAAAAAAATAAAACTAATTCTATCCTTAAGAGTTTTATTTTTCCCAGGATGAAATGCGAGTTTTTGAGCTCGAAAAATCACAAAAATTCGAGTTTTTCAACTAAAAATCGCTAGCATTTGAAAAACTCAAAATTTTATGAAAGAAGACTCAGTTACCTTCAATTTGAGTGCTTGTTTTACCAAATCGGTCAATCGGAGTTCGAAATATATTCAAAAACATCGGAATAACTCTGAAAATGGAAGAAACAAATTCGAAAATAATGAAAAAAAATTTAAGAAATAGAATTTTTGTAAAGTTTAGAAAATCATACTGAGATATAAGACGCCACAAATGTTTTTTGATTTAGTAAACTAGTGTTATTAATCCCGTTTCCCACCTGCCCCTCACCAGATCACCCAGGAGGACATCCAGCGCTCCTTTGGCGGACCCAACGGCAGCTACTACTCGAGTGCCTACACGTCCAGCACGAATGCGTACATGCTGATGTACCGCCAGGTGGACGCCAAGAGGAACGAGCACACGGCCAAGTCCAGTGACTTTCCGGAGCACATCAAGACGCTGCTGCCGAAGCTGCACGCGGAGGAGGAGACCCGCGGCACGCGTCTGGGCAGGCACATCACGGTGACGGATCTGGCGCTGCCGGACCTGTACAAGCCGCGTGTTTACTTCTACAATCCCACGCTCAAGAAGCTGAAGATGACGCGCGTCTACATCTCGAACAGCTTCGATGTCAATCTCGTGCTGATGTCCGCCTACAAAATGCTGAACGTGGAACAGTTTGCTCCTTTGGAGCGTTGTCGCCTCGTGGCCTATGACTCGACCATCGATACGATCCTGCAATCGCTGGAGAGCTACACGGATCCCGCCTTGACGGAGCTGCGCTCGGCGCACAATTGTAATCTGGACTTTTTGCTGGAGTATCGCGCGGAGGATCAGGAGTTTGAGAATTATGCCAGCGATGGCACCACGTGGTATGTGTTTACCGTAGATCTCTCGACCATGGCCATGGACGGTCCCTTCCTGGTCTATTCGGCAGCCCGCAAACCCAACGACGTACTGCGTCATTCGATTGCCACACGGCTGCACATCAACGAGCAGCAGTTCCTGCTGGCCACCATTTATGGACGGAGTCCACAGGCGTTTGTCGCCTACGATGCTCAGCCCACGCCGGAGGCGGAGGCGCGACTCCAGGAATTGGCCATCTCGCAATTCAAATATATCACATACTTTTACCTGGAGGTGCCTAACACGGATCCCAGCACACTGGAGCAGCTGGGCGTGCCCAGCTGTCAGCCCATTGCAGCTGCTCCAGAGCCGCTGCCTTTGACAAATGGATGCGCTGGCGGAGATGTCGTTGATGCAGCCATGATGAATGGCATCCATTCAGCGGGAGCAGGAGCAGGTGCATCAATGGAGAATGGCCACATTGACTGTGATTGGCGTCGCTATAAACGGGAACAGCGGGAACGGGATCAGGGTGATCCTCTAGTGCCGCTCGCCACGCCCGGCCACGAGTCCAACTCGGAGGACAGCAGCCTGAGTGACGGCGATCGCACTCTGGTGGAGAACATCGAGAACAGCCTGCAGCATCGTGGCGGCGGCGACAGTCAGGTGAGCTCCACCAGCCACTCGCCGCAGCTGTCGAGTCCGGAGGACGAGGCCGCCTCCCACGATGCCATGATGCGGGTGCACGCCTACTGCAACGGCAGCGGCAGTGGCATCTACGAGACGGGCGACGAGGCGGGCGACACCACTTCACTGCCCCCCAGCACAACGACACACTTTTTCCATGCCATCAAGATTGAGCGAGTGGATGCGGCGACGACCACCTCCTCCTCCAGTGGACACCAGTCCGACGAGGAGTCGGCGCAGCTGCGCAAACCAACGACAGCCTACAAACTTATGGTGAGTTTAGTTTTTACAAATATATTCATTTCATTTCATTAGCATTGAAAAAGTATTGCTAATGAAGTCATTTTGATTGAAAAAGTAATGCTTATGAATATGATATTTAATTAGCATTTAAAAAAGTAGTGCTAATGAAGAGTACATTTCATTTGGATTGAAAAAAGGAGGCCTAATGAAAATTACATTTCAATAACATTGAAAAAAGTAGTGCTAATAAAAATTACATTTCATTATCCTTAAAAAAAAATTGTACTTATGAAAATGACATTACATTGGGATTAAAAAAAGTAGTCCCAATGAAAATTACTTTTCATTAGCATTGAGAAAAGTAGGGCTAGTGAAAATGACATTACATTAATTAAAATAATGCTAATGAAAATGATATTTCGTTAGCATTAAAAGAAGGAGTGCTAATGAAAAGTACATTTCATTAGCATTGAAAAAATTAGGGCAAATTAAAATGACACTTCATTAGCATTGAATAAAATAGTGCAAATGAAAATGAAATTACATTATGATTGAAAAAGAAGTGATAATGAAAATGACATTTCATTAGCATTGACAAAATTAGTGCTAATGAAAATACATTCCATTATCATTGAAAAAAGATGTGCTAATGAAAATGACATTACATTAGGATTGAAAAAAGTAATACAAATGAAAATGACATTTCATTAGCATTGAAAACATATGAAAATGATATTTTATTAGCATTGAAAAAAGTAGTGCCAATGAAAATGACATTTCATTATTTTTAAGAATTATCACCAATTTAACGTCTTAAATATTTATTAATATATGAATTATTAAATCGACAATTCCAGGTGAGATCGCTGATGCGAATGGGCGACTTTAAGCGTCACATTGAGCAGCTGATCCGCGTGCCGGGCGACTACTTCCGGCTGCACGAGCTGAACCGGAAGCATGAGAATACCTTGGCCAGCAGTCAGAACAACAATTCGATCGTCTATTTCAATGAGGGCGAAACTCTGACCGTGGAACTCGGCAAGACTCTGCAGCCGGACGAGCACAAGGCCAAGATCTACTTTTTGCGTCTGGCCGATCTGGACAATGAGACCGCCAAGCTGCCGTGCGTGTGCGAATGGGTTTACAATTCGAGCACGACGACGGAGCAGGCGAAACGGGAGCTGGTCGCCAAGTTGCATCGCATCGATGCCAAGTACGAATCCCTCAACGTGGACAATTGTCGCATCTGGCTGAAAGGCGGTCGCAGTCCCATCAAAATACTCGACAACGAGGACACACTGTACTGCGACATGCGTTCCACAATAACCGCCGAGGTGAGCAGGAGACAAACAAATCTCTGGAGAGGATTTATCAGTAATCTCTCTCTTATGTTACAGTTTATACTGCAAGAGTGCGCGGAGGGCGTCGAGGCACAGCCCAAGGAGGATTCATTAACCATATTCGTGCGTCGCTGGTGTCCACACAAATGGGAGTTTGGCAAATTCCAGGAGATCACCATGGACAGTAAGTGTAGAGGAAAATTTAAGTGTTATCAATATTTAATTCTTTTCAATTCCTGCAGAGGACAGCGAAATCAGACGCTCTATATCCCAAATCTGCGATATCACCGTCGACCGCTTGAGCTATGTCAAGGTAAGACGAAGCTAATCCTCTTCAAAAATATTTAAAATAATAATTAAAATACGCATTTAGAAGTAAGATGTTAAAAGTACAGTAAGCGTTCTTTATAAGCAAACTCTATACAAGCAACATTGTATTGTACCAACCTTTCTACTATATAAGCCACTTTTTTGATTCCAAAATTTCTGTATAAGCCACTACGGCTTTATATTTGAGTTTGACTTTCTACCGTAAAAATGGAGAAGTGCAGAATATCAATATCTCCAAGAAGGCAAGACACCAACAGAGATCAGCAGAAGCTACAACATCCATAAATCGACTTTATCGAGAATTAAAAATAATAAAGAAAATTTGGAAGAATTCGCCTTAAAAACATACGTAAATCAAAAAAACATCAAGCAAATGAAGCCAGATCTTGATGATGAACTATACGGATGGTTTATCAACGAAGGAAAGCAAATGAATTGCTTTCCAACTAGATGCTTAAAGTGAAATCATTGGAATTAAAAAGGTCACTAAATGAACGTTAACAATTTTCAGCCGGTGATGGCTGGCTTGATTAATTAAAAGAAGGACACGGTATAAGAATTTTGAATTTAACCTTTCAAACAGAGAAAAATCAGTTCTTAGCAGATAAATAAATAAAAATAATAACCTAAGCAACTTTCTTGAGTTAGTTTGTTGCTTCTTAGAACGCTTGCTGTATAGAATTTCTATATAAATTATAAATATTTCTTGAATTCTAAATTCTTTATTTCAATCAGCTTTTGCTTCTTTATCTACATATGTGAATTCCTAATCAGCTCTCCACTCTCTCTTCTCCCAGGTGAACAGCAATTTCCCCTACACGAGCATATCGGCAATTAGCGTTAATGACACCATGTCCTGGTTCTCAGTGCCGGCCACATTGGACATGTATCCACTGAGTTCAACGCAATGCGGCAACATGTATTTGTACAAGTAAGTAGGGCTTATCATCAGAGATTGATACCGATATATATATGGGTCTGTTTAATACCCTGCTGATCATGAACATAAATTCAAAACTAATCACTTACTGATTGCTTACAGAGATAAAACCGTGCCGGTGCGAGAGCTGACGGAGGAGGAGCGTCGCTCGCTGAACAACAAGGAGAAGGCGCGTCTCGATCGCTTGGGCTGCATTTCAACGACACGTTATTCGCAGCGACGCGAACGGGCGCTCAAAATCTACTTGGACTCGCCGGAGAAGCCGAGCAATGTGACCGCCTCAGCGCCAGTTGATGCACATGCAGCCGAGCATTAATTAAATATATAATACAATATATCATCAAAACAACAACTACACATTATCGTTGTTGTTCCCTCGCCACACACACACACTTATTTCAAACTAAACACTATGATTAAATCCTCCTCAAAGTCCGAACTGTCAATGCAAATGTCACAAGCCAACAACTTCATTACTTCCTGGTCCGATTTCCCCATTTTGTTCACTTCATAATCTAATATTGTAATTTTATTTTTGTTGTTTCATTTGTTGGCATCGGCAGAGGGGGAGGAGGAGGATTAGGAGCAGGAGGAGGGTGTCCTAGCAACAACAACGATAACTAAACAAAATTATGATTCTTGCTACTTTTTGAGACTGTGTACAATTTTAATGACATGCAAGAGAAATTCAAAAATATAAATGCATAAAAACATAATGTGAAAATACTTAAATTAAATACATAAAAAAACAAAAGCAAAACAAACAAAATAAAAGAAAATCATTTGTATTGGAATTGAAACATTGTTATTTCTGTTCGGAAATCGAAAGATCATTTTGTTTTTTTTTATAAAATGTTAATTTTATTTTTAATACCTACTACGCGCGGGTTTTTAACGTTTTTGTTTCTTTTGAATTACAAGTTTGTTTTAAAGATCGTTTAAAAATTCTTACAATTCTCACACAAGTTTCTCGATTCGTTGTGATTTGACAAAGAAAATCATTAATCATATTTACGCATTTAATAAAAGGAGGGCAAAAATAATAATTGTAGTTAAATCCATTACGGAATGCACTTGCAATCGATTTATCTCTCGTATATATAGATAAATCTTATATAGAGGTATATCTTATATATAGATAAATCTTGCAAGCTCAACGCAATTTCTTTTTATATGTTAGTTATCTTAAAAAGTTCTTGGAACGAAATCGAGTTGTCAAATTGTTGTTCTTTCTTCCTTTTTTTACTATATAGTAAAAAGTTGATGGAGGCGGCAGCAGTAGGCAGCGCTGTTGTTCACATTGTTGTTGCTTTAAGGGGGCGTGGTTTGATTTCTTTTTTTTTGTTATTTATTTTCTTAATTTTTGTTGTTGTTGTGGGGGAATACCCATGGCTCTTTTGTCCTATGCCTTGGTCTCAACGGCCGGCGCCGATTCCACTTTTGTTGATGTCGCTGCCGCAGGAGCAGCGCCCGCCGGAGCAGCCTTCTTGCCCTTGCCCTTACCCTTGACGGGTCCCAAAGGCTGCGCAACCAGTTCCTGCAAGAGAGAGCAATTGTAAGTCAGCAAGCTGGCGAGGATTACACAATATGATTGGGTCTCACCTTCAGTTCAGCTTGCGCAATGCTGTGCTCGCTCACATAGCTGTCCACGTCGAAGGGAATGCCCGTAACGAGATTGACGCCGTTGGGCATGAGCAGGACCGTGTGCTTGAACTGCGCCACAAGCTCAGCTGCAAACAAAGGAGCAGAAAATTTACATGAGTAAAAATAAAGATCAAATTAAAAAAAAAATTAGGAACAAAATAAAATGCAATTAAATGCACATTAATATTTAAAGCTTAAAGTCAAATACGTTGATCAAAATAATAAAGGAAACGTTAATTTTTTTTGTATTTTTAAAAATCCGTAAGATTTTTTTAGTCTCATATTTTTTCCAATTACCTATTTATTTATTTAAAAAGAAAACATTGCTGTCTCTAATTAATTCATAAATACAATAAATACAGTAGATATTTTTATTATTATTAATTAAGCAATGTTTCAATGTATTATTTTAATTTTTTTTAAATGTCAAAATGACTCTTATTTTTTCATCACTGTAAATGCAGTCAGAAAATATACATTTAAAAAAATAAATTCGATATTCAATTAACAAATTATTAAATAATCTACAATTTTAAGTATATCGATTTTATACTATCATTTTATAATATTTCTAATAAACAAGAGACTATTCCTGATGATATTGTGGCAATGACATGTTCAGACCGAGGCCATGGAACTAGTGGCAACCGCTGAAGACGCCAAAGCCTTTGGAGCTTTGATCTAGCAAAATGTCTGGCCGTAGTTGGCACTCAAAGAATTGACACCAAATCCGGAATTAAGTTTTGCATATAAAGGTATAAGGACAAGGACTTACAGGGCTTCTCGTAGAGCACTTGGAAGGGCTCAATCATCTTGTGGGAGACGCACTCGACGACGCCCATGCGCGCCTTGGTCTCCTCCTCGAAGCTGCGGATGTTGAAGGGCATGTTGCCGTACTTGGTTTTCACCTCGGCGAGCAGAGCACGCGATGCCTTCAGCTTAAGCATATAGTTCTCATCCGACTTCTTGTAAATTGATACCTTTGTGTCCTTCTCCCGTCCCTGAAATGGAAGCATATATTGTATTAGCAAATGGATGCAGACAAATCTCTATCAAAGTGGAATCTTTGATGCGTTCTCAGATCTCATAATCTTGCAATCTTCGGTCCAAACAAGAGCGCAACTCCAAAGCTGACATGTGCCGAGTTTTTTTGAAAAGAAAACTCGCCAAGCGCACAAGACGCTTTCAAGCCAAACTCCTTCGTCTTGCCCATTGCCCAGATCCTCAAGCGCGTGTTTTTTTAATCATTGAACAAGTTGGAAGTAGATGAAATCAGAGCAGGATAAAAGGATGCTTACCACGCCCTCGCCACTGCTGACAATGACATCGATGGCATAAACCTCGTGAGTCTCAAAGTTGCACTTCTCGTGCTCCTTGCGCTGTGCTTCGCTCGGATTCTGTATGATCGTCTTCTCGCCATCGATCTTGAACTGCTTCAGCTCGTGACTCAGCATTCCCTCGATGGGCTTGCACTTGAACGACTCGCTGATCTGTTGCACGGCATCGGTGATTAAATAATTCTACAATTTGAAATTGAAATGAAGAAAATATTAAATAATTTTAAATTTTAAGTTGTTGTTTTTATGTTCTAATCGGTGTTTGATATAAAAATATGCATTTTATTTAATTAACAATATTTTTGTGCCTTGAAAAATTGTAATATTCAATGTTGTGACGAACGATACTAAAGATTATTGTTTACATGTTCTTTAAAAAAAAAGTTTGGCTTTCAATAAATTGCGCAAAAAATTTCGATTCTTCTTAACTAATTAAAGAAAGTCTAATCGCATGTCAATTTGTTTTAAAATCATAACGCATAGGTAAAATTTAGTATCGTTCGTCACAAAGTTTAATATCAGACTTTTTGAGGCATGGAAATGTTTATGTCACTAGAAACCTTATAAACTTAAGCTAGAATTGTGTGCAATTGTAAAGACCAAACATTTCTGGGTATTAAACTCGTTTAGTTCACGAAATTGCCGCAATTGATCTCCGCAGGTGTTGAGCTGTGCTGTGCCAGGTAATTGAGGGCAACAGACAATCCGTTGCCTGCAGCACCTGGGTTAACTATTTATACGCTAGTGACGAAAGCAGCACGAAGGAAAGGAAGAATGGAAAATTTGCTACAACTGTCCGATCAGATCGATTTCCATTCAGTTAAATTTATCAACTAAATTATATATAAACAGATAAATCAATTCCGATCCCTACTATTTATTCCAGATGATACTGTGGCAATGGCATGTTCAGACCGAGGCCATGGAACTAGTGGCAACCGCTGAAGACGCCAAAGCCTTTGGAGCTTTGATCTAGCAAAATGTCTGGCCGTAGTTGGCACTCAAAGAGTTGACACCAAATCCGGAATTAAGTCTTGCAGACTGGGAACAGTGTTTGGTCATATCTACGTCTTATAAACTTAAGCTAGAATTGTGTGCAATTGCAAAGACCAAACATTTCTGGGTGTATTGAACTCGTTCAGTTCACGAAATTGCCGCAATTGATCTCCGCAGGTGTTGAGCTGTGCTGTGCCAGGTAATTTAGAGCAACAGACAATCCGTTTCCTGCAGCAGGAGAAGGATAATTGGGAACAAGACTTACGCTGGAACCGGACTTGAGGAGACGCAACGCCGCCTGGGCGGCCCAGTAGGCGGCGAGTATGACATCAGCCTGTCGTCCGCTTATTTTCTGACCCGCAGCTGCATCCACAACAATTGTGTGCGCGGCGACGGCAATGAAGCCATCAATGTGCGCGCCCAGATCACTATATGACAGAAAGAGAGGAGAGGAGACAGAAAGAGAGAGCAGTTAGTGAAATGTGCAAGGTAAACAAGGTAACAAAGTAAACAGCAACTGTTCTCAGTACTCTGTCAAGATAAGAATGCAGACTGGGAACAGTTTATGTGAATACGTAGTCGCACTGAGAAAAGTTTCTGTGAAAGTCCAGCAACTGTTCTTAGTACTCTTTCAAGATAATAATTTAGACTGGGAACAGTTTACAGCTGGTATAATTACAATGACTTGAAATGTACTTACATTTTAACCACATCGCCAGCTTTGAGCGTGTAATCCGCATCATTTTTAGCTGGCGAAAAGTGGCAGACACAATTGTTGACCGACAGACATGTCGGAAATGCGATGCCCTTCTTCAAATCCTTTTCCTTTTTGTATACCTGTGGGAGGAAGAGAGATGACAGCTCATTAAACGATTTATCAAAATGAATATTAACATTTGGCAGTTTGCCAAAAAACCATGATGTATTTATTGACAATATGACATAAGCCAAGAAACTGTTCTCAGTAACAGTGTTGTCGGAACAGATAATTTACAGTAAAATTTGGCTTTTTCAAAATGCTCCAAGGCAGGCAGCGATATCTCTAGATTTTTTTGTTCTTTTGACTTGTCAAAAATACGCAAGACTGGCAGCACCTTCATGGTGCATTCATTAACAAGGTTACGCGTATATTCCCTGCAACTATTCTTAGTATGGGAACAGTTTTTGGGAATATTTAGTTACCTTTTTAATGAATACACCATGAAGTGTTGTTTATATGTATGTCATCTTGTCAATAAACACATCCTTGGCCAAAAATGTCCTCAGATCTCATAATCTATTGATCTTTGGGCCACAAACACGCACACACACACAACCAAACACACACACGCTGCAAGCGAGGCGCCAAGGCGCGCACGTGGAGAATACGCGCACGCAGAGGAAGCACGCGGTGAAGCAGCGCTGCCAGCGCCTGCAGCGTCCGTTACAGTTATGTGGTGCACACGCTGTGATCCTCAAGTTTGTAAGGTTTTAATCAGTGGACTTGTTTCAACTTGTATTTTTTTTATTGATAAAATAAGGCAAAACTCACTTTGCTGGTTTCTTCAGTCAGCAGATTGTCGCTCTTGGTGCAAATCTCTCGCACAGAGGCGTCCACAACGCAGAGTCCAATCAACGTTTTCAGTGTTTCTAAAATTAAACGCCAAGGAAAAAAGAAATTAGAAATCAAGTTATTTCCAACTTTTGGCAGAAACGCGTGGCATTTTAAATGCCACACATAAGCATGTTAAATTACTTGAACTGTTTAAACTGCAGTTAACTAGTTGAAATTAGTTATAGTTTAATTACTTGCAATATTTCATGTCATAAAATTAATATGAAGCACCTGAAAAGTTTGAGGTTATGCACGCTATTGCTCTCACTTTATACCGCATACACCGCCACGCGGCGACTTCGCAGCCAAAGACAGCGACGTCAGCGTCAACGTCAACGCCGACGTCTTCTCGTTGGCTCCATTGTTGTCGGCTCTGGCTGCGCTACGTCGACACAAGCGCAACGCAGAATGAAAAACTTCCACATTTCACTTTCACTTTGCAGGGCTTTTATTACACAAATTCCATCAATTACTTACTGTTTACAATTTCGCCAGCCAATTTGTATTTGGTAACAACCAAATCCTCAGCAATTGTCTTCTCGGGCTCCTTTTCTACGTCTGCCATTTTTAAAATGAAACAAAAAACGAGCTGCTAAATGACGAAATGATGTTTTGAGTGTGCGATATTGCCAGATAGCTGGCCACATTGACAAAGTGACCCATTTTTGGCATTTTAAGTTACCATAACTTTGCATAGTCTGGCAACGCTACTTGAAAGAATCATATCGTTTACTATCGAATGATTAAATGTAGCGCTTGTGTGTACGGTATTACCATTAAGAAAATGACCTATAGATTTTATTAGCTATAATTTTTTTTGCTTATTGGAATTACAAAATTAGCTTGAATAATATGTTTTTTGGTATTTAGGGTTACCATAACCACCACAATCATAAGGAAATTTAATAGTCTGGCAGCACAATATAAGGGCAATATATCGCTTGCAGTTTATCGAGTGGCCATCAGAATGAGCATAAACAAACCGCAGTAAAATATTATTTTTAAAACTAACTTATTTTGCTAATATCGCTGATGATGTAACTAAGACGAATTAACAAATAACGGCGAGCGTGAAAGCGTTGCGTGGCAATAATTAAGTAAAGTAAAAAGGAAGAAAGAAAAAAGTAACCCAACGGGAACTGTGATAAACACACACATACAAACAAACAAACGCACATACAAAGTAATTAACAAACAGACGGAAATAATGGTCGGTGATAAGCAAACAGCAAGTGGACACAGCCTTATCAGTATCAACAGCAATAGTAATAATGAGACGCAGACAGCAGCAAATGCAAATGGCTCTCCCCCGCCTCCTCCAGCGCGTAAATCATCCACAACAAAGTCGCCGCCGCAGGAATTGCGAATTCTCTGCTTCGATTTGACTTCCTACAATCGAACAACGCAGTTTTTATTGAGCTGTGCCGGCGTCTTTATACTCTACATCATCTATGGCTATCTGCAGGAGCTGATCTTCACGGTGGAGGGATTTAAGCCCTACGGTTGGTTTCTCACACTCGTCCAGTTTGGTTACTACATTCTCTTTGGTTTGCTGGAGCGGCGTCTGGAGGCGTTCAGCACAAATGGCGGCAGATTGTGGAGTGTGGAGCCGGCGCCACGTTGCATACCGTTGAGCACGTATTTTGTGCTCGCCGCTCTCACACTGGGCACAATGGGATTGTCCAACTCAAGTCTGGGATATCTTAATTATCCCACACAGGTGGGTTTCATGTTATGGGCTATCGGCTATCGAATATGGTTCAAAAATATTTAATGCCGGGTTCACACTACGTCACAGATGAAGCTGTGACGATCTGTGACGCAGTATGAACCCGGCATAATAAAAAATATTTATTTTCTTGTCGAATTATCGATACTTAAAATTTAAAATAAAACGTTCGCAGGTGATCTTCAAGTGCTGCAAGCTGATCCCAGTGCTTGTGGGCAGCATCCTCATCCAAGGCAAACGCTATGGACCCCTTGACTTTGCCGCCGCCCTGGCCATGTGCATCGGACTGGCCTGGTTTACACTCGCCGACTCACAGATGACGCCCAACTTTAATCCCCTGGGCGTGGCCATGATATCGGGCGCACTGCTCTGCGACGCCGCCATTGGCAATGTCCAGGAGAAGGCCATGAGGGAGCACAAGGCGCCCAGCAGCGAGGTTGTCTTCTATTCCTATGGACTGGGATTTGTCTATCTCTTTGTGATTATGCTGCTCACCGGCAATTTCTTTAGTGGATTCGCCTTTTGTCTGGCACATCCCATGGAGACCTTTGGTTATGGCTTCCTCTTCAGTCTCTCCGGCTACTTGGGCATACAATTTGTGCTGGCCTTGGTCCGGAGCAGCGGTGCTCCATTGGCTGCCACGGTGACCACCGCCCGCAAGGCCGTGACCATCGCCTTCTCCTTCCTGCTGTTCAGCAAACCCTTCACCGTGCAGTAAGTACAAGATTATGCTCCTTTTTAATGCGGGAATGAACAATTTAAATTTGTTGTCTTGCAGATATGTTTGGTCTGGCTTAATTGTTGTGCTGGGCATTTACCTCAATGTCTACAGCAAGAAGAACAAATTGACGTTTGCGGATTTGCAGCACAGACTCAAGCAATTCAGTGCGCGAATTTCCCGTTCTCCGAGTCGCAAATTTCTTATTGAGGTCTAAGCATGCTGTGTACCAAATGAACTCCTTAATTTTTAACTTGTAGTCGAATTAAAAATAGTATATATTTTATAATAAACACATGTACTATACTTAAGTATCAAATAAATTTTTATTTAAAAATATCAACTTAACAATTTGTATCGAAATTTTATTTTTATCTGTCCATGTCGAGCTCCATGACGCGTTTGAAGAGATCCTGCCGCTCCTTGGCCGACGCCGTTTGGCCCATCATGCGATCCAAAAACTGTCGCTGATGCTTGATAATAAACTTGTTGCACTGTATCACAGTGGCGCCCACATACAGAGTGCGAAACTTGGCACGCACGTCTCCAATCTGTTGAATTTATCGATATAAATATCAAATGTAAACAAATTCCATTTGCATGTGATAAAATAACTCACAAGTGTTATTAGCGGCAATATGCTGGTTACATAGCGTTGCCCGCGATGCAGGCAGCGTATAACTGCAATTTTGGTGCGCTCATTGCAGTATTTCACACGGAAACCATGCTCCAAAACGCCCAGTCCATAAACTCCGTAATATTTCTCCACATTCTGCAGCAGACACTTGGACAACGTGTGGTCGCTCAAGCGCAGCGCTTGCATCGGCTTTTCTGGCACAATTTGCACGGCAATGTAACTGACATTAAAGATAATGAGATATAAATATAAATTTTTGTCATAATTAATTCACATTTGTTTATTTTATTTACCGATTTTTAATGCGCACCATTGTAAACACATGCCAAGCGCTGCCAGACTGACAGTATATAAATTTCCCTTTGATTTTGTAAATGGCAACGCTACGAATTGATCGTGAACAGCGAATTGACCTTGAAAGCCGAGTGCAAATTTGTGAGAGTGCGAATAACGGCGTGAGCGAGAGAGAGAGAGAGCGGGTAAAAGAAATTTGCGCGCGAGCAAATTGAGCGATTTGAATGTTTGTTTTATTTAAGTCGCACTTTAGTTCTTGTGCGACGGCTGCAGGTAGCGGAACACTCCCTGTGAGTGTTGTTGTTTTTTCTCAATTAAAAACAGTTGTTTTTACAATGTCAAATAAAGTGCATATTTTTGTTGATTAATTATGTTTATAATTATATGAATATGCTTTAAATAATGAAAGTAACAAGCGGTGTGAGATTATATAATTACTACTTTAGTCTCGCTGCAAGCACATACAGTATGCCAAGTAATAATTTTGACAGTGTGAAAAAAGTGCACATATATTTAATAGTTCAAAAAAATATATTTTCTTGGTTAAAATTTTTGGTTTTTTAATTGTTTAAAGATTTTGCAAAATGAATATTTTCTTAGTCAAACTAATTACTCAACATACTGTTTCTTACCTAAAATGTCCAGTTGCAGTGCGAGTTCCAGAACCGATTCATATAACCGCTAATACTTCACAAAGGGTGAGAAATCTTAACCGGTAAAACCGGTTACCGGTAATAAATGCCAAAAAGTCTGGAATTGTTCGTATACTTCTTATCAGTCAGTGTCGAGCAGTCGTCTAAATTGTTTGAATAACATGTCGGAGTCAAAGTGTGCGAATACTTGTGCCACCTACTTTGTGGGCGTGGACGTGGGCACGGGCAGTGCGAGGGCGGCTCTGGTCGCCACCGATGGGCGTGTCGAGAAGCAGGCGGTGGAGCCGATTAAGACCTGGACACCGGAGCCACATTACTACGAGCAATCCTCGACAGACATCTGGAGTGCAATCTGCAAGGTGGTCAAGGTAATCATCATCATCATCATGCCCCTCAATGAGATCTGTCTGCCTTTCTGATAACCTTTAATTTTTACTGAGTAGAAGACTGAGATTAGATTAACCTAGTTGCGGTTTTTAGCCCAGTATTTAAAGGGAAGAAAGGATTATAAGATTGTGATAATGTCAATAAGATAATTAAAAAATATAGTAACGTATAAATTTGAATAATAAAAAAAAGAAGATAGGGAAAATAGTAAGGGTAAAAACTAAACAGGCTTAAAAAAACAATAAGCCAAAATAGATTTTTTTAAATAATATTTTAAAATATTCTACCTGTCTTTTGATTTTCTTTTGCTATTTCAATAATTACTGCGAAAGGCGACTAGCAATATGTGGAGAAAGAATCAAAAATTCCTGATTATATATCTAAAAGCTTCTCTTCTACGACTTTTTCAAAAAATCACTAAAAACCCGCTAAAATTGACACCCCCACAGTATCGAAACAATACAAGCTACAGATATGTTCTATACGTCACTGGAAACGTATTTTAAAGGGCTCTTGGGCATACCTTAAAGCTTTTTTCTGAAGTACATAGGTAAAAGGCTATAGCTGAAATAAGGTTTTTTATTTCACATTTTGGCGATTTTAGTTTCCTTTTTGCTTGCAAGCCTTACAAAAATATGAAAAGAAACCAGAAATACATATAAAATTTTAAACCTCTTCAGGAAGGGTTTTCCTATCCTTTATCTTTTTAAATAGTATTTTTTATTTTTTTTAAAGGTGTGCTGGGCATCTAACAGTCGAGTATCTCTTAACTGTAGCTTTCTCACTTGTTTATTGATTTCAGCTTGTTACCGCCGATGTCAATGGGACGCAAGTGAAGGGCATTGGCTTCGATGCCACCTGCTCGCTGGTCATCCTCGGTGACAAAGGCGCCCCATTGACGGTGAGCAAGAGTGGCGTCGAGGAGCAGAATATCATTCTCTGGATGGATCATCGGGCTGAGCAGGAGACGGCCGAGATAAATGCCACCAAGCATCCGCTGCTGCAGTTCGTCGGTGGACAGGTGTCCCTGGAGATGGAGATACCCAAATTGTTGTGGCTAAAGCGGAATTTGCCCACAACATATGGACGCATCTGGCGGGCATTTGATCTGCCCGATTTCCTCACCTGGCGTGCCACAGAAACTGATACGCGCTCCCTCTGCTCCGTGGTCTGCAAGTGGAACTATGATGCAGCGGCTCATTGTTGGAATGAAGAGTATCTACGTGCCGCGAATCTGGAGGAGTTGACGCGGGAAAAGTGCTCGGCACTGGGCAGCGATGTCCAGCCACCGGGCAAACCGGTGGGCAAAGGTTTATCCCAGCGAGCTGCCTCCGAATTGGGACTGGAAATGGGCACCGTGGTCAGCACTTCTCTGATTGATGCACACGCTGGAGCTCTGGGCATGTTTGGCTGTCGAGGTGTTGATAAACAGGAGCCCCCTGTTGTCTTTGCTCGCATACTAAATCAACTCGTGGAAATCACCCAGATTCGGAAGATGAAGGTGTGCAAACTAAATCTTAATTTTTGACTGATCGTTCCTATGGCAGCTATATGATATAGTAGTCCGATTTCAATCAAATTTGGTCGGAATGTATGGAACCATCCCAAATGCATATTTCATCAGTTTGGTGCAGATACCTCAAACAACAAAAACATTTTTCATACTATAACTTGATTTTTGACTGATCGTTCCTATGGCAGCTATATGATATATTGGTCTGATTCAAATTTAAAAACAAACTTGATCTGCACCCGATATTAAGCAACCTACATACCAATTTTTAAGTCTCTAGCTCTTATTATCTCTGAGATCGTAGTATAAAAAAAAATTAGGGCGTATTTACACTAGTTGACAAGCTTGTCAATTTCATTTCAGTAATCTGTACTTTTTACCAAGTCAACACACTTTGGCTTAGAGTTGACCACCGTTTACACTAGAGTTGACTAAGTTGCCACATAAATGTTCAGCTTACTGAGCTGAAATTGACCAACTTGTCAACTAGTGTAAATGCACCCTAAAGAAACCAAATTTGAGATGGAAATAAACTGAAGCATTAATCTGTAAATTTCACTATAAGAAAAATATTCTCTTAAATTTAGAAATTGTAGTCTAATATTGATTGATATTTTTAGTTATTTTTCTTTTTAATTTTTGATGTTTCATCTTTTTTTTATTAATTTTTGAAACTTAGCTTAAGGAAAATCATGATAATATCCAGGGCAAAATGGCCTTGATTGCTGGCACTTCCACCTGCCACATGAGCATCACTCGGGAAGCCTGCTTTGCCCAGGGAATTTGGGGTCCCTACCAGGATGCCATCATACCGGGTTACTTTCTCAATGAAGGAGGTCAATCAATTGCTGGACATTTGCTGGATCATGTGCTCAAAACACATGAATCTTACGCGGAGTTGAAGCAGGAATTTGGCGAGGATAAGTAGGTGGCATCCAGCAGATTAGAATTGTATGTACCTGTATCTAAACTATTGTATCTCTTAGATACATTTATCAGCATCTTAACAAGCTGCTCCGCGAGCTGGCAAATCAACGTGATCATAGCGATGTCAACTTTCTGACGCAGGACATTCATGTGTGGCCGGACCTACATGGCAATCGATCTCCTGTCGCGGATCCCACGTTGCGAGGCATGGTAAATATGTGTATACAAATAAATATGTGTCTTATATATATCGTATTATATACTTTTTCCATATCCACAGATAACTGGAATCGACATGACGCGCGGCGTGGAATCTCTGGCCATTAAATATTTGGCTTTCACACAAGCCTTGGCTGTAAGTAATTTTATTTAGGAATATTTCGAATATTGTTTTTTGCGAATATTCAGAATATTTTATTTATTTATTCTGAATATTTTTTGTATTTTTTTATATAAAAAATATAAAAATAAAATCAAAGAATAAAATTTAAGGAAACCAAAAAAAGATGAATTAAATAAAGCATATTTTAGAAAATTCGATTAAGAAAAAATATTTGTGGTACAACAATTAAATAATTAAATGACAAAAACCAGAGGACAAAAATAAGAGAAAATCAATTAAATTATTAATTTAGAATTTGATAGAAATTACAAAGTAAAATATAGACGAGGAATAAAGTTTAAAAAAACCAAAAATAAAGATGAAATAAAAGAAAGCATTTTTTAAAAAAACTACAAATAGTATTTGCAGTAGAAAAAAAAATTTAATTAATCTTAATAAAAGTAGCTTTGATTTTTTCTGATTTTGTTTGAATTTTGCTATTCAAACGTAATTTACATTTTTATTTAATTGTGCAATATTTACATTTTAAGAGTTTATTCTAAGGAAATTAATTCCAATACAAAACGGAAAAGCTTGACAGCCTTATAATGTCTCTACTCAATCTTTAAAGAAAAAAGCCAATTAAAATTGTATTGCTTTTTTTTTTAACATAAAAGTAATAATTCATTTTAGAATGTAGTTATTTCTAAATGAATCGTAATACAGAAATTTTACTTTTCTTATTTTTGCCATAATATTGTTTGTGTTCCTAATTTTGCTCGCTTTTGTTTCCATATTTTGGATTTCTAAAAATTATTTTAGTGTCAATATTTCTTGATTTTAGAATGTAGTTAATTCTAAATAAATAGTAATACAAAAAAATTAACTTTTCTAATTTTTGCCATAATATTGTTAGTTTTTTTACGTTCATTTCGATACACTTTTATATGCATGCTTTGTTATTCTTTGTATTATTTTGTAGTAAATCAACCTCTTTTTTTAGTACGGCACTCGGCACATCATCGAGAATCTTTACGAGCACAAAAGAAGCGCTTTCCACACGCTTCTCTTTTGCGGCGGATTGGCCAAGAATCCGCTCTACGTGCAATGCCATGCGGACATTTGTAATCTGCCCGTCCTGATACCCGAAGAACAGGAAATGGTGCTCGTGGGCGCCGCTGCCTTGGGAGCAGCTGCCTCCGGCCACTACGACAGCCTGGAGGTGAGTCACGAGTCAAGTTTCAGCTTTACAAATTTATTAAAATCACAACTCCAATCTTTTAATCTCTTAGAGCGCCTCCAAGGCCATGGGCGGCAAAGGGCAGCTGTTGCAGCCAAATTGCATGACTCTGGAGCTGCACGATCGCAAGTACAGCGTGTTCCTAAAGCTGTTGGAGCATCAACGTCAGTACAGAGACATAATGCAGGGAAAGATTTGAATTATCAACACTGGGGGTCATTTTCTTTTGTATTTTTTACTTAAATCGATGCTTTTTTGGCGATAAATCGGTAGAAAGTTATCGATAATCATGAAATATCAGCCTCTATATTTGTATGCTGTTGATTTTAAAGAGTACCGAAAAATTGCATTTAAATAATTTACACAAATACATTTTTTTCTACTTAAATCGATGTTTTTCTTGGCAATAAATCGAGAGAAAGATATCGATAATTGTGAAAAGTCGTGAAATTTTAAGCTGTAAACGAAGCAAAGATTTTTATGGAGTGCTTAAAAATGCATTTAAGTAATATACATAAATAAAACCAAGAAAATCAAATAAATCGATAAGTTTGTCTTATTTAACCCATAAATTGACAATTCGATGTTTAAATTTCCATTTACAGCTCGACAACCTATTTTAAGTCACGCCTAAATATTAGCATAGATATGTCTCCTTCACAAAAATATTAAGTCATATTATCTTATATCGACATACGATCGATACTGATATTTACAAAATATGAACACCCCTAATGAACACGTTAAACGAATTTTATAAACTGTTAAACTGTCGAGTAATAATGAGACACTAATGAGACAGATATAGATAAAGAGTTACAGGTACAGCTGGTCTGATCTGATCTGACTTGACTTTGGCATTGGGATTCGGTTTATACACAAGTTGTCCACAATTAGGCAATAAATGCTGCTGCCCTCGATTCGATGTGGCTGCGACAAACGGGACACGTAAATTCAATTTTCTGGGCGCAATCCTCGCATAGGCAAACGTGTCCACAGGGCAGCAATATAATCTATGTATAAATGTAAAAGTAAATTAATGAGCTTTTGTAGTATTCATTAGTTAGCCTACCTCTTTGGGATTGGTGGAGCACACCACACAGAGTTGATCCTGTGACAAGGTGTGTGGTCTGCTTCTTGCACGTCTCTCCCGGCGCTCCGACTCCAAGCGATTCCTGATCTTGGCCTCTTCACGTTCCTGTTTCTTGCGCCGATAAACCTTGCGCACAATCAGACCAACCAAGACCATGGATATGCTGCTGCAGAGCACAATCTTGAAGCTAGAAGCAAAAATTGGCATTAATATCAGAGACGGGCCCAATTAACTACTTCTTAGATGCATTTTCCATTTCATTAGCATTAAAGAAAAGTAGTGCTAATGAAAATTACATTTCATAAGGAATAAAGTTGTATTAAATGAAAATGAAAAAAAGTTGTTTTAATGAAAATTACATTTCATTAGCATAAAAAAGTAGTGCTAATGAAAATGACATTTTATTAACATAGAAACAAGTATTGCTAATGAACATTTTATTAATTATAATTGAAAATTTAGAGTAATTAAAATTGTTCGGCGTTGAATGATAATGAAATCCCAATTTAATTAGCATTATAACTAAATTTTTGAAAGAATAAATTTTGAAAATTTGGTCATTTTCAATAATGTTATTAGTATTGAAAAGTTTAAAATTTAAAAATTGTTACAAATTTGAATATGATAAAAATACCAGAAAATGTTAAAAAATTTAAAAAATTATAGATATTTTGAAAATTGTTTAAAAATGCTAATTAATAATTTTAAAAACGATAAAAAAATGTTTAAAATGTTAAATTTAAAATGTTAACATTTGTAAAAACTGTTTCAGTTTTTAATCACAAATTGTTAAAATATTAGAAAATGTTTACATTTTTGAAAAATTTGAAAAGATTTAGAAAAATATAAATATTTGTAAACTTTTAATCATATTTCAATTTAATTGAATTTAAGACTGTGGATGCTAAGATGGTTATGGATACTAGATACTATTTCTTTGATATTTTTTTTTTGGTTCACTTACAGCATTGATGATTTGGCATCCTCGAAGCGTTTGATCAGCGTTGATTTGGTGGCCGTGGTGAGGAAGAGCGGTCCCTGCTTGGAGGGCTGCATGCGCAGTGTCTGTCCGTCCATTTCCAGCTCGCCAATGGCCGTGAGGAAGCTGCCGTCGCGCAGAACTTGCTCCGTGGTCTGCAGCCCCTTTTGCCGGACGCCCGTGAAGAAGCCAAAGATGTGATCGAAGAAGGACAATGTGGTGGACTCATAGTTGTCGTAGACCACGTCCACATCCAAGACAGCGGCGCTCATGGCGTCCACAATCTCAACGCCGCGATCGCCGTTGCGCAGCTCAAAGGGCATCTCATTGGCGCTCTCATGGATCAGTTTGCGCTGTTCCGCCCAGAAACCGGCAAAGGCGCGCATTACACGATGTTCGTGCAATTTGACGATCTGGAGCACGCCGCTGACACTGGGCACAAACGAACTGCGCAGTGGGACGCCAATGGGCGTCACTGTGCCGCGTATTACCGCATACGGTATTTTCTTGTCCTGTTGCCGTCCCACGATTGTCTTGAGCTCCTTATCAATATTAAATTGTGGCGCCTCCTGTCGACAAACAACAACAACAACAACATTGAAGTGTTATGAACATGTTTATGCATGCCTGCTTACCCGCAACACCCTTGCCGTGTTCTTGTAATGCACATACTCCCGCACACAGAGACCCAGTATTAGCAAATCCACACCAAGTGCCACAGATTCGTGTATAAAGTCCATTATATACAAGTAAAAATAATTTAAAATATTATTGTGAGTTATGTGTCGTGTGTGCCTGTGCGTTGAATAACCAAAAAATGCTGAATTAACATGTAAAAATACTGAGCTACCGATAGCTAAAATACCAAACAACAATTATTTGCTATCGACATCGATGCTTTTGCTGCACTTGCGAAAAGTATCGATTGCTAAAGCGCGCCATGTTTGAAAATTGGCCTGTTGCTGTACTTTTTATCGACATTCCGACTACGATAAAAAATGCCAAGTAAGTACCTTTGACTAGTATCGATTGTAATTGCGCGCACTTTTTAAATTCATACTTGTATTTAGCCGTATTAAAGTTTACTTTTGCTTAAAGAAACGCTATGCAAATATTAGTTATTTCTAAGTGCGCACACAATTTTTAAGTGCTTCCCATGTTTGTCAGACAATTACATCTTTCAATTGCCGTTAAGCTAAGAAAGAATGTTCAATGTTTTGTGTGTAAATATAAAGCATTCCAATCTTCTTTTTTTTGTTATTGTGGCTGTAATCTGACTTTCGCAAGATGTTGGGCACATAGATACACACGCACACACACACACAGATACATACTGATAGACAAGTTATTGATATAGAGACTTGCTCTCGTTCCGAGTGAAAGAGAGAGAGATAGAGAAGATAACTTTAACTATATTTGGGCTGTGATTCAAAACTTCCTCAAATTGTGATTCCCAGCCACGCTATCAATTCAGACAATTGAAGCACTTGACAGCAATTAGACGTGCTTCAAATTCTATTAGTGTAAAATTTTTGATTTATTGTTGTTGTTTTTGTTGTTGTTCTTAATATGATGATGTCCTTCGATAAGTTGCTTTGGAGCTTGGTGAGTTTTCGGGGAAAAACTAATTTAATCATCAGCATATTATTAATTAAAACTGTTTTCACAAATTAAAAACTGCACTCTTTTTATTTTGCTGAAATATAAAAACTCCACTTTCTTTACCGACTACCAAATATGCTATTAAAAAAAATATTGTAATGGTTCTGAAACTAGAGTTTTGGGTCAAATCACAAGTGCATTGGTGTCAATGTGATAAGAAAATGTTATCAAGTTCGGATAATAAGCTCTGATGCTGTTCAAGAAAGTTCTCCTGTTCTTTCTATAAGTGAAACTTGCATTAAACTTCTATTCATTACTTTGGTAAATTCAATAATTTTTTTATTCGCTTACTAAATAATTTAACTTGTATTTATTGTAAATGTTAACGAATAAGACTAATTTCAAAAATTTATAAATTTAATTTTTAAATATTTTGAATATTTAAAAAAATTTTATAACATTTCAAATATGATTTTATTATTTATCAATATTCTAATTGGTTTTTTTATTTAAGAAAATTAAGATTATTATAATTTTATATTTGATTTAAAAATTGAATTTAACTTTATTTGATAAGCGAAAAAGTAAATGCTAGAATATTTCAACGGGGATTTACAGTTTATTTTTAATATTATTACTTATATTTTTTTTTGGAACTTATAAATATTTTAATTATCATATTTTAATTTTATATTTTAAAAACTAATTTTCCTTTTGTAAATTAATGGAAATAGTATATGATAAAGTATTTAAAATTTAATTTGTAGTTTATTCTTTAATATTAAAACTACATTTTTCAAAATTGTTAAATATTTTAGATTTTTATATTTTTATTTTTTATTTCAAATTTAATTTTTAGTTTCTTTTTAATATTAAAACTAATTTTTTAAAATTGTTTAATATTTTAAATTGCTATGTTTTTATTATAAATTTCAAATAGGATTTTTAGTTTAATTTTTTATATTAAAACTAATTGTTCAAAATTGCTAAATATATTAAATTATTTTTATTTGCAATTTCAAATAGGATTTTTTGTTTATTTTTTTATATTTAAACTAACATATTCTTTAAATGTTGAAATATTTTAAATTCGAATATTTGTATCTCCCATAGCTCTTGCTCAATGCCATTACACTGAAAGAAACTGCGACGGTCACGACCCGCATCGTGCAGCCGCGTGAGACGAGCAGCTGCGAGGGCCGCCAGACTCCTGGTTCGATCTGCGAGTCCTGCGAGCTGCTGGCCACCTGTGTGCAGCACTCCAACGGCTGGGTCAACATTCCCGTGGAGTCGTGTGACGTGGCCAACGGATACTACTGCAACATCCGACTGGGCAGCTGTTCGAATGCAACGGGACCGTGTCATCCGTTCGGGATCGAGGGCAACTTTCAGTGCACGTCGCAGGGCATCTTTCCGGATCCGTACGATTGCCAGAAGTATCACATGTGCTACTTCCTGGACATTGTCCTCGTCGCCGCTGCCGTCGACTGTGGCAATGACAAGGCCTTCGATGCGAGGACTGGACAGTGTTCCATGACGCTGGAGAGCAGCGTTTGTACTCAGCCCCAATATCAGTGTCCCCATGTGGGCTACGTGGCTGCCTGGCCCACCAATCCCAACATCTTCTATGTCTGCAAGTCGACCGTCAATCAGAATGCCGAGGGAACTGTGGTCACCTATCCATCTCTGCATCGCTGCAACGATGGCGAAATCTTTGCCGATTTCGTCTGTCGTCCTGGCAACAATTCCCTGGTTATACCTTCGATAACGCCTCCCACCCAAGTGGATCCCAACGACAACGGGTTCACCATGATGCCCGTGAGATGCGAGCACGTCGGTCTCATGCCCGATGCCGACAACTGTCGCAAATACTTTTTCTGCAATGCCAAGAATGGCCAGTTGAGGCACGAGGAGTGTCCCCAGGGCACCTACTATGACCAAAGACAATCCGCCTGCGTGCGAGGATCATGCTGAAAAATTATATACAATATTTTCTAAAAAAAGCAATGAATTTTCTAAAACAACATTAATTTTGCCTGTTCATAATTCACATTGCGGCCTCCCTTTGTAATTTTAAAAGTAAAAAATAAAATTATTTTAAAGAAATATACAAACAAATTTTGGTTTTTTTTTTAACCTGTAAGACAGATTAGAATTTTCCATCAATCTTAAGCTTACAAAAAATAAAAGATGCATTTAAAATGCAACTCTTAAATACAAGTCACAGTTCAAATTTAAGTAAACTTTAATTTAGTAGATCAACCAAGATATTTTTTAACTAAAATTTAAATAAGTTTAGTTTTTTTTTCTCAGATTGACAGAATCGACAAGTGTTTTATGACAATTTACAATTACAATTACAATTTACAATTTATTACACCTGTTCCTTAAAAAATACGTAAAAGGGTAAAATGTATGTTAGAATATTGCGTATTTTTTGGTTTATATCGCTATTTATTATTATAAGCTATCATTCTACTTAATCGCAACAAGATCGGACAAATAGGACGGAAGTAATGGCTGATTTAAGCTTCAACCAATATAAGCGCCTTAAGGTATGCAATACATTTTTTTTTTAATTTTTTCAAATAAGTAACAAGTATTCTATTGTCTCATAATTAAAAAAAATGTTTTTCTGTTTAAAACATATACAGGCCTGTTCCGCTTTTCCCTTTTTACTTTTTAGCATTTAGTGATATGCACTTATTCACTTTGAATTTAGACTGTGTTTAAAAATAATAGTTTTTCCTTATCGGACTTAAACTCATCAACTGAAAGTGATATCAAGCCGCTGAATATCGCCGTATTGGTTTTAGAGCAGGTTAAGGATATTCAAGTCCGATAAATCTTATCGAAAGTAAAATTCGGAACAGGCCTGAATATATGTATTATAATAATTTCAATTAATATTGAATAATATTTGACACTTTGTCCAATTTTACCAATTTGCAGGTAAAATTTTCTAAAAAGCACGATAAAGTCATCTCAGCTATGAAGTTTAAAAATTGAAGCCTTCTAGGTAATGCCGTTTGGCCTTCACAAAAAGGGTTTAAATATTGATAAACTCAATCTTAAACTGAGTAAATTAAGTAAGTAATAGTTAGTAAAAGTTAAGTAATAGTCACTGCTTAAATCACAAATGTAAATTTAAGTAAACTTAAAAAAAAAACGGTGCAAAGTCAACATTTTAATTAATGTCTTAAAATGATTAGGTTTTAATTGACAGGCAATTCCTTCGGCAAAATATCGTCTGTTAATCATTAGCCACTATCTTTTAATTATGCGTCTTACATGGAGTGGCAAATGCTTATCTTGGCCTATTTAAGCGGCAGCTCTGAGCCTTCTCAGTCAAAAGAGTTTTGAGATGAAGTGTGTTGAGTTGTTGCTGCTGCTGTTGAGTTCCTCGATTGGTTGCCAGGCCAGTGTGCGAGTGCTGATGAACTGGAACTCCACCATCATGGGCATTGACTCCGCTGAGCTGGTGGCGAATCCTTGCCAGGATACGCGACTCGCTGGATTCATCTGTGTGGACTGCGAAACTCTGGGCTTCTGCTCCTTTGTGAACGGCAAGTGGCAAACGGTGGAGATGTCCAAGTGCCAGACGCAGAATGGCTTCCACTGCAGCGATGAGGGCACCTTTGGCTGCACCTGGCAGCCACGTTGTCAGGTTCCGGTGCGTGGCAAGTTCTATTGCCAGGGTGCCGGCACCTATCCCGATCCCTACGACTGTCGCAGCTACCACGAGTGCAGTGCCCAGAATGTGGACACGCCACATCAGTGCACCAATGGAGCTGCCTACTCGCTGCTCACCAACAGCTGCACCTTGTCCAGGGACAGTGATTACTGCTTGAAGAAGCAATATTCCTGCGAGAAGGTGGGTCAGACTGGTGCCTGGGCTGCCAACAACAGCTACTACTATGTCTGCCAAGCAGAAAAGCAGGGCGACAACGATCCGATCTTCTATCCCTTGATGATGAAGTGCAACAATGGCTACGTGTTCAACGGTCACAGCTGTGTGGCTGCCACCAAGATCTACAAGCGATCTTCGAAGATCCAGCAAGAGGAGCAGCACTGTCAGGTAGGAGAATTCATACGTACATATCTCTTTTTAGGATATCGACTTCGATAAAGATTGCATATTAGAAAACTTTTTCTTTTTTTTTTTGAGACATTCTGAAAAAACTATATTTATTGATATTTATCGATAATATTTCGATAATAAAATGAAGATTAATTTTACTTGATTTTTTTGACAATCAATATTGATATTTTTGACAAATATTGGTTACCAAACGGAGTCTAATATCTATCGAACTTTTATATATTTTTGAAAATATATATTTTGCATCGAAGTCAAGTTTTCTTGTACTTGTAATATTTGTTAATCAACATTTTTCGATACTTAATCAAATACATCAAAAGTTCTCGGCATCGATATTCGATTCTTTTGACATTAATTTATCGATTTTCATCTAATTTTGTCATAAAACTCGAGTCTCTTGATACTTTTCAAAAATTTTGATTTGTCATATATGACATTGATATTAATAAGTATTTTGATATGAAGAAAAATAATTTTACTTGATATTTTTATAAATTATCGGTTAGCAAACGGAACATCGATATTTTAAGATATAAGTCTCGATAATATTTTGAAGAAATATGATTTTTACCCGATATATTTGTCAGGAAAATATTTGTCGATGCAAAAAAACGTACTCAAAAATGTATCGATATTGATAATAACGTTGGCAAAAATATTGTCCAAAAATATAAATTTTCCCAAGTAAATATTTACCAACATTTTGATAATTTTTGCCAGAATGGAGTTCGTTATCCCGCCGACAATCCCAAGGCCTATTTCACCTGCCACGACGGTAAGCTGGTCTTCCAAGCTTGTCCCCTGGGCTCCTACTTTGACGCCGCCGTGAAGTCATGTCTTAAGGACACACAGACCTGTGAGGAGGGAAAGTTTTATGCCGCCAAAAGCAAATATGGTTTCAACTACTGCATGCAGGGCGAACACATCTATCAGAGATGTCCCATTAAGTACTACTTCGACTCCGATTTGAACGCCTGTCGCCATCTGGAGGAAACCTGCAAGGACTTTACAACATCACCCGCCGAGACTTCACACGGTTTCTACAAGTGCCTCAAGGGAAAACTGATCTACGATTCGTGTCCTGCCGGATCGATTTCCTATGATGAGAACCGCGATATCTGCATAACGAATGAAACTTTTTGATTTTAAATTTTAATTGAAGAGGAAATTAATGCATCTTAAGAGAAGTTTCTCTATTACTTTCCTTATTTTCCTATTTTATCTGTCATAATTGAATAAGTTTTAAAAGTATTTCCAAAGTTTTCATTCCATCTTTCATTGTATAAATATCTTTTAATTATAATATTTCGCAACTGCATTTGAATATGTTTTATTTTTCTATTACTACACTGTACTTACCTAAAAATACATCGCAGAATCGAACTTGGATTGCTTTGACGATGTTTTGAGTTAATTAAATCGATGAACATTAATAGTTCTCATTAAACTCGAGTTACTTGATACAGCAGTGCCAAAAGCCTCTCCTAAGCCTTTGTAGGAGCTAATAGTTCTGTCACATGGACAAATAGAGAGAGAATACTTGTGTTCTATAAATAGCAGACTCGGCGGCTTGTGCTCTCACGATGCGTTTCTTTGGCTTTTTATTCTCTCACGAAGCATCTGATCGGCTGATGCTCTCTGATGTCAGTCGCTGGGCTTCGTTCAATGAGGAGAGGGCGCACAGCGCTAGACTTTTGTCATACACTGCAACTAATGCTTTGTTCTCTTTACGTCGCCCTCTGTAACGTTGCGACAGCTTGAATGTGCTTTCGTTTAATTTCTTCAGTGTAAAGCAGTAAAAAGTTTTGTGACTTCATGTTTCGCTGCTACGCACACAATGTTTGATTGTGTGAGTTTGGACACCACTGTGTTGTAGAGCCCAAACGGTTAGATCTAGAAGGGGGAAATTTTTACCAAACACAATCGAGACAACTGAGCCCACACTATTTATGTACATTTACCGGGTATGTTATAGTAGGAAACTCGTCTTATAGTTCTTATTTTGTTTTATCTGCTTTACGACCTGATACTCAGCATAAACTAGACTAGTTCCTCTTTTAAAAACTCTACAAAAGTGACTGTTGACCTTCAGTTGAAGCAATTGACTTGGATGATTCAAATTCTAATCGCGAGTCTTTATGGGTTATCAGTCTAAAAATTGCAGATAAGTCAGCAGCCTTGAGAGCCAAGTGTTATCCATTGTGCCATTCACAATGTTTTGAATTATTTAATTATCTAGAAAGTCGTTGCAATTCTGGAAATGACTGCTTATCTGCTAAAATTCAATCCGTATTCGTATTCGTATTCGTACTTAAGGGGCTGCTTTGAGTAGATCCCAAATACAGTCTGTAAAATGAATTCATTCCAGTTGTTTACGTTGCTCCTCACTGTCTACTTAACCGTCGAGGTTAACTGTCAGGTTGGCAAACTCTATCCGGTGGATCCGATTAAAGGGTATTATTACTGCGTGAATGGTGTGAAGCGCTATGAAAGCTGTCCGGCTGAAAACACTTACTTCGATGCCAGTTTTTCCGTCTGTCGTTATGGAAAACCTCCGTCATCGCCTTCTCCAACGACTTCTCCATCACCATCTCCTGGAGAAAATATAGTTATGACTGGAAAGTGTCAGCGTATTGGTTTAATCGGAGATCTGACTGATTGCAGTCGATTTTATCACTGTGATGCGAAGGGCATTGATATGAAGAGTGACAAATGTCCCAGCAATCAAATATTCAACTTGGATAAATTAAATTGTGTGAGCGGAACTTGTTGAACTTTTGACAACAGGCACCGAAAATTAAGAAATCAAATTTAAATTAACTAAATCAATAATGTGAACGGAATACGTAATAAATATCTATGAATATATATCTATGAATGAATATATGAATATCTATAAATTATCTTTAATTCTAGTTTTTGTATTTTAATATAAATTTGCAAAGCAGAAAGCGTATTTAAATTTTCTTATTTGAAACTCATCCTTTTTCCTTTTTTTTTTATTCAAAAATTTTCAAATTTTAGAAATGTATAAAATCAACATGCGGGGAAGTCTAAAGTCGAGTTCCTAAATGTAGAAAACCTGTAACTTATTTAAATAAATATAAAAATATTTTTGTTGCATACTTTTAGGCACTTATATTGCTTGAAACTTAAAAAAGGCATTACCATGTTTCTATTTGTCCGATCTTGTTGAGATTGAGTAGAATGATAGCTTATAATAATAGATAACGTTGAAAACCAAAAAACACGAAATATTTTAACTTTTTTATAATAATAAAGTAATATTTTTTAAAATGGAATATTTATTTTAGAGAGTACAACAGTAACTTTACTTTATACAATAACAAAACTTAGGGCTAATCAAGAGAGCAGACGATTCTCAATTCTCAATCATCGCATTCGCGCACCACGGGATGAAGGACAATGGAGGCGCCATTGCAACCAGTGCGATCGGAGATGAAGTCATGGAAATTACTTTCCAGCGCCCACATGAAACGCTTGTGTCCCGGCAGCACCTGTGTGGACAGACGGCAATCTCCGCCGCGTTGCACCTCCTGCAAATTGGAGGCCTTGAAGCACGTCTCCGAGTCCCACAGATAAATGTCATTCTCGCCCTTGTAGCGGAAGAAGAGCGAAGTGCCGCCGTCGGCGCCCAAAAGTACAGCCTGCTTGCCATAGGGCTTCGGGCCCACGTCGATGATGGAGCCGGCTCCCTGGCCCACTCTCAGGTACTCGCCCTTGATCGAGTAGAGTCTGGACGAGCTCAGGTAGCTGAAGAAGAGCGTCGAGGTGCCGTCGGGCTTGGAGGTCAATGCCACGTAGAGCACATCGTTGCTGGGAGCTGTGGCTCTGGGCAGGACAATGCGATAGGATTTGTTGCCCGTTATGTCATAGACCAGGATGCTGCGTGCTCCAGCATCAGCTACATAGCTGTAAAGAGAGGGAAAGGGAGAAGAGTGGAAGAAAGATGGAGAGAAAGTGAGAAAGTTTCTTGAAAATCAATGGCAAAACAGTTTCGATATCATTCAGCGACCTGTTCGACTTTCTTCGTGAGCTTATCAATAAAACAAATTCTCTGATTAGATTACGCACTTGGAGCTTTTTTAAAGTACCAAATTTTCAAAATTTAATTGTAATGCTTATTAAATTGAGATTTTATTATAATTATTTAAAGAAAAATGTTTCATTGGGACTACTTTTTTCAATTTTAATGGAATGTCATTTTCATTAGACCTACTTTTTTCATAGCTAATGAAATGTCATTTTTTAATGCTAAAGAAATGTAATTTTTTAATGCTAATGCAATGTCGTTTTCATTAGCACAACTTTTCCAGTGCTAATGAAATGTAATTATCCTTATCACTACTTTTTGTGAATGCTAATGTCAATTTTATTAGTACTGCTTTTTTCAATGCTAATTTAATGTCAATTTCATTAGCACTACTTTTTTCAATGCTAAAGAAATGTGATTTTCATTGACAATACTTTTTTCAATACTTATAAAATTACATCATTTTCATTGGCGTTACTATTTTCAATGAAGTGTCATTTTCATTAGCACTACTATTTTCAATGCAATGTCATTTTCATTAGCAATAATTTTTTAATTTTAATGAAATGTCACTTTCATTAGCACAACTTTTTTAATTTTAATGAAATGTCATTTTCATTAGCACTACTATTTTCGATGTAAGGTGATATTCATTGGTAATAATATTTTAATTTTTTCAGTACTAATGAGTTGTTATTTTCATTAGCACTACTTTTTTCAATGCCTTTGAAATGTCGTTTTCATTAGCACCACTTTATTCAATGCTAATGAAATGTCATTTTCAATAGCACTACTTTTTTAATTTTAATGAAATGTAATTTTCATAAATTACTCTTTTCAATGCTAATGAAATATAATTTTCAATCTATAACTTACACAAAGGGTTTGTTATCCTTGGAGTAGTCGACCACGATGAACTGTAGACGCGATTCGGAGGTAACAAGATCGCTGAGATCAATGCTCTTGACCACCTTGTTGTTGGCCGTGTTTATGGCCACGATTTTGGGACTGCAGCGGCGAATTGGCTGCTCCAATGTATTCACAATTCCTACGTCCAAGGCCCAAAGCAAACCCTTAAAAAAATAGAATAAATCAATTAATCAAAAAATAATAATATACTTATAAATGTGAATGCATTTTTAATTGCAAGAAAATTTAAAATTGACTCGAGCTTGGAATTTGTCATTAATTCAGTTTAATTCGTTTCTCCGCAAGAATAACAACAATTATAATTTATGCAAATTGTGCACAATTGCTGCAAGTGCAAATAAATAAACGAATGCGTCTCAGCATTTGTTGTTTTGTTGTTGTTGTTTTTATTGTTATAATTATTATTGCTTTTGTTTGTTGACTTTTCTCATTAAAATGCTCGTAAGTTGACCAAATTCCTAAGCTCCAATTGCACTTATGATATTTAATTGTATGTCTGTTGATCGACGGAGAGCTATCCTCTAAATATGGCTCTCATTAACTTGTGGAAACTTTAAGATAACCTAGAGTTTGCAGGCAAATTTTCTTTATTATATTTAAAGATATTGCGATAAAAATGAACTGCTTTAAAATTGAAATTAAAATTTATAGAAATTAAATAAAAATTAAAAATATCGAAAAATTTAAATTTAAAATCATTTTAAATAAAATTATCAATATTATAATAATTAGTTTTATTTTTCCGTATTCTAAGCTTTTTATAGACAAATTTTCTAAATTTTAGGGTAAAATTGAAGTAGGATTTTAAAGATTGTATGATTTTTCTAGAGTATGAATAATTGTTTTTGAAATACCCAGCAAAAATTTAGACAAAATTATAGATAGATAGATAGATAGATAGATAGATAGATAGATAGATAGATAGATAGATAGATAGATAGATATATATATAGATAGATAGATAGATAGATAGATAGCTAGATAGATAGATAGATAGATAGATAGATAGATAGATAGATAGATATATATATAGATAGATAGATAGATAGATAGATAGCTAGATAGATAGATAGATAGATAGATAGATAGATAGCTGCTTTAAAAATATGTCAAAATATGTGATAAGAATTTTATGCTACGACTTAAAATTATGGACTTTAAAGTATCTTATGTTCGCCCTAGAAAAGTCAATCGACATATGGTTCAACTTGAATTTAGCTGATAAACCTGGAATGCTTAATAAAATTTCAGCAATTGCAATTAAATTTATCAGCTCTTTTTTTAAGAGTTCAACAAGTTGATTTCGCCTTGAACTGTGACAGGAAAAAATGGGATATTTTTTTGGTCGGTGACTTTTATAATATGCCATTTACATGAGATGGAACTTTATTTTTTGGGCGCTTACACTTGCCACTTGCCAATGCAGTTTATTTGATTAAAAAAGCAATTTCGTGGTGTCCAGTTGTTGTTAAAAAAAGGAATGAGAAGTTATATGCATATACATATATCTGGATATGAACACGACTATGTAGTATATTCATTTAAGTGCATGCACTGCGAAAAACTGTTAAAAAATGCGCCACAGGTTTCAGGTTTTAAGGAAACAAATTGCTTTTCTGCTGCGTATGTATAGGTGTGTGTGTGTAAAGGTGTGTGTGTGTATGGGTGTGTGTCTGGGGGTGTGTTGGTTGCATGGAATATCAAATTTAATGGTATCCCATAAAAATGGCGAGTAATTTTGTAAAAATTGCATAAAATGAAATAAAAAACTTAGCATAAAATTTAAAGTAAGCAAAAGAAAAACTTGAGTTTTTAATTTTACTTAATTATTGCCTTCCCTTTTTTATTTTTTAGTTTTGATTCCAAAAGAAAATTATTTTTGCTTGCTTGCCAGTTTTTTGTTTTCAATTTTTGTTATTTTGGTATTTCACAAAATTAAAAAAATAGAGCAATTTTAAAAAAAAATGTATGGATTTCGATTTGTCTTATTCATTGTCTTCTTTTTCTTATTTTCGATTCCATAAAAGGGATTTTAAAGCGGAATCAATTAAAAAAGTTAAAGCAGAGTAGAGGGAATTTTAATAAAATATTTTTCAAATTTTTTAATAAAATAGTTTTGTTGTCAAAAGAAAACGGCAAGTTCCGAATTTAAGTGTTTCAAAATATTCTATTGTTTTCGATTATTATCTAATTATCATTCATCGAAATTTTTATATGAAAACATTTAAGGAATAAGAAAGAATAGTGCAATTTTAAATACTTTTTTCCATCCAAATATTCTATTGTTTTAAATTTTATTTAAATTATTATTTATGTAAATTTTAAAGGGACTCACATTCTGATCGACGGCGACATCGACAACGGACTGGAGGGCCTGGCAGTTGCCCTCCTCCTGGATGGCCCAGCACGGATAGGGGGCAATCTTGGCCAGGCACTCGCCCTTCTTCAGATTGACCTTGCCGAGGGTGAAGGGCACGCCCTGCTTGTACCGGGGCAGGGCGACAAATGCCGAGTCGCGTTGCAGCTGCGCCCGTGTCACGATCACATTTCGGGGCACATAGCGACCCGATTGGACATAGATGTTCTTGGTCGAATCGCAGGGCCAATGCAGATTGCTGCCACTCAACTGGAAGGTGAGTTCCGAGAGGGGATTCTTGTCGCACTTGCTGCCGCCGCTGCTGCCAACTATAGAGTTGTCCGAGCTGCCAGAGTTGTCACTGAGTGATGAGCTGTAGGCAGCACAAGTGCTGACTATCAAGGATATCAACACAATTGGCAACAACATTTTGTTGATAAGCAATTAATTGATAAGAAGTTTCTCTTGACTCGAGTTCTTAATGCCGCTGCTGTTGATTTGATTATGTAAAACTGTCGCCGCGCTTTTCACATTTTATTTATATTTATAGCATCAGATTTTTGGACACTTGACACTTGACTCTGACTGCGGAGCGTGTTGTTGTTGTTGTTGTTTTTGATCGCTTCTTTCGCTGCGTTTTGACCAAGCTGGCAAGCTGGCAAGGTCGTCTGTTGAACATGAGGAAACATGTGTCTCTGTCTCAGTCACAAATACACCCGTTTATTTCAACGGTCAGCACGTCTGCGGCACGCCATTTTCTTTTTGTTTGCGGAAGCGACACAGCCGCCATGTTCCCCCCTCCCCTTCCTATCCCCACCCCCTGCGTGTCCAACACCCTCAACAGTTTGGCGGAAGCTGAACAACGAAATGTGTTTGCAGCGCGTGTGCGAACAAAGTTTACACAATTCGGCTTTAATGTGCACCTGCTTACACTTGTTCTGGCATTCAAATGGAATATTTGCCAAAAATTTAACTTAATTTTTACTGCAGCGAAAACTCAGTAAAGAAGTTGACAATAAGTGGACAAAAAATGGGATATTTGGAAAAATATATATTTATTTTTTCTGCCGGGAAAGTTCAGAAAAAATGTCTTAAATGATTGCAAGTTCCATTGAACAACTTTGACTTCAATTTCTTTTATATTTTACTCAAAACTATTTTTATTTGTTTTCTTTAATATTAATATGACAAAAAAATGTCTATAAATATTGCATTGTTTCAATGATCAGCTTTAGCTTAAAGTGCAAGCAAATGAAATTTTTGGGAAAAAAATTTATATTTTTTCTGCCGGGAAAAATCAGAAAAACAATTTACAAAAAATATTCAATAAATTTCTATAAATATTGCATTGTTTCTTTGAACTACTTTGACTTTAATTTCTTTTGGTTAAAACTCACAGATTTAAAGTTTTTTACTTTTTATTAAATTTTAAGAATAGTAACTGTCGAAATATAATAAAAATGTTAATGGCCAACTTTGATTTCAATGTCTTTTGTATTTACTCAGTTATTCTTAATTGTTTGATGTTAAATTTAATTTAAATACTGATAAAATTTAAATTTAAAAGTGTTCTCCTTTATTATTCTTATTCAATTTCTTTTTTATTTGATTCACACATGATTTTCACTTGCTGCAAAACGCCAAAAAAAAAGGAGCATTCGGAAAAATATAAATTAATATTTACTGCTGCAAAAGCTCAGGAAAAAAGTTGGCAATAAACTGATAAAAAACTGGGCTTGAATTTCTATTGCTTCAAATATTCATATTTTTTTCTTTAAATTTCGAACATTTTATTTAAAGTTATAAATATTTTGATTTTTTTAAAAAATAATTTCATATACAAATTTTTTTCCTTATTCTACGCTAAAAATGAACTCAAAGTCTTTATCATTTTGAATTTAATTCATTGACTAACTTTCACGAAAATCTCCTTGTTTTTATCTCAAATTGAAGGTGTTCATTGACCAACTTTGAGTTCAGTTGCTGCTTTTTCAGCTCATGCTCTTAACTGTTTCATTTATCAGTTAGCTGAGCATGTCAATGAATGTTGACAATTTCTAGAAAATTAAAAATAATATTTGCGATAAGCAAACACACAGTTGAAACTGGTTTTTTTTCTTGTTGTTTTGTTTTTGTTGTTTATCTTTCGTCACTCGACTCGTGAGTTGAAGAATGACTTTGGATGCAGGAATTCTCAACTGGGGGTATAGCTCAGGGGTAGAGCATTCGACTGCAGATCGAGAGGTCCCCGGTTCAAATCCGGGTGCCCCCTTAAAATCGACTTTTTGTTGTCGTTTTGGTTGCCAATTTCAATTTTTGTAGATTAAAGCTGCACATGACAATGACATTGACCCTTGACACAAAGTTCAACTGCGTGAAAATGCGTGACCATTCATAAATACTCTCTCTCTGTTTATCTCTCTCTCTCTCTCCGTTTATCTCCCACTTGCTTTAGGCCAAATAAATGGCAAACGTGTGGACACAATGCTTATCCGTTTATTTGACTTTGTTTAGGGTCGAAATATGCATTGAATTATGGCCAAGTTACGCACTTTAGAAACTTGGTCTAAATTAAAGCTGAACCAACAAACAAAACAGATCAATATATGCCTGGGTCAAATCAGTTTTTGACCCTTTTGTAGATAGCAGGGAGTCAGGAGTTGGGGAAGGGGATTGAGTAGTAAATGTGCACTGAAAAGAAAACCGGTTTCATAAATTCAGCAAACTCAAATTTACTGAAATTAAATAAAAATACAAACGAGTTTTTATTTTGCTATCAGCAAATAATTTTAAATATAATTTTTAATATTTATTATTGTATTATTAAGAATTTTTTTTACTTGAATTAAGTAATTTGAAATAAAATATTACGAATTATGTTGCCATTTAAATCGCATATAGATAAATTTGAAAATTATCTTGCGAGTACTTTCTTAATATACATACATATAAATTTTAACCTTGCATTTTTAAATGTTTTCCATTAACTCCGAGCTCGAGCAGACAGACAGTGATGGAAAAAATAATAGAAACGGGTGTCATTTTGACATTTCAAAAAATTATTTTATAATATCATAAAAAGCATAAATAAAAATTACAAATTATAAAACTAATAAAAATTTTTATCTTCCCAACCAATTTTAAAATAACAAACAAAAATTTAACGTTTCTACTTTAATTTTCCGAAACCTTACATGCTAAAATTAAGAATTTTTAGCTTGCAATTCCTAATGTTCTTTTTTTTCAGTGTACGAGTAGACATAGCTTCCGTGCAGAGTTCAATTCTCAAATCGAACAGATTGAATTTGTGTGAAAATTCATTTTAATAAGCTGATTTTTTTCGATGATAATCTGCAAATTTATAAATAACGCATGTCCGTTGTAGATACGGTGTGTGTGTGTGTGTGTGTGTGTGTAATGTGTGTGTGGGCGATTGCTTGTCTGTTGTGACATCAGCTGTCCGAATCAAGCTACACGAGCTGTAGATAAATATTTATGCGCTTTCATAAATAAAAGCAATAATAAACAACACTCTCACACACACACACACACGTACACACACAGAGCAGCAACAACAAAAATTTCAATGAGTTTACATATTCAGTTATAGACATACGTATATGTGTATAAATAATAAACGTGGCCATTGACAGCATTTGGTGCTGTGCCCATAAATGGCTCAAAATATATTTTGTATTCAATAAATTCCAATTGCAATTTGCAGACAAGTCGAAAAATATTCGACTATACACAAAAAAGCCAACAAATTGAAAAGACATTTGCATTCTGTTCTGTGCTCAAATTGTGCAACAAGAATATAAACAATTAAATTTAAATAACAAAAAAAAATAAACAATTGAATTTAAATAAAGTCAAGATATACAGATAGATGTATATAAGAAACGTAGGCAAGTCGATGATAAAATACCCTTATAAATAAAATATAAAAATAATAAATAAATAATAATAATAAAAGAAAAATAATATAAAATACATGCATAAATAATTTAAGATGGACATAAGTTGAGTTCTTTAATCAAGCATTTTATTAAGCTTGCCAAATAACTAATATATAAAAAATATAAATATTGGATAAACTTGGTCGATATTTAGACATACATAAGTATAACATTGTTTTTAATTAAATAAATGTAATAGAAAAATACGTAATAATAGTAACTTTAATATTAAATACTTAATTTCTGTCCTTTTCTTTTCTCCTTTTAATGGACTCAAAAGAAAACCTATAATTCATGATATAATCATAATACCCACTGTATAGTAATGACTAAACAATGCGAACAGCATTTAATTTATGACAAATCATTTAATTCGCACAAAGACAGAAATAAATTAAAACGAAATCGTAACTTCAAGCTGAGGCTGACACCAAAAGAAAGTCGAAGAATCAAAAAAACAAAACAGAAAACGGCGAAAGTCGAAAGTTGAATGCAAAGCAAAAACAAAACAGGGCATAATAAATTAATAGCAAAGAATTAGCACTAAATTAAACTGACTTAAAGCGCGACTAGTTAAATACCCTATGATATTATTATTATATTATATTAAGTTGAAATATGCTTTTAAAAATAATTTTTATTTATAATTAAATTTATAAGCGAATTAAAACTGGACGCACTAGTTTAAATTCCCCTTTAGTAATTGAACTAATATACTAAATAATATCTCAATAAAAATAAAATTATGATTTTTTTATCTTAAAAACAAATTTTTTTATTACTATATATTGAATATAATTTGTATTTCATTAAAAGCGCATAAGAACAGGTATTTCCATTGTTATATACCCTATAAATAATTGAATTAACATTTTTATAATACTTCTAAAATATTTTACCTTTTTTTTAAATTAAGATAATATTCTAAATATTAAAACTTTTCATACATTTTTTTATCACTATAAGTTTCTTAGGTGAAGGTAAGAAGGATAAGTTTCTTCTTACTGTTCATTTTAAGCAGGCGCCAACAAAAAGAAAATAACTTTACTATCAATTTGGCAGCATCATTGAAGCAAAATAAAAATATACATGCACACACTCAATGGCAGTTCATAAATAGAACGTTTATACCCTGTAATAGATAAAGCCAAAAAGTTGAAATATTACGGGTATTATAATTTATGTGAATTTGTGGCCGTTAACCGGAAAATAAAAATGCTGTGGCCAGCAAGTTGAACGGCCCATTTAACAGAGGGAAAGAGGGTGGGAGAAATAGAGGGAGAGAGAGGGAGACAGAGAAAGAGAGAAAAGACAACACGTGACCACAGACAATTTTATTTTATTTTTCCTTTATTTGTTCTTGCAAAAAGGCAAAGGAAAAGTGTGGAAAATAAGAGAAAAAGTCAGGCAGGCAAATTACAGTCTAGTATTAAGCTAAGGCCATTTGCGCATTCAATTGCGACTTTTATTGGCCACATTTCGAGTGCTTTAAACAGGCATTTTATATAAATATAAATATGGGACACACTTTGGTCTTTGGTCTTTGGTCGATTGTCGGTTTTAGTCTGCACATGACGCATACGCACCGTTAAACGGGCCCAATAAAAACTGTCGAAGTAATCGCAGGAAAAATAGCCAAGGGCAGTGGAGTGGAAGGGGGCACAATGTCATGTCTAATGGCAGGTTGGGGTCAGTCTGTCGTCTCGTCTCTTTTATCTGCCCCGAGGAGGAGGGGGAGGAGATAATGTTTGCATAAATTATGTAGGAAAAGAAGCCCCAAGCCCGGAAGTGCTTGTCATCAATATTTTTTCCTGCTGTGCTGTGTGTGGAAAAGTGGCCAAATAAATCACGTGAGTGAGGGCAGGGAGTTAACGGTTTTTTTTTGCCTGCCAACACATATGCGGGCGGTTGGGGGCGGGGACGGAGGCAAGTTGTGATATTTTGGCATGCCAAACATGTCGCGACGTTCGAAAACTTTGCGCAGTAACTGTGTGAATCTCTCTCTGTGTATGTGTGTGTGTGTGTGTGTGTGTGTGTGTGTGTGTGTATCTGTGTGTAAGTTCTTGCCTGCAGCTGCTGTGATTGCGGAGGATTTTCTGCAGTTAAAGCATTCACATGATAAGTTAACTCTATTAATAATATTGATGCTCATCCTACACACAAAGAGAAAATTTACTTAAATTTAACTATTTTGTACTCTGATTTTGTTTAATTATAAATGATTTATTTAAGTATAATAGATAAATTAGTATACATAAAATTCCAACATATTTAAAGTTAATAAACTTTTTCACATTCGAATATTTACATTCACACATAAAGAAAAATGCTATGAAATTTTGCATGTTTACACTTTAATTTAACTTAATTGCACTATGATTTTTTCTAAAACTATTTGAAAATTTCATAAATATAAATCAAATATTTATGTAGTTAATTTAAATAGATCTAGCTTAAATATAACATTTCAACACATTTTATAAATAATGGGGAAACCTGCACTGACTTCAACACATTTAAATAAAAAAAAATTGTTTTAAATAAACATAAAATAGTTTAATAATTTGTTTAATTTTTACGGAAATTAATTGCCTTAATTTTCCAGTGTCTAGGCAATATAGAACCCAAAGTGAATTCTAAATAAAATATAGATAATATTTATTTAATTTAACATCATAAATACAATATTTCAATTTCAACATTTAAATGAGATCTAAAAAACTCTGAAATTAATTTAAATAAAATATTATAACATTATATGAAATATATTTAATTCGAATAAAATTTTAACAAATTTTCTATATATGGTAAAATCAAATGCATTGCATTTTATTATACGTCTTTTTTCTGTGTGTACAAAAAGACTTGGGCAATTTCTTGCCTTCCTTCTTTGAGTAGTTGCCAATTTCGCAACCCTCTTAAATATGTGTTTCATGCATCATTCGACTCATTTATCAATTGATTAAAGTTGGTAGCTCATCACAGGGATAATTTCGAGTGCATCAACATCAATTAGCCATAAATATGCTGATGACGATGTTGACGATGTTGATGTTGATGTTGGGCAAATGCAATCAGCAGCCACTTATCTGGTATCTGGCTGATTCGGGCTACTTCTGCTTTAGGCCAACTTCCAGCTGTGCATGTGAGCAACTGCAGCAAGTTTCAATTCATTTGACGCTGCATGTGATACAGTAGACACTCGATAGACTGAACTTGTGTAGAAAGTAGTGTTTAAATAAATTGATTTAAATATTTGATATGAATTTAAATATCCAGCTGCTATTGTTTTTCACTGAAGAAAGCAATTCATTGTGCGGTACCTTATTTTATTTTAAAAATTTTTTATATTAATTAATTTTTTTATCTACTTATTTATTTATTTAATGTCGACTAAGAGCAGTCGGCAAAAATCAAGTAAGTTAAAACTCACTTAATTACAATATAACTTTAAATAGAAACAAATTGAATATAATAGTAAAATTAATTATTACTATTTGTATTATTATTATATTTAAGTTGAATAAATTAATATTTACTTATTTTTTTAGTTACTTATTTATTTATATATTTATTTGTCACTTATTTATTTACCGTCGACTTAGATAAGTCGACAAAAATAAATAAAACTAAAAATGAAAGTAAGGAATTTAATTTAAATTTACTAATTATAATTAATAAAAAGGTATTTTTAAATAGAAGAAAAATGAATATTATGTGTATAGCAATATTAAAGTAATAATAATAAGTCTGTGAGTATACGCGAAATAACAACAAAACAGTCTAGCTTGACTGTAGTTGTGCAGATATACATAATCTTAAAATTATTAATCAGAATAATAATTGTAATATAATTTAAAACAGAAGCAAAATGCATTATTAATAAAATTAAATAATATTATTATGAATTATTTTTACATCATTGCATTTCACTGTTAGTTTGTATTCTTTTTAGGCAAGCTTGACTGTAGCTATGTGGTCTATTTTAATGCCCACTTCTGTTTGCTCTGCTGCGGCTGCTGCGCGTGAAGTATTTCAATTATTTTAAATGCAATTGGCAGCCAACTGTGCAACACACACAAAAAGTAGTTTGTTTTTTATTTGGTTTGGCTTTTGACTGTCAAGGTTCTTCCAGCTGGCCAAAAAAAAAAAGTGTTTTGCAATCCGAGAAATTGGCTTGCAGCACGTCTTTGACTTTGATGGCCCGGTGTTCGTTTTCTATGGGCTTATATAAGCCAACAAGTTGGCCAAGTTCACATTCAGTTGGCAAATCTCGATAAACACAAAGATATGAGATTATATTTAGGGCTACTTTTCATTTTGTTGGCCTATCGAGTTGGCGGCCAGGGCACCAAATATGGCCTGTGGACTCCAGATCGCGCTCACGCGGACACGCAGCCCATTCAGTGGACGGGCGGACAGTTTGAGTTTCCCTGCGCCAGCACCAAGTCATTGTTCAAGAGTTCCGGCAAATATATAGCCAAAAATGTGATTGCCACACGTGCTCAACTGATTGGGGATACCATCTATTTGGCCTTGCCTCGTTATCGCAAAGGAGTTCCAGCCACGCTGGTGAAGACCACAATTCAGCCGGGCACCTGTTCGACGACCTTCAAGCCGTATCCCTGCTGGGATCTACAGGAGGAGGGCAACTGTAAGGCCCTACAATCGGTCGTTGACCTTGTGGTGGATCAGAATGAGGTGCTGTGGGTATTGGATACAGGCATTGTCAACACCTTGGAGACGCCGGTGCGAAAGTGTGCCCCGAAAGTCGTCGCCATGTCCGTGAAGACCGGCAAGGTGCTGAAGACCGTCTCTTTGGAGGGCCTTACTTCGAGCAGTTCCCGTTTGCAGTACCTGGTTGTGGACTATGCCCCCGATGGCGGTTGTTTCATCTATGTCAGCGATGCCGCCAATCGCGCCATCATCGTCTACAATCTTCAGGCGGATCGCGGCTTTCGTGTGGTACTGCCCAAGGCCGTCTCTGCCGGCTGCCGTTCGAGGGATGTGCTCTACATTGCCTTGATTCGCCGCGACTGCGGCTCCACGGAACTCTACTTTACCTATCTGAGTACCAGCAAACTCTTCTCTTTGAAATCCGAATACCTGCGCAGCGGCGTCGCCGACGGACGTATTCTAGGTGAGTTCACTACACTACACTACAAAAAAACGATTTTTCTAAATATTATCAATTAATTTTTCTAAAATTTAATTATGAAAAAAAATTGTACAATTCACGCTGGAATCTAAGAAATTGTTTTTCATTTAGAGCTAAATTCATTTTTAAAATTTAGGAAAAGTCTATAACTTATACATTTAAACTTCAAATTGTCAAAGCTTTGTCAAAACTGAACCGATTTCCTTGGGGAATGTCTAATTCATAATTTGTGACTTCTAATTTGATTCTGCATCAAAATTTTATCAATTTACTATTTTTATTTTTTTTTTCAATTTTATCCACTTTTTTAATATTTCAATTTGTCATAACTTTGCCAAAACTTAACTGATTTTCTTGTGGAATGTCAATTTTATCATTGCTTGATTTTCATTTTGATTCTGCATTTAAATATATTATATTTGTTTTCTGTGAATAATTAATTTTGTGTCGAGATTCTTAAATACATATAAAATAAGAGTGTTCTGAGTGTAGACTAACCTATCTGCAATTAATTATTCTTAATGGTTTTGTCTGCCTTTTTTTGATAGATCTGGGCAAAAAGCCGAGTCGCATGGTCATCATTGGCACGGACAATGGCTCCGCGATATTCTTCCGCAATGAGGGCGACGCCGAAGTCTATCGCTGGGACACGAATTCCACATTCGCGGAGGCGAACTTTAAGCCCGTCTACAGGAGCCAGACCTGCCAGCTGGTCACCCACGCGGTGCCCGATTACAAACGGAATACGATGCGGGTACTGCAAAGTAATTTCCCGGATTATATGCAAAATCGTATCGGATGCGGTGCAATTCAGCAGCTTAACCATATGCAGGGCTGTTGGTAGTTGGTAGTTGTACTGACATAGGCCCAACAAGAACAAACATACACATGACACTTACACACACACACACACATGACACTCACACACATACACACACACACACACACACATTTGTTGTTGTTGTTACTGCGCTGGCTTTGCTGTTAAAGCTTTTGAAATTGCAGTTGCGCCAATAACTGAAAATGACCTAGAAAGCAAAAAATTGGAAAAATACTGTAAATGTATTTTGCATTTTGTACATAAACTAGCAACTTTATTAAGTTACTAACTCACTCCAAATTGTTGTTGTTATCGTTGTTAAGTTAAGCAATAAACAGTTGTCTTTTTTTATTTGAATACTGTATTTTGATTTATTTATACAATGCTTAATATTTAAGTCCCTATTCAATATTGAAACATCGGTTTAGCATAATATTAAAATCAAACAATTCACAATTAATAAGAAAAAAGAAATGAATTATCATATACAAATTTAGCTTAAGCTTTAAGGTTTAATAAATATTTTCATTTTAGCTTACAATTTTAACTATTTTAATAATCTATTGTGATACGTGAATTATACAGGGGTGCCACAGAAACCGCTTTCGCTTGAATTTCACTTAAATTTTATTCAAACTTAAGTGAAATTCAAGCGAAATCGATTTTTGTGGCACCCCTGAATAAATTTAAAATATTATACAAATTTAAGTGAAATTCAAGCGAAAGCGATTTCTGTGGCACCCCTGTATAAATTTTAAATTTTATACAAATTTAAGTGAAATTCAAGCGAAATCGATTTCTGTGGCACCCCTGATAAATTATCTTATTACCTTTTTTAAATAAATATTTTTCTATTATTTTTCATTTTTTTAATTTTTATATTTAATTTAATTTAAATTATTATTTTTTTCTGTATTTCTTGCTGCTTTTTCTAATAGATTTCTTGAGCTGCATTTTCAACACATTGAATACATTGGGATAAATGCAAGGATTTAGTTCAAGTTGCTTTGGCAACATTCAAGTTTATTCAACTAACACTCAATTGTCGCCATTCAATGGGCTAAAATGAGTGCATTCAACTCGTTTTCATGTATGTTGTGATTGCAGCTACTCAACATTTTAATCGTACTCGTCAAATTTGCTGATTAAGGTAATTCTGTTTTCTGTTCTTTCTTTTGGGGTCAATTACCCTAATGTCACCAAAAGAAAAGTGCTTAAAAAGCAGCTTTCAAAGTGAAATGTTATGTTAACCGGGCTGATGATTCAGCGATTGCATTCAATTGGTTTGTAAATGAATTAAAGATAATTACAAATGAGATTGTAAGTGTTTGAGAAATTCGATTATGTTTGGGATTTATTTAAAAAAAGTGTGAGAGCTATGGGAACTAGTAAGAGCAGTAAATTTATTTTGACAACTAAGCTTAAACTAAAGTTTTAAATAATTGAATTAAATGAATATAACTTCTTCTCAAGTTTCAGAAACTCTAATATTTGTGTTATTTTATAAAGTGATATATTTTGTAATGACAACAAACACACAGCAATAAGATTAAAAATGTTTTTTATGGCGAATTTTGTATACATACCCAGGGCATGTTTGTTGTGATAATCTGTTTTCTGTGTGTTTGTTGTCATTACAAAATATATCACTTTATAAAATAACACAAATATTAGAAGTTTCTGAATACCCTAATTATTTTGACAATTAAACTTAAACTAAAATTATAAATTAATAAATTCAATTAAAATAACTTCTCAATATTAAGTTAAAATTTTATTGCAAAAAGATACTTAAAAGCTACTATTAAAATTAGAATCAATGCAAGACCTTAACATAAGTTAACTCCAAAGGTATAATATTTTCTTTATCTTCACACACTTCGTTTATCTGTTCATTCATCTGTTCATCCGTTTGTCTGTGTTCCACGTTCAACAGGTTAATTAACAGAACTGCACGCTACACATTATGATCTGACAGTTGCAATGACAATAAATTGTTGAAGGCCCTCTTAATACGTTTTGCCCTGATTACAGTAAATTTCAAGAGGGATCTTCATCCTCTTCATCTCCTTTATCATCCACTTCTCCTGCTACCCTCTGTTCATTACCCACAAAGTCTACGACTTAATTGCAGTTGAGAGAGAGCGAGAGCGAAACCCGCGAGTAACTTGAACGTTTGCTAATTGGGAAATTCGTGATAAATTACACGCGAATTGCCTGACTGCGTTTTCCTCGAGTGCTTCCTCTTACTCCCTATATACAGTGATGGACAAAATAATAGAGACGAGAGTAATTTTGATATTTAAAGGCAATTATTTAATAATATGATAAAATGATGGGCATAAATATAGAACACCTTTGTTTTTTATACCCGTTACTTAAAAACTAAGTAAAAAGGTACTCATATTTAACATTAACGTATATTTTCGTTATTAACTTTATAATTTATTATAAGCTATCACTCTGCCTAATCGTAATAAGATCGACCAAACAGAACGGTAGTAATGGCCTATTTAAGTTTTAGGCAGTGTAAGTGCCCAAAAGTATGCAATAAAAATATTTGATATTAATTTAAATAAGTAACAGGCATCGTACAGTCGGGAGCTTGACTGTAGCCTTTCTCGCTTGTTAGAATTTTGAAACTAAGTTTCAAATAAAAATTATGAAACAAAAAATAAATTATTTTTTCAGAAAAATTAAAAAGAAACATTATTGTTTCTATAATTTGTTCCAGCAACTTAATCTTGACATTCTCGGTTTCTTGTGGCGTGGCCTTGAAAGTAGCACAGATTGTCTGTCTCTCTGTCTGTCTCTCCGTCTGTCTGTCTGTCTTCGATTCTGGCGCCAAAGGCGCCAACAGTTTTCAATATAAAATCAATTAACCAGCTGCAGTTTCGGGCACGGATTGCAAGTGGGGGGGAAGGATTTCAATGTTGACCTTTGATCTGGTCGAGTGTCGGATTGGGGTTGAGAGAATATATATATACATATACATATATATATTTGAGGTCTGTTGATTGTCGGCACTTCTATGGCTGCTCTATGTAATTTGATGTGCTCATTTAACAAATTGCTTTCTATTTGTGCACAAAACTTGATGAGAGCGTGTGCGTGGGTGTATGTATATGTATGTGATTACACTAGGCAACACAATTTCATATACATACATATGTATACATATAAATCGTTATATCTCAGCCGACTCTCCATTGATTTCAATATTTAAACAATGCCAAATTAATTCAATTTTAATAATGCAAATACATTTTTTTTTAAATTTTTTAAGGCTTTTAAGTTTAATTAATTTAAAAGTGATTGTAAATAATTGCTGTGCTTTTGAAATTAACAAAAATTGTAAACAAAAGTCTTACAAATTTGTATATAAAATATAATCTTTTTATTTATTAAATAAACAGATCTTTAAAAATCTTGTGATATAAATTTAAAAATAAAAAGGGTCCGAAAAATATCAGTTTATAAGTTACTATCAAAGTAAATTTTGTGCAAGTTTGTTATTAATTTTACCAAAATTTTAAATCCATAAATATTTAAATATAGACCACAAAATAATTGAATAATTACGTAATTCAAAAATATTAAAATAAATAAATATGTATTTGTAAGATTTTTGATTTAAATTAAAAAGAATAAAAAAAAAATATGAGATTTTGAGTTTTTTTATCAAAGTACACTTTAATCAAATTTGTCATTAATTTTACCAAAATTGTACATTTAAAAACATTTAAATAAAGACCAAAAAATGTACTTAATTCGAAAATATTGAAAATTTAATATTAAAAAAAATATATCAAAATATATACCATAAAAATATTTTTTTTAACATTTTTATTAAAAATATTGTGTTAATAAAATTTACAAAGTGATTGTTACATAGTGTTATAATTGAAATTCGTCAGCTCAAAGGCTTCACGCCGCCAAGTAGGCAATGGGAATGTGGAATGTGTGTGGATGAGGGTATGAGGGCCAGGCTAATGGAAACAGGTCGAAACAAACTCGTATCATAAAAGTGTCAACGACAGCAACGCAAATATTAACAATAATAAATTTTTTCCCCCATCTTTCTCTTTTTCCCCACTGTTTGCCCAAGCAAAACTCCCAAAAAAGCCGAAAAAAATGAATAAAAATAAAAAAAAAATAGCAGGTTTTTCACAGCTGACAATTTTCCAACTTATTTCCCGAACTCGTACTCGTATCATCCGTCAGCAAAAGCGAAAGCAAAAGCCGGCGATAAACTTGTCTCTCTTCGCTTGATTTACAAAGCGTTTTCTCATTTTTCTCTTTTTTTTATTTTGTTTTTGGCCCACTTGATATGAAACAAAAGGTTGGCCAACAACAAAGCCAAATATTTTCGAGTTGATGACTCCTATTTTTGTTGCTGTCAAAAGCTGTGAAAACATTTTCAAAGAAATAAAAATGTTTTGATAATAAAATATGTGAATAAACAACGAGTTGATTTAAGCTGTAGAATGTGGTTAATACAAGACTAACTGGGCCAACACAAGTAAAGCAATAAATATTAAATCAGTGACCTTTTTAGCTACTAAAAGAGTTCTAACAACAAAGTGTACAAATTGCAGAATACTTTCTAATAATATTTAATCAATTTAAATTAAATTAAATTATCTATATGTAAAATTTAAGATTAAAATTAACATTTATTTAAATATAAAGAAAGAAAAATGTATTTCACAATTTTATGTTTAGACCTATGAAAGATGGGTAAATACATTTTAAAAATTAATAAATGGTAAATACATTTTTCTAACAATAATTGTTTAAATTTTAATTCTGTTGATGTGCTTAAATTGTAAAATAATAAATTAAATTATCTATATGTAAAATTTAAGATTTACATTTAAATAACATATATTAAAACATAAAGGAAGAAAAATTGAATCCTCAATTCTAATTTTTATTCCTAAAAAAGATACGTAAATAAATTTTAAATATTATGCCGAATAAATGAATTCATATTTATGCCTAATTTTTATTTACAGACAGTCGCAAAAAAATCATGAAAAGTGTGACCTTTAGCTATAATAAAAGCATAATTTATCCCTGGGGCAAAAGCCGAATAATGATGAAACATATAAACTCTTGAGATTGGGAGAACAAAGAGCTTATAAATGTTTAATTTACGCATTAAACACCTCGGGGCTAAAAGCTGTTTAAGAATCCACAGGTGCTCAGACTCGTGTCAGTGGCAGGTTTCTTAGTTTAAGAGACGTTTAAGAGAGACTGAAAAGATATCATATTTTGATGATTATCCGCTTTCCCAGAATAGTGCAGCCTTTGGCAAAAACTATGCATAATTAAATCTCGTAGAAGAGCTTAAAAAAACTGACGAAAATTCAAGGTAAATGTAGAAAGAGCTCGCTCTGACAGCGTTCTATATAAAATAATAATAATAATAATGAAAGAAGACTGTTTTAAGGGCATCACTTTCTGCTTACCTCCCTCATTCCCTTTGCCTCTGGACTTTAACTTTATGGGCGACTGTTGCACATGTGAAGGGAAAACTTAAATAAACGGACCAAAAAAAGTTTCCTCTGCTTTTTACTGCAGGTGAAAATTCTGTGCTCTGGTTTTTCCCCAGATTTCCTAAGACTTGGAAGCTTGTCAGAGATGTGTCAACTTGTCAACAAGCTCAAACCATAATCAACTTTGCATTTGAAGTTTGTCACAAAGCTTCATTTAAACATCAAAGCTGTCGGTTAAGGTCCATTAAATTTCTATCAAATTCGAGACAGTTGCATTATATGAGACTCAAGAAATTTATCAATTCACCACAATATTGTTGGCAATTGATTGACTTTGGTCTTGGGAATACACCCCCAAGGGAGAAACTTAAAGATGAACGGTGTAAACGAGGGACCTTAAAGTTTATAATTTTTAAAATATATACATTTTTATATACACATCATTTTTGATTTGAATACAATTAAATAAGTAAATAAATGTGGAAAATTAATTGAAATTATATATTGAATAAACGAAGTTGAACTCTCTAAAAACTGTGTGTGTATTAGCTTAAGTTAACTTTTTAATTTAAAAGTAGATATTTTTTTATTTAAAAAAAATATATTAAATTTTAAAATCATATTTCTAGTATTATTTCTTAAATAACTTGCAGTCGACGTTTTAGTATGTATAACATTTTTTTTTGTTGTTTTGTTTTCTTAAAGGCCAATTTTAGGTGCTATTTTGGAAGTGTTTTTCGGGTCTGTTTTAGTCACTTTTTTTTTTTTTTTTTTTATTTAATTATTCTGTTATTATTTACAACAACTTAAATTAAACTTATATGCTAGCTTCTAATACAACCTAGTCAAAAGGCTAGGTGTTTTAGTCACTAGCGTGAAGCAACCTCCAAGCAAATAAGCACAAAATAATTTTGATTGCATACTTTTAGGCACTTTTATTGGTTGAAACTTAAATCAGCCATTACCGCCTTTCTATTTGTCCGATCTTGTTGAGATTTAGTAGAATGAAAGCTAATAATAATAGTTAACGTTGATTATCAAATTAAATAAAGAAAACGTTATATCTTAAAAATTGTGCGTGTGGTGGCTTTTCGCGAATACAATATACCCTTTTACTTATTATTTAAGTAACGGGTATAAATATCTTTTAGCATAAACAAAGTTTTACTCTCTAATAACTGAAGGAAACTGTATGTATGTATAGCAGAAGCTATAATCGGGATAATAGATGATTATATGTTGGCTGACTCAGCTGCTCGATTCCTTGTCCACACATCAGGAGCTCAATTATGAGCCTAAGTGTCGTTAAAGCAGCCACCGCTAAAAATCCAATCAATAACTTTTCCTTTGCCTTGCTTCTTTATTTTTTTTATCACACGCGACAGACGTGCGTGGCATGAGGAATGTGTGGGGAATGTGGTGGGGAATGCCACCACATGACATGCCACATGCCGTGAGCCAGATACCCATTAAATATGCAAAGGCCTCAAAGGCAAAGGCAAAGGCAATGGCAAAGGCAATGGCAAAAAGCAGCCCCTGGGATAAGCACACATTACAGCTCAACTAAAACTCCACTCGATGTGATTCAATGTGATTCGATTCGTTTCGTTATTCGACTGACATTCAATAAACATTTCAAACGTTCAATTATTTTTCAATTGCATCGATTTGTGCCGAGAGAATTCATTCGAAACTCGATGTTACTTGTGTGTACCTTTAAGCAGCTTCAGCTTCAGCTTCACACAATCAAAACTGCGACGTCAAATGACAACGAGATATTTGGAGCATATTATCTAAATGACAGAGGTTCGAAGAAGGGGGTAGTGGAGGGTACTGAAGGGCAGGGTAAGGTAAGGTAGCTAGCTAGGTAGTTAGGTAGCTGTTGATTTTCAGCGTGACTGTCAGTTCAGACTTCAATTTTGCACGTGACCCCACAAAAATTAAAGCGAAACGTTAGCCGGAAGTTATTTGACAGCCATTTTGTTGTCCCGCCGGCTAACTGTGTCAACACACACACATACAGAGACACACACACAGATACAAACACGGGAGTACATACAATGGCGAATCCAATTCAAATGCTTTGCATTAGAGAGTCGCCAAGTTGCCTTAGCTGTAGCTTTATATACACACATAGGTACGTTGGCATATACACTCGAAAAAAACTACCTAAAAATGTGCATATTCTTCCTAAAACTTAGAAAATTAGTTGCTAAAAATTTTGACTATATGAAGAGCTGATTTTCTAAATTTAAAAAGACATTTCTGGACTTTAAATTAGGGTTGTCGAATATTTTTAAAATATCGTATCGATGATATTTTCTGTTTTAAAAAAATATCAAAATGATATTTAATATATCATTTTAAAATAACGATATTTTGATATATTTTGATATTTTTTTTTTACTTAAAAAAAAAAAAAAGTAATACGCCCCACAGTAAAAAGAGATAGTCTTATTTATCAAACATAACAATATATTTCATCAAAATACAGTTCATTTCAGTATATATTTCCATACATATTTTTCATAATATATTTTTTTCATATATTAGGCAAACAAAAATGAGATTCAAATATTACAATGTATCACATATTAAATATGAATAGTTTTTTTTTTAGATTGTTGTTTTTAGTTCCAATATTTGGATTTAACTGATTTTAAAAATACTCGTTGCTTAATATGTAAATCCGTCATTCGGCTGCGGGAGTCACAAATTTCACCAACTCACAAATTTCGCAAAATATCAAAAAAAAATATAGTATATTTGATATATCGCCAAATCTAATATCGCGATATAAATATATTTTTTTTAAAAAAAAATATCGATATATTGATATTTTGATATATTTTCGGCAACCCTACTTTAAATGGAAACATTCAGAAATTCCGAACATATTTTTTTTTATATTTTTAGGAAAAAATTCTACCAATTTTCCTTAAATAATCAAATAAAATACCTATATTAGTTAAATAACACTTTTTCCGAATTTACAAAATAAAATATATTCTGAATTTTTATTTTTTTTCTAAAATGTATAAGTATTTTCTCAAATTAAGAAAGGTTTATTCTGAATCCTAGAAATATCGATGTGAGTTTTAGCGACCTTTCCACTTGGATTAGATCCAGATCTCGAGCTAACTAAACTCAACCCTAATCCTGGAAATATTTATACAAATTTTGGCCAAATTGTCCTTATTTTAGGAGTGGTTTTTTTTTAGTTCGAAGGCAACGAATCTTGAAAATAAAAAAATCTTTGTGCAATTTAAACTATTATAATTCTTTTGGTTTATTTTCACTAAATATATATTTTTTTGATTATAACGTTTTTCTCAATTTTATGGCAATTCAAATTTTATGACAATTTTCTCAAGATTAGAAAAATATGTTAATTTTCTAAAAACATATTATTCTCAATATTTTAAAGTGTTTCTGCAGTTTTGAGGAAACTTAAATTTTATGTCAAATTTTGTAAATAAAGAAAAAAAAAATGTTCTTAGTACACAAGACAACATTTCAGCGATTTAGTCTCTTTGTGTATGTATTTGTGTGTGTGTGTGTACTTATTTGTGACAGTGTCAGTGTCAGTGTGTGTGTGTGTGTGTGTGGAAGCTAAAGTGCCTGCCATAGTAAACAGGAAATGCTGACTTGACAGCGCCATTTCCCTAACCATTCCCATTCCCATTCCCATTCCTCGTTGCCCATTCGCATTCTCCTTTGCCTTTCTCCTTGCCCTTTCTGCTTTCTCCTTTCCAGCTGCCATGGCAACTGTTCACTTAAACCGCAAAAACCAAAAGCATTTTGGGCTTCATCGCAACACATCGCGTTAATCCTTTCAATTCACTTGGACATTTTTCCGTGTAGGTTTTTAGAGCTAAAACTCAACCCTAGCTGAAATTTAATATTATACTAAATTGATAAAATTTCATGAAAAACTTGTGAAATTTGAATATGTGTTGAGTTTTTCAACAGATAAACAAAACTTTTATACAAGTTGTTGTCATAAATCTTCCAAAAAAAAAGACGGTTTAAGTTAATCAACAAATGTGCAAGAAAAATGAGCCACAACTAAATAAAAATAAAAATAACACAAATATGTATGTAAATTGAAAAACACACACACGGCTGACAAATAGAAGTGTGTGTGTGTGTGTGTGTGTGTGTGTGTGTGTAAACATAAATCTAACAATGAAGCGAATGATGGCAAAATGTGCAAAAAGTGAATAAATGAAAAGTGGAACACATTCTGATAACTGAAACGGTTTATGGCCACTCAAAAAGGGTTTAAACATATTTTCATATGTGTGGAATTGCCCAGTGTATTAAAACGCCATTTTGTTATGGTTCTTGTTAGCCACAGTGCCCAGTAACCAAAAGTTTATAAAGGCTTATGGACTTGTGACTTTAGGAGACTTTAAGAGTCTCTTCGCACAGTTTAAGTTTGTTTTGAAATTCGAACACTAACCTTTTACTTTTTTATCTTTCGTTTAAAATATATTTTTTAATTATTCATTATTTACTTTTAATTTATGTGTAATTTGTATTAATTATTACTCAGTTACTGGGCAGCTAAATTTGGTAACATTTCTTAAACTTTTTAATTTATTTTGTGTATTATTTCAGTATAAGCTTAAGCTTAAATTTAAATATAATTCATATTAATTTACCATATTATTTGGTTTATTTGGTCAACTGCACTTATTTGACATTAAATTAATAAATAAATAAAATTTATAAATAAATCAAATTAATAAATAAATTTAATTAAATAAAATATGATCTGCAAAGATTTTAAAACTACTTTACTTTTTTTTATATTTATTTTAAATTTTTTCTTTACTTTTAATTTATGTTTAATTTATATTTTGTATTACTAAGATACTGGGCACTTAACAGTCGATCACTTTTGATTGTAGCATTCAAACTTGTTGTTGTTTGATGTAGAGTGCTGGACAAAAAAAGTGTGTGCACTAAATCATTCCATTTGTTGATTTATTACACATACGCCAAGTGGGCAGCTGCCAAAACGACAATCGCTATTCCCAAATGAACACAGGTTTGGCAGTCACTGTACTATATAAATGCATGTTTGTGTGTTTGCTTGTTTAGTATTTTTTGTTAGTTTTTTTTGGTCAGTAACAACTTTTACCATAAATAAATAAAATAAAATCAAAGCAAGGTATGAAAAATTGGCGCGCCAAAGGGTAGAAAAGAGAAAAGGAAGAAGAAAAGGAAGAAGAAAAGGAAGAAGAAAAGTGAGAAAAGGGAACTATGAGGTTTCCATTCATAAAAAGTAACATAGATGCGATCCACAGGCCACAAAGCAAAAGCAAAACAAAAGCAAAAAGGCTGCAAAGCCTGTGAGAGCGCCAGTGAGTGAGAGTGTGAGAGAGCGGCAGATGTGAGAGAGTTTTGTCAGAGGCAGAGAGCGAGCTTTGCAGCGCTGCAACGTCAACAAGTTCTGTGCTGTGCTGTGCGTCAGCTGTTCACTTGTGTGGATGCCATTTGTGGATGCCATTTGTACACCAGTTGCGCCTTGTGTGTGGAAGCCAAGGCTTGTTTACTCTGCCCGCAAAGACAGCTGTTTGAGCGCTGCCTGCGTCGCTGCCTGCGTCGCTGTCGCTGCCACCGCAATGGCAACACTTTCGACAGGCGCACAGGAAACCGACGCGCAGCGCAGTCAACGTCAGTTTTTTGGTGCTACAGTTTTTCAGGCATGTTCAGCATTTTCAGTTGGTTTTCCATTGCGGCGCCGCACGCACGTGTCTCGGCAAAACGCTACGCCTCAGCATCTGGATTTGAATTTTTATCCAGTCTCAGTCTCAGCCTCAATCTGAGTTTGAGTTCGTGTTTGTGTTTCGTTTTCTCAGTTTCTTGTGTTATCAAAAAAATTAAAAATAAAGGCAGCAAAATAAATTGAAATATCTTTCGGAAAATTGTGCTGCTGACAACAAGTTGAAGTGATATTTCTAATACCAAAAAAATAAAATGATAAATGCAATTCGCGTCTTGACTTTAATTGAAATCGTGTAAATCGCGCTGTCAGCTCTCAGTCTCAGTCGACGTTTCAGTCTCCGTCTCCGTCTCAGTTTGAGCTGCTTAAACACAGCAACAAAGCAACAGCCAGAGGTGAGTTTAACTGCTCTTCAAGTCTCTCTCTTTAGAACCTCCCTCTCTCTCGCACAAAAGTTTTTGGCAATTTTACAAAGCTGCTTTGATGGGGATTTTGTGGTGTTACAAGCCCATTAACCAAACCCGCTTTGACCAGTAGTTCAATTTAATTAAAATTGTGCCAAAGTACTTGTCAATCGAGTTGAGTCCTTAAACCTTGGCTGCAGAAAATTCTAAGAATTGTTTCAATTTAATACAAAAAATATGCTTAAGTTTAATATTTATTGAATAAAATAAAATGAAGAAGTATTAAAAATATTAAAAAAAATAATAATTTTAACCATATTTTTATACAGAAATATTTTATTTCATATTTTTTTAATAATTATTAAGGCCCTATTCTCTTTCAGCAAAAAATTGTTTTCGACTTTTTTTTTTTGCATTTATTTATAGCTTGGGTAGTTGTGAATATGCCCCTAAAAGGATTTTTAGAAATTCGAAATACTTAAGGAGATATGGCCATTTTTATCCAGCAATGTTAATGTTAATGCATGTGAAGTCAAAACTTTAAACGCGTTTATCTCGAAACCACGTTTTTCGAGCTGGCGGCCACGATTCCGCCAGTTCTACTGAACCGATTTGGATGAAACAAAGTTTAATCGACGTAGAATTGTCACCATTCTGGCCCGAAGTAAAATAAAAATTTTGCGATTCTTTTTACTATTTTTTTTTTACACTAAACTACAAAAAAATGGGTCCCAAATTCGATTTTCAATTTCAAGTGGCCGCCATTTTGTCAAAAAAAATCGCAAAATTTTTATTTTACTTCGGGCCAGAATTACATCTATGCTGATCATAACCCCGTTTTTTTTTTCATTTCCGACGTTCCGGAGACCCGGAATCGTGGCCGCCGTGACGACACCTTTTTTTTGCACCACCAACTTTGAAGTCTCATTACTTTTTGAACAGCCCTCGTATCGAGGCAAAAAAAAATTTTTTATTTTCTTTCATTCATTACTAATTCATTAAAAAAAACAAAATTCAAATATCTTTTTGCGTTTTCAAATGAGAATTTTTTTAAAAAAGGTCCAAAAACAGCAAGCTGAAGGAGAATAGGGCCTTAAATAAATTAATTATTTAAATATTTGGAATATTGTTTCAATTTAATACAAACAATATGTTTTAATTTAATATATATACATTGAATAAAATAGAATTAATAAAATTTAAAAATATTAAATAAAAATATGTTTTTAATTTAATGTTTATTAAATAAATATTAAATAAATTAAATATTTAAACCATGGCTGCAAATATTCGAAATTAATTTAATCGAGTAAATTTATTACAAAAACATGTTTGCTATTTATTAAGAGTTTTAATTCATTTTTATTGATTTACCAAAGTTAAAATGAAACTAAGGGTACCTTAAATAATAAATATAATCAATATTTTTAACCCAAATCGAATCTTTTAGTGACCGAGGCGTAGATATTTTAAATGGTTCAATTTTATTTTCGCAACTTTCAAAATATATATTTAATTATAAAAATTTGTTTTCAATTTATAAATTGTTTTTATTGTTTTTAAAAGAAATTAAATGTGTACTTTAATATAATCAATAAACTCAATATTTTCAATCCAAATAGAACTTTTGAGGTACGATTCAATTTAATTTTGGGAAGGCGTAAATGATTTAATTTAATTTTATTTTATTTTGCCTACTAATTTTCAATTTTCTTTGATTTGGTAAGCGTATAAAAAGATTACTTTCTTTTGCTAGAATCTAACTAAGGAAAATAATATTAATATTATTTTTCGACTATTTTATAGTCATGCTAAAATTAAATAATATTCACAAATATATGCTTAAATAGTTTGTAATGTTTATAAATATTTTATTAAATTTTGCTTGATTTGTTAAGCGTATTAATAAAATGAGCTAGAGTCTAACTTAAGGTAATAATGTTAATATTATTTTTTCATTATCTTAAAGTCAAGTAAAAATAAAATAATATTTCTTAAAATATAGTATAAAGGTGCGTAGTGAATGTAAATACTTTTTTCGAATCAATCCTTTGGCAGCCTCGATTTGAGCCTTGTCCTTGTACTTGTCTCTCCCCTTCTCGAGTGCTTATCTGTTTCCATTCTTATTCTCATGCCACATGTTCCACCACTTATGGCTTTTACCAGCATAATACCTGAGGCAATACAAGAATGTGCTATTCTTGGGTTTTGCTTTCTTTTATGATCAATGCTGTCGCAAAAGTGCAATCGAAGGACGCCAAAGCTTCAACTATCAGCTGGGGTGTAGTTTTCCCAGGAAAGTGTAAATGAAATTTATGTGTTGCACATAAAATATATTTTTATAGTCCGTAGACGCCGACAATAAACAGTAAAAGCGACTCAAATCATTGGTACAGCTGCTTGGATAGTCATAAAATTCACTTTTCACTTTCAAAGCGAAGCAAATTCGTATAAAAATCAACTTAAAGAAAAGCCGAAAGTAAATAAAATGCGGAGAAAAGACAACAAATAACAAAAAACATAAAGTGAAAACCTCAAAAAGCACATAAACGTGAAATTTTTACATTTCTGCTAGATTTGTATCTGTCTCAGGAGTTTTCCTCTTTTTTTTATGGCCACACAATGAAAATGGCCAACAAGGAGTGAGAGTCCAGCTAAATTTGTGTAACAAAAGCCGAGCTAACAAATGAACTCAAATGAAAGGTTTGTTTGTTTTGGCTCAGAAATATATTTCTGTGAACAGTTTTTGGCGCTGAGATAACGCAAAGTTTTCTAATTTCCCTCAAGGAAATTGCCACGCAAGTTGTTAGTTGGCTTAAACCGCGTCCAAGCCTTTTGGCCAATTCACCCTTTATTTATGCAAACAGTTGAAACTTTTAGCTTCTGTCAATAAAAGCCACAAAATACATGAACATCTCAATTTTAGGAGAAATTCCAATGAACATATTTCGCATATTTTTGTATTTTATTTTTGTGGTTTTCCCTCGTTTTTCTCATACATTTTCCTATATTACAAACAGCTGTCAAAATTTATGAATGTGAATATGTGTGCGTTGGATTTAATTGACTTTTCCACTGCTGACACATTTAGTTGACTCGCAATTTTTGTTTTTCGGCGGCGTCAAAAGACAAAAAATACATTAAGTAAATGATATTGTTGAGTGTGACTGACTGTGGAATACCCTGCATGGGGCCAAAAACTAGTAGTAAACATATCAATTACATATAAATAATTTCAATGCAATTATCAAAATTTTAAAATTTAATCTCAATTTTAGTTCTTAACATAAAATTTTAATTTTTAAAATTATTTTATTTTTTCCATTTAGGCTATATTCAAATCCTATTTATTATTTTGATAAATTTATTTTAAATAATGTGTATAAAGTTGACTCGCATTTATTTTTTTTTGGCGTCAGAAGACAACAAATACATTAAGTAAATGATATTGTTGAGTATGCCTAACTGTGGAATACCCTGCAAGAGGCAAAAAACTAGTAGTAAACATATCAAAATATCGTTTATCCAAATTTTAAATTAAAATTTAAAATTATTTATATTTAGTTGACTAGCAATTTTACCAAATGCATACCAAAATATTCTTGTTGAGAGACTGACTGCTGAATACCCTGCAAATTATCAAATATAATTATATAATATAATTTATGAACATTTTTAGTTTTTATCTAATTTTAATGAATTTGAATTATTATTTAAATTTTTAAACCTTTTTTATTTTTACATTCATGATATAATTAAATGATTTTAAATATTCATTTAATAACTTAAAAACAAATATTTATTTTAAATACTTTCATAATCAAAATTAACATATTTTTGTTTAATTTAAATTTTTTTTTATTTTTTGTTTAAATTTAAGTGTTTCTCAGCTTTATTTTTGTGTTTCGAAGTAGACAATAATCAAATAAATAAAATTAATAGGTAAAATTATATCTTTATATTATATTTATTAATTAACTTTAAATTACTAAAATTTTTTTATACTTCATTATTAAATTAAATATATATTTGGTTAGTTTAAAAAAATAATATTTTCCAATTTTATTTCTGTGTCAACTTTTCATAGTTGACAATAAGCCAATAAATAAAATTAAGATTAATATAAAAATTAAGTTGTATCATTAGTTAGGTCTACCCTTCAGCGCTGCTTTGCATACAGGGTATTCGCAGTTGGCGGATGAATGTGAACATAAATTTGCTTCTCTAATGCTTGATGTCTGTCATACGCGTCACATTGGGCCAATGTCAAATGTCAATAGCCGCCGCATCGAGCACTGCCGAAGTAATTCAAGAGTCTGAGACTCAGTTGGAATCAGTTGGAAAATGGGCATCAAAATGGCAGACAAGTTGGTCAAGTTCAGTAGAATTGTCGCTTAAGTTGACGCCAATTAATTTCTGCAGCAGCCAATGAGACTGTAATTGTATATTGTGGTTTCAAACTCAACTCAATTCAACTTAATTCAAGTCGAGTTAAATTATCTGAAGGCAAATAAAAGAAGCGCTTCCTTTGTCTCAGTGTTAACCCCAAGTTGGTTTCCCTCTATTTTGTGGCCATAACTGCGGCATTTTTGGTTAAGAGAGAAAACTAAGTTTGCGCATTTTTCAATTGCTTGCGAATTTCACCAGCTGAAAATACTTTTCATTCATATATTTTATGTATTTATTTTGTTAAAGTCAACAAAGAGCAGTCGACCAAAATTAATTTGAAAAATAAAGTTAGGAAATAAGAGTTGAAGCTAAAGAAATAAAACAAACAATTATATAAGGAATAAAACAACATTTAAATTTTAAAAGTCTGTGCAATCTCGTACAAACTTGCACAATTTTAAAAATTACATATTTTCGATTACTTTTTCTCAAAACTCTTTCACAATTTTAATTGTTACGGCCAACATGACGTATGCGTAATGTGAATACACTGCGTATACGCAATGCCTACGCAACGATTCGTATAAATATAAGACCCTTTAATGAGCAATGCCTGACTCTCGCTTTCCACTTAAAAAGTTAGCGGGAAAAATATTGCGTATACGCCCCACGTGCCACTTTTTATTGAGAATCCATTTTTGCGTTATGCACATCACATATATTCATAAATTGCCAACTTTTTTAACGGGAAGTGAGCAACATCTTACAGCTTGTAAAAAAAAAGTTGCGCCCTTAACTTTGTGATTACCAAGAAAATTGTGTATACGCCATGTGTGTGTGTGTGTGGGAGAGAAAAATGAGAGTTGAAAATGTAAAACTGTGTGTAAAGTGATAATCCAAGCATGTTTACCGTGAGACGGCAACAAATAATAAATGGCAATGGGCTTTGACAACATTAAGGCCTTTTCAGCCACAAATGAGGCACATCAAGTGTTTGTCTAGCCGGCCCTTTGAATAAATTCAAACAACTCTTTAGATGGCAAAAAATTTTTCAATAAAAACTTGCTGGGCAAAGCAGGAAAATTTCAATACCAACATCAAGAGTTACACCCAGAGAAAATGCGCATATTAACAATAAGTACATTCACATTTTAATTAAGCATGTTAAATTAAATAGAAAACATTTTGAGCGAATGTGAAAAATACGTAAATTGAATATTCAAATATTATCTATAACCAATAAAACATTTTAATGCAATACAAAAAATACTTTTTATTTTAAATATGTTTTTAGATTTAATTTTAAACATAAAAACTATTTAAATACACTTTCTTAATTAAATGAAAATTTAATTGTTAAGTATTAAATTTAGAAAGAAATTATATGCATTTTAATTAAATAAAAAACATTTTGAGTGAAAGTGAAAAACACCTTAAATTAAAAATGCCACTTTAAGAAGATTTTAATGTTCAGCTTTTGGGCTCCACTTTTTGAACTAAGGTCTTTTTTTTATTGAATAATCAGGCCTGTTCTCAATTCCGAAAACGAGTCGATTTGCCACAAAACGAGTTGATTGCTGTTCCGAATTCCGAAAATCGACAATAATTGTCGTTTTCAAAACGTGTGCTTTAGAGTCACCGGTTTTACATGTAAATGTCACTTAAAGCATTAAAATAAATACCTAAAATTATAAACTGCTAATTGTAATATTGTTAAACATTTTTAGAAACATTTAACATTACTACTTTAACTTTAAATAGTTGAAGTATATTTTAAAAGAATTTTTTTATAAGCATCTATAAAATATTGCATGAAAAACAAAACCGAGCATCAATGACTAAACCGAGCTGTTCTGAATTCCACTTTCATTTTTGTTATCGATACCAACCTTTGCAATCGAAAGCTGCTAGAGTTGCTTCAATTGAATAACTAAATTGGACAACAAAGTATTAGTCTAATTTAGATTCTATATGGTATTTTCAACCTGAAATATTTTAAATTAATATTCAAAGGGAGTTTTAAATAAATCTAGCCGTATTTGAGATACAAATTGAAGCTTGAATGCTTTTATTTTTGAATTGATGACAGCTCTGGTTCTCCATAATTGGATCATCTGATTCGTGTCAATATGAATATGCACATTCACAGGTCAATCAGCTTGGCCTGCAAGCAAACAATATTCAAAGCTGATGGCATTTTGAAAAATTAACTTAGCTTGTTGTTATTTGAGCAATTTCTTCATCTTCATGACAGCTGATACGGTCGATGACTTACTGCTATCGAAACGTTTTCGAAACCGAGTTCGAAAAGTAAAAACAAGTTATTTTCGTTCGGAGTTCGGAACAGCAAATAGTAAAACGTTCGTTTTCGTTTCGTTTTTACTTTTTGAAAACGTTCGTTATTGGGAACAGGCCTGAATATATTTTAAAATAAAAATAATATTTTTTTTATTTAAATATGTTAAAAAAGGATGTCACTTCAAAACAATTTTATTCTTAAACTTTTGGGATACACAATTTCAATTTAATTTTAAATTAAACATTGAAATATTGTATTATATATTAACTAAAAAATATTTTAAAACAAAAAAGAATATTAGTTAATTTAAACATGTTTGATTTGGATATAAAATAAAAATCTATTTAAATAAACCATCTTTAGTTTTATTTTTAATATAAGATTAAAAGCCAATCATATTTTGGTTGTGTTAAATATGTTTAAATTTATTATAGTATTAAATAAAAAATCTATTTAATTAAACTATCTTTTCTTGCATATTTGAATTTAATTTTTCTTTTGGGTGTATAACAATTTGAAGCTGAAGTGTCGAGTGGCAAACCGCAAGATTTATATGGGTTGTGGTTGACAAAGTTGACAAGTTGTAGTCGACTGATAAAAGTGCACGTGACACGCAAAACGGTTCACAGCCCACACGAGGCTGTAGCTGTAACTATTTATGCGTTTTGTAAGCTTGTAAGTTGTAAGCCTTTTTGGCATGCTAGATGCCAGACCCTTAAATGGATCAATATTTCACTTCGAGGTCCACTTTGAGTCCCTGGCGAGCGACCAGAGTCGCGTTTAAGTAGTGCAAATAAATCTGTGTGCCATATGTGAAGGCTGTAGCGTAAACTGTAGCGTATGCATTATACTGTGTTGCAAGGTCAACACCAGTAAAAGAGAGAGAGAGCGAGAGAGAGAGTAAGAGAGGAAGAGGAAAAGATGCATCACGTCCCATCAACAGCCTGAGCATCAAAGTGGATATGCATGAGTGAAGGCGTATCCATATTGCATACACTAGTAACATACTGTAATATCAGGATTCGCGCTTTCTCAATCCCCAACAGTGATGCCAACTACTAGCTAGAAAAACCTATTGAAAAAAAGGAAAACAGAAACAAAAATTAATATAATAATAAACAGATTTTAAGCCAAAATATTAATTAATAAAAAAATTAAACAAATTAATGGATTCATAGGAATTTTATTGCAATTTTTCAATGTCTAAATAAGGTGTTTGATAACTAGTGAAAATAGAATTTGACATAATATGTTTAGAAATTAATGTCAAATTCAAAACTATATGTTAAATTAAATAAATTGAATTTTATTTATATATAGACTATTACTAAAACATTTTATTTGTATAATTGGTATAACCACGATTGCTGGCACCAATTTAAACTGTACTTTTAAATTTTTTAAATAGAACTTATTTCTACGGATATTAAAATACGTTTTACAAAAAAAAGAAGGAAATAAGAATTTATTAAACATTTTGTTTTAAGTATGATTAACATAAATTTATATTAAAAAACCATTTATGTTTGGCTTCGTCAATAATAGCAACATCGTGAAAATCTTCTTAAATAGAAGTTTATATAAGTTGCCTTATATCCTTAATTATTTGTCCAGTTTTATTTGCTGACAATAGCTAAAAATTACTTTTATTTGCTTACAATAAATAAAGTGCAATGTGCAGTTGAGTATTTTAATTTTATAGATTCCTAAATGTTTGCTTTTATTTTAGAACTTTAACTAGGCATCTCTTATATTTTAGCCTTAAAAAAGTGGTCTTAAAAAAAAGGACAGAAAACGGCTATTCAAAACGGCTAAATTGGCAGCACTGATTTCTACTTTTCCCGCTGCTCTATCTGCTTGCAGTGGCAAAAGCATTGCATAAATCTAGGCGAATATTATGCATACGCAATGTGGCGCCAGGAAATGCTTTTGAAACAATCTGTCAGTAAAACAGAAAAAACTGAGAGCTGAGAACTGAGTGGGGAAAACTATTGCAAGATTGCAGTCGTCGAAATGCAGTCGTAAATGATGATTACGAGCATTTCGTATATAAATGATATTTATGATGCATTTGCCGAGCGTGTCAAAAGCAATAGCAAAAGCATTTTGAGAGCAGGCATTAAATTAAATTAAATTAAAGGAATGTGGCAAGTGGAAAGTGGCACGTAAGTGCTGAGACTGAGCTGAGACTGTAATTAAAGATAAAATATTTGAAGTGAAAACTATAAGAGAGAGCTGCAATTATGGCTATTAAAGCGTGGAAACTGCAAATTAATATTTAATTGCCAAGACAAAATATGTGGTAGCGAAGTGGTATTAAAATTTACATTTAAGGCAGACTTGAAATCTAAATTGCTTATCGATTATTTAACAGAATTTGAATATAATTAATATCATTTATTATTACGAAACTATTTAAACTTGGCTTTGCCAAAAATATCATCAGTTTGAGTAACTTCTTCATTAGAAACTAACACGTTTGTGTCTGTAATTTTTAAATATTTGTCCTGCTTTATTTATTAATAAATTCCCAAATGGAATTTTATTTGCTTAAAAGAAAGGCAATGCCTTCTAAATTCAAATGTGGACGGAATTAATTAATTTTAGAATTTTTAGCAGAAGAATTCTTATGTCTGTTAAAGCGTGGAAACTGCAAATTATAATTTAATTGGTAAGACAATATACATAGACCATTAAAATTTACATTAAACCTAGACTTTAAATAGATTTAAGTTGGGGCATTAAGCTGCGCTCGATTAATCTAAATTGCTTATCGATTGTTTATGAGAATGTTTAGGGAACATCGACCCAAAGACCAAACACTTTAGCACCGGCCCAAAGTGCACTAAACCAATGCATTAAAGCAGTTAAATGCTTTGTTTACTTTGACCAGAACGAAATGTGTAACAGGACAACAGATTGCCAGACATTGGGCAGCCTTAAACAATGAAAATGGCAACAGCGAAGGGCACAAAAAACAACAAAACAACATCAACAATCAACAGCAAATAGACAAAAGATGCGACAGACGACGGCCCTTAAAAGATTATAAAGAATAAATGCCGAGCATATCGAAAAGTAGTGGGAAAAGAGGGGGGAACAGGTTCAAATGCAGACAGTATGCTAGACTTTTTTACTTGTTATTTTCTTGAGAATAGAACAATGTTGTTATGCTTAACTCAAGGCATATTTCACTTAAATGCAGTACTTTTACTATATCTGGTATTTGCCATGATTTCAGCATGATTCGGACTCATTTTTTTGTGGCTCGGACATAAAATCAGTTGGTAGAGACATGTGTACAGTATGTCAAGTACTTATTTTGACATGGATAAAATGCTCATATATTTTATTTACTTACAAAAAAAAACTCTGCTTTTTATTTGATTTTTTCAGAATTACTTATAGTTGTTTACGGTTGCTAGAAAAAGTCTAATGACATTTAATGAAATCGAGTTTAAATCTTTTTTAAAATACGTGTAGTTTTTTCAACTGCAGTTAGTCAAGATTGTGGCGACATATTTACAGAATGTAATGTCAGAATGTCATTATTTTGACATATTTAATACATTTATTGTACATAAAAAAAACCGTTGGTTAATTTTAATTTCATTTAAAACGTTTTTGAGTAGGTTTTTTAGGAAAAAGCCTAAAAATAAACTTATAATGGGCTTTACTATATTTAAAAATAGTTAACTTAAATACAGTTAGTCAAGTAATTGTTTTAACTAAAATCAGAAAATTTTCCATATTTTATTTTGGGAAAATTCAGGTTTTTGACTTTATTTTTTGGTCCTATTTTGGTATATTAAACACTCTTAGAAGAGTTTGAGTTGTTTCTACATATATAAAATAGTGAAAAATAAATAAATATTTATAAATAATAATTAGTGTACATATGTATGTATGTACACAAAAGTTTTAATATAAATGGCTACTGCTCAGACACATTTGTGTTTTCGCCTGCCACAAAACCCAGAAAAGTGTTTAATGGAGTAGAAAACCAAGTCAAATGAATGCATGCTATTTTTTTGAATTAAGCAGACCGCATTGACAATAAGCATGTGTGGACTGTAATTTGTTACCTCTGGTCAGTACAATTACTTGACATACTGTTTACCATTTAGGCAGAGAAAGACAGCCAAGTTTCTTTGGCAATTGCTTGAGTTATGAGGCTTTTGGCTTGTTTTTCTGTTAAGTTTTGCATTTTTCTTCAACACGTGCCTTATAGATGTATTATCACAACATGTGCAGCCATTTTGGGTATAATTTCACTTGATTTGCATATACAATGATGGACAAAATAATAGAAACGAGAGTTGGATATTTGAAGCAAATTGTAAACATGAATAAATGTAGATAATATAATAAATATGTAAAGTATTTAACTATAATAAATATATTTATAATATGTAAATATTATGAAACTAATATAAAGTACTTATTCCAAAACAATTTTAAAAATAAAAAAAAAAATGTATCGCTTCTATTATTTTGTCCATTACTGTATATGCTTATCAGTTGCTTAGCTGAAGAAAATGCTATTCCCAGACATTTTCGCATATTTCAATGTCTTTTACTTGTGGGTTGAGACAAAAAAAAAGAAGAAAGATTGCATTTTATCAACAGACAAGACAAGTCAGAGACAGATAGGAAAATAAAGAGAGAGAGACAGAGTAATAGCGTGAAAGAGAGACAGACAGCTGGGAGCTGTGAAAATGGCATTTTTCGACTTGTTGAGATGCAAGTGGAAGTGGAAGTGGAAATGGAAGTCGTAGTGTGGCATAAACAGGAAACAGGAAACACTCAGGACATGCTTATTACCTGCTGTTGACATTTCTCAGTTGGCAGTTCACTCAGTCGAAACGGAAAACGTGACAACGTTGGCTCGTTGTGAATGATCCAAGTTCCCAGCCAGAATCAGAACCAGAATCTGGATTGCATAGCAGCTGCTCAAACTCGACTACTTTTATTGAAATTTCTGTGTCTGCTGCCTTTTAAATATTAGAATTCCAAGCAAATGCAACTGAACTGAACAACTGCAGCAGCTGAATGGAATCTTTTTTTTAAATTGTTTGCCTTCAACCCGTGGAGCCGTCAAATTGTCCTTGCTGCTTGTTAGCCCAGTACTCAAAGGGTTCAAAGGCTTATAAGTTTGTGACATTGTCTGTCTGTTCATTTGAGTTATTCATACAATTTTGATATCTTTCATTTTTGCTTTTTCTTTTTCTTTTACTTAATATTTTTGTTATTTAATAAATTTAAATATTTGTATTATTTGTTTAATTGTGTGCAAATATTTAAAATTAAATAAGCAACAAGTTAAATTTGTATTTAATTTTTTAGTGTATATATTTTTTTATTTTAATTATTACAAAATTACAATTTTTATATATTTTTTTGTTTTTATATATTTACTATTTTTAGTTATTTAATAAATAAAAATTTTAAAAAGAAACAAGTTAAATTTGTGTTAAAGTTTAAGTGCATAAATATTTTTTTTTAAATTATTTTTACTTGTTTAATGTTTTTTTTTTTTTATTATTTATTCATTCATCTGGAACTATTGAAATTCGAACAATAAATAAATATAATTTTAATTTAATTTTTTGTATTTATAAAATGTCTGCAAATATTGAAATTTGAATAAGACTTAAATACAACTTGTTTTTTAATTTTTTGAGAATTTATTTTTATTAATTTTTTTTTATCTATTTATTAATACTCCTTTAATGTTACTGGACATCTCAGAGTCGAGTATTTCGGCTCTAGAATTCTTATTTATTATTTTGTTTGGCTATGAATGAACCCGCATTTGATTCGAATCATTCTCATCAGCAGCTTATTGAAAGCAACTCTCCCATTTATTCAGAAGAGAAAGCAACTAGGTAGTCGACAACTTTGTCATCAAACTGTTAAGGCGATTAAATTGCATTCGACTGTTGCCACGCCCCCGTCTCAGCCCCCTAACTAACTGACCACATGAAAGGACCATAAAAGTAAAATCTTTTGAGCATTCGTTGATTGCATTGACCGACACTTTGCCAATGGCTAACCATTTGTAAAATTCCCAAAAATGTGGGCGAATCTAACTTTTGTCTTTCTCTCCCTCTCACTCTCTCTCTCACTCTCATACTCTCTTTCTCTATCTTTTGTGCAATGTCAACTTTTGTGCTTGGCACGTGAAAAATGCGCTTGGCTCGTAAGTAGCGTGTTTTTGGCTGAAATATATATATGACCAACCCCTCGATCCTTCGACCTCCCGACCCCCGTCGCCTTAACGACCCCCGTCGACCCCCTTTGACCCCGCATCGACCCACGCAGCTGGCTTGCACCACACTCTCAATGTGTCAATGACCAAATTGTTGATGTGCCACAAGGGACGTGGCCTGCAACGCAGTCAGCTGTGGCGCTCAACTCGCAGCAGGCACTGTTGACCATATAAAACCTCCTTAATCAGCATCGAAAGTGTTTAGTTAAATGGGAAAACGACACTTTATAAATTTCATCAAATAGATAAAGTATATTTTTAATTATATTTATTTGTCTTTTCAGTCAGGAAGCTGTGGCTTAAATTTGAAAATAGTTCCATTTTAATTTAAGTCAATATTAACATTGAATGTGTTTAGTAAATAAGTAAAGACACAATTTAAACTTAATTGAATAAATAATAAATTTTGGATTATTTACATAGCTATTGTGCAATCAATGTGTCTATTTCCTATCTGACTATGGCTGAAATTTAATTATTTTTTATTTATAATATTCAAAATATATTTTTAAACAATTTTTACTACACTTAAAATACTCTTTTAAAGTATTTTTATTATGCATTTTATTAAAATAATACATCATATTTACAAAAAGTGTTTATTTTGGAGTGTATTCTATGTTTGTATAAAATGTCTTAACACAAATTCTATTAGATGCCTTTATTTGAGGATTATATCTGATCTAATTAAAGCTTAAATAAACTTTTAGCATTTTTTAGTTAGGTCTAATCTTACACCTTTTAAATAAAAACTGTAATTTTTAAAATAGAACAAATTAAAGCAAGTACTTTTTTAAATTCTGATTACAACTACAAAGCATTTCAATTACAATTGCCATATATTTTTTCAAGCCAAAAAACTTTGCTAGAGGTTTCAAATGTGGCTTTCTTTTAAATTTAATTTGTTTTTAAGTCAACATAGTATATATGGTAATAATTTGTTTAGAATGTTTTTTAAATACATTAATTTCATGGTTTACTTTCTATTTGAGCTTTAGTTTGAGCACAGTGCAAATGAAATTTGATTTAAGTTAAATACATTTTTCAATAATATTTAGTCAGTGTATTTAATGCGTCGACTTGACTCGACTTGTCTGTTCTAGTCTTGTTGTGGCTTAAGTTTTATGGTGCTCGGGTTGCAAAGGCGACGCCAATGTCTGAAAGAATGTTACGGGCGAAGTGTCGAAAAACACTTTGTCCAATCCCCAATTTTCGCACCTTGGACGTGTCTCGATTTTGGTCTTGGTCCTTGGCTGCTGTGCTGAGAATTCGCTCTCTACCTCTCTCACTCTGTCTATCTCTCTCTGTTATACACATTTTGTTATGCATGTCTCAAGCGCACTCAAGTGCTTCTGGCTACTTGTTCTTCTTACTCTGAGAAAACCTTCCACCTTCCGCCTTCTCACAAAAAAAAAAAAAAAAAAAAAAAACACACACAAGCATCTTACACTCAGTTTCCCTTTTACTTAGGCAAATTTTGCAGCATATGTGGCTATTTTTGCATATCATACACATTCTGCTTTTCTGGTTACCTTTTTTGCTAGTATCTTGCAGTACGAGTATCTGTATCTGTGTCTGCAGCATAACTACTTAGTTTTTGCAATTTTCTTAAGTCCCTCAGCAGCTTGTTGACCTCATTTTGCGATTTCCTCAACGCTTTGAGGAACTTTTACATGTTTTTTTTTTTTGGTGCCTTAATTAAGTTAAAAGTGGTGCTGCCTTAATCTGACCTTAACCTGAAGTTGAAGTTAAAGTTGAACAGTTCCATAGTAAAGTCAGAAATGAAAAACTGTATTCGTTGACAGCACATGCTTTTCAGTTAGTCAGTTAGCCACTTGACTTCTGTTTTTCCTTTTCCTTTTCCTTTTCATTCCATTTCATTTCCCTACCCTCGGGCTTGAGCTCAAGGTAAACGCTGAACGCTCTTGTTCTCGGCCAGGCTTTTGTTATTTTGGCCCTGAGCACTGAACACTGAACAGTGAACACTCGTGAGTACGAGTGCCTGGCAAGTGGTGCGCCAAATTCGTGAAACGGCTTTTGTAGTCAATTTTCCGTATGAATATGCAATTTGGCTCAATATTTGCCACGGTGGCGGCCGCTTTTGGCTTTTGGCTTTTGGCTTTTGGCTTTAGGCTTTTCACTTTTGGCTTTGTGTTTGGAGGCTGCTTCAAATTTACATACTACTAGGAAAAGTGCTGCGACTTAAGAGCTTGGCACAGCTTCAAAGATTTGGCCTATAAACGAATCAATCAGCTGGATGAAAGGAAACGATGGGAAAAGGGAAGCCAGTAGTCTATGACAACTCTAAAGTCAAAGGTTTAGCATGTGTAATACAACCCTAACCAGTTTTAAATTGGGTATAATATTTTATTTATTTATTTGCCTGTTTCCTAAAAGAAGGCAGTCGTCTCAAATGGAGTGTGTAACTTAAATGGAAAATGAAATTATTTTAAATGATTTATAGAATTCAGTCATATTTCTTATATAGTAGTTATTTTTAAATATTTTTTATAATAATATTTTTTTCTTACCTAATAAACATTGTACTTTTATTTATAAATATATGTATATGTATTTAAAACTTTACATATTTTTATATTTATTTAAAAAATAATATTATTTTCATTAAAAAAATTAACAGCCGATTTTTAAACAGCTTAAAAATGATAAGAATATTTATTTAATTACTTGTTTCCTAAAATAAGCTACTTTCAAATAAGGTGTGTAATACTAACTAACTATTTCTGGAATTTAATTTTTTTTTTTAAATTTTCTGTAGATCAAAATAAATTCTTAATAATTGATAGAATCAAGAGATTATTATTTTTAAGAAATTTTTTTTAAATTTAACATTTTATTCACAAGTAATATTTCTATTGCCTTTCCTTAAAAAATATGTACATTTTAATATTAATTTATTTATTTGATTTATTTAGAGATTTAATAATTTTTTATTTCTATTTAAAAAATTATAATCTTCATTTTCTTCTCTGTTATAAATGAATCCATCAAAAAATAAGTTGCTGGGACGACATATCTATAAAAAAAAGTATTACATTACATTGTTATGTTAAAAAAAGTTGTGCCTGAAAACAGCTCCAGTTCATTTAATGACTGCAACGTTTTTGTCTTTGGCAACGCTGCGTATGCGCAATAAATCCTTGACAACTCCTTGAAGCTTCTGTTTCTGCCGCACGCACTTGTTTTATGTCTGTTGCGGCATTAAATGTAAAACTGAAACTAACGAAATGAAATTTATGTGGCGCCTCATGTGCCTGCTTCCCTCTGTCCCCCCTCTGTCCCCCTCTGCCCCCTTTTCCTTACTGTGACCCTGTAATATACGCGCAGCACTCGCAGCACTTTTACTTGCGAGACATGCTGACATGATAAAAAATATTTCGCAGACAGTGTCAGCAGTAGCTGGAAAATGCGAGTATAAATTTAAAAAATCATTTTAAAACTCACGGCAAGGGAAATTTGTAGGCTCTCCACGCAAGTAAAGCAAATGAAAACTTTGCAAGGGGAGTTATGAGACTATGGGATATCCTTTAATGTATTCGCTAAAATATATAAAGAATAAAAAAAATATTCACTCATATCTGAAAAGTGACTTATTCTCTTTAATTAATTTACTTTACTTTTGCCACTTTTCTCAGTGCTCCATTTTCAGTTTTTCAATATTTAAAATAGTTCTCGTATTACTACTGTAATATAATCAACTGTGTAATTTTACTCAAGTAACTCTTTAAACAACGTACAAATTTTCATCTTTGATTATCTAAAATAAATGTACTTCTCCTTCATTTTATTCTTACTTTGTTTTGTTTCTTATTCAAGTTAAAGTATCAAATTTAATTTCATTTAAATAATTTTAAAAATGAAAAGAAAAGTCTTAAAATATTATTTTATTAAACTGTATACACATTCTTTATAGCATTCGTAATCCCTTCTTCTGCTTATAATACCCTACTTATTTTTTTTTAATTTTCCACAGTGTATACAAAGTGAAAAAAAAATGGAAATAATATAATAAATGTACACAAATGGTGCACAAGGTCGTGTGGCAGCGATTCGTTTGCTCGTAAGCCACAAAAAAAAGTAAATGGCGTAACAAAAATTCTTTTTTTTTGTTAATTTTGTAATGAATATTATTTATACACACACACACACACACACACAGAACCACAAAATTACACACAGGATGTAAACACACACGTGGACAAGAAATAAATGTGTCCTGGGACAGCGCCTTCAACTTCAAGTAGGCAGAAGGCAGCACCAAATTACCATTAGCATAAACTCACACTCATGCACAAACACCTATACACACACAGATACAAACACGTGTAGTCGTAGAGATTAGTGTTTATTGCATATACATATGTACGATGATGGTAAAAATAATAGAGCCAGGGTATCAAACCGTTCGCACTTAGGTTTTCGGTTAACGGTTACACAACATTTTTATGTATCGGCTGTGAAACGGTTAACCGTTTTTTTGTATGTTTCGGTTTCGAAATGCCGGTATACTTTCGGAAAAATATTAAAAAACGATAAAAATATGTAAATTTTAAAAAAAGAATTCGAACGTTTCAAAAATTAAGTTCTTTTTATTGAGATCAATATATAAATTGGAAAAAAGAATCCAATATATTTAAAAAACAGTTGATAACACTTTAATAACATAATTACATTTTAAGCTTGACCAATTCGAAATTACCCGTTATGCGTGAATCGGGTTCTTAACGGTTATTTTGGTTTGAATAATTTCGGTTTCGGTAGAATAAAGAAGTTTTGTTTCGGTTATGGTTTCAGTTACGGTTATCAACTTCAATCGGTTATTACCGGTTAGCAGTTACGGTTACGTTTTTAATCCCTCATAGAAACGATCATTTTTTATTGTATTTTTAAAATTTTTTCAGATAAATAACTTTTTCCCAGATTCAAATTTTTACTTTGTAAAAATTTAGCAATGTTTCGAAATTTAACGAAACAACGGAACTCTATATTCATGCGCATTTTTTTTTTCTTATTATTAAATATTTGGTTTCTATTATTTTGTCCATCAGTGTTTATTAGTATTTACACGACGACAGCGAGTCGCGTTTAATTGCGCGTGTTATGACTTGAAATTCCTTGGGTCGACTTTTGGCTTGGGTTTGGGCTTAGGGATCAGGTTGGAGCACTGAACAGAGAACAGAGGTAATGAATCGATAACGTGGCTAATACGAGAAATGAAAACTTAACACTCTGGTTTGAGTCCCAACTTGCCCTTTTACTTTCGGGAATGTTTTTCAGCGCCCCAGAATCGAACTTAGTAATTACAAATTCTGTTCAGTTCTGTTTCACGAAAATTGTTTTCAGTCTGCAACCCAAGAAAAGTTGTATAAAGAATGCATGTTTTATGAGCATTTTGTTGGCCAAGAAATGTGTGCGATGATGATTAAGCCAGTTTCCAGCTTGGCAGATAAAACAAGTTGAAATATTCAATCATTCTTTTGAATTGCTTAAATCATCTCTTATGACAGCTGCAATTTAAATAAGAAATTTTATTTAATACTTACAATAAATAAAGCTGAGACCAGGCCGAGTTTATTTGTAACTTGTTGGTTTTTCGGCCAACTCATTTAATTTTATTATGACAAGGCAGTTAAACTTGACTTTTCTTTTTTACACAATTTTCTTTTTACGTTACGCTGAATGCCGTCTGGAAAATTTCCTTTTATTTTTTTTTTCTGTTGGCCAAAACTAAACGTTGTTAGCCTCCTTGATGGCAAGTGGTAAAATGGGTAAATGGGCAAATGGCTCGCAAAATTGATGGCACTTTAATAGAAAAGAAAATGCGCTCGGTGAAAATCCAGTGTCCTGTCCAGTCGAAAAACGGGGACAGGTACGAGAGTTCCGATGATAAATTGAAAAATAATACCTATTGAGTCGACTTTGGGTATAAGTCCGGCCAATTGATATATGTGTCTTTTACGTGGACTTCAGTTGCTTTTTCCTCTACTTCTTCTTCTGCTTCTACTTGGAGCCAGATGACTCGAGACTTGTATTTTCCACTTGTATTTGTGTCAGGTTTTTCCTTTTATTACTCACTTTTCACTTGCTCAAATTTCATTTGATACACTTTTTATTTAATTTTTATTTTCATTTATATATTTGTTGTCAGTTTCTTTAACTGTTGCCATTTAATGAGCTCTAACTAAATATTTAACTGAGCGAATTAAGCTAATTAATTAAGAACTATTATTTTTACTTTGGATTTAAATTTACAACTTCATTAGCTGCTATGTATTTTATTTAAATTTGCAGAATTATAATTTCATATTTAATCAAGTGCTTCATATTTTTTTATGCTGTGATAAATGCTTGTTTAATTTATCGACTAAAAAATATTTTAATTTATTTTTTATTCTTTTTTCTTTAGCTGTTGCCAGTGCAATTTATTTCTGCATTTAATGAGCCCGAACTAAATGTTTAATTTAGCGAATAAAGCTAATTACACATTCATAATTTAATTGCAGCATTTTGAGAATAAAATTATAACTCAATCAAGTGCAAGTTATTTGATTAACATATTTAGCAATAATTATTTCATATTTCAATTTGAATTTAATTTACTCAGCACTTCATTAACTGCCATTTATTTAATTAAAATATGCAGCATTATTATTTTCATATTAAGTTAAGTGTTTCACACATTTTTTTGTCGCTTTAATAAATGCTTCGTTAATCCAACGACATGAAAAAAATGTCATAAATTCATGTATTTGTCAGAGATGATAATGAGGTGCGAGATATTTTATTGATTATTACGCTTAGCTGGGTTTTCAATCATTTATGGAGGGGCAGAAAGGGAAAGTGAATGGGAGTGAGAGTGAGAGGGAAAGCAGCTAATCAACTGCCGTTTGGCAATGGAAATGGAAATGGAAACATGCCATAAACATGGCTCACATAATAATAAAGGAACCCAGATAAGATGCAAATGCATACTGAGTGCTGTCAAGGCCATAAAATGAAGACTAGCAGATACCCTAGATATTTATTTACATTGAATAAATTGCTTTTAACTCAATTTATTTATTTATTAATTTAAGTGTTATTAGTCTAATATGAAATTATTTGCTCGACTAGCAGATACCCTATATATTGAGTAATGAATAAATTGATTTTAGCTTGATTGATTTATTTATTAATTAATTTTTGCACTAAAATTCTTATATAAATATAAAATGGTCAAATCGAAAATCATGTGGCTGACTAGCAGATACCCTAGAAATTCTATTCTTGCTGAAAATGACCTTAATTTGATTTTATATAGGTAGGTTGTTGAGAGAAATGTAATTTTGAAATTAAAAATTTACGAAGTTTGTGTTTTATTCAAAAGTTTTATAAAATTTATTTTCTTGTTGTCGACTGCCTTAAGTTAAATTTAAATAAATATATAAATGCCCTAGAATGTCTGTGAAATAATGATAGCATTTTAAATCGAATGATTGTTGAGCTTAAATTAGTTTTATTTAAAAATATTGTCATGTAATTTTAACAAAAGCCGCAACCAATAATTGACTTTAATTCTATTTCTAAAAATACCAGAATTTGAATATGCAATTTTAAAATTGGCAGCCACAACAATTTGTAATTAAGCCAAAATGGCTAAAATTGGCAAATTGTGAAAATTGTGAAGAAGCGTTAAGCACAGCAGGATAATTGAAACAAAAGTGCTTTCAAAGTCTGTTGTGTCCTGTTGTCCTTTCATTCTGCAATCTATTTGCAAATGCAGCTCGAGTGGAGATCAAAACTCGGTGACAATTACCTTGACCTAAGCGACAGACAGACAGAGAGGGAGAGAGTGGGAGAGAGAGGGGAAGTGGGAGGTTTAGTTCCTGTTGTGTTCCATCAACAGGACTTTGTTTTTATTTTTTCTACTTTTTTTTTTTGGCAATGAAATGTGCAGTTTGTCCCTTGTGCTGTGGTCGCTTTATGCCCAAAATGTGTGCCAACTGTCGCTCTGTTTATTTGTCTGTTTGTCTGTCTCTCTCTCTCTCTCTCCCTCTGTCACACTCTTCCGCTATTTAGCCCTTTTTCTCCCTATCTCTCATGTTGCAGCTGCTTTTTCAACGACGCTTTATGAATGCTTAATTACAAAATGCTCTCATTTGTGTGCGTGTGTGTGTGTGTGTGTGTGTGTGCTTGTGTGTGTGACACACGTGCGTGCTTTCACCTCGACAAATATTTGGCTGCGAACTCACGACAGGCCAAAACCATGTGAGAAACCTACTTTAAATCCTTTAAGTGGCTTAAAATTTTACAATTTACCCTACTGACTATGCAAATTATAGGGTATACAATGTATTTAATTTTGCATAAATTACAGAGCAAGCTGTAAATTTATAAAAAATGTATTTTCTTTATTATTTTCTCTTTTCTTTAATTTTAAAAGCCTTTAAAATAATTAAATAATACAATTTTCAATATTTGAAAGAATTAATCTTAAGATAATAAATTTAATATTGCCTTTCTGCTGATATAATATAAAAAATTTAAAAATGTTATGTAAAAACCTTAATATTAAACCAGAAAAGTTATTATTTTCTCAATTGTTTGACTATATGCTTAAAAATATTTTATTGAAGTTTAAAAAAAGTTAAAAACAGTAAATTTTTAAAATGTGTTATTATTAAAATTTTTGTCTGAAAGCTTAGAATTTTTTTTGTAAAAAAAAGCGAGCTTTTACAAGCTTATAAAATTATTAAATAATACAATTTATAGACCGTCGAACTTTAAAATTTATTAGTACTTAATTTTTTTCACAACATTTGGCATTTCGTCAAGTAAAAATGCGTTACAACTTTTTTTATTAGTGTAAAATAATGACAACTTTTTATGCTCCCTCCACATTTATACTCCGGACTGTTATTTCCACATGCCCCAAAGACACACGCGTGGCAGTCTAAGCTACCCCTTTGCCCCTACTTTTTTTTATCACTTCATCTTCCTTTCCTCTCCCTCTCCCATTTGCCGTCTCTGTCAGTTGTCTGTTGGCTTTTAGTTGCCCCGCAGCAATTTCTGATTGCGGCACGAGTTGTTTTTGCCACTGCAAACAAAGTTTTTCCAAGAAGAGTGAGACAGAGACAGAGAGCAGAAAGAGAGACTCAGATTCTGAGTGGGACTAGTGTCTAGTGTCCAGTGTCCAGTGTCCGTTGTAGCATAAGTTGAGGCATTACGGTCAGAATTATGAGTGGCAAGTGGCAAGTGGCAGGTGGCAGGTGGCAGACACGTGTCCCCACATGTTACAGTTACAGTTACAGTCTGCCTGCCACAGATGCAACCAAATCCGGTTTTACAGTTCGCAACGCACACATCTGCTTTCGCCTTACTGGCTTTCCTCTTTTCAACTTACATTCTTACTATATATACACGCAGAGAAAAAATTAGATAAAATATATTTTAATTAGAATACTATGATATACATTAAAATATTAATACAATACATTTTAAATGTAAAATAAGAAATGCAATAAAAAAAAAATAATAATAATTGTATTGTTGTATAAATTATAATATTTATTTTTAAAATTTATATAGAATTGGTATATAAATAAAATATTTAAAATATTCTTTTCAACTAAATATATAAAATAAATACAGTTTTTTCTGATTTTTAAAATTTAAATGGGAAACGTAGTAAAATAAAATATATAAAAGAGCTACAAATATATGAAATATGATTTTCAAAATTTATATAGAATTGGTATATAAATAAAATATTTAAAATATTCTTTTCAACTAAATATATAAAATAAATACAGTTTTTTCTGATTTTTAAAATTTAAATGGGAAACGTAGTAAAATAAAATATATAAAAGAGCTACAAATATATAAAATACATAAAAGAGCTAACGAATTATAAGCTATTATATAACTTCATTATTAATAAATTAGCTCTTAAATAAATTAAAATAAAAAATTAAAATGTATAAAATATTCTGTGGAATAAACAAATTACTTAAAAAATGTCATAGTATTTATTATTTGACGTAGAATTAATTTTTTTGTAATATTTTCAAAAGATATTTACAATATATTCTAATTAAATAATAATCAAAAATTAGAGAAATGTAAAAAAAACATTTAAAAAACATTTTTAAAAATGTCGTAAACTAAAATATTGCTTAATCTAGGCATCCCAGAATTTTTCTCAGTGTTATTTCTACTTTGGCTCATCTGTGCTCAAGAAAAATCATAAAATCATGTCGAAAGCAACATAAAAGTATCGCTAAATCAGCGTAAATTATTGAACAGCTTAATGGTCACACGCTGCGTATGCGCAATGCGCAAGAATCATATATGTTGACCATTAAAGCCAAATGGTAGCTAACGGCAATCAAAACACAATCAAAGCACAATCAAATGTTGAACAGAACTACACAAAATACCATCCAGAAAAGAAATTAAAAGCACATGTGTCTTGTGGTTTTTTGACCAGCATAGAAATTTGTTGTTGACAACATTTCCACATTTCCACATTTCCACACGAATTTCTGCTTGTTTTCCGTGTCAATTGCAGCCTCTGACAACAACGACATTTTGTTGTTTTGTTTTTTATACAATCTGAGTTAAATTTGTTGGCTTCTACTTGAAGTTTCGTTTTCATCCCTGTTCAACTTTCAGTCTTAACTTGCCTAATTGCTTTGCTTTGGCTTTGGCTTTTGTTGCCACTTTTACTTTACAGTTTTAGCCACATTTTGACTCTGTTGTTGTTTCTGCTTTGCTCCTAAAGTTTTTCGCACTTTTTGTGATTTGTATTGTTTTTTATACACTTGCAGAGGGTATTGAAATGTTGTCACGAAATTTATTTATTTACTTAATGTCAAAAATAATCAAAAAATAAAATAATGAACTTTATATGATAATAAACTATTATGAATTATATTATAATTATATAACGCATAATATATTTTTATTTATTTTGTTTATTTTATTGAATTTATTTACGTTATTTACTTTATTTATTATATTTTTTTTTTTTTAATTTTATTATTTTATTTATTTTATTTATGTTTTTTGTATTATTTAATTTAATTTATTTTATTCAAATTTTATATTCATTTATTATTTATTAAAGTTTTATTTATTATTAATTATGAACTTTATATGAACAAATTATACATTTTATATGATAATAAACTATTATGAATTATATATAAAAATAATGCATAATACTTATATATATTTATTTATTTTGTTTATTTTATTAATTTTATTAAATTTATTTACGTTATTTACTTTGTTTATTTTTGAATATTTTTTTTGTGTTATTTAATTTAATTTAATTTATTTTATTTAAATTTTATATTCATTTGCTATTTATTATTATTTTAATTTTTTTTTTATGTTATTTAATTTAATTTATTTTATCCAAATTTTATATTCAACATATTTTGTCAAAAGCAGGACACATTCGAAAACTAAAGTACTTTTCAAGTGCATCACTGACTTCGTTGTTTGTTTTTCAAATTTTTTCATTCTTTTTTTTTGGCATTCTCTGAAGTTTAAACCACAATATTCTTTGGTTTCATTTTGCGACTATTGTTGACATTCACTTCACGCATTTTTTGTTGGCCCTTTGTATTATCCACTACAGGGGCGGAAACTAAAGCTAACACTTTAAGTTTATATAATACTAGGGGGCTCCGCCCCCTGCTCGCTTCGCTCGCCAACCCCCGCTCGCTTCGCTCGCAAAATTGAAAAGAAGGTCTTTTGTTGTCCAGCTTAAACTTAAACTGCTCGCTTCGCTCGCCAACCCGCAGCTCGCTTCGCTCGCAAAAATTTAATAGAACTTCTTTAGTTGTCCGGCTTAGCAAATTAATACAATATAAGGGGTCCGTCCCCTGCTCGCTTCGCTCGCAAAATTGAAAAGAAGGTCCTTAGTAGTCCGCTTTAACAAATTTATATAATATAGCATTTTTCGTAAAAAAACGGAAATATTAAACTTCCGCTGTCCTCGGTTTTAATGTTTGATGTTGAACTTTGGCTAAAAGTCAGATTTAGTGATTTGGCGGAAAAAATCCAGATTTAGTGGGAAAAAGCTAAATTTGGCGAAAAAAAGCTAAATTTGAGGAAAAATTCATAATTTAGCAAGAAGAGTTAATGTGTGACTTTTCTAAGAATATCTCTTGCAACAACAGAGTTTTTGATTTTAAAGGTTAATTTGCATCCGATTGTTCCTATGGCAGCTATATGATAAAGTAACTCGACTTTGACCAAATTTGGCCAGAATGTTAGAGACAGCCCCAAACATACAATCATTGAGTTTGGTTGAGATATCTTAAGAAACAAAAAAGTTTTTCATACTAAAGGTTATTTTGCATCCGATTGTTCCTGTGGCAGCTATATTATATAGTCACTCGACTTTGACCATATTTAATCAGAATGTAAGAGACAGTACCAAACATATAATCTGTGAGTTTGGTTGAGATATCTTAAGAAACAAAAAAGTTTTTCATACCAAGCAATTCCGTGACCTTTGAACCCGATTTAACCCACTTAGAGGTCGAATTTTGCAAAAAGCCGTCTAATTGCACGATGAAATTATCTCATCTATGTTGTGTGCAAATTTCAGCTTTCTATCTTTGGGCTACACGTTGATTCTCAGTCAGGCAAAGAATTTTATATATATAAATAGCATTTTTTGTAAAAAAAACGCAAATATTAAACTTCCGCTGTCCGCGGTTTTAATGTTTCCTCCTTGCAATTGAACTTTGCCTAAAAGTCAGATTTAGTGATTTGGCGGGAAAAATCCAGATTTAGCGGGAAAAAGCTAAATTTGGCGAAAAAAATCTAAATTTGAGGAAAAATTCAAAATTTAGCAAGAAGAGTTAATGTGTGACTTTTCTAAGAATATCTCTTGCAACAACAGCTTTTGATTCTAAAGGTTAATTTGCATCCGATTGTTCCTATGGCAGCTATATGTTAAAGTAACTCGACTTTGACCAAATTTGGCCAGAATGTTAGAGACAGCCCCAAACATACATTCATTGAGTTTGGTTGAGATATCTTAAGAAACAAAAAAGTTGTTCATACTAAAGGTTATTTTGCATCCGATTGTTCCTATGGCAGCTATATGATATAGTAACCCGACGTTGTCCAAATTTGGCCAGAATGTGAGAGACAGCCCAAAACATAGAATCTGTGAGTTTGGTTGAGATATCTTAAGAAACAAAAAAGTTTTTCATACTAAAGGTTATCTTGCATCCGATTGTTCCTATGGCAGCTATATGATATAGTAACCCGACGTTGTCCAAATTTGGCCAGAATGTGAGAGACAGCCCAAAACATAGAATCTGTGAGTTTGGTTGAGATATCTTAAGAAACAAAAAAGTTTTTCATACTAAAGGTTTTCCTGCATCCGATTGTTCCTATGGCAGCTATATGATATAGTGATCCAAATTGGACCAAAGTTGGTCAGAATGTAGGAGACAGTTCCAAACATACAATCATTGAGTTTGGTTGAGATATCTTTAGAAACAAAAAAGTTTTTCATACTAAAGGTTATTTTCATCCGATTGTTCCTATGGCAGCTATATGATATAGTCATCCGACTTCGACCAAATTTAGTCAGAATGTAAAAGACAGTACCAAAAATATAATCTGTGAGTTTTGTTGAGATATCTTAAGAAACAAAAAAGTTTTTCATACTAAGCAATTCCGTGACCTTTGACCCCGATTTAACCCACTTAGAGGTCGAATTTTGCAAAACGCCGTCTTATTGCACGATGAAATTATCTCATCTATGTTGTGTGCAAATTTCAGCTTTCTATCTTTTACCGTTTGGGCTACACGTTGATTCTCAGTCAGTGAGTCAGTCAGTCAGTCAGTCAGTCAGTCAGTCAGTCAGTCAGGACAAAGAATTTTATATATATAGATATTCAGCATATGGCCAGAAATCGATTGATGTGGGCTTTGTTGCTTTTGAGGGATTTCAATTAATTTTGCAGACTTGTTGTTGTTGTGGATGGACAGGCAGACATACAGACAGCTGCCTCCAAGTTGGGGCTTCACTTTGACTGGACTCACTCTCTGCCTCTCTTTCTGTTATACTCTCTCTCTATCTTTGATACTCCTGTTTAATCTCAACATAATTTTCAAGTGCTCTGCTCAACTTAATCTTGTCTAGAGACTTGCATACTATAAAAATAAGCCTTAAAATGTATACAACTTGATTTAAGGCACGGCATGTGGCATGTGGCAAGTGATTTAAACATGCCACATTTGGCCGGGCTACACTTAATTGAATTCAGCGTGGGGCATTAAAGTAATAAACAATATTGCTTAAATTGCTTGGCCAGCCTCTTTTTGGTAAATAATACGTATACGCAGCGTATGCCGTACATTAAGCCACAGACCACAGACTACAGAGAGAGACAGAGAGAGTGCGAGGGACATTAGCATCTTCGGACCGGAAGCAGCTGAAATGGAAATGAAAATGAAAATGGCAGCAAGTCACGTAACGTAACACAACTTGTTGATGGCTCTGACAGCAACAGACCTCAGATCTATTCCGTTATTCAGTCTTTGGCAGTCAGGCCCCAAAGTGCGTTGTGGCAATGAAATGTGGCAAACACTTGGCAGAATGTCAATTAAAATGATCTAATGAAGTTGTTGCGACCATTAGCAGTTGGCATTATTAAAAGCAGCATTGAATAATGGGCCACCCATAGCCAGGCTTGACTGTAGCTACAGTCAGCCAATTTCAATTACAATGCCAGCCAGGGATGGCTATCAAACAAAAATAATTGTTATGAAAATTCGGAAAAATATTGAATAGATTTTGTGTCATAACTAAAATATCTTATTGCAATTATAATATCTTGAATATTAGATCTTAATAAATTTAACACCTCAATTAATATATTTTAAAATTATTATTATTATTTTAAAAAATAAGTTTATACCATTTAATTTTACAATACATAATTTTACATAATATGGATTTAATGAAATTCAATTATCAAAAATCAAAAATTATTTAGGGTGTTCACTTGACCCTTGCAGCGTTTCAGATTGCAAGTGTGCAACTTGTCACAACAACAACTTGCACAGAAAAATTTCTTGCAACAATGCTAGACCCTCCCCTATGTATACGAAAAGTCTTTCATGTTTGCACAAAATAAAGATGTGAAAAGCTCGATAAAAAGTCGAAATCGTATATCGATGCTCAGTATATTTGAGTATATTTGGTGTATTTTAGTGCTAAAGAAATTAATGACAGCTGATTAATGGCCGTTGAAATCAAAAGTCAAACTGAATTTGTTTGATAGAACGACATCGTCAACAAAGTCATCCATAATCTCACCAATCTTCGATTTAGCTTTGTCTAGTCAATATACTATACATCCACGAATGTTAAGAGCATGAACATTTTTGTGCAACTACTTATTTAAAAAACAAGCTCTAGACACCTTCTATTTTCTTTATTTCACGAATGAGTTTCTTTGCTCTTTCATCACAGAGCATATTTCTAAAGCTTTGAAATGGTATTTTTATCTTTATAAATCCAGCCAATCCAAGCACAATTAAACAAACTGTTAACAAAAAACAGCCTACTGTGAATATGTGCAACCCGTTGCAACGTTAAGCGGTGTTCACGCAGTGTGTATTGCAAACTTGCAATCTGCAACGCTGCAAGGGTCAAGTGAACACCCTAATTGATATTGAAATCAGGAAATATGTCAAATAGATTCTGTGTCATAAAATGTCTTATTAATATTATCACATTTTTATGCATCAGTTTATTAAAATGATCATATTGTCAATATCCCCTTAAATATCGATTAGATCGATATATATCAGTTAAATTTAAATATGTATAAATAAATACCCTAATTCATTTATTTGTGTATTTAGAAGCCAATATAAATTTCAATTAAACATTAAAAATTAAATAATTTTGAAAAACATAATAAATGAAATGAAAAAGAAATGTATATTTTTATTTTACCTACGATTTAATAAAATTCAGTTTTACGCAATACACTTGAGGGCTTTATTAAAAGTCACAAATAATTTTTAAAAAACTGCAAAATCCTCCAGAAATTATTTATATTGGAATTGGGAATATTATCATATTCTGTGCCATAAAAGTTCTACTGAAATTATCATATCTTAATAAATATCGACCATTTTGCATTTAATATTGAATATATTGATATACATCTGCTTAATTTAAATACATTTACAATACAATTATACTCAGTGTAATTAATGAATATAAAGAAAATCAATTATTAAATTTTCAGTAATATTGATTGGAAAACGCACAAATAAATTTCAAATGGTTTTTCTTCGCTTTAATATTGCTATCAGCATATCTCAACCCATCCCTAACTGCAGCCAATTTTAATTACAGCTGCCAGCTGTTTTCAATTGGCCTGGCCAGTACATTGTTATGGCTTAATAATGTTGGCTAATGGCTCAGCTCGATGTTGGCTGTTGGCTGCTTGTTTCGCTCATTAGCTGCAGATGTGGCCAACACTGGATTATGTGTCTATTGGCGTGTCAATACTCGCACCAATGCCACCTTCGACTCCGTCTAATCGTAGCTAACAAATTGCCATGGCTTATATTTGACTTTTGGCCAAGAAAGTTTGCCAAGTGAGATTTTGACCACTTGACCAAATCACATTACACAAGGGGCACAAAACGAGGGCGATCAGGCGATAAATGCAAAATCCGTTAAGCTGCAATACACACACACACACACAAATATATATATATCATATACATTCAGTTTTTTTTTGTTAAATAATTTCGAAAAATATTCCATGTTTTCGGACAGATCTTTCAGCTGGATAAACACAACATACGCAAACATGTGTCGGTTTATCTGCAAAGGCAAAAGTTTTAATTAAATAAAAGAGAGACACTCAGAGAGTGAGAAAGAGAGCAACAGAGAGAGTGAGAGCGAGAGAGAGAGAGAGAGAGAGAGAGAGAGAGATAGGGCTTGCTGTCACAGCTGCAACTCGAAAGTTCAGCAAACCAAATGCGGTTGACAAAGTGCAAAAAGTCAAAAATGATGCCACCAACTGCAACTGCTGCCTTGCAATGAGTGTTGCCAGAATTTTTAAGGGCTTAAATATATACATTGATAAAAAAAATGTCAGTTAACTTATCAAAATTGTTATAAAAGGAAGAAAGCAATAAGAAATTAACTCTCTTCATTTAAAAACTAAAACAAAGTATATTAATATTCTATTTTTTAAATAAAACAAAGTATATTTTTATCAACGTGTATGAAAAAAGCTTTTTGTCAATATTTATTATTTATTTTTTCGTATTATTATTATTATTATTATTATTATTATTATTTTGTATATTATATAGATAATTTGCTCTTAAAATATAAATAATGATTGATGATGAAGAGCGTTGCCAGAATTGTAAGGGCTAAAATATTTATCTTGATAAAAAATTGTTGTCAACTTTTTAAAATCCTATAGTAAAAAAGTGAAAGGAAGCGTAACTAGTATTATTTTTAAATGAAATCATAAATTAAAAAAACCACCTCTCTTTATTGTGAATAAAAAAAATATTTGAATCAATAATGCATTTTTTTTTGTATTCTTTCATTTTGTGAATAAAGTGTAATCTTAAAATAAAAATTATTTAATTTTATTGAAAGTCTCTATTTTATTTGGACAAAAACAAAAAATGTATTAGCTTTTAAAATCATTAAAATAGCCAAGTCTAGCTATAAATGAAAATGGACAACACTGCTGCCAATTCCGAATTCTTGCTTTGCTGCAATAACAACGTTGCGTATACGCAATGTGTATCTAAGTTTGACCTGCAGCCCTAGAGAAATGTGCGGAAATCATTGCTTGGCTTTGTAAATGGAAGACAAACGACTTCTAACTGCATTTCTTTTGCTCTGAACAAAAACTTCATCAGCCTGTATGTGTGTGTGTGCTTGGGGGCGTATGCGTAATATTGATTGCACAGAGAGAGAGTAGCATCTCAATGGGCAACTGACTCACAAAGCGTTTGCACAGGCGTGAGCAACAATTTAGCCCAATTACTTAGCCTAAACTGTGCTGGACATGAGAATTTATGGTCTGTAAAGAAAACTTTATTCTATTCTGTATGTGTGTGTGCAAAGAACAGTTACGAGTGTATCTTGACAGCTTCTCTAATAAATTGTATTCAGCTTAGACGTGATCTGTTTTTTGTCTGCTTTGAATTTCTTGCATTGGAAATTGATTTAAAATTTAATAAACTCACATTTTGTTTGCATTTTCTTTTGCTTTCCCTTTTGGCCAATTAATACCAGCTTTTGTATCCGTGAACTTCAACTTGAGATAAACACACACGTTGAACGAGCTTTTTGTTTTCCATTTGCATGTTATATGAAAATTGGTTGGCAGCGAGAAAAGCGAGAAAATGAAAACATTGGCAACACGTAATTGTTTGGCCGTTTCACACGAACAGGGCCAATAAACCTGGCACTAAATAACATACGAAATGTGCTACAATAATATATCTATTTTTTTTAGTTGACAGGTATTTAATACAAAATTTAGTTAGTTTTAAAAATAAATAATAATAAATGAATAAACAATTGAATTTAATTATATACAATTTAAGATTTATAAGTGAATAGAAAAAATACATAATAAAATAAAATAGATAAATTTAAATAATAATAAATCAATAAATATCAATTAATTAGTTTATAATAAATAATAAATAATAATTAAATAATAAATTATTATAAAAAAATGAATAATTGCATTTTATAATAAAATAATAAGATTTTATTTTAATTCTATTTAATATTAATAAATTAAATAAATGATATAAATTAAATAAATAAAATAATATAAATACATAATAAAATAAAATAAATAAATTTAAATAATAATAAATCAATAAATATCAATTAATTAGTTAATAATAAATAATAATTAAATAATGAATTATAAATAAATGAATTATTGCATTTCATAATAAAATAATATAATTTTCTTTTATCCCTTTTTAATATAAATAAATTAAATAAATAATATAAATATTAGTAGTGTTCGAATCTAAAAATTGTTTGTATAATTAAAATTTCTTTTGAAATATTTATAAAAATTATATTGTGAAAAGTGTCTTCATTTATATATTTGAAGTAACGTGTAGTAATAGAAAATTAATAATTATTAAATAAGTAAATAAATAGTAATAAATATAAATAAATAAATAATAATAACTTTAAATATTCTTTTTCTTATATTTTCCAGGCGGCTGAGAACTAACCAAGTAATTTTAACACAAAATCGTAAAGGCAAAAAGGTAAAATTAATGAGCAGGCGGAGTTGGAGTTGCTGCTGTTCAATGTTGACAACAATAACGACGCATAACCACAGCCAGAGGAGCGTGACAAATTGAAGGAGGAGGAGGAGGAGGCGGAGAAGTCGCAGGACTTCTTGACTGACTGGGCAGTCAAGCGACTAGCCAAGCAGCCAAAGAGCCAAACAGGCAACCAAGCAAAGAACGAACCAACATTGACAACATGGTCACGAACATGTCGCAGCCACATTATTGCGGCGCCAGCGTCGATGATTTTCACACAAAGTAAGTGCAGAGTGAGACACAGAGAGAGAAAAGAGAGAGAGAGGTGTCAAAAGAGGGGCGGGGGGCGTGGCAGGCCATGTGGCATGCAACGTGTGGGGCAAGTGGCATGGCAGGAGTGGCATACACATAGACTGGGGGGTCATTGTGCCTGCCGCCATGTCAGCATATTAATTACTTTTTTAAATGTAATTTACATAATGATTTGCTTACCTACGTGATAACTGATGTGTAAATAATGAAATCATTTGTGTAATTACCATGAAATATTTTGTAGCTGTTGTCAGACCGTGCGTATACGTAATAAGAATAGGCAACATGCATAGATAGGAGTGAATTATCTCTATTCCATTTCCACTGCAAATTACTTATATGACTTTAAAGCAAATTTAGTTCTTTAATTTGAAGAGAGTTAAAGAAGAAACTTATAATAATTAAATAATTATTTTTCAGTATTTCAAATTTATATGCATAAATAAATTTAATTTCAAGAAAACTTAAATGGTAATTTGTTGAAATATGTAAGGAGTTTAGTTCAAGAAAACATAAAGTAGTTCAGTTTATAATCTGGTTAAGTATACGCAGCATATACAAATTTAAAAACTTAGCTGTTTAATTTTAATACATTTTAAAAACACCTAAAAATGTATTTGTTTAATTTTTAAATAGTTTAAAAATGTAGCTAAATATGAAAACTTATTTATAAATTGAGTACAGAATTTACAAATATTTATACGCTGCGTGTACTCAATCAGTATATAAATTTAATATATTTTCTGTTTATTAGCAATGAGATGAGTAATTAGATAAGTTTAAGCTTAAAAATAATTAAAGCTTTTTTATTACCTATTCATACAACAAATCCCCTTTTATAATTTCTTAATAAAATATATTAAAAAAATAAAAAAATAAAGACACTTTTAGTAACATGAAAGATCAAGAAAAAACTATAGCCTTAGCCTTTTTTGATTATTTTTTAAAATAGCCAATTTTTACAATATATTAATATTGAATTAAAACTTTTTGATTATAAATATAATATATAAAAAAATAAGTAAATAAATTAAATTAAAATTTTTAATATGTTTTAATACTTATTAAAATAACAAATTCCTTTATTATTATTGTTTTCTTTATTAAATTTGAAATTTGACTTCACGAGCTTTCTATTAACTTTGGGGCAACTTAAACTGGTTTTCAAATAACAAATTATTACAATATTTTATAAATATTTAATAATAAATAAATTAATGTTGACTTACAAATAAAATGTATTAAAATAAAATAAATATTGTTGTTTCTCCTTTTCAGCTATAAATACATACATGGATATTTCTCGTTGATTGTGTGCATACTGGGAACCATAGCGAATACTCTGAACATAATCGTGCTGACTCGCAGGGAGATGCGTTCGCCGACGAATGCGATACTCACGGGTCTGGCAGTGGCGGACTTGGCCGTGATGCTGGAGTACATACCCTATACGGTGCACGACTACATACTCAGTGATCTGCTGCCGCGGGAACAGCAGCTCAGTTACAATTGGGCCTGCTTCATCAAGTTCCACTCGATCTTTGCCCAAGTGCTGCACACAATCTCCATTTGGCTGACAGTCACGTTGGCCGTGTGGCGTTACATAGCCGTCAGTTATCCGCAGAGGAATCGCATTTGGTGTGGCATGAGGACCACAACGATAACCATTGCGATGGCGTATGTGGTGTGTGTGTTGGTGGTGTCACCGTGGCTCTATCTGGTCACGGCCATAGCCAAATATCAGCTGACACTCGATGCCAATGGCAAGACGATTAAATCGCTGCCCCTAAGTCAATATGTTATTGATAACGACAATGGGCAAATAACGCTGCAAGTAATGTCCAGCACCACACCGGAAATGTACTACAACACGACAACAACCACAACAACAACAACAACAACTGCTACACCAACAACAGATCTTGGTCAACGCAATATAACAGTGTATAAATTATATCACAGCGAATTGGCGTTGAATGATCTGCCGCTGAGAAATGCCACGTTTCTCATCTACAGTGTCTTGATCAAACTGATACCCTGTTTTGCACTGACTGTGCTCTCGGTGAGGTTGATTGGTGCCCTGCTCGAGGCCAAGAAGCGTCGCAAGATACTCGCCTGCCATGCGGCCCACGATATGCAGCCGATTGTCAATGGCAAAGTCGTGATGCCCAATCAGCCCAAGAGCTGTAAATTACTGGAGAAGGAGAAGCAAACGGATCGCACCACGCGCATGTTGTTGGCGGTGCTGCTGTTATTCCTCATCACCGAGTTTCCACAGGGTATTATGGGACTGCTGAATGTGCTGCTCGGCGATGCTTTTCTCATGCAATGCTACCTCAAGTTGAGTAAGTAAATTACTTTGTTTTGACATCAATCATACGCACTGTTGGCCACTCTTGGTCAACTGTCATTAGCCGCTGTTGGCAACATTAATAAATGCCTTGTTTACCACTTGAACGGATAAATAAATAAATAAATACATTATTTGTGCGACCATTTGCTGCCCTTGAACTTTGCAGACAAAGTGATTGCATTTATTATATTCCAAAGTGAACGTAAAGTCAACTTTAAATCGTATACTCAACTCAATTTGGAAGATATATATTTTAAAAATATATATAAATTGCCTACCTATTTCTAAAATGATTGTGCAACTGACTTTCCAAGTATCTAATTTAATTGGATGGAAGAAAAGTGTCTTTAACTCAAGAAAATTATACAAATAAATATTTAGATATTTATAAATAAATGTAAATATTAAAATATTTGTAAATTGTCTTTAGCCCAAGAAAATTACACAAATAAATATTTAAATATTTAAAAAACGTCTGAAAATATTAAATATTTAATTATCTACATATATATGTATATAATAAAATATTTGTAAATTGTCTTTAGCCCAAGAAAATTATACCAATAAATATTTAGATATTTAAAAAACTTCTGAAAATTTAAAAAAAAATTTTAAAGTAACTTCTTTTTTCCCATTTAATAAATTTCCTACATATTTTTCCAAATAATTCTGCAACTGACTTTCCAAGTCAGAGTCTAACTTATATAATTGGATAAAAGAAGAGTGTATTTAGCTCAATAAACTGTACACAAAAAAATATTTAATTATTTTTAAAATATATTTAAATATTAAAAGCAATTTATAAACTGACTTTAGCCCAAGAAAATTATAAAAATAAATATTAACATTTCTTAAAATTCATTGAAATTTAAGCAGTTTTTAAGCACCCAAGAGTATAATACAAATAAATATTAAAATATTTTAAAATTTCATTTAAATAATAAGTGCACTTTATAAATAGTATTCATCTCAAAAGAATTAGAAATTTGAATACATAAAATGTTTTAAAAATATCTGAAATTATTAAAAGCTAAAGTTATAAATTGACTACATTTTTCTCCAAATAATTATACAGTGCGTATACTAAATAAAAAGTTCAAAAATATTTCAACAAAATTAAAGTAGTTAATGGTCTTTGAAAAAATTTACTTTTTTATTGAGTGAATTAGCAAATAAATTCTAAAAGTAATTTTAAAATACTTTAATATTAAATATTTTTTTTAAAATATAAGAAAATAGAAAAAGTAATTGAGAAAGTGCACATTATAATTATGAAGCTATATAAACATAATTTACATAAATTTTAGTAAATCAAATATTTTAAAATGTACATTCTTATAATTGATGAATTCTCTTCTTTTTTTTCTCACATTTTGAATGTCTCATTTTAGGTGACTTGATGGACATTCTGGCACTTATTAATTCGAGCATCAACTTCATACTGTACTGCTCGATGAGTCGCCAGTTTCGCAGCACGTTCACGCTGCTGTTTCGGCCCCGTTGGCTCGACAAATGGCTGCCGCTGTCGCAGCACGACGGCGATGCCCGGGATGGGGCGGGCGGGGGACGAGGACGAGGCGGAGGCGGAGGAGGATATGATGGGTATGGAAGGCAGCGTTTGGTGCACACGGATGCTGTTAGCAAGAGCATGGCCATTGACAATTTGGGACTGACGACACAAGTGACGAATGTGTAGCACGAGTGCAGCAGGGCAGTGTCAACAACAGCAACAGCAACAGCAGCAACAACAACAGCTGCGACAGCAACAACAGCAACAACGACAACAACAAATGTTGCTGCGTCTGATGTTGATGGATGTGCCAACGAAATTGGCGCTGCTAACGACATCTGCGTGGTTGAAATGCTGCAACCCAAAGACACTGCCAGCAACAGCAACAACATCAGCAACATTAACAGCAACAACTGTTACAACCGCAACAACAACAACAACAACAACAATAGAACAGGCAGAGAGTTCAATCGACGTCGCTGCAGCGTGGGTGGCAAATGCATTTGGCCATCTAGCGACTGGCTGCGTAAGCTGCGTAATAAACAACAGGTGCCGCCACCTGGCGACCAGCAGCTGCAACAACTGCAATTCCAGCGGGAATGGGAGTGGGAAAGGGAAAGGGATACGAGACGCAGCAGCGTGCTGTTGATGGTACTGCTCAGTGGGAGCGAGATGGAGGCAAAGGCGGTGGTTGTCAGCGAACAGCAGGCGATAATGACGTCACCACAACAACAACAACGACGACAACAACAAAAACAGCAACAACAACAACAGCAGAAACCACAGCAGCGTCTCAGACGCAGCACAACGGAGGAAATAGACGAAGCCATCGATGCGCTGTGGCTGTAATTAAAATTTCCCTCTCTCCCTCTTTCCCTCTCGCTCTCCCCCTCACTCTGTCTGTGTCTATAACACTAGGCTGCATAAGTGCATTTTATTTTTCAATATTACCAAACACACTTTTTTTGATATATATGCAACTTTTAAAGTTTTATTATGGCAACATATTTAAAAAAAAAAATCTAAAAACCTACCATTTATTTTAAGTGTTAAGCTTGCTTTTTTTTTAATTTCTTAAGAATATCACAACAGCTTTTTTCAAAACATTATATTATCTGACATCTTATTTTAACATATATTAAAAAATTTAATACAAGTTTTTAATTTAAGTCAATTATTTTTGAGATATGTACTTTTGACATAAGAAATTAACGTTTATTTTTGTAAAATTAATTTTTAGTTTTTTCATTTTAGAAATTCTACGAAAATGGCAGGAAAGATTTAAATATTTTATTCCCCCTCTATTTGCATAGTTGCATTAATTGGTATTTGTTTAAGATATTATTCATTAATATCGACAAAGACACAGCTGGAATATTATTATTTCAAGCGACCCATTGCTCATTTCCTTGGCGGCTACAGTGATGGAACAAATTATAGAAATAATAATTTATTTTTAATTTTTAAAATTGCATTGGAAAGAATATTTATTTTTAGATTTGCATCTTTTATTAAATAACTACTAAACAATGTTTTGAAATTAACAAGACAATGAGAATTTAATTTCATATTGTTAAATAATTGGTCAAAGTGTCAATATGACTATTATTTTTGTCATCACTGTATAAAGGCACGATCCAAACCCTTGAAAATCGGTTGTGGTATTCTCTAATAATGTTCAAAAATGCAAGTTCTTCTTTGGAAAAAACTCATAAATAATATCTGATTCTAAAAAAAACATATTTTAAATATTGGAAAATAGAAAATATTTATTAAATATTTTTTTCACATCTCGGTTGCATATGTATAAAATAGTGTATTTGGTAAAAGTTTCAATCTTTCTGTTACCTAGTGTAATTGTTAATAATTAGCAGACCTACCACAATTGGTGTTTTTCAAGCAGCTGCCCCATTTTGGCCAGCGTTGTGGGCGTGGCACGAGCCCCCCGCGCCTGCAACACTCTGCCAAAATTTGTGTAGTTTGCCTACCAAGAAAAATAAAAGCAAATCAATTGTGGTAATTGCATAAGTTTCTCTAAGTGATACTTGACATAGTTTATTAGCCTCTAAGCAACGTGTATTTAATACCAACTATTTAAAATGCTATAAACTGAGCATTGGACATTTGGAAAATGATTCGAAATGATCTTGGAAATGACAATTCTCAGTCAATAGCTATAAACATATTTTATACTTAATACGATTAATTATTATACATATACTTATGATTGGAATAAAAGATTGCGGCGTCATGATTTTATGTAACAACAAGTCTTTAATTATTTGAAAAATTGTTAGTTCTATCCGCAGGTAAGTCTAAATATTTATTGAAAGCCTATACAAGAATGTTTGTTAGCGACACTACAACCAGTTGAGAATTCTAAGTGGCAAAAGTGCCAAACTTTGTGGCAAAACAGTTAACAAAAACTTCGAGTAATCTTAATTATCACTTGCAATTTGCTCTTTAAGTTGATTATATGTAACATTTTTTTTATCGTAAATTTTTCGTTCTAATTGGGAAAAGTTTTGACATGCTGAGTCAAAAATCTGGCCTTGGTTTGACCTTTAAACTCATTCTGCAACAAAATTCCATTGGCTCACAAATATTTAATTTTTTTTCGATATTGCAAGCTTTTTCCATACCTACTCTTTTACATTTTTTTTTTAATTTCGAAATTTCATAACTCTGTCAAAACTAAATCGAATTTCGAGCGGAATATCATTTAGATCATTACTTGGACTCTTAATTGCTTCTGTATATCAAAATAGTTTAAATTCTATTGATTTTGTTGGATATATTTTTTTTTTTAATTCAAAATCTTCAGCTTTCACTTTTGTTTAATTTCTAGTACTCAAATTAGTTAATTAACAATTTCTTAAATTTTCTTTTTAAAAATATCTTTCTTAAAAAACTAAGCAGTTACTATAATCGCGTTTCAGATACAATTTTAAAAGTCTTCTACTTCAAACAACGATTGATTCGCGTTCGCCATAAAGTGTAGCATTTTTTTTGGCCAGCACTGTTCTCCATTAATTATAAGCTTATCTATGCTGCTTTCAGACTTACAGTCTCCCTTTGGATGTGGGCTTAATTACCCGCAGGTTGTTGTTTTTTTTGTTTTTGACAAACTGTTTTTATTGATTGGCCTTCGCTTTGCTGTTGGCCATGAAAAGAAATGCTGGTCAAATTAAAAACAGAAGAAAAAGGTTAAGGCTGTTTTCTTTTAGCCTACTGCTAAGCAATGTAAATAACGTTGATTAATTGTGGCTTTAATCAAAGTGCAAAGTCGCCATATTTCAGACAACAAAACACGCAATGTTACAAAATTGAACAATAGCCCCAAAACTCTGATGTCACAATTCGGAGCTGAAGCCTCGACTCTAATGGCATCATTTTCATTTTCATTTTCATTTCCATTCGTGATTGTTGCTATTAGATATGATATATGGCCTGGCTGCTAATAGCCGGAAGCCTCTGCTCTTTTTAATCAAATGGAAAAGGCTTTTCAAATTCAAATTCAGGCAGCTGCTAGCGATGATTTCCACTCTGACCTCTTTCCCTCTTTCTCTCTTTCCCATTTTCCCTCCATAAGCCGCGTGTAAAGCCAATAACCGGCTAAACAAATTGCCACAAATTGGCAAAACAGCCAAAAGCCAGAAAACGTTCTCATTGCCTCCATCAGTCAGCCCCGAAAAATTCTGCAGATGTTGTGTCATAAATTCCCAAGTAGCTCAGGAAATTGCTGACAGTTTTTCGCGCTCCACACAAATTTATGCATCGAGCGGGAAAATGGCAAAATTTAAATAGGCAAAAATAATGTAATTAACATTTCGATTATTTCAATATAATGTGAACATCTTAACTGTTTAAGCGTCACAGTCCCTTGCTTATCCTTTTGCCTTGATTGATTATAGAATATTTGATTTTCATACAATTTAAATTGGCAATTTTGCATTGAGAATTTCGACAGCAACTGAATTATGCAAATGCAAGGGGAAGTCAAGAAGTCAGCTTAATTGAAATTCAAAATTATAAAATCACATTTACATATAAAATATTTAAAGCAAAGATGCGAAAAAATTGCAATTGAAAGTGTAGAAGATATTAAAAAGTGAAAAGGAAATTTAAAAGTGAAAAATATTGCTTATTTTATAATTTAATGTCGACAAAAAGCACTGCACAAAAATGAATTTAGTGTAAATTTAATTAATTAAATAATTAATAAGTAATATAAATTATATACAATTGATATTTTTGACGCTAAAAATTAATAAATAAAATGATTAAACACAAAAACAAAAAAATTGGTGTGGTATAAAATTGAACTTTTGACATTACAAATTAATAAAAAAATTATGAAAAAAAAATCAATTTTAATTGTATATAATTGAGTTTTTGACATTAAAATTAAATAAATAAGGGAATGATGACAAAATGAAATTAATATAAATTATATAAAATTGAATTTTGGGAACTAAATAATGAAATACTAAGAAATTAATTTAAATTATATGAAATTAAATTTTATACTTTAAGATAAATAAATACAATGATGAAATGTTTGGCGGAATATATAAAATATTAAATTGGTTCATTATTTGTTGCCGAGAATTGAATAAAATCCACATCCTATTGGATAATATTTATTCAGCAATTGAATACAATTCTTAAAGATTTTCTGAGCTGAAATAGAAGACTTTAGCTCTCGAATGAAGTGTTGACCAGACATTGGACTTTTATTTTATTTAATTGTTTCAAATATTTCTGTGTGCTATTGTTTGATTGAGATTTGGGTTGCCATTTTATGTTGTGCACTCGAGTTTACAGTCAATAAAATTTGCACTTATCTGACACTCGCTTTGTTCATTTACACTACTCTATCTCTATCTCTCTCTGTCTCTCTATCTCTCTCTATCTCTATCTGACAATAAGTGTGACTTAAATGCCATTGAAAATGCATCAATGACAAGATGATATATACACTTGGCGATACTTGGATTGTTTGTTGCCATTGACTTTTTGTGGGTCATGCAGCAAATTTGCAGCTAAACCCAATTTGCAGCTCTTTTGAAGGACACTTTTCTTCTCACTTCCTCCCTCTCTTCTCCCTCTCTCTCTCTCCCTTTCTATCTTCTTGAAGTGTTTGTCAGAGTGTCAATAAACTATCACAGAGAAATATGCGAATAGAGGAGTAAAAATCGTTGCGTTTGCGATAAAATCGAGAAAAAAAAAGAAGAAAAAAAAAGAAAAGCAATCAAAATACTGCGAAATATGCATACAATGCACAGTGGGTAAAAAGCATGGAATGGCTTAACTTTTATAAAAATCTGGGAAGGCAGCAAACAGATCGTTTAACTGCATTTTCTATATGCATTAGTAAATAATAGACTTTTTTTAAGAGTAAGTATGTATACATTCCTAAAACTAACGTTTTTCCCCACTGTGCAGCTATGGCAGCGTTTGCTGTTGATGCCACACTCACGAGGCAAGGACCACAAGGACTGCAATTCATACTATTATCCTCTACATATTTGTTGTTTTTCTCTTTCAGTGCGTGTGTGTGTGTGTGTGTGTGTGTGTGTTTGTAGTTTATGGCCTGATTGTGGCAACGTCCAAACAACTTTCATGTATTTGGGTCATTTTGTGGCAGCTGAAGTATTTTTGCATAAACTCACAAGAACAACAACTTGACTTGAAAATGACTTTTAAATTCTTCAAACCATTTTAAACAACAAGTTAAATGACAACTCGAGTTGAGTGGCTCACAATGCGAAATAATTTTAAATTTGGCTTATTAAATTTGTTCTTTTTATCAGCATTTTTTAAAAATATTATTTATGAAACAAAAATATATTATAATATATTAATAAAAAAAAAATATAAAATTATTTTTTAGATACAAAGTGTACAAATTTTAACTCTACCATTAGTATGAAATTTATTTTCTATATATTTTAAAGATTTTTTACAACTTGAAATTTCTATTATTAACATTTTTCCAAAAAAAAAAACCAAGTAATTAAATAAGATTTTTATACCTTTGTAAAATTAGTTGAGTTTCGACAAAGTTATAAAATAATAGTATAAAAATGTTTTTTTTTTTCAATTTTTCAATGTTTTTTTTTCAACTTGATATTTCTGTTATAAACAATTTTTAAAACATGTTAAATCTAAAAAATATTAAAATATATTTGTGTACAGATAAAAAAACAAATTATGTTTTTAATAACATGCCATTTAAAAAATCGATTGAGTTTCGATAAAGTTATGAAAAAGTTACATAAGTCTGGTAATAGCATAAAATTTGCTCTTTTCCAATTTTTAATGATTTTTTGATAGCTCGAAATGTGTTTTTCGTTTGAATTCGAACAAGATATATAAAATAATATTTTTCTACAAATCTTAAATATTATTCCATTTGCAATTCTGTTCAATTTTGACAAAATTACAAAAATTGAAAATTTGCTAATATTATGAAATATTTTTACTTTTTTTTTCAAATGTTTTTATAGTTGGAAATATGATTTTTATACGAAATTCGAACACTTGTTCAACTTTTCTAATTCACTTCACTTGGTTCCGCGTTTATTTCACAGAAGCGTCAATTTTGAGCTCTGCCATTGACGAAATTCTTGGTATTCCATTGCACTGAGAGTGCTGTTAGCTGGAAAGCTGCTGGCTAAATCCAATTTTCCAGAAATTCAAAATTCAGTTAATTATGGTGTTAATTAAATAATGGCCAATACTGAACCAGCTGCTGCCCACAAGAATTTAAAATGCAATTTTAACAAATTTTGTTGAATTAAGCATTTACAAACACAGCGAGGCCAGCTCTTCTTCTTCCCCCTCTGCCTTTGGCCTTGACTTTGGCATTTTGGTAATTTCTAAAATGTGCGCCAGTTGGCCAGAAAAAATTAACATAATTGGTCAAGGAGACGGCAGTGGGAGGAGGAAGAGGAGAAGAGGAGGACAGCAAGTGTAGCATGCAAATGTGTTATGGCCAGCAAATTGCTGGCCAAGAACCAACCAATCAACTGACTGACGTTCAACAACCAGTTAATTAGAACCCCTCTTCCCTCTCCCTCCCCTCCCCTCACTCTTTTCATTTTTCATTTTTGGCAGTTTCATGTGCGAAATTGTCCATGGGGAACTAAAAACACGAACAAGTTTTGATTGATCCATGGCGCAATTTTGTGTTATCTCATCAATGTTTCATTATTTTTCGACAACTTTGCGATTATTATTGTGGCCAGCTGGGAGTTACGTGCTCATTAAAAGTTAATATAAAGTTGGCTCGAAATAAAAGCAGCTGCCCCTGCGAATTGCCTGTCAATGATTGGCCCAGAAATATTGCGTTTGAAAATTTAAATGCTGTCACAAATTTACAGAAAAGTGCATATGAATATTTTGAGCATTTATTTTTTGACACGTTTACTAAACAAATCACTTGTACTATTTTGTATATTTTATATTTTTATATTTCTTTTGCATTTATTGATGTCTGCAGCTGAGGAATATGATGATGAATTCAACACTGAGAGAAAAGTGTTTTAAAGTTTAAATATTTACAAATTAATTATGCAATTTTGCCAAAATTATGATTTAATGATAAATATAAAATTAGTTAAGCTGTGTGCACTTTAATTATAAAGTACTTAAGAATATGGTTAATTTAAATATATTTCAGACAATTTATTAAATCTCAAAGTTTTTAAATGTAATAATCAATCTTCTATTTTCTCTATTTTACTACAAATGCGAAAACGGTATCAACTTTTATTTAAACATTTTTTTTTGCTATAAAAATTAATATTAATAATAAAAATGAAATATAAAAATCAAATATGAATGCTCTTATTTTACCTATGTGTATTTTCTCAGTGTGTATTTTAAGCATACGAGTATTGACAGCTCAGTTGTCATGCTGCCACGTCTTGTCAAATACAGTGATGGAAACAATAATAGAAACGATAATAATAAAAAGCTGCGCATGAATATAGAATCCCGTTGTTGTGTTTAATTAAAAAACTAATAACAAATATGTTTTCGAAGCAATATTAAAAATACCAAAAAAATATATATATCGTTACTATTATTTTGACTAGCACCGTACATAAATATATGCCTTTGCGTGCAACATGTTGTGAGTTGTTGTTGAGTTTTCCATTGCATTTCTATTTCGATCTGCAGCTGCACTGACTTACGATTCCGAGCACTTTCCGTCTCTGATTCTCTGGGCTGAGGGAATATTACAAGCACACTTTGATTGAAGACTTGTCTAACATCTAATACAATTTGATGGCCCTGAGAAATGGCGTCTTTGATGTATGAGTCCCATGAACCAAACGTGACATGTTGGGTTTTCCAGCAGAGCGCAAAACTTTCACACAATTCGTAAGAATTTTAAAAAAAAATAAGTCTAAACTTTGGCCATAAATTGCAAAATAATTTTGACCAGCTGAGCAGCTTGGCATTTTCATTTGTAACTGTCATTCGAAGCAAATAAATTTAATTAACATTTTGAACAAGGTGCCAAAAATGTGTTAAGTAATTGGCAAAGCTTGAAGGTTATACATTTAATTCTTTTGAGGATAATTTCCGTTTGAAGTGGCAAACAGCGAAAATTCATTAGTTAAATGTTTGTTTCCTATTGAGCCACGATTGATTTTATTTAAGAAAACGTAAAGGCAGCCTTGAAATCTCTCTTTCTCAGGCAACGCGTCGTATACGCATTTTGCGCTTGAATTATTCAGTTGTTGTGGGCGGCTTAGCAAGTTAAGCCTACCCCACACACACACACCCAAACACACACATCTTTTAACACACTATACATGCATGTTAAGGCATTTTTGTGATTTCTTTCATATGTGTAATATAGCTTACCATTTGCATTTGTGGCCATGGCAAAAGTGAAATATTTATTCGAAAAATCAAATCAAATCAGAAAATGGCAGCAGTAACGAATATTGTGAATGTTCTGTGAATGTTGTGAATGCTGTTGGGTAAAAATGTAAAGCGCACGTGTCTAGTAATTGATTGATTGATGGCAGAGAACATCGCAGCATCTGATGTTAATGATAACAACGTTGTACGAACAGTTAGTTGCCTAGAGAGTGAAAAGATTCCCATTTGCATAGCAGACATGCATTGAGTTTTCATATGGCCATTAAGCTGAAACTCACTGTCCAGGCAAATATTATAATATTTGTATAAACTAATGACATTGACTTAAATTTTAGAAATATTTTTGCTTGCTAAAAGTTGAAAAGCAAATTGTAATATTCAAATATATGTAAATTACCTAGATTATAATTTGAATATTATATAATTTAATGAAAGTTAAATAAATACAAATTAATTATTTTCAGGCTGATTTGAAAAATGTCTTTTAGTATTTTAAACATATATTTTATGCATTCAAATTTCCAAATAATAGTTTTTTAAGAAAGTAAATAAATAATATTCTAAAATGTCTTTCAATATTTTATGCATTTATATTATTAATTCAAATTCAAATTTTATATTCTCAACAAAGTCATATAAATAAAAAATTTTAACATTCAGATTGAGTTTTAAAATTACCATAAAATCATATGTTTCATAACAAATTGAAAAAGATAATTGAATAAACATATTTGTTTTTTTTTTTTTTCCGTTAAAAATGTGTATATTTTATTTAAACTGGTCTTTTGCTACCTTTAGTGGCAAAACCTATTTGTTAAATGAATAAATAAATAAATTGAACAAAAATGTTGCCTACTTCTAGGCGGCAACAGAAATTTCATAAAAGAGAATAGAAACTGTAGCAATAAATGCTGTATAGAACTTGCTGTATGAAAATTCACAAACTCAAGTTATATAATCATAAATTCAGGTCTCAAATAAGTGTTGCCTACTTCAAGGCGTCGTTGACCTGAAAAGAAGACAACGACACGGCAAAGTATTAACGACTTAAAGCGCACAAGAAATGGAAAGCTTAATTGCTTTTCAATAGTATTTCAACAACAAAATACGCCTACAGTAGAAGCAATAATAGCAACAACAACAACAACAACAACATATTGAAGCACGCAATGTGGCAACATCATAAAAAATGTAAACAACTTTGCAAAAGGTTCATTAAACACAAGAAGCAGTAACAAGAATAACAACAACAACAATTTCAACTACATTGCGTGCTCGTTGCTATTTTGGATGAGCTGTCCCAGTTTTAAAGGTGGGCGTGGCACGTGGGCTCAACCATTGTAAAAAAAAATCAACAACAACGAGGAACATTGAGCCGAAAGTTGTCCAAGTTGGTTACGCCCACTTTTGCCAATTTGCCCAAGGTGTCCACAAGCCAAGAAACAATCACATAAGGAAACTGCCAAAGAAAACAGCCGCGACTGCTTTCTAAATGTTAGTATGATCAACTTTGAGATGCCCTGTAATTTGTGTAAGGAACTTAACCTTAAATAAATTAAATATATAAATTAAATAAAATAAAATGTTGTGTATAACATACAAAATATATATTTTAGAATGAAATTTATAAATTAAATATATGAAGGTCATGATGACCGTTAGTAGTACTTCTACAGAGTATAGGCATGAGTTTTACTTTATCTTTTCATGTTGCGGTTTGCCACTGTTTTCCTTTTGTTTTTATTTTTATTTTATATTTTTATTCAATTTATTTTGGGCTCATTAAAATATGGATTCACCCTGAATGTTGACACTCCAGCCGAAGTTGAAGTATTTTTGTGTGTGTGTATGTGTGTGTGTGTGTGTGTGTGGTTAAGAAAGTTGTTGCTCCTTTTTTTGTTGTACGACATTTTTGCGACGCTGCTGCAATTGTTTGTCTCCTTGAACCAGTTTTGTAAACAAGCGAAACGGAGGCAAATGACGACCCAGTTGTGTCAAACAGCACACAGAGAAAAAAGAGAGAGAGACAGAGAAAGAGTGAGAGATAGAGAGAGAGATAGAGATAGAGACAGAGACATGTGTGTGAGTAAAAATGTTGATGGACATGCGTTGCGGCTTCATCACCAAACCGAGCAATCAAAAACTTTCAGGTAAATCCATTGGGACAGCATCGAATCGAATCGAATCGAATCGAGAGTGGAGAGTTGAGAGTCAAAGTTGCTTCTTCACAGTATTTGCCAAATTGATGGCATTTACTTACACTTGCTACACTGACAAAAAAAGTAGAAGATAAACAGACTGAAGGGAAACAAAAATTCTTTAAAATAAAGAACCACTTTTTATTCATTTTTTTTAAGTTCAATTATGATCAAGATTTTAAGATTTTAAAAAAGTTAAATTTTAAAAATATTTATAAAAAAAAGTATGTATCTACAAAAAAATGAGTTGAAGATTATTTAATAGTTATATTGCTGTTTTTTAAACCGAAAACATCTTGTTTGTTAAACGACTTTTTATTAATTTATTTATTTGTTTTAATTTGATGAAGATTTAATAAATGTAATATTTTTAAAAATTATATGCATCAAAAAATGCATTAAAAATTGTTCAATTGTAATATAGCTGATTTTAAAAGCCAAAAACGTTCTGATTGTTAGACTTCATTTTATGAATTTATTTAATGGTTCAAAGTGGTTATTTTGGAAATATTTAAAAAAAAAATAAAAAAAAAATGTATTAAAAATTATTTAGTTGGAATTTTGGAACCAATAATATCTTGATTGTTGTACTAGTTATAATTTATTTATTTAATTGCTCAACTATGATCAAGATTTAAACCTTATGAAATATATTTCAAATTAAAAAATTTTATAAAAAAAAAATTAATAATATATTAAATATTATTTAATTAAAATGTTTCTAATTTCTTAGTCCAGCAATAATCTTGTTTGTTTTACCACTTTTTATTCATTTCTTCATTTTTGAGCGTAATTAAAAGTTTTAAATAAAAAAAAAAGTGTTTTGTTTTAAAATCACATATTGAAAAACAATAAAAATAAAAGAAATGAATTAAAAGTTATGTAATTGGAATATTTGTGATTTTTAAAAATCAATCTTTTTCGGTGTAGATAAGCTGGCAACACGTGCCACAATTTGTGGCATCTGATGAGATGCTGATGCTGTCCACGTGGCCGCCACTGGCAACTAAATTGATGCAAGGCCAAATACAGAAATACAAATACAAATACAAATACAAAAAAACACATACATTAACAACAAATGGCAGACACTTGGCCAACAAATAAATTTGCATTTTTAACACATTTCAAACACTTTTGCGTCATGGGCATTGTAAAATCGCTCTGGGCGGTGTTCTCCAAGCACTCTTGCCCCACTGTGCCGTGTGTCGAAACATTCGGAGCAGCAGTTCCTAACCCGTATTTACATGTAAATGAGACTGACAGCCGGCAGCTTCTAGGCAAAGACTTAACAGATACCAAAACAATCCGAACAAGGCAGCTGTCGCCGTTGTCAGCTGACGTTCTAAAAGGCACAGCAAACAGGTTACAAAATGACAGGAACAGCCAAAGGGGGAGTTAAGAAGGGGGTGTTCGACTAGGAAATACCCTGTATTTATAGTTTACACACATTAAAGAAGCTGCATATCAAATTTAGTGTCTCTAAAGCTGCGATTTTCTGAGATAATCGAAAATTTCTTAAAAATTCAAACTGAATTTATATAATTAAAATTTCCTGCCAAATTTAGTAACTCCAGCTTTCCAAATCTCTGAGTTCAATGAGTTAAGAAATCAATGTGGATACTTAGAAGTTTTATTGAAAAAATAGCGTATGAAATTTCATGTCTCTAGCGTTTACAGTCTCCGAACTCAATGAATTAGATCATGATAACTTTTTAAGAAAAGTTGGAAATCTCAAATTTATGAAAAAATGTAACCTATTTTATATAAGAGCATTTGCATACCAAATTTAGTGACTCTAGCTCTTACAGTTTCTGAGTTCAATGAGGTTACATTAAAGTATAAAAAGATGGAAAAGCATTTAAAAGCTGAAATCATATCTATACTGCTGAAACTCTAGTTAGTCCTCAATTGCTCAATTTGTAGCTAAGTTACCTGAATTTTCTTCACTTTTCAGCAGCCATATACCCATTTTGGTTCTCTTTTATCTACAGGGTGTGCTAACAACTGCCAAATGAAGCAGGCGCTTCATTGTTTTAGATGACATCCGATTTGATTTGGATTTACTTTATTTACAAAATGCAAATAGATTTATGTAACACAACAGCTTAAAGTGTGTTGTGTTGTGTAGAGCGTTTACCAACACACACAAAAAGTGCTGTATAATTGAACTAGTTATTGTCTATTGTTTGGTCAGTTTAAATACTGTACTGAATATTTAAGAAAATGCAGTCGAAAGTCTAAAGACAAAGTTCTTGTTTATGCGAGACATTGCATATTATTTATGCGTCGACAACTGCAGGTGTGTGTGTGTGTGTGTGTGTGTGTGTGTGTGTGTGTGTGTGCGTGTGTGTGAGTTCTCCATGTGTGTGTGTGTTGACTGCTAAACAATGACACTTTTCACATGGCAAGACTGTTGACAGGCGTTTAGAACGCAGCTAGGGAAAGTTTTTTATGACGACATTGTCACAGGCTGATGATGACAGCGCCACATTAGAGAGTGTGCAAAACTTATGCATGTCAGCTAGTCAGCTCTGGCTCACTCACACTCCCCCCCCTCTCTCTCTCCCTCTCTCTCTCTCTCAGCTTCTGCGTCCCGGAAAATTTGTCAAATATGCACAAGTTTTTCCCTGCATAGAATTAAAATTAAATTCATGTTCTCCGCAAATCAAAAACATTTAAAAGACAAATTGCGCCAGTGCGTAATAAAATTTTAATAATATGGCATTTCAATGCAGCAAACAAATTTCTGCCAAATGTGGCCACAGAAAATAAAAGCAGAGAAATTCGCGCACAAATTTCAATACAGAATCCAATCGAATCCAACTCGGAATATGTGAATTATTAGCTAAATATCAACAACAGAACGCAGTAAAGTGCATATATTATTGGAAACCCAACAGACTGTGTTGCAGCAACAGAGTGAACTGAACGAATTGCAGTTACTCTTTAAAAATGTGGTACGAAAATCGCATTAATAGCTATTTTGGGGTAAATTTCTATGTGCTTTTAAAGCTGCAAATTTAAACTCTTCAATGATTCTAATTTAATTAATTTTGATTATTGAATTAATGATTTGAATTAAAGGATTCGCATATTTGCCGAAATTCTACTCAAAAAAATTCGAAACCAAAATGTTCCCTATATTCGAGTTCATAACTTTATTAGATTTGAATTTTATAAAGTTTTGTCGAAATTAAGCTAGCCACAAAAAATATTTATTATATTGTTTTAAATACAGTAAATCATCTGAATAACGTGCAAATTTTAAGGCTTTTCTAAGTATTCAATTTAAGTTGTATTAATTGCTAAAATAAAATATAAATATATTAGTAGGTTTCTAGCTATTAGCTAAGATATAGCTTTATTTATTGATTTATATAATTATTTTTTATTTATGTATCTATTTAGTTATTTATTTATTTTTTCATTAAATTTTTTATTTATATATTAATTTAACATCAACTAAGAGCAGTTACCAAAAGTACTTTTTAAAAATTAAAATACAATTAAGTTACACATTATGATACACATAAAACTGAAAGGATAAAATAGAAAGCTTAGCAAAATTTTAACATCCTATTGAGAGTCTTCAAAGAAACTTCAATTGGCAACTTAATTATTTAAAATTTCCCAAATTTACTTTTACTTTTAAAGCGGAATTATGGAAATGCTTAGATATTTAATGCTTACAATAAACATTAATTTAAATAGCTAACTTAATATAGAGTCGACTTGAAAGGAATTTGATTTCGTTCTTTGATTGTAGCTTACATGTTCATCTAAAGAGCAAAATGTTCCTCAATTGAATTAAACTGGATTTCTAAAGCAATTGAGAATGTTAATCTGTTAAAGAACTTATCTAATGCTTCGGCTTGAGAGGCAGGAACTTGATTAGCCTTTTTCGATAGGGTATCAAAAACCGCAAAATGATTATGCATAAATAACTCGACAGGCGTTTGTAACCGCAAAGCACAACAAAAAAGCACTTGGGAAATACTCGACATGAGAGCTCATGTCGTAAGCAGGCAATCACAGGCTGTAAGACACCCTCTCCCTCTCCCTCCCTTCCCTTCCTGGGTATTCCCCTTCTCTTTGAGTTGCCAACAATTCAAGTCATGTTTGCAGCAGGCATCACGAAAATTGCGAGTGTTTATTTAAGGCTCGTGTTTTATTTGTTGTATTGTTTATTTTACTCACAGTGTGTGCGTGTGTGTGCGCGTGTGTGTGTGTGTGTGTGGCAGATCGCTTAACAGTTCAAAAAGACGTTGGGAAATTGTGTGTAAATATTATTTTGAAATTGACAGCAATTGAATGAACAATAAAGTAATAGCAGATAAATGATAAGACAAAACGACACAGGAAGTGGAAATTTTATGGACTTTAAGACACAAAAATGCTTGTTGAATTGAAGGGCGAAGAAGTAAGATTGCTACTGAGGAGATGCTCAACTGTTAGATGCCCAGTAACCGAAATATATACATATTAGGAAACGTAAGAAAAAAATTAAAAGAAAATTTAAAAAAAAAGGTAACTTGGCAAATTAAACAAACAAATAAATGTTTGCCACATTTTTTATTTTTTTTTATTTTTTGTCACTATTATAAAATATAAGCTAAAGTACAAAGAATCTTTAAAAGAAATATTGTAATAAAGTGGGCTTGTCAAAATAATTAAATAAATAAATAAGTGTTCAACAAATTTGGTCTTGTCACTATTTTTAAATAAATTAAATATTTAAGGGTTAAATAAAATAAAGAGGGCCTGGTAAAATAAACATAATCATGTAAATATTTACTTTTCCAAGAACGCTTTTTCTATTTATCGCTTCATATTTTATTTAATTTCTACCTCATTTAATTTGTTTATTTAATTTTATTCATTGTAAAATAAGCCTATTTTTCCTTGAAATTAGTGGGCTATAAGGTAAAAAAATACTTGAGATTAAGTACACAAAAAAAAAGAAAAATATAAAAGACAAAAAAAAAATTAAATTGAAAACGTTTCCAAATAAATTTTTAAAGAAAAGATAAATGATAATCAAAAGTAAGCCTATATTCCTTTTCCAAATAAATTTATAAAGAATTGATAATTAAATTTGGTTTCTATTTTCTTGTCACTAAAAAGTAAGCCTATATTCCTTTTATGTTACTGGGCTACAAAGGGGGGAAATACTTGAGAAAGTGCTTAAAAAATTAATTAGACAAGTGCTTAGCAGGCGTCAGAGATTGACAGCTGAATGCGAAGTCGAGTCGAGAATCGAGAATCGAGAGTCTCAAATCATTCATCATGGCAGCTCATTAAAGAGGCTCTCGGAAAATGTGCCAAAAACAGCGGAAAATCAATACGAAACGAATTCGTAATGCTCTCTCAAGAAAAGTCAAGAATCATTGACCTTTTTTTCTCTGTGTAACGAACTAAATGTTTAATATGCGAATACTAAAGGACTTTACTTGGGATTTCTTTGCCTCCTTTTTTCTTCTTTCTTTCTTTTGTCTTTCTGGACAATCGCGTACTTGATTGCTCTGAAATTGACGCAGATTCGGAAGCAACATTTTTTGTGTGTGTTTTTTTGTTCCTTCTTGGCATTTTTAATGCTCCATTTGCGCTGTCACAAATTTGCCCAACGATTTCCACTTGCTCGGTACTTGCATTTTAATTAAATTAAAAAGACCAGACCAGTTTTATCAGGCCATTTGTAAGTATTTTATGCACAACGGTCAAAGGGCTGGAAATGTGAGCCAACTCCCTGAACAGTGTCTCCCTTTTTAGCACCTAGACTTTAATTAGCAGACAGCGTTTAAAGCGTACAAAACACTAATTTGGCTAATCAGACTGTTGCTCGACTCATTCCGAGCCTCAAACAAAAATACTCTTATATATTATGTCAGTCAATCCCTTTTCCCTTCACTTTTCCCCTCCCTTTTCACAGGCAAATTAATGGCACAATTAACACAGTGAACGCGTTAACACTTGCCCATATATCAAGTTTCCTTTCTGCGTAATCACGTTTTTACTTAAGAGCTCCTTTTATTTTCCCTTTGACAAATAGAACTACTCAAGAATTCGTCTAACAACTTAAATACATACTTAATTCATTTGCGGGCATATTTAAGTAATTTGATTGATTCAAACTCTGTCTATTTTATGGTTTAGCCTTTCGTTATTATACGCAACTGATTATTAATGGGTATTATATAGTCATGCTATTGTTTCTTCGGTACTCCTAATTTATTAATATTTTACTCGTCTTTTATCGTCTCGCAAAATGGATTTTGTTGAGCTGCGCACAATAATAAGAATATGAGTGTTACTAATATTTTAGACATGCCTGTGAATCAAATTTGAAAGCTACTTCTTATCAAGAACTCAAATTCCTTAGTTGCTTCTGAATTTTTGGTGCACATAATATTTAGACGTTACTGTAACTAATATGTAAGACTTGCCTGTTAACTTGACTGTGAATTTATTTATTTGTTTAAATTTAATGTCAACTAAAAGTAGTTGACCAAAAATGAATATACATAATTTTTTAAATTTTTTCGTTTTTTAAAACCTTTCAACTCTTTTAGCTTTTGGCCTCTAATTTGATTCTCCATCAAAATTTTCTTCATCTTAACAATTTAATTTGTTTTTCAAAATTGTCAACTTTCTCCATACTTAGTAAGTAAGTAAAACTTACCCGTTAACAATTTTTAAAAAATTTCAAACTGCCTTTTTTTTTGTCAAAAGTCACGATTTTCTTATGTAATATAAATTTGATTATTGTTAGATCTCTAACTTAATTCTGCATCAAAAATTTTCTTCATTTAAAAAATTAAATTTTTCTTTCAAAATTGTCCACATTTTCCAAACTTACCCCTTGAAAATTTTTCGAATATTTCAATCTGTAAAAACTTGGTCAAAAAAACCAATTTCCTTGTCAGTTTCTTTATTAATTCTTATTTGATTCTACATCAAAATTTTCTTCACTTAGGCAATTTACTTTTCGCAAAACTGTCCACATTTTCCATAATTAACCTTGACACTTTTTCAAAAACTTCAATTTTGTATGCTTTCAGAATTAGCTCTATATCTAATCTCATGTCAATATTAAAGACATGACTGTGCCTAATATTTAAGACATGTCTGTAGTCTTGGTTGCGAACTCTGCGGACTCTTTAATAAGGGATTAATCAGAGTTAATGGCACACGTTAGATACACAAGCATGCCACAACAAACACACACACACACACACACACACTCGAATGCACACACACACACGCATGCACATATACAGACACACGCATTCATAAGTAAACAATAAGAATAACAACAAGTCATATTAATTGCTGGGCATTTCGAATATACATAGCTACAAAAATGCCTTTCAGCAAACAAAAGGCAACAATTTTTGTTTTTTTTTTTATATTCATGCGCAATTTGTTCATGTGTGCGTTAATATTCATGTGTGTAGCACACACACACACACACATATTTATATATATGCACATACATTTACATGTTGTGCTTGTTCTGGTAAAATTACAATTTTCATATCTGATGCGTGCGGAGGCAACGGCAACTTTTGTTCATTGTTTTTGTTTTTGTTTTTCTGCTCATCGAAGGTCGCTACCAAAATGAAAGCAGTAAAATTCATTTTGGCCAATTTGTATAGGGCACAAAAGAAGCCCAGCAGCAGAACAGTGACAAATAATGTTGCTCTAAATATAACAACAAACATGCATATATTGTATATGTATTCAATAAACGCTTTTGCATTTAGCGCAACTTTAATCTTATCGCTGTTAACCTGGCCAACAGCGCCACAAACTGGGCCATAACTCACTGCCTGGCCGATAAGTGAAATCCAATTAATTAAATATGCAAATATTGCAGATAATTATGCAACTGTTCGAATTCAACCTTCGACCCAATCGAATAACTATCAACATATTTCACAATTACCGAATCTCAAGCAGTTGCATTTCGAAATTCGAAATTCGAAATCCGCTTATGCAAATTTGCTGGCCCCTGCCACGCCCATTACGCCCACTTCAATTACAGCTGCCACAGCCAACTTTACACTGATTTAACGTTTTCCGTTTTCCGTTTTTACATTTCAAATTTTGAGCAAATTGTGTTGCATTTTCTTTAAAACAGCCACTTGGCTTTTCCTCTTCCTCTTCCTCTTCCACGACAAAATATTTTATTTTTATTTCCTGGAAAAAATAGTGTTAGTTTTAGAAATTTTTCACGCAGCAACAAATTCTGATGCAGCAAACTTGCAAATAGTCCAACAAAGCACAGTGGTCAATTTAGCTCTGATTAATGCGAATTTCAAATTATTTTTTTTTTATCATAAAATCATAAAATCAGACCGAAACGAATATCGGTTTCAGTTATCGGTTATCGGTTACGTAAAATTTTGTACATATTATATATCGGATACGTAACAGTTGTCTAACCGGTTTTTTTTTAATGTTTCGGCTTCGAAATACCGGTAGGATTTCGGCTCACAAAAAACATTAATAACGTTAAAAATATGAAAATTGTAAAATAAATTTACAAAAATTTCAAAAATTAAGATATCTTTATTGATATTAATTTATAAATTTAATAAAGGCAGAAATAAAAATAGATTTTAGTTTTTTAAATTAACCGTTATGCTTGAATCGGTTTATTAACAGCTCTTTCGGTTAAAAAAAAAATGGAATTTTCGGTATCGGTATCGGTGTAGTGAAAAGTTTTCGTTGCTTTTACTAATTTCAATCGGTTAATACTCATTAGCGGTTACGGTAATCCCTGCTTCAAATATTTTAAGTTACATTTATATATTGTAATTGAATCGATCTCTTAACGGTTATTTCGGCTGGGAAATATCCGTTTTATCTGTATCGGTGCAATGAAAAGTTGAGTTTCAATTACGGTTTCAGTTGAGGTCTCCAATTTCAATCAGTTAATACCGGTTAGCGGTTACGGTTATGGTTACGATCTTAATCCCTTTTTAAAAGCTTCTTTGTTTTATTTTTTTTTTCGCAAACGACATGTCATTATTTAGATGGAGATAAAATAATCAAATTGAACCACTGTGCCACGGTGCGCAATTGTGGCACGTGGTTGGAACCACAATAATGCCTGCAGGACAGGAAATGAAAGTTTTTTTTCAGCGGAAAAGGGTCGCTAGAGAGAGAGAGAGAGAGTGAGAGAGTGAGAAAGAAAGAGAAAGGGAGCGAAAAAGAGAGAATTTTTGGTCACAACACAAATTGATGCAATCGAAAACTCGGTGCTGCTAACAACTTTCCGAGCCAAGTCGACGCTGTGGTTTAAGAATTGTGGCTTAAAGCAACGCATGTGTGAGGCAAAAAAAAAGCGATTAAATACACATTTTTTGGCATATTGTTTATGTTCTGTTGTTTCAAAGACGCCCCAGAGTATGCAACACAATTTGCATACATACCAAGCACAACAATATTTGCAAGGCTTTAATACTTGTGTTAACAGGCCAGAGACCCGTCAAGTGGCTGCTCGTAAACGTCGACAACGTTTTGGCCATAAAAATGTGTAGGAAATTTGTGTAAACAAAACGATTATTAACGCGCCAGATCAGTCGAGGGCTAAGCAGCTTTTTCAGCTTTTCCAGCTCAACAGATTTTCCTCTTACATTTTTCTGCTGCCCCCGCATTCTTCAATAATGCTTTTTAATGTTTGTTCTTGTTCAGCTGTTGGCAAATGAAAATTTGATGAGCTTGGCCAACTGGGGTTTTGGCCAACTTTCAGTTTAATGGATTTCCTGACTACATATGAGTTGCCAACTTGGCCTAAAACAAGTTGTAAGCAAGCAAATAAACAGATAAACAAAGTGACACAAAGAGTTGACTTTCTCCCAGTTTGGTTATTTGTTCATAGTTTTTATTTGTTTGAGTATGAAAAACTTTTTGGGACTCAGAAAATGCCTTAAATACGTTAAACTAAGTACGAGTTTCTTCTGCTGAATTTCACTTAAATGTCATTTCTTTTGGCTTAATCAATTTGATGCTTTCTTTTATTCGGAAAAATTCGCCACTCTCATGGTCAATGCTGAGACTTTTCGTGGAAAAGCGTTGTCTCTTGTTTTCAAGTGTAATGCAAACAAGTCGCAAGTCCTTTTGGAATGTTGGCCATTAAAGACAAAGATGCCCAAAGGATTTCATATCCTGTGCTGTGTGTCTTTAATTACCTGGCTGCTTGAATGGAGGCGGGATAATGAATAGCTTTCAGTCGAAGCACGTTCATAAGGTCAGCTCAAATTGCAGGTCCTCCATTTCGCATTACGTATACGTGACGTGTGCCCAAAAAAAAAATAAAATAAAAGTAGCTAAAAATTCGGCACACTAATTAGATCCACTCAAAGGCACTTTTTGTGACCCAGCAGCAGCAGCATAAAGCCTGGCCAAAAGCTAATGACTTTTTCATTGCGCTATCTAAGTTAACAACATAATTAGCACAATAAACAAATGCCCGACTGCGATATGAATATGATTCATAACAACTTTTCTTTTTTTTTACAGTCGCATTTTTGTGGCAGACAATTAAAGTTAAAGTGTGCGTTGGCCTTTTAATTAAGGTCATAAAACAGAGCAGAAAAACATGTTGCCAAAATATAAATACAAATTTTTTATTTTTTTATAAATGAAAATAAATTTGGAATAAAGTCAAAAAACATATATGTATAAATTTTAAATTTAAAACTAAATTAATTTAGTAAATTTAATTCAAAGCAATGTTAATAAAATTAATAAAAATTACAATAAATTCGGAAAATAAGCAAATATTACTAGAAATTATAAAATTTAAAAAAAACAATAAATATATTCAAAAGATAAGAAAATTTGTACTGACGGATTTAATTAAATTAATTTAATTCGAGGAAACATTTTTTTTTATAATTTAATAATATTAATAAAATTTAAAATAAATTTGGAAAATAAACAAATAATATACATATACATATGTATAAGGTAAATTTTATATATTTAAAACTGAAAAGAAAGTTTAATTTAATTCAAGTTAAAAATTTGTATTTGTTTATTAAATAATTAAAATTAATAAATCAATCACACAGGTTTTTAATAATTTAAGTTAATACTAATTCCAAATATTGTAAATACATTTTAAAATAAACAAAAAATAAATATACATATGTACACTTATTAAAATTTTAATAATGATTAATCAAATTAATTTTATTGTAATTAAAATATTTAATTTAAAAAAAATTAATATTAATTTAAATTCCAATAAATTTGGAAAATAAACAAAAAATATAGATAAATTTAAATTTAAAATATATGAAAACTTTTAAAAATTAAGTAATTTCTTACTGACTGTTTGAATTTTATCTGTGTATATATTATATATACATTCATAGTATATTTTAAGACAATTTGTTGTCTGAATTTCTGAGCAAATAGCAAGGCTCAAATAATGCTCAAATGTTTATATTTAATAGAGATGAGAAGCATTTGCATAATTAGCACAGCTTGCAACATCTTGGCCTGGTTAACTCAGTGCGTGTATTTCCAGCTGTTTTCCTTCTCTTTCTTCTTCTCTTTATCTTTCTCTTTTACTTGACAGTAATTAGTCAAATTTGTTGGCTTGTTTCGGCATGAGCACAAATATTTTAGCTTATCTTTGGGGCTTATGCTAATGAAAATGATTTATGTTTTATGTTTTGTGCTTTGCCTGGCCTAAGAATCAACTTAAACTCAACTCTTCTGCTTCTGGCCATGGCCCGAACCGTTGTTGGCTTGATGACAATACCGAGAAATAAGCTGACACAACATTCAAATGATTTCTGCTTTGATGATTTCAATAATGAAGCTTAGTCTCCTTTTGATATCCCTTTTATTATTTTTTTATTTGTTGCTAGTTACTTTTTGGGTTGCATGCCGCTTTTGTTTTCTTGTTTTTTGTGATAACCTGGCTCTAAGCTGACCATAAGCCACATATCATCAACGTGCCAGCAGCTCAACGTAAAATGTGCTTTCTGCATATCTTTTTCGACTGTGTTTTTAGAATATACAAAGGGTTTATTAAGCCTTGTTAAAAGAAATGTGTTGAAAATATATTAAAGGCAAAGAAATGCAATATAATTGAGATATTTACATAATTTCATAAGATATTTATAAATCAATTTGAAAAATTCTATCAAAACTATATAAAATATTTTGTAAATTACTGAAATGTAAATTTTGCATAATTTTAAATGTTTAATTTTCATTTTAAAATTTTATTTATACTCTTTACTTATGTCGTAATCAGATGTTAGGATTTTTTTTGCTAATCAACGTTAACTGCTATTATAAGCTATCGGACATATAGAAAGTCGGTAATGGCTGATTTAAGTTTTAAGCAATACAGGTGCCTAAAAGTATGCAATAATTCTTGTTTATATATTTACATTAACAGGTATCCCCTAGTCAAGCATGCTCTCTTTAAGCTTTACCACTTGTTTAAATGCAAATTTTTAAAGCATTGCGGCCATGACTTTAATGAGCCCAACTGCCAATTTGAATGCTAAAATGCCCATGCTCCAACTGTTGTGGCTTTGGCTCTGACAAATAGCCAGCTTTATTCTGTTCAATGGCGCAACGTTTTCTAGATGAGTTTCAGCTTTGTCTTTACAGCCAGTCTTTGAACCAGGCCAAAACAGAATACAAAACTAGACAAGAGTTGAGTTGAGTTTGTTAAACCTTATGCTCTATGTTGTTGTCTCTTGGCCAAGATTCTAACTTTATCCATTGAATGCATTTCAATTTTATTTTTGAAATTTATTCAAAGCTTTAGCCTTAGCTTGACTGCTTTTAAATCAATGTGCAGTCAATACACACACACACACACACAATAGCAGAAGCAATAATTTTATATTGCTTTTTTTAAATATTTAGTTTTTTGTTTCATAATTTTTATGTTTTAGAATTTAATTAAACAACGGAATTCTATATTTATCATATTATTAAATAATTTGTTTGAATTCTCTAAATGACTCTTGTTTCTATTATTTTTGCCACCACTGTAAGTGTGTGTGTTGCTCGAGGAAAACTGAAAACTGAATGCAGCAACTTGTTTGCTTTTTGGCACAACATGTGCCCTGTGTGTGTGTGTGTGAGTGTGTGTGTGTGCGTTTACACTCTCGCCTAACTGCGCACAACATTCTAATACACACACACACACACACAGACACACACCCATGACCCGAGGCAAGTAAAGTGTAAAAAGTTTTGTTGCTGCTTTCGCCTCTCACTTTTCGCCTCTTGACTTTTTTGATACGAGTCGATTGCGATTTCGATTTTGGCTAAAATGAAAATGTCCCTTTTTCCCCGGAAATGTCAATTTGTATAATATTATTATGCCGACAGCATTTGCACACACAAAACTCTAACAGAGTAGTTTGTCAGAGGAAAAGTGAGAGAAAGAGACTCTATTAAGATGTTCTGATGATTAGAACTGCGAGTCGCATTTAATTAACAATGATCGAATTAAGATACTGTCTACATTTTATGTGGGAAGATGGCAGCTTTTTAAATCACTTAATGGATCGGAACAGTTTACATTTATCTCACTCTCTCCCTCTCACTCCCTCGATAAACAATAGGTTGTGGTTGTGTTTTGTGGCCACAGGATAATTTGGCTTTTGGTTTTATCCTGCGACAAACTTTATCCTTGATGCAGCCTTGTTTTGTTTGCCTTGTTGTGATTTGGCTTAATTAGTTTGCTGTTTTATGGGCTTTGAATTTTTGATGGCCATTGATTGTGCGTTAAAGCCAAGTGAAGAGAGTAGTGGACATTTCTACAGTTCACAGTGAGAAAAGTAGAATTTAAAATAAAAATGAATTTATTTCTTTTATATATTTAATAATTTAAATTTAAATATTATTTGATAATATATTATTATTTATTTATATTTATTATTTGATTATAAATATATATTAAAATATATAATTTCCATTTAATTTTGGATTAAATATTATTAGATTAAAATCGTAATTTATATGAAGAACAGACTCCAAAAATAGTTTTATTGCAAAATAAAAACATACAAAAATATATAAAAATAATTAAAAATGCAATAAAAATATTTAACTCAAATAAGTAACTAACTTTTGTATTTTATCAAAATTTCCTAAAATAAAATCATCTCAAAGAAACTTTTCAATTATCTTTTGCTTCCGCTAGATCAACTAAAGTGCCCACTGTGCAGCGTGGGCAGCTCATCGGATTTTCCCCCCGTTAGCATGACAACGCATAAATTGCTTTGACTGCATGACAAGCACGTGCTTTTCAGCTAACAACTGCGAAATCGACAATACAATACCACCAATACTTTTTACACACTTGTATACAAAACACATGACATGGCAGCGCATTTGTCAGTCGACAAACTGAAACTCAAACTCAAACTCAACTTGACCTGAATACGAGCGTGATTTGCGTAGGAAAAGTCGAGCAGACAACAAAAAGTCAGACAGACAATCAACAAAATAAGCTCTCTAGCGTAGCACGCGTACCACGTGGCGTATGAGTAATTATTAATATTGATTTGATAAGCCGAGTCGACAATGAGTTATCCAATAATTAGCAAGGCAATACAAGTTAAAACTTCACAAGCGAAAACAATCTTAATTATTTTATAATTATGTTTAGTTTGATCTTTGCAGTTACAGCTGAGTTTGCACATGAAACGAAAGTTAACAACTTGGCAGTCATGTCGATATGAAATATGTATAAGAATGGCAGCTAACAAAAGCATTTTCCATGGCATTTTCCGGCGATTGTCATTAGCAGGCATATGGCCTAATCAAATCAACATCGTTACCAAGCAGATCACACGCTGAAAGTGAGAAAGTCAGAAAGTCAGACAGTCAGACAGTCAGACAGTGGCATGTCAAATAAGTATAAGGTTGAAACTCCGACTCACGTACGCGTTAATGTTACGCATTCGTCCACTTGGCTGGGAAAATTCAGCGCGCTAAATTACACACACAGAAAAGCGAGAAAAAAGCGAGAAAAAGAGAGTGAGTTTCAGTTGTGTACATTAATAAGTTAACGACATGACAAAATTAATACATTTTTTTTGTGTGTGCTGTGTTGTAGCTGGAAAATTATGCTTGTTATGCAAGAACGCATTTCTTCAGGCCAGGAACACGGAAAAAGTAAGAAAATTCTGCTTGTACTTTAATGCCAAATTAAAATGTTTACGTGACTTCATTACACACATTTGACAACCAACAAAGTCTCTCTCTTTTTTTGCTGATTATTCCTTCCTTCAATTCAGTTCGCTTCGTTGTGGAGTGCTTAGCGAGTCATAAGTTCATAACAGCTTAATTAGGAGTCTAATTAAACATATCAGTTGCTTAGGGAGCACAGTATATATCCTTGTTTGCAGGAAAATCAGACAATGCTAAGACTTATTCAAGCATAATTGCAACAAGGGGACAACAGTTACTTGTTGCAGTTAAAACGAGACTTTCCACAAGGATAAGGCTGAGTTAGAGCGAATTTGGATTTTAAACCGATCAAATAAAAAACTGTTGCATACTTTTAAGCATGTACTAAATTCCAAAAATAAAGCATTTTAAATTATGCTACACAATTTGATTGAGTTATAACTTTCGTTTGCCATCTTTGACAAATTCAAGCTCCATTTAATAACTAGAATCGCTTTACATTTGAGGCTATTCTCAGGTGTCGCATAATTAGCACGTGGAGTTCTCGCAAGCAATAAAAGGAAATATAAATCATGCGCAATGTGGGCCGTGACATTTGTGAAAATTTATTTGACAGGCGAAATTCACAGAAAGCATTACAAATTTTTTCTAAAAAAAAAAACTGCTCATCTCAAAGTGCTATCAACTGCAGAGCATGTTTTCTAGTCTGCGTGGGTTTTTAAGCTAGAAATCTGAAAGAGCAAAGCATTAATGCGTGTTAAATAGAAACGGGAAGTAAAAGTATAAAACCATTCATTTGTTAAACGCTTGTCCAGCTTGAAGGTGGGCAACCTTTTAGCCCATTTATACATTTTGCTGCGTCACTTCGTCTTTTTTTTTTGACCAAACACGCACATTAATGCTTTATAACTCGACGACGTGCTTCGCTTACGCATTAAATTGTATACAGAATTTAAAATAGCCCCGAAAAATGAAACCCAACAAGCGAAAGGGAAAGGGAATGGATATGGGAAATGATGTTCGAATGTTGCGCAGCCCATAAAAAGGGATCAGGGTGAAGTCATTCGTAGTCTTCCCCTTGTGGGCTGTCTGTCAGGCACAAGTCAATAGGCTTATGATTTATATAGCCATTAGTAGAGTGCGGCTCATTGGACTCTACCCTCAAGTCAACTTGGCTTGGCTTTTATTGCCAGAAGGGGCAACATTTCTTTTCAGCAATGTCAACTTTAAAGTGTTGCTCTGAGAGAAATATATGATAAGTAACAAAATCCTTAGTTGGGGTTGTTGCTTTGGATATTTATACTTTCTCTAAGCTATTACCTTTCATTTTGTAGTTTCCCTTGCAATTAAATGTATATGCTAAACTTTTTATTTAGTTACTTTGCTTTTGATGTCCTGGAGCGAGTTGTCGCATTGATTTCCCTTTATGTTTTTTGCTTACTTCCGTTTCCGCTGGGCTGCTCATTATTTGTGTTTTGAAAATAAGACGGAGTATAAAGCTAACTGTAAGTTAAAGTTGAAGCTAGAAAAATGCTAAACAGAAAATGTCAGCGGTTATTTCTTAAATTTAAAATTTGATTTTTGTTGTTTAATGTTTAATGAAAGGAAATTAGAATAGAAAATAAAGGGAAAATAATTAATGCAAACATTTATTAATATATTGTTCAAATTATGTATATTCAATTGCTGATTGAATATTGAAATGCAGAATAAAATAGACTGGTAATTTTTCTTAAATTTTAAACTAGATTCAAATTAAATTTATGTATCACACGGCGTTTGGGCAATATCTGATTTATAGCAAAATTAAACAACAGCTGATTTGGAAATTAATTAAATGAATAAGTTTAAACTGACAAGAGAAAGAGAGCAATTTTGGCTTTTGTTTTATTGTGACCACGCGACGTATAAGTTATTTCATAACTCTCTAGATAAATTAACGCAATGACAATGGCAACTGACTGCGAAATAAGCGCTACACTTAAGCCTAGACTAGAAAAGACAGCAGTGTTATCTATATCAATGTTACTCTTATTTTTTTTTGTGCACCACGTGGCGTATGCGCAATGTTTGCTCTAGAAAAAGAAGAAAAAAAGACGCCACATGTGCCAGGCGCAAGCTTTTTAATTAATTATATGCAATTAGTACAAAGGCGTGTTGTGGCGTCAACAGCAGCAGCAGCAGCAGCAGAATTGCCGAGATCTGCCTGTGGTTTAAGCTTTACAAATTCAACAAAAATTTAATTATCTTTTTTTTCGGTTTTTTGTTTGCAGCTACCGCAGAGCAGAAGTAAAAACAACAAAGGACAACAAACAGCAGGTGACGAATCAGCGGAAATCAACGACAGACGGACAGACAGGCGGACAGATAGACAAATAGATACAAAGGACAACAACTGGAGAGACTGACACGTCAAAACAACAACGCAACACAGCACGAACATGACGAACACGTCGATAAACAAACAACAACAGACAAAGGCAGCTGACAGACACCTCAATATTATATTATATTATATTATTATGTGAGGCAAACAATGAAAATTGAAACAAAAGACGCAGCCAAGCGCAACTTATGCGATTTTATTTATCAGCAATTCCCGTGTCCACATCTTTGTAGACTTCTACGTGTATTGAGATTATTTAAAACAACGTTTAATTATTGACAAATTTGACTTTGGAGATAGGCAACGAAATGAAGATTTCTATATTGTTTGAATCGATAATAATTAATAATTAATAATTACATGGGAAAATTTATAGATTTGTATAGTTAATTTAGCTTATGCACAAATAATGAGAAAAAAGAAATAATAAATTACATAATTATATAAGTCTAAATTTAAGTTTAAAATTTTAGTTATTTAAATAATCTATTGTGATACGTGAATAATAAACTATATTGTTACTATTATTACTACAATTTTATTATTTTTTTATTTTTATATTTCCTTTTTTTTATTTATTTTTTTTTCTAATTCTTTTTTTTTACAAATCTTATACAAGACAAGTCTTATAAATTAAAACGCTAGTCATTCTACAATAGTTGATACTCATTTTTTAATTTATACATGTTTTTGAATTTATTTAATTTATTGATTTTTTTATTATTTTCAAATTATTGTTTAGATAAAATTTAATAAATCACATACTTCTCAAATTTACAAAAATAGAAAATCAAACTCAATATATCTTATTAATTTTATTTTTCTCAAACTTCTAAATACTTTTTTATGTTGAAAAACATTTATGATTTTGAAATATAGAAAAATATCTAGCTGTCTCTTTCAAAAGCTATAAATAATTTGTTGTCGCCTGTAAATAAATAAACTAATATTTTAAAATGTTACTAATTTATGTCCTTGATATTTAATGCAAAAATTTTCTATGCGATATTTTTTCGACATATTAAAAACGATACTATTTCTTGCGGAATGCCATCCCAATTCAATATTTTCTTATTGTTTACTAACTAAAAAGGAAGGGAATTTAATTTCAAATGTTTGCCCAAATTTCAGAGCACACTTCAGTCCATTAAACTGCAGCTCTCGTTGTTGGTTTCTTAAAGCACACTACAAAAAAGAGATTAATTTCCAAGAAGAGCACTACAAAAATGTTCAACTCTGGCACGTGCCGAAAAGAAAATCAAGTGCAGGCGGAAGACAGAGAAAGAGAATAGTGAAGAGGGAAAGAGAAAGCTGTAGCTCGGCTCATAATTCAACTAACAAAAAGTGTAAACTTTTTGCAGCTGCCACGCCCATTAGATTTGCCAACATAAATTAGTATGTGCTTTTTGGGTGCCCAACTGGGAGTGTGTTAGGGATTATATACATACATACATACATTCGGGAAGCTTTCTTCGCTTTCGGCTATCAGGCGAAACACACAAATTATGCAGCAACTGCGACCGGGCATCAGTTGCCATTTGGGGTCAGGGGTCAAAACAAAACCTTTTCTCCAGGGTTCGACATGCGACTGGCATGAGAAACACTTCAAATTACGTTAGTATCCTGGTCTCCACTTTGTGCTTTTCTTAACTGCGACTTAAAGTCAGTTTTCGACAAAGTTTCTTCTTAGCGAAATAATTGTTGCAATAAAAAGAAAAAATTAACCAAATTTTAAATTGGAATATGCACTGAATAATAAATAAAAATATATAGAAAATTTTAACATAAAACTTAGAGGAAAAGTCAACTGAATAATTAATAGTAAACTATTCAATTTTAATATATAAAATTTATTGGAAAAAACAGCTATAAAAAATTAATAATACTCTAATTTTGATAAAAAATTTAGAAAACAAAAATAAATGAATAATAAATAAAAAAAATATAAATTTTGAATAGAATATATAGTGTAGATACAACTGAATAACAATGATTAAACTATTTAGTTAAAATTAAAATTTAGTGGAAAAATCAACAGAAACTATCAGAAATAAGCATAAACTATTAAATTGTAATAAACATTTTTTTTAGAAATTAAACGAAAAATAAAATATTAATATAAAATATAGTGAAAATCAATTGAATTATAAATTATTATATATAAAATTTTAGTATAAAATGTAGTAGAAAAATCAACTGAATAATAAATAATAAGCTATTAAATTAAAATATAAAAGTGATTGGAAAACCAACTGAATAAATAATAATAAATAAAATAAATAAATAATAAAATGTAGTGAAAAAATCAACTTAATTTTATTTGATTTAAATTATTTTGAAGAAGTAGATTTGGTCATAGTTTTAAATTTGCTTGTATAAATTAAAGATATATTTTACTGCTGGAAAATTTAATTTAATTTAATAAAAAAATCACTATATCCTCTTCCACTTTTTATTTAAATTTTACATTGTACACAAAATGAAGTCAAAACAGTTTTCTATTCAAATTCAACACGCATTATCAATTTTCATGCTTAATTTGATTTATGCTTATATATATTTTCATTGAAATGAATGTCTGACATTCCAGTAATAATGTCTAGGTGAGATTTTATTTAAAGCTTATTACGAGTACGGTTTATTTATAATTCAGTGCACAGATATGAATCAAATTTGTGCAATTTTGTGGCTTACAGTGCGTATGCGTTATGCTGGGATGAAGCTGCTTTAAAATGCATGTATCCTAGAATTTATTGTCTTGGGTTGAATGTCAGCAAATAAATCATGTAACAAATGGCAACAAGGAGTCGAGAGAGGAGTCGAAAATACATATAACTTAATACAAAGTGAAGTCTCTGAAGTATCAATTCTATTTCTTCTATTGCGTCTTTCATCAGCTGTGCGCAGCATTTTCTTTTTGGCCAAGTTGAACTTCAATTACTTAGCCAGAAGTTAACTCTGAACTTTTGCAATTAAACTGTGCGTGTAATTAATTTTGCATATATGTAGATAGCGATGCCATTTGATAGAGCAAATAAATAACTCATACGCCGTGTAACACCGAATGTTAAGTGCGCAGAGCGTGACGTCGAATGGCGTTAGCTGTAATTACAATCGAGGCATGATTAAATTACACTAGGCAGCTGAGAATTTATTTAACAAATCGGATAATAATACTTTTAAAATTTTACTAGATATTTTATTCCTTTAAGAAATTTGACTTAAATATTCGCTTAAGTTTGAAACAAATTTTAGTAAAAGTTGAACAAAATCTTAACTTTGCTGCCTAGTGTTATAAGTGTGCACAGTCGCCATTTGAAGCGTCCCTTCACCTCGTCAAAGTCGCCATCGCAGCTGCTGCTTTTAATTAATTTGCGCTTAGAGAAAAAGTCAAGTTGCCAAGAAAAATTACCAGCTGCGAGTGAGGCGAAAAATAGTAAAAGTAAAAGTTCTAAAAGGCTTTTCCACGTGAAAAATGAACAGTGTTTCAGTGGCCAGCAGATTTCTCTGAGGAAACTGGCGAAAAGCGTTAAAGCCAAATTGCCATGGACATGGAACGTGGCCGGGACGCAGTTGTGGGTCAGTTGTGGGTTAGTGGTTTCAGTGGTTGGTGTTACCTCTCGGTGGTGTTGCACTTCCCACTTCCTACTTCCTACTTCCTGCTCGCAAAGTGACGCCAAGTCAAAGTGTTATAGTTTGACACTTTGTCGTTTTTTATTGCAAATTTCCTGTCGTTTTCTTCAAGAGAATTATTAAAAATATCTACTTGAATTTATTTTAAGATATATTTATGATATTGAGCAAGCAAAATAACTTTATTAAATTATATTCTTTACATAAAGTGAAGTGACGTTAAGGAATTATCAAAATTATTAGTCTATAGTTGCTTTAAAATATGCTTAAATTATAAGAAAAATAACTTTACATATATTATAATTTACATAACATTATAATTTTTTAAAGTATCTATTTGAATTTATTTTATGCTATTATTAGAATACAACAAAAAGAGCAATAGAAATTTTATTAAGCAAATAAATTGAAATGCAAATTAAATAAATTTATTTGTCTATATCTGTTTCAAAATATGTTTAGATTACAAGAAAAATATCTATATAAATTGTTATAATTTAAATAAAATGAAATTACAATTTCTCTTACAGATTTATTACAAATATCTATTTAAATTTATTCTAGGCTATTATTTGAATTCAAGAAAATAGCTATAATTATTTTAATATTTACATAAAGTTATTTAAAAATATTTCTTGCATTTCCCTAAAGAATTATTAAAATTGCTAATTAAATTTAATGAAGGCAATTTTTATAATATAAGAATAATAAAAATATTAATTAATATATTTATATACAATTAAATTAAGTTCCCATGAAGTTTCCCATAAAGAATTATTTATATTTCTAGTTAAATTTATTTAAAGCAATTTTATAGGTACAAGAATTATTCCAAAATTTATTAATATTATTAATTAAAATCAATTAAAGTTCTTCTGAAGTTTTACACCTTATTATTACACATTATTAAACGAAATTGGATTGCTTTGGTGTTAAGAAGCAAATTGAGAACGTCACAAACTGCGTCACGTCTGCGACAATGTAATCGAATTCTGCACTGAGATTGATTTCGTCAGTCTATCGATAGAGTCATTGACACGTGGAGACAAAGAACCGCTGACCCCTGAGGAAATAAGACGACAATTTCAACTATTTCTATAAACAACACAGCTGACGTGATCTCGATTTTGAACACTCAATTGAATAGCATCCGCCTGCAGCAAAAGTTTTGCTCTTTAAAGTGCTTTGAACTTAAGCGTCTTGAGTTTTTCGCTAAATGTGAATAAGTTTAGCAGTTTTGCAGCTGCCTTTTTTGTGTTGTTGAGCTTGAACTTTGGAAGGAGTTCCGGGAATGACTCTGCTTTATGTCCCATGGCAAACATTTTATTTATTTTTATTTTGTATTTTAATGCTCAACGCCTCGCGATTTCTGCTCTTGCCATTTGATTAATGTACAAGGCCACAAATAAATGACCAAAATTGTCCTTGGTCAGAAAGCTGACGTTCCTAATAAAATGCAAATTGAAATCGCCACGAATTATAATATATAATGGGTATATTACGCTACTTCTTCCTTCTTCTGTATTCATTTATATTCAAAATGTTGCTTCACTTTGTTAAGAATTTGAGCTGAAAATTTAGTGAATGCTGCTGCTCAAAGTCTTATCAAAGTCTAGAAATCAACAATATTTATTATTTGTTTTATTGAAATGAGTAGACTTATGTAAATTGTTTTTATTTATTATGTTTACATTTTAATACAAAAAAAAATTATTTAAAGCAAGTGAAAGTTAAAATAAACTGCCATTAAAGTTCTTCACACAAAGTCAAATAAATCGCAGTAAATCTAATGTCAAATTTTGTATTAATATTCATTTCTATTTTTTGCTTTCTTTCCTATTCGTTGTTTAATTTTAAACGCCCCTTTCTTGGGCCCTGCCCGCACTGCGCCCCTGTGTCCGCCTATTTAAATAAACACATTTGAGCGCCTTCGACTTTGGCGCCTCCTTCGACTGTTTCCTGGTTCGGAAAAAAATGAAAACTGTCGCTGCCCACGCGAACAAAATATTGAACTTTATTTTTTTTTTTTGCTGACACAAATTTTCCTTTTCGCTTTTTGGCAGTTCACATTCAAATTCAAATGCAAGAAGCGAAAACAAAACAAAAAAGAAATACGATAAATGTTTAACATTCAACTGACGTTCTGTTTGTTTACAATCAACTACCTATTCCCCTCTCTATCTGTCTCTCTCTATCTGTCTCTATCTATCTCTGTCTCCTCCCCAGCTACCACTTTCTCGCTCTTCCCATTCCTCCACCGATTATTGCTAATGACAGCTTGTGTAAATGGCATTAGATAAATGGACTGCGGTTTGTTGGCTATAAAGAGACATGGGCATGAGTATCTGCCCTTGCGAGGGGCGCTCAAAACTTTGCTTAAATTAGTAAATTCAGAAAGCATTTAAAAAAATTAAACCAAAAATAAGAATACAATTTAAAGATATTAAAATAAGGTACAATCAATTCTAAAAGCATTTAAAAAAAGTATAAAAAAATTTGAATAAAATGTAAAGATTATTAAATAAGGATGGAAAAGATTAGAAAATTCACATAAAAAAATAGCATTTAGAATCAATGCAAGAAGAAAATCTAGCTCATTAATTAAAAAAAAAATTAACTTTGTTTTGTTTTGTGACACCGGCTTAATTTTCTATTAAAATATAAAAATTAATTTTTTTTCTTTAATTTTTTTTTTAGTTTTTTTTTATTAGAAGTTAAACATAATTTTATATTTAGAATAGTAGAAAAAATTGCATTAGAGGAAAACTAAATATATTTCTAACAATCCTTTTCATTAAATAATTTTAATAATTCCAAATTTGTTCTTATATTTGGCATCTCAATTTCCCGTTTACTAATTAAAATTTCAGAATTACATTTTTTCTTGTTTTGATTTTCCAAAAATTATTTTTCAATAACTTGTTTTCTGACTTGCCGTTCTTCATTTAATATTTTATAATTCGCAATTTTTTTTTATATTTACCATCTCAATTTCCTGTTTTCTAATTAAAATTTCAAAATTACATTTTGTCTAGTTTTGATTTTCCAATATTTATTTTTCAATAACTTGTTTTCTGACTTGCCGTTCTTCATTTAATATTTTATAATTCGCAATTTTTTTTATATTTACCATCTCAATTTCCTGTTTTCCAATTAAAATTTCATAATTACATTTTTTCTAGTTTTGGTTTCGCAATATTTATTTTCTAGTTAGATGATTTCTGACTTTTTGCTTTTCATTTTTGATTCTGTTTATAAATGTATCCCAACATTAGTATTCTATATATTTTTATGGCCAAAAATTCTTGCAGGAAATCATTAAATTTGCATTTGGTCATGACATTTGACACCGAGTCAGAGTACAAGTTGGCGGCAATTGGGTCAGCTACCAACTGTCTGTCCGTCTATTTGTCTGTCTGTCGGTCTGTGGGGCATGTAAGCCACGACATCTGTATGCCCTGTCCGACTGTCAGCACATGTTCACATCCGTATCAGCCTTTTCCCCATCCAAATTCCAAACTCACGCCCACATTCACGCCCACACGTGAACGGAGAACTAAACGCGATGCAGCTCAATAAATATCGAAAATTGTTGGGCTGCCAACATGAAAATCGCATGTGATGTTTGGTTTTATTTACAATCAACCGATTCTCCCAAAAAATGCCGCAGAACATTTTGTTTTATATCGAATACGAATCGAGTTCGATTCTCCATATACTATAAATATTATTATTTATTTGTTTTGTACGCATTTCATGTTTTCCTTCAATTCAGTTGTGTTTTGCATTTGGTTTTCTGCGTTTTACTTTTTGCTTTTTTCACTTCATATTTGCATGGCACATTTTTATCAGCTTTTCAATATTTATTGTTATCGCTGCGAATTTTCTAAAAATATTCAATCGTAAATTGTTGCATTTAATTGAAAAAATTTCATATTTTGCAATTCTGAATTTGCTGGAATGCGATAAAAGTTGCCAAATGAATACGTTTTAATATTTGGTTAGTTTAGATAATTTATTGCAGATACAACCTGGTTTTTCCTTGTTATGTGACACATTAATAATTGTACAAAAGTAGCTTAATCATTTGTATTATAGAACTAACGAATATTTGTATAATTAATGATATAAATACTATATCTAATGACTTTTTCACATTTTAAGAGCTTGTTGTTTGTTTTCGTAAAGTTTACGTTTATTAACATAAATTCAATAATATTATTCAAGCATAATTATGTATAATTAAAATTATTTAATGGCTTTAATCTCTTCATAAAAGTCACTTTAATTTATCCATAATCTCGTTCCAGCCAAACAATGTTTAATTTACTTTATTTATGCTTTTAATTAGTCAAGTTACAAATTAATTGCACCTTATATTGCAAAAAAAAATGTAATTAATTATTAATGACTTTTACTTCAAATCTATAATTAATTGATTGCATATGATTATTTATTAAAAGCGACAAAACTGAGAATCGAAAAATTGCATTGGCAAAAATTATATATAACAATGTTGTGGTTATTATAATTTTCTACATTTTATTATTTGTTTAATTTGTATTTAAGCATATGCTTAAATTCCATGACCAATAATGAAAAGCTTGAAATTTGATAAAATATGCAACTAAAGTTCAGTTCTATTCTAAAAAAAAAGCAAAGTTTAAATGCGTGGCACATAAATCATGCATTCAACCATATGTTGAACCTTGAACTGACCCCGAGGGGAAATTCACCGAATGCATTTACCGAAATAATCGAAACATGTGTCGAATTTCCCATACATACATATTTATACCCTATAAGCAATTACTGGTTGGCAATCAAGCACACTTCAGCAGACTGTTTGTCTGGCGTGGAATAGTTGGACTATTCAAATCGTGTCCTTGCAGACAGATAGACAGACAGAGAGACAGACAGAGAGAGCAGATAACTGGACAGTCTGCTGGTTAAATTTATGGCGCGACTTTATGCAAATGAAGCGTGAAACTGTCAGAGTAAAACACCAGGCGACAAAGCTGAATTGTCCTTGGTGCCTGGTGCCTGGTCCTTGGTCCTTGGTCCTTGTTTCATGTGCCTGTCCTGTCATGTTGAACCGACAGATGCGTCTATCAAAATAACAAAGAACTGTAGCCTGTTAATCCGCTAATCCTTTAGGACAACGCTTTGTCTGCTCCCAATTCCCTGTCGTGTTCTCGACACTCGAGTGGCAAAATTGAAATTGAAATCGAAATTGAAATTGAATAAAATGCGGCTGGCTTAAAGTATTTGGTTACTGACCGAATGCCTTGTTTAGTTTCGACTGTAAATGCGGATTAATCAGTCTGAATGTTGTTGGCCCGTTGCCAGGGTGAGGGGTAGGGGGATGAAGGGAAGGGGGAATGAAACTTGAACCGAAATTGTGGCCACAAATGCGGCTTAATCGCAGTCGCATTTTGGCAAAGCTGAAAACCAGAAATGCGCCAGCGGCAACGTCATTGCCAAAAATATTTTGCCACCAAATAATGTTGCCGACTTTTCTCGTTAGTGTTTCCTTCTCCCTCCCCTCCCCTCCACTCCCCCCTCCCTCCACCGTTGCCACAAAATGTTCCATAATGCAATGCTGCTTTTTGCATATTTTCCTTTTTGCTGCTTATGATGATGATGGGCCATGATGCAGGATGCCTGGTGTCATAAAGGCCAGAAGGCAACTGGGCAAAAAGTTTTCAGTCCCAGCAGCAGCTGCAAGAGTGAAAGAGAGGGAAAGAGAGAGAGAGAGAGAGAGAGAGAGAGAGAGGAAGGGAAACTGTGCATAATTAGTGCCATTGCACTTTTTGGCGAGGCACAAATGCAAATGAGTCGAGTTCTGATATTTAAATGTGTATTTATGTGAGAGAGAGAGTGAGAGGGAGACAGACAGAGTGAGAGAGAGAGAGAGAGCAAGAGTCCTGGCACAGAGGAAGCAATTATTGCAATCTATGATTATAAATAATATAAATTGAGCCGATAGGAAAAGCTGAAAGCACATTATGCAGTTGCGGTCAAATTCATTAGAAAATGCATCAGAAATGCAATGAAGAGTGTATTGAAATTATTGATGTACATATTAAATATAAATTATATTAATCTATAAATTAAATTAAAGTTGAAGACATTATTAATATGTGCATATTTGTTATAAATTATATAAATTTATAATTTAAGCGGTTAGTCCAATTTATATATTTTAGAATTGAAGTTGATATCATTAGAACATTTTTTAGAAACACACAGAAAATACTTTTTTGCGTATAGAGTTTTGCATCAATTATTAATATAAATAATAAATATGATATGCATTTATGTTGCAAATTGCAATCCACAAAATAAGGAGTTGAAGTTTAATGTTCTTAGAAATGTTACTTTAAGTGGAATAAAGTTTATTTAGTAGGCTAGAGTTTTGCTGAAAATTATTGAAATATATTAATAAAGTAAGATTTTAATTGAATTATTGATATGATATCATTTGTTTGTTCAAATATTATGTTTTAGTTTGCTGACGTTCAATAAATAAATATACAAGTAAATAAATTCTATAAAATATTTATTTGTTGTTAGTTTAAATATTATTTCTTAGTTTTATTTTTAAGTATTTGTTAACGTTAAATAAATAAATCAAAATAATCAAATATTTTACCACATTTCTACATTCACCATAAAATATTTACTGTCACAGACTTGCAGCTTATCCAATCTGCATAAATAATTTCAGAATGAATGCAGGCAATATTTCATTCACAACATAAGGAGTGTGTCTCTGGGAAATTATGTCAAGTGTTAAATTTATTTATATATGTTGTCTAGGTGGAAAACCATAGCTTGGAAAATATATGCACATTGGCAGAGACATATGTTCTAGTCAGATTAGGCAAATCTTCAATCTCCAACCACATTGCACATACGACGTGTTGGCCGCATAAATTAGCTTAGACCATTACCAATACCACAAACTCGGCATTTCATTCACAACTGTGTTGTGGCTGTGGCTGTGGCGCCATCTGTTGTCGCCTTTCGCACTGACCTTAACCTCATACCAGAGGGAAAATGAAAGGAACTAAAAGACAAGCATAAAATGGAGCACAGTAAGTAAACGAACGAAAGTAACGAAACAAAAACATAAACATCAAATAAAAGGAGCAACAGTTAACAGCTGTTTCAACAGCTGTTTACGCTCAGCGCCTGCGCAGCGAAGAGAAAGCTAAGAGAAAGTTACGAGAATTTAAGAGAAACCCTTTGCAGACGCAAAGTAAAAAATTCTTTGACTTTGCGTTTGTTGCCTTTGCTTTTTGTGGAAGCTAACAACGTTGTTGAACGTGGCAAGATGTGGCATCTGTGGGTGGCAACAGCAACTGGCAGTCACTGTGGCAACAGTAGCCGCCAAAGGCTGCTGCGAATCGCACACACATTTTGATTGCCTATCGGCATCGCATCGCGTCGTCATTCGCCATTCGCCGTTCGACAATCGCCATTCGTTTGTTGGTCGTCGAAAATCCGGTTCCGTTTTGCGGCAATATCATGTGCATTTTTGGCACTGCGAAGTCAGTTGTATTTTGTATTTCGTGCGCTGCGATTCGGCTTAAACGCCTAAACGACTATTAAGTCTAATCTACCAAAAACTGTGTAACTTACAATAGTTTCGAAAATACATCAAAAAGTTCATAGAAAAGTATGAAAATAACTCAAGTGTTTTCAATTAACTAAAAATGATTTCAAAAATATTTCGATTAACTTAAAATTATTTCAATAAAATGAAACAAGTGTTTTCGTTGACGTAAACGAGTTTTAAGAAAATAATTTAAAATATTTTCCTTCAACTACAAATTAATTCAAAAATATTTCTAAAATCCACATAAAATTCTAAAACTGTTTTCGTTTAACTAAAAATTATTTCAATAAAAATATACAAGTGTTTTAGTTGACTTGAAAAAGTTTTAAGAATATAATTCAAATTATTAAAATTCAAAAATATTTCAATAAATTCTAAAACCAACAAAAAATTCTAAAACTATTTTCGTTTAACTAAAATTAACTTCAATAAACTTAAAAACTTAAAAAAATAAATTAAAAATTTTACAAAGATACATAGAATAAATGTTAAAAATTTATTAAAGTGTTTGCTTTAACTTAGAATTCTTTTATAAATATTTCAATAAATTCTAAAAATTATATATATTGTTATGTGTTTCGGGACACGTTGAACAAGTGATTTTGCTGCAATAAACATAAAACAATTTGTGCTTGGATTTTACACACACAGAGGGAGAACACAATCTTCAGTTGCAGTAAGTGTCACATACATTTGAATTATTATGGTCATATATTTTCTGTTTAGTGCTGCTGCGATATGAGTATAAAGCAATTCCAGAGAAATGCAATAGGGACCATAAAAAACGGGGGGCAAAAGAAATGAGAATGAGATTTGTGTAACAAGAGTATTAAATAAGCGAGTTTAAATTGAAATTACTGCTACTTTATTGGCTTTGTCATATGCTCTTTGGGCTTTCAATTATTTATGTATTTTTTAAATACAGATTCATAACTTGGCATTGCTTGAAATGTTTTAATATATGTTCTTTAATATTATTTCATAACTTTAAACTCGGCAATTCTTAACTTATTACTTTACTTTTTATTTAAATATTTACTTAAAAATACATAAATTAATTTGTATACTTACTTGTATTTTCCTCTAATATTCATTTTATATTCTCTAAATATTTTCATAGTTATATCTTAAATGTTATCGGTTTTAATGGTTTTTATTACCGAAGGTATTTTAAAAAAATCTACGCAATTTAATTTTCAGCAATTTATTCGAATTTTAATCTGTTATTGTCAATTGCGATTGTTTGTTCAATTGAACAATTCGATTGAATTGCTTTCGTTTCCATTTTGGTTTTCATTTTCATTTTCCATTTTTATATTTCCCCTGCCTTAAAGTTAATGAAGCGTTATAAATGTTAAAGTATAATATTGACAAATGCTGCCATTTATATGGCAGCGAATGATGCTATTAATATTAAGTGTAAAAGTGCAGAAGTCAGTGATTTTGGGGGACCTACAAATAAACCAATGTTCTTTAGATAAGAAAATCTCTACTTATTTCCTTTGGCACAATCCTTTGTGCTCATCCAAAGTGATTGCAATCTGAGGAATGAAGAGAATGCCCAACTGAAAATGACAATCCGTTGAATAAAACAAAACAAACAATCACAAAATGGCACGAGAAAAATAAAAAGGTTACGTGACGACACAAAAAACAGAATAGAAAACAGAAAGTAAAAAAGAGAATAGAGGAATCTAAGAAAATGAAAATGAATTGAAAAGATGAGTGCACTTACTATTTGTGAGCGGATTATGAAAGAAACTCGAGTGTGGAAAATGTGAAAAACAGGTGGAAAAATCGAACGTAATAAAAGTTGTTGACTGATGTTTCCCTATATAGCCGTGTCCGAGACTGAATTGTTTATTTTTGCCAGGGAATTGTTCACACACATGTGTCCCAGTTACGAGGTGAAATGAGATTTTTCCTGCTGTTGTGTTAATTAAAATTCGTGTTGCTATTTAGCGAAAAGTTCGCCATCAATCAATTTGCCCAGCCATGATGAACTTAATTAAAATCTAAGCCCCGGATGCGGATGCGGATGCCATTTAATGACTCGAATCTATCAGTCTCCGGCCTCGATGTCATTATTTCTCACTCTCAGTTGAAACGACAAAGTTTTACACTTCTAATTTTAATGCTCTGTCATGATGGGTTCATTTATGTCGAGCATCCCATGTTTATACTAAGACTACAAAGCAACAGCAACTTTCAATTAAAAATCAGTTGAAACTTCTCCTTGGTTTTTTGTGGTTAAACAGCAAGTTGGCAAACTGTTTTTGGCCAACTTTCTTAGCCAAAATTACTACGAAACTAATTTCAATCATAAATTATAAATTATGCTTTGCTGAAATACATAAAAAAACGCGTGTTGAGTGATTTGAGCTAAGTTTAAGTAAACAAGCAATTTGCATAACGCTGCGTATACGTAATAAAGATAGAAATAAAAATCAAGTCAGCGTTGGAGTCAAAGTTGGATTGAATGGATTTACTTTGTGTTTCGGTTTTTTATACCCGTTACTTATAAAATAAGTAAAAGGGTATATTGTATTCGTTGCAATGTATTTTACAGATATATACTTATTCTTCTAAAACACGAACAGTTTTTAATTAATTAAGTTTTCTTTGGTAATTAACGTTAACTACTATTATTGGCTATCATCCTACTAAATCTCAACAAGATCGGGCAAATAGCACGATAGTAATGGCTGTTTTATTATAAGCAATGTGCCTAAAAGTATGCAATAAAAAATATTTTTAATTTATTTAAATAAGTAACGGGTATCCTATAGTCGGGTGCTCGACTAAAGCAGTTCCCACTGGTTTTTTTTATATGTGGGCTCTGGTTTCATTCTTATTGAATTTCGCTTTAGCCGAGCTTTCCCATTCCCAATCTGATATTTTTTTTGCACGCACAAATATTTCCTCTGCTCCTATGATATTTTTTTCGTATTTATTTCGATGTTTGTCCGTGTGTACGCGTAATTTGAGCTGATGTACGATAAGCGAGGGGTGTTTGAGGGATCAAAAAAAACCTATCACGTGGCTGCGATTGTTTCATATTTTATTTGTGGCTGTGTTTTTTCTTTCGTTTGTTGCCACAGCAATTCCCGCGGGCCTCTTCTTTCGTCTTTTGGCCTAGTTCCAGAACGAAATGGAATGAAATGTTTGGCCTTTTTTTATGGACGTACTTAGACGCAGATTTGTGTGTGGCGAATGATACGTCAGGCAGCAAGCAGCACGTAATGCCAATTATATTGAAATTACTTTAGGCAATGCAGCAAATTATTTATGAATTGGCCGCCAAGCAAATCCAAAAATATATTCTAGACGACAGCTCAATAATATTACCAGAAGTTTACCAAAAAAAAATAAATTTTAGGTAGTTCAATCATTTTTTTCATGTTTAAAACTAAATTCTAAAGAGTTTAAAAATTTGTTTAATATTCACTATCATTTATATTTAATTTTTTTTCATCTTGCTTAAAACTGTTTTACGTTTTAATATAAAATATATTTCAAAAAGTTATTAGAAAAGGATTCAAATTACTAAAGTCTGTTCTATTTGAAAAACAAATTAATTAAATTCTAATATCAACAAAATAAATTCTAAAACTGTTTCCGTTTAACTAAAAATTATTTCAACAAAAAATAAGTTCTATTGAGTTTTGCTTTGTAATCGACTTTGTATAATTTAAAATAATTTAAAAAATATTTCAAAGTCCTCTTATTAAAGTATAAGACTTACTAAAATATTTTTAAATGTCATTAAATTCTAATATCAACATATAATTCTAAAACTGTTTTTTATTATTTAGCAAAAAACAAAATTCTAGAGAGTTTAATCATTTTTTTATTATTTATTATCATTTATATTTCAACTTTTTTTTGTTATTGCTTTGTTTATGTTCCAAGCAACGTTATGCTCAAGTTTAAGTTTTAATTTCTGATAAGAAACACAGCTTCCACAATAAATTATGCACTCTCCCCAACAAGTTGAACAACAAAGAATTCCATAAAAAAAGAAAAACTTCTACTGCAACCGACGCTTTTATCACACTTCTCTACTTCCCACCTCCTTTAACTTCCTTTCCACTTCCAATGACACTTTATAAAAACGCCTTAGGTATTTGCCCAGACATGGCATAAATATAAGAAATGTTTTGCTTCAAAAAAAAAAGAATGAAAAACTAACCCATGAAAAAGTTGCCTCGACTTTTTGGCCAACAATTTATTATACAAAATAAACTTGCTAAAATTGTCACAAAAATGTTTCGTGGCATTTTACAACAACAACAATGGAAAATAGGGTCTGGCCTAGACGAGGGTGCTGAGCTTTTAGATACTCCCTGTCAACTTAAAGACCACTCGAAATACTTTTAATGCGATTTTTTATTTGAGAACAATTTTTAATTCATTTTGGATATGAAATTTAAAATTGAAGCTGGCCTTTTTCTAAACTTATTATTCATAGAACAACCCCTTTGCTTATGCTTTACAGGGTATACAAACAGAGTTGCTAATGAAGAAACTTAAAACTTAGAGATGAATTAAATTAATAATAATAAATAAGAAAAAAAAATTACTTACAATAGTTATTTAAAGACTTTAAATATATAAACTTTACAAATGAAAAATATTTGACTTAAAAAAATATTTACATTATTTGTTTTGATTTTTATTATGTTTATCAAAGCACAGGAATTTAATTAAAGATTGAAATATTATCTGGATGCCTTGAAATACATATAACCAATTTTTATAGTGTATTTAAAAACATTTGCAAATAATGTTGACTGAACAAATTTCAACTCCGAAACTAATTTCGCAACTTGGGAATAAATTAAAGAGTTTTCTATATCTATCTGTACTTTTACGGATAAATTAAAGATTAAGTCCGCCTTTTCTATTCACAAATGAATATAGTTACCCCACTGAATATATGCATTTTTTTTAAAGGGTATACAAAATCACAGTTGCAAGTGAAACAGACAGAATAAATTCCAAAGGAAATAGCAAAGGCAAAAGATGACTGTCGCATAATTTATAAGCACTCAAAGGGTTAAGAGAGGGGGAGAAAAATAAAAAGGAGCAGGAAATGGTACAATAAGAAGAAGTGAAGAAAGCAATTTAACATTTTTAGTTGCAAAAATGTACAAAGATATTTCTCAGTAACTGTTAAAAAAATGATTGTTTAAGAAAATTCCGCAGATGCCGTGAATTCTAAATAAAAGAGGGAAAGAGAGAGAGAGAATTTGTAAGGGCTTAACGTGTCGAGCTGGGAAACTGCCGCTAATTGTTAAATGCTGTCAAAGCGAAATGTTGTTGGCAAAACATTCGCCAGACATTCGGCCACAAGCAACTGGCAGTTAAAACTGTGGCCAATGTGGCATGTGGCATGTGTTGCATGAATTAAACAACAGACTGCAGCACGTTCAGGACGACGACGATGTGAAAAAGCATTACTGCCAAATTGTTTTCGGGGGGGCAACTTGAACACACATTTTTTGGCAGTAACTAAAGTGGCATAAAGGGTAGCTTGGACTACGATAATGACCAAGATAGAGAGTGTGATAGCAGCTGTCAATAAGGAGATGAACTCGTAATTGCAGGCAGCTACGTTTTTATATGCTGGTTGGTTTTATACCCTTGCAGAGGGTATTATAATTTGGTCACGAAGTGTGTAAACAGTGGTGTCCAAAATGCCAAAAGCCTATCCCATGGAATTGGAACTCATTACTCCGCCGGCGTCTCAGCCGACACACGAACAAAGAGAGAGAGAATACGTGTGTTCTATAAATAGCACATTCTGCGGCTTCTGCTCTCACGATGCGTGTGTTCGGCTTTTTGTTCTCTCACGAAGCATCTGATCGGCTGATGCTTTGTGATGTCAGTCGCTAAGCTGCGTTTAATGAGGAGAGAGCGTACATCGCTAGACTTTTATCATACACTGCAACTAATGCTTTGCTCTCTTTACGTCACCAACTATAACGATGCGACAGCTCGAATATGCTTTCATTTCATTTTTTCAGTGTAAAGCAGTGTATATAAACTGACTCAAACGGTAAGAGCTAGAAGGCTGAAATTTTTAAACAGCATAGCTGACACAAATTCATGGTGCAATAATATATAGTATTTTAATATTCCTCAGCAAGACAACGAGCTTAGTCATAATGTTACTTCATAATAAGTCTTTTTATATTAAATTGTATTTTTATATGCAAATATTTTTTTTTTTGTGAAAATGTTCTTAAATCATTAATCATTTTTAAAAAACAATATCTACAGCTATAGGCAAGGGTATGCCGTCTTCAAAAGAACCTTTTCATTTTGGTTTAACGTGTAATGGCTGTGCAACAAAAATGGAGCTGGTCTTTTATAGTTATGTTTCGGTAATGAAATGCGGCACAGCTGAAACAACTGAACAACTGACACACTGAACGTGAAGCGACCTTTGGCTAACGGCTTTTAGATAACAAGCATTTCATAACCTGCTGCCGTTTTATGCGCTGACCCCTCACAGTGGGTGCCACAACACGTGCCACAGCTGAGGCACGAAACATACCAATGAATTGGAATGGCAATGGGGATGGGAGTGGGGATGGGGACACTCTTGTAACGAGGCCTGTGACATGCACATTGTGAAACATGCAAGGCAAATTTCATTTAAATTACTCGCATTCGCATTCATACACTCAAAAAAATACGAAATTTTACAAATTTTTGTTCAATTTAAACTTTCAAATTTTAATTTAATTCAATGTTCACTGAATATTCGAAATTTGTTCAGAATTTTAAAACAAACGTTCTCTAGCTAAGAAAAGTTTTACTTTTAATTAAACTATTTCATTTTCATGTCTAATAAAATTTTTAGACCAATGAAGTCAAAAAGCAATTTTAGGAAAATTGTAAATTTTAGATAATCAAATCCAATAACATAATATTACTCTAGGAAAACTTTTCTTTAATTTTCCTTCCTCAATTAAGTTTAGAAAAATTGTACATTTTAAAAAACATACACACTGTTATTAGGCAAAAATATAATATTATTTTCTATTTTGTTCTATAAAAAAATACATACTTTTATATTTATTTGCTCATTAAATTTTCGAAAAGTTGTGCATTTTAGAAAAACAAATTTTTATCCAAATACACTGTAGAAAGAAAAATTGTTCTTAGTTTCAAGGCAATTTAAAATGTATGTTGATTTTCAAAACTATAGAAATAACTTTTTCTGAGTGTACTGAGTTGGAATGGAGTAAACAAGAGAGCATTGGAGCACGTAATTGTTAGCACACACTCAAAATGAATGAGAAAGAAGTAGGAGAAACGAGTACTCGCACTTGTATTCACTCGTATTTCCCATTATTCATTTATTTATATTGGCAATGGCAATTGGTGATATCAAATTGAATATGAGTAGGACTCAAAATGCTGTTGAATGAATGAGTGAGTGAGTGAGTGAATAAATGACTAGACAGAGGCGATGATTTGTTTCAAAGGACGAAGGACTAAGGACTAAGCAGTGTCCAAATGAGCACACAGATTGTTGGCAACATGTGCGTGTACAAAATAAAACTACAACAAAGCAGAGTAATTGTAGCTTTAGCTGCACTCATACAAAGTGCATTGAAGTGTGTAGAGAAAGATAGAGAAAGGGGAGAGAGAAGGGAGAAGTGGGTTTTTAATTTCGCATTGGCTGGCGCGAGAAACGCATCGCCAATTGGCAGACACTTTGGCACAATTGGGTCATAAACTGGTTCAAGGATCCTTGCAGTCAGAGTAATTTGAACAACTCGCCTGCCTTTTTGATTGAGCCGACTTTTCTCCTTCATCTCCCTATTTGCCTTCCCCTCACTCACTCTATCTGTCTCTATAAATTCAGCTAACAATCGTCAGCGAAAGGCACATTGAGAACTGGGAATACTAATTAGTTATTTAAGTCAGTATCTCCTAGCTAAAAAATAAATATTTCTATACCGTGATGAAGAAAATAATAAAAAAGATAACTTATTTTTATTGTATTATTGTATTTTTATTGTATTGTATATTGTTTAGTTTTATAATTTTTACTTAATACTTATTTATTATTATTTTTTAACAATTATTAAAAATTAATTTTTATGATTATCATAAAAATTTCAAAATGACTCTCGTTTCTATTATTTTATCAATTACTGTATTTACTGTAGTTTTTTCTGTGTTAATTATGTGTTAATTAAAGTCATGTATTACCAGCACTGTTTATCTGGAGCCTCTAGCTCTTGCCACAACATATCAATTTCGGCATAATTATGAGGTCATCGATATGGCCATTAGTTCCCACACATTCCCTCTCACATTTATGCATCTGAGATTTGTCGAGCTACTTAAATCATTAATTGTCATGATTGATTAGCTTGCGGACAGCAATTTAACTAATCGGCAACTTGTTTACTTTCACTTCTTTGGCTTTAATCCAAAACTTGCTCTAAGTAATCACATTTTAATTGACTTACTCTAGCGCATAATTAGAGCCGCAAATTATGATTATAGCCAATGGCCAAGAAATGCTCACTGTTTTTCTTTGGTAATTAATTCGCCCTCGAATTATGAAAGTTTGTCACGTTTAGGCCAGAAACAGGTTGAATAAATTTGACTTTATTTCATTATGTTTTTAGCTTATTAAAATGTAGATTGTTTAGCTAAAGGGTATCTCTGATGCTTTCATATTTAATAATTCAGGTTTATTAATTTATGTTTTGTTTTATGAAATTTTCGTTGCCTACTTCGAGGCGCGAATGAGTTCACTGGGACTTTCAAGATTGTAATCGCAACCTCAACCTCTGTCAGCTCATATAGAAATATTCCGACTTGTAATTCAATTAGTTTGCTCCGTTGCTAATTAAAGCAAAGACTTTGGCGCAGCATGTGACACTGGACATTTCAGCAGGGATAGTTGTTTTTGTTCTTGTTCTTGTTCTTGTAATTTCTATGTTGCTGCGTAAAATAATTAAAACAAACATCCTGTAAGGACACCCGCAAGGCAAGGCAAGGCAAGGCAAGAAGCTAAGTAGATTTCAAATTATGACATTAGTGCTGATGACATTTGGCATGGGACACACACACACACACACACACACACACACACACACACACTTGGATGATATGTGAAGTGCTAATGTGGCTTTATGTCTGCTTGTCCAAATTACCAAGTTAATTAAATAGAGTCGCCGCCGGTTGTTAAGACCTAAGCTGAACCTCTAAAAAAATATCTAACCTTTCTTAAAATAAATTAAAAAAATAGACTTCATAAAAATTAATACTAAAAGAATTTCTAAAGATTTAAAATATTTTAAATTCTATTGTATTCATTTCAAAATATTTGTAAATAGAGTAAAAATTGTAATAAAATTATAGACTTAGGTAAAGTATTTTATTTAGTTATATTTGAATTTTTTAGAATTATTTTGAAACTTAAAATTAATGTTAAAAGAATTACAAGCTTAGGTAAAACATGTTTTAAAGCTCTATTTTAAAATTTTAGAATTATTTTGAAGCTAAAAATTAATCTGAAAAGGATTACACAACATTTAAAATATTTAAAATTCTATTTTATTAATTTAAAAATGTATTTAAATATAGTAAAATTGTAAGAAAATCATAAACTTAGGTAAGATATATTTTAAAATTGTATTTTATTATTTAAGAATTATTTTGAAGCTTAAAATTAATATTAAAATAATTACAAAACATTTGAAATGTTTTTAATTCAATATTTTTACTATGAAAATATTATTAAAAAGATTAAAAAATGTTATAAAATCATCAACTTAGGTAAGATATATGTATTTTTAAATTCCATTTTATTATTTTAGATTTATTTTGATTTAGTGTACAAATTTTCGTAATTTCATCATTTTAAGCTAGATTATTTAAAAGGTAGGAATTATTTTATTGGCAAACAAATTAAAGGAAAATTGCAAAGCAACTGAAAAACAAAAACAAAATTCGCTTACATTAAATAAAAAGATAATTAAATCCAAAATATTCTCAAAAACTTTGCAGGCTTACAGCATTGAATAAGACTAGTTTGTAAAGTAAACGGATATATATAAATATCAATTTGTCAAAGTCTCAAGAGCAATAAATCTCGGCAATTGGATAAAACAAATAAACAAATCGCAGGCGTTGATGCCCTTAAATAAAAAGAAAAGAAAATAATACAAAGAAAATCTAGAGAGCAAAAGAAATATAAAGCAAAATGCAAATTGCAAGCACGAAGGACTCGACTGTCGTCCTGTGAAAAAGTAAATACACATCAATCAGTGCAAAGTGAGTATGACAAAGACCAAGAGCAGAGAGGGGAAGAGGGAGGAGCATTAGGTATGCTGTCATAATAATAAGAGTCCACACTTGTATAACAACTGCCTATTTCTATTTTGTCAGAAACTTCCTGACAGCTCGGATAAGAAAGATGCCTGCCCGGCAATTGATTGAGGCTGACACAACAGATAAAAGATCAACAAACTACAAAAGTTGTCAGCTACATTTTAAAGGCATTGGCAAATACTGAGCACGTTCATGCCGACCATGGCCAAGGGATGTATAATAAATTAGCCATGGCCAACACGTAGGACGTCGCTTGGCCAGCAGCAGCGACTGTTTCACTTAGACACCGAAATTCGAAATTCGAGATATTGTCAAGTGGTCAGAGAGAAAGTCTCATGCAAAATTAACATTCCACAGGCAGTAAATATACAAAGGAAACTCACAAATTTTAAGTAGGGGTAGGATTTTTGGGAATTTCGTACGTCCCACACTTGACCCCGTTTGGGGTTTTCAGTCAAATGCGAAGGCAGCTCAGCATTTTACAGCCAACTTGGCACTTTTACTCTCCCGTAAGGCAGCTTTTTAATTTTTTTTTACAGCTGCCATTTAGAAAAGGGGAAAACTGTGGCACTGAGGCACTGAGGGAAGCTGCCACTGGGGTTACTGCCCCTTACCATACAATACAAACACAACACAAACATTATTCATATTTGACAGAATCCCACGCGGCGTATGCATTATATTTACTTTCAAGCCCCCTAAATTCAGCGCATATTTCACGTGGGCAAAAATGAGTTTTTATTTTCTTTCTTTGCATTTCTCGTTCTATCCGGTTTTTATGCCCATTAGTCGCAGATTATTAAGGGTATATGGAATATATAAAAGAGCTAGAGTGACCAAATTTACGCACCAGCAATTTAATAAATACCTCAATCTCAGTGAGTGTTAGAGATAGATACTCTAAATTCGGTAAGCAGACGAGTATTTACTCCACGAATATTTAAGTATTTTTTAAATTTTTACACTCCCACTTCCGCTTTTGTGAACTGTTAAAACATGCATAACACTCAAATGTCTTAGAAACAATCACACTTTCTGCTAGTGAAAAATCTCATTTATCATTATAAATCATTCCATATAATTTTTATTAAGATTGGATAAATATTACTTTAGTTATGGCTATTTTAAATTTTAGTGCAAAGCGAGCGCCTTAAAGTATGCAGCACATTTTTTTTTTTACATTTTACATGTATTTAAGTTGACATAGGGTATCTTACAGTCGGGGAATCCTCTACAAGTGTCTTATTTGCCTTCTCTCCATTTTTAAGGCACAAACATTGCAAAGAGCAGTTGATTCGCGTGAAAAAGCTGCCAGGCAATACGCTTGATCTTTCTGCTGACGTTGGCGTGATGATTTCAGCTCCGAGAAATACGCCTCAAGCACATTTTAAACGTATTTCTATTGCATATCATCAAAGGGCGTCTCAGCCGAAAAATGACTGTCTAGTTATTTGACATTTAAATTTAAGAAATGAACTCATTTTCAATTGCACAATCAATCAGGTTGACCCTTGGGTTTGCACCCAAAAACACAAAACTGCAACTCAATTTGCAAATACCAAAAATGCCCAAAAGGCAGCGACCTTTAAAGGAAAACCTAAAACAATTTGCATAAATAGGCGCAAAAGAAGAAAAAAAGAAGGACCCAAAAAAGGAAACACATGTGTTTCCTTTGCCACAAAAATTGAGAGACTACTGCAAAATATGCAGAAAATGTGTTAAAGAGTCTCCATTAAATATTTAGACAAATAACATTTAAATTGTTTGCTGCATATTTAAAGATTTTCATGGTCATATATTTTAATTTGAATAAATTAATAATTTGAAGACAACATGCGACCGGAAAGTAGACAAAATTTAAGGACTTTCACTCATAAATAACAACAATGGCAGCTAAGAATAGACAAAGACGAAGGTGTATCTCAGGTGTGTTGTTTTCTTATGCTGATTTTGCATATGAAATAGCTGACGAAATGCATATTTAATGAGAGTCTTTGCAGCGCAGTATATTTGTTTATTATTGAAAAGGCTTTAAAGCACTCAAATATAAAGCAATCAACATATATTTGTAACGGTGGTTAAATTATGGTTTACAACACTGAAGGACAAAAATGAATTTTGGATTTGTTTGTTTACATTTTTTGGCTTGTTCACATAAATGAAACAGGTTTAAAAAATTTAGACACTCATATATATTTTTGCTTCATAGTAAATACTGTAGATTTACTTTATCAAAAATATTTTAATTTATTTTGCACTAAAATTTACGATTTTCGGAAGTATTTCCAGCATTGAATGACTTTATTTGATTTTTAAAATTATTAAAAAAAATAAAACTCTTAAATATTTAATAATAATAATATAAATATATTATAAAATTTTTTGGAATGCCACTAGATTTTTAATTCTTAATTTATAATTTAATTTTATTATCCTTTCAAATTTAATTTAAATTAAAATATATTTCAAATTAGTTTAAAAGCGTATTTAATTTTATTTACAATTTTTATAAGTTCATTTGGTCAACTGTACTAAGTTGACATTAATAAATAAATAAATAAAATCACTAAAATAAAAGAAATTGTCAAAAAAACTTATTTTTGTAATACAATTTCTTGGTTACAGAATAGGCAAAAGGTTTAAACATAGCTTATGATTGTTAGATGACAGATTGTAGTATAATTATAATAATAATAGTCAAATTCTTGTTGACCTGTGTAGTCATTTTCAAGAATTTGGTCAGTCTGCATTTCTATTTTGTCAAGGCACAAAACATATTTTCACATTTAATGTGTCCGTCTATTTTTGTACGCAAATCAAATAAACACAACATTGACTCAAGGCACATTCAACAGAGTAGCAACAACTCATGTGGGACTAAGAAAATTGCAATGGAGAATCATCACACACAGAAATCACAGTAAACACAGCAGGAGCTCAGGACACAGAATGGGCAAGGGGCAGAAAATGGGGGAATGGGGAAGGATATCAATGGCAAGCAGCAGGGAATCTGAAACTGAAGCTGGTACACGTGTCCTGACTGACTGGTATCCTGACTGGTATCCTGACTGTCTTTGCTGCTGGTAATTTTAGCATGAATTTTTGCTGCTACTGTTGACTCATTCATATCCATTGTGGGTAAATGCAATCAAATTACTTTGATGTTTTCCATTAATGTCGTTTACTTTAACGCTGAGAGCGATGATAACTATGATAACTGTGATAACGATGATAACGATGATGATGATTCTACGCATAGACCAAACTATGTGTGTCTCATTTCACTCTCTCCCTCTCCCTCTCTCTTCTGTTTTTGCTCTTTATCCTCTTCGCTAAAAATCACAATACAATGTCCTGCCAGGCATTTTTATTGGCCGTCTCCAAGGATTCCAGAAATGCAAAGCACTCGAAGCGCTCCACAAGTAATTCATTTGAACGATTGAAGCTTCAGCCACGCCCCCTGCCGCCCCTCCACGACTTGTTCTTAATGCACCCAAGACAAAAATGCATATTGTAAATAAATACAGTCATGTTTCAATTAAGCCAAGTGTATTTAAATTAAATAAAAAATACTTGGGTTCGACTAAAATATGTTTAAGTTTTAAACACACAATAAATATATTTAAAATCATTATATTTTTTATATTAGCCACACGATTTTTTGATTAAAAAAAGCGTAGTTAAATTAAAAAAAATAATATAATTCAAATGAAATATTTTCAAATGTCAAACATACAATAAATATATTTAATATCATTATTTACTTTAAATAAGTTACAATTTCTTGTAACTTAAAAATACTTTGATTTCACTTAAGCCAATTTTGAAATTTCAAACATATAATTAATATATTTAATATGATTATTTTAATTAGTTACAACTTTTTTCTTCTATATTCTATTCTATAAATTTACTTTACTTATAAACAGTATTAAAAAGAGAATATTAGTGATAATATATTATTTATTATGAAATATATTTAAAACAATTTTTTTCATACTATATTAAATATTAGAATATGAACTTTAACGTTTATATATTTAAAAAACACTCGAAATTTTCTTTCAAATTCCGATGTCAGGCGTTTTATATTTTTTTTTTAGCCTTAGCAACGAATAAATATGTATAATAAATATAATATATAAATAATAACATTATAAATAATAATAAACTAGTCGGCGGTGCTACAGTCGAGCCGTACTCGACTGTCGGAGACCCCGTACTTATTATGCAAAATTAAACACTGCTTAAAATAATATAATATAAGCTATGATTTCTGCAACATCCTTTTAAAATTAAATAACATTAAAACAAAACCTTTGCGGATTATCTGCTAACAAATTAATTTTATTGGACAAATAAATTATACTAACATTTTGAATTGATGTAAATGCAAAATGTATATATAATATCAATATAACACAAAAAAAAAAATATTAAAAACCAAAAAAAAATTTTGTCCGTGTCAGAAATCGAACCCGGGACCCCCTGACACTACTGAAAATGTAAGCAAAAAGACTGGGCGACTCTACACGCTGCGCCACAGTGGCTCATTACAATCCATTGTCTAGTAATAGATTTCATTGTTACTGGTCTGTAAGACAAAAGTAATTAAAGTTATTTATTGATTGTTGTTGTTGCTGCTAAGGTATGGCAAATAAGGGAGAACTTAGTTGCTCAATATCTTCGCTGTTTATTATCCGATCGCGATGAAATTTTCAGCATAAATGGAGAGTAATAGTATCTTTTCCTATGCTTAATTAGGAATGTCTATCTTTAAAATTGTCCTTATAATTAAGATTTTCTAATTTGTGGGCGTTTAAGGGGGCGTGGCCAAAATCTAAAACAAACTCGATCTGCGCGCAATATAGACGAACCTACATACCAAGTTTGGAATCTCTAGCTCTTATAGTCTCTGAGATCTAGGCGTTAATACAGACGGACAGACGGACAGACGGACGGACGGACAGACGGACAGACGGACGGACGGACATGGCTATATCGACTTGGCTGTTGATGCTGATCAAGAATATATATACTTTATGGGGTCTGCCACGCCTCCTTCTGCCTGTTACGCACATTTTTTTTTGTGACAAAGTTAATAGACCCCTATACTTTTTTAAAGTACGGGGTCTAAAAAGAGCATTAAGTATTCGGAGTTTTCATAAACTTATAAACAGCGCATTGTTTCATTTACACGACATTAACAATATTTACAGTGGGCAAAGTGTCATTTCCGTTTTGATGTCACGACATTTCCCGTCACCATTATCTGCTTTCACTTTTCCCGCTCGTTTTCATTGTTTGCACTTGGGGGAAATGCATTTCCTTGGCATTTGCAAAGCAAAAGCAATCGTACTTCTGAGAAACGACATTCAAATTTCATCGTTTTGTTTATTTTTACTATACAAGCGACTGGGGAAAGTCTTAAGTTTGTATAGAGCACCGGATTCAGGTGAATAAATGAGAACTTTTCTCCAAAACAAAGTTTCCACATGAACGCACTTAAAATTAATAAAATCATGTTAAAATCTCTCTCTCTCTCTCTCTCTCTCTTTCTCTCTCTATCACTCTTGAGTTGTTTTCGTCAAGTTTAAAGTATTTTTGGCCAGTTTTTTTAAGCCTGTTAAGGGTGTTCAGCCAACTTTTGCTTTGTGCATTTCACGAGTAAACTTTAAGCTTTTAATCCGAAATTTCCGACCCAAAATAGTTTTCTTTACAATTTTCAATTTATTGCAAAATTCAACTTGTACTTAGCTTCATTAAATTTTTTTTGAGTTACAGGATTGAAATAAACTTTGTATATTAATTTTTAATACTCTGTAATTTGTAAAATGGGTTTAAAAACAAACAAAAATATCTTAATATATTTTAATATATCATGATATTATGGTTATTTCTTAGGGATTTTTTTAAGTGCGTAATATGAAAGAATACCCTGTAATCTATTTATTGGGTATATTTATTTTTTTTCCAATATTTTGATTTATTTTCTTTCAGTGACCTCTAACTTTAATTATTATGTTATGACAAGTTCTCAGCTTATCTAAATATATTTTAATATTTAATGTTATTATGGTTATTTCTTAGAGATTTTTTACTTGCATAATACGGAAGTATACCCTGTAAATATGCCTGCATCTATTTATTGGGTATTTTTCTTTTTTTTCCAATATTTTGATTTATTTTCTTTCGGTGACCTCTAACTCTAACTATGTACTATGTTATGACAAGTCCTCAGCTTGGTCAATGGCCATTTGCATAGTTTTTCTTTTTTTTCCTTTTGTATTTTCTTTTCATTTTCACACCTTTGACCTTCGTCCTCACGTTGCGAGTAGTTTTCAATGGGGGGCCTCAGGCCAAGTCAAGAGCGCGTTCACTTAATGATAGACTGCCTGCTCACTTGACCAACTGGGGCGACAAATTGTTAGCCTGGCCAAAAGCACTTGGCTTATAGCCAACTTGTATGAGTGAAAGGGAAAGTGGTGGGGAAAGGGGAAGGGCAAGGAAAAGGAAGGGGGTCGTCAGCCACTTAAGGCGTGTGAAAATCAAGTTCAGGTGCAATGTCAGACAAACAAATTGATTTTTTTTCATTGTACACAAATAAAGTGACAGCATACATGGCGTATGCGTGATATGTCATTAAATGGCAGCTTATTTGTTTGTTTAATAACTGTATCATGAAACAATACACGAATCAATTACCAAAACAAATGCGAGCTGTTATAAACAGACAGAAATATATAAAGACTAATTGATTGCTTATTTGGCTAATTGATTATAGGAAAGAAATGGGAGAGATACTCAAAATAAATATCTATAACTTTGATACAAAAAAAACTGAACTAAAAAAATAGATGATAAAACTAAGATCAAATGTAATTCAAATGAACTAACATTATTTCTGGAAACTACTCAAAATAAACATCTTAATTATAAGTAAAAATAGTTATAATTAAAAAATAATAGAACTGTGAAAAAAATTAGTTCAAAAATTTTATGATAATAATATACTTTTAAAGAGTAAGAATGAACTAATGAACAGCAAAAAATATTTTAAGCGATACTTAAAAACAACTTTAAAATAATAGTATTTAATGAACCTAAAAAAAAAAAAACCAAAAAAAAAAATTCAAATAAATATCGTAGTGAATAAAAATAAGTTTGAAAATTAATATAAATATATATTCTACACTAAAATAAATAAAATTTAAATAGTTCTAGAATGTGAAGCAGTTTCAATATATTTAAGCTTTATAAAGGAATTCTTGTAATTTAGTAAAATTAAACATTGAAATAATTTCATTAAATAAAATTTTAAAACTGCAAAATTAAAATAAACACACAAGTGAATAAAAATAAATTTAAAAGATGATATAAATATATATACTACAATTTAATAAATAAAATGTATTATTTTATAATACTTCCCCTTAACAAAATAATACTTCCCCTTAAATTAAATTTATTTCAACTTAATAAAGAAATTCTTGTTATTTAACAAATATAAATAATTTTAAATTTATAACACGTATATAAAGCTTGTCTGCAGCTTATAGTCGTGACTAAAGTTGTTAGCAAAGTTGCCATCTCTGTCACACACGTAGTCGGTCTCTTTCTCGCTCAATTAAGAGCATCTTTGTTTTGCCAATGCCTTGGCTGAGTGCATTCTAAATCTCAGGGCGTGTTTCGGGCGAGAAAGATTTCCTAGAACGTTGTGGACTTTCACTTAGACAATTTGTTGAGACATTTGCACGCCCGACACAAGTTCAACTTTTATCATAGATGCTTTTGCAAATTGATGTCATTCAGTTGGCCAACTGGCAACCAGTTAACAGGTCTCAAATGTACACGGAAAGAAAAACTAAACGTATAGTAAACAGTCTTAATTTATTTTACTTATTAATAATTTATTAATTATTATGAGTATTGTAATATAGTAATTATTTTTAAACTCGCAAATGTGAGCTAAATTTGGGAAAATAAATAAATAAGTAAATAAATAATAAAATAAATTCAGTAATGAATTAAATTTAAGTTAAATATGTTTAATAGTATATTTACATATTCCAGTCAAATATTTTTTCATATACAGTCGAACTTCCCTAACTCGAATCACCATTATCCAAGAAAAAAGTTCGAGTTAGGGAGACTTCGAGTTAGGGAATTTTTTTTTTTTATGTCTTTTAAAAGAAACTACAATTTTATTCATTCATAAAAAAATTTAAATTGCTAACTTTTCTTGTTATTTTCAAAAAAAAAAACAGATTCCAGTTTGTTTAGGACCTGTCGATAGACTCAAAAATTGGGTTTTTCGTTCTTTTGCTGTATTTAGAAGAACTTCCCGATTCAAATGACATCATAAATAATTTTGTAGCTTGTAAAACAGTTTTTACTAAAATTTCATATTTTTCAGCCACTTAAATTTTTTTGGTCCACTTTTGATTCCTTAACTAATAAGTTTGAATATATCTTTAAGCGATAAACATTTTAATACACGTGTGTGTGCCATGGTAAATAATCTTGCACTGATGCGCTGACAAAGAAGAACATTACGAACATCTTTTATATAGCAATTTTACAAGCCTAAATAATTGTTGATGCAATATTCTATCATTTTTCATCACCATATGTTAATGTACATCAATATTACATATCCAAACTAGCCGGTAACAAAATCACAAAACAGAAATGAAAAAAAATTAAAAATTTAGTGGGGATTTTCCCTAAAAATTCGACTTACAGAAGTACGGGCCAATATTTTTGTTCGAGTTACGGAGAAATTCGAGTTAGGGAAGTTCGAGTTAGGGAAGTAGAATTATATGAAATTTGCTTAGTAAACGCTATTGCCACTCGATTTTGTTCGAGTTAGAGAAAATTCGAGTTAGAGAAGTTCGAGTTAGGGAAGTTCGACTGTAATATTATTTAATTTAAATATGTAAGAATTATCTATTTATCAAAAAATCTATTACTACCTTACCTATACTAATATTTAATTTATAATGAAATCATTCAAACTTTTTAATTAATTTATTAATTATTATGAGTATTGAAAGCTCGTTGTTCTTTGTAACTCGTTAGCTAATACTAGCTAAATTAAATTTAAATCAAATTACTTTTTAGTATAATTAAATATTCAAGTCACATTTTTTTCATCTATTATTATTATTTTATTTAAATATGTTGGAGTTTTCTATTTGATAAAAAATCTATTAAAAGTTACCCATAAAATTTAAAAGACCATAATTATAACGAGTATTTCAATTTAGTTAAATTAACTTTACATTAAATATATTTAATAGTATATTTAAATATTAAAATCAATTATTTTTCATCTATTATTGGTTAAGTTAAATAAGTTGGAGTTTTCTATTAAATACAAAATATATTACAAATTAGCTATATTAAATTTATGATTAAAATATTCAAATTTAAATAGTTAAATTTTGGAAATGTCAGAGTATTTTTTTCTGTGAAAACAGAAACAGATTCGGTTTGAAAATTCAAGCTCCCTTTATCCTTCTCTCTCTCTCTCTCTCTTTCTCTCTCTCTCTCTCTTACTCTCCCTGTCTGTGTTTCTCTTTCAACATATACACAATGCATTGATAAGTGCTGCAAATATTATGAACTCATGTGTAATTGCATTGATAACTCGAGTTGTTGTTACTGTTGTTACAGTTTTGGTTGCCATCCTTGGACCAGCACACAATTAGTTTGATTATATGTTGAGACTCTGAATTGGCATAGATGAACATAGATATTCATGTATAGAATACATCATATGTATCAAATTATAAACAAGTGAAGTTAATAAATATGTAGAGCAGTAATACGTATAAGTATATAAAAGTATTTCCATGTTGAAGTTCTCACTTATCAATGTTTTTCTGTCGGATATAACACATCAGATTACAATGCAGCAAAAGTTTGTTTCTTGTGAAATCCAAACCAAATATATATTCTTTTTGTCTCCCACATCTTTAAGCAATTTTCTTGTACAATATGTAAATGCCAAAGGAGTTTGCGTTTCGTTTTTTGTCTTTGTCTTTGCCTGTTTTCTTTCAGTTATTTTTTTGTCAAATGTCTGCCCGCATTGCCGGAGACAACATGACGTATGCGTGACAAGCACAAGAAAAAACATTGAATAAGTATGAATGCACCCACACAACAAATAATCAACACACACACACACACACACACACACAGTGATATAAGCTAGACTGCGTAACAACCCACATACAATACATATAAAAATTTACATGGCTTAAATACATTTTATTTATATTCCATATCGGTGATTGTCTTTTTCTTAAGAAATCCAGTTCGTTTTCAGCATAAAAAGTAATTTCAAATGAGACACGCCTACGGCAACATCATCAGCAACAAGGACATTCACATTAACTGTGTGACATTTGAGTTATTGGCAGTGACAATTACCAAGGCCAAAACATGCAGAATACTTATACACATACATACAGACCTGCGACACCTGTGCGTATGAGCAATGTGATTAAAATCAAATCAAATCAAATTAATATTAAGCTGACACTCATTAATGCGACTTTGCCAATTCAGCATGACAGGCAATAAATTACCTAAGTGCTACTAATTAAGCCAATCGTTATTTCAAACTTTTAACAATGCATCGACAATTAATAAAAAAATTTAAATTTTTTATATGAACAAAATAATGAAGAAGAATTAATTTTGTGGTCTAATAATGAATAAAAAGTCATTGATTAACAATAAAAAAAACAACAATCATAGAAACAATTGAAATTTAAAAAACAAAACATTTAAATTCCGTATTATTTTTGGAGTCATATCATAATTAAATAGCTTTAGGACAACAATCGAAACTAATGTGATAATAATCGAAAAGTGTAAAGTTTTTAAATGAACAAAATTTAAAACCAGAATTAATTTTGGTCTAAAATAATAATTAAAGAGACATGGTTTGATAAAGTTGGTTAAGTTTTGATTAAGCTATGATATTTTGAATAAACTGGGGAAGGGGGAAGCATGCAAAATATCGGTAATAATTGAAAAATTTTAATTTTTCAAGTAAACAAATATTAAATGCAAAGTTATTTGGAGTTAAAAAATTCTTAAAAAAAAACCTTGCTCGATTAAATCAGTCAAGTTGTGACAAAGTTATGAGAGATTGAATTTTCGGAATAAAGAATGTAATCCACTACACTGTCACACATACAAACTAGACCTATGTAGTGCAGTGTATTGACTATGCCACAAGTTAAAATTGATCACAATCTCTTGCTATGCGACTTGTTGAAAAGGCAACCAGCTGAGATTTTAATAACTTATTTCGTTTCTCTGCATTGACTAAAGAATATGGCAAGGAAAAAGGGAAAGGGAATGACACAAAAGGGGGGAGAATGACACAAAGGGGCGAGAACTGTCATCAGGATTGTGCAGCGGACAGCAAACGGAAATTTGTTAGGACCTTGGCTGACAGTCGGGGGAAAAGTCTAGCAAAATATTTACCAAATGTTACAAAAGTACGAGTATTTTTTGAATTTGTAAGTGTATTTGTTGTCGTATCTATGTTTATACACTGAAAAAAATTCTTCGCATTAAGGTTTTCGGTTATCGGTTACGCAAAATATTGTACATTGGTTTCGTAGCGGTTACCGGTTATTTTTATTTTTAAAATATTCAAAAATCTCAAAAATTATGATCTTTTTCTTGAGATCAATATATAAATTAAATTAGGGCTGAATTAAATATTAGCCGAAATTAACCGCTATGCATGAATCGGTTTCTTAACGGCTATTTTTTGTTGCAAAAATTTTGGGTTTTTGAATTTCGGTATTATAAAAAAGTTTTGTTCGGTTACGGGTTCCGTAACGTTTACCAATTTCAATCGGTTAAACATTTACTTGAAACATTTGATTTCACTGAAAAAAAAAATGTTTATAGAGCCTCAATAATCAAAATATTTGTGGAGATGTAGTTAAAAAATCTACCTTGGATTAAGAATTTATGTACTTATCTTAAGAAAATCCGAATTTATCAAACTTCTGACACTGGACTATTGGACTTTTTTTATCCCCGATTTTTCTTTCAGTGCATTTGTATTTGTTGTCGTATCTATGTTATGTTTATATACATATGTATATTGTGTACAAAGTCACGGCCAATGGCTAGCAGAGTGTGTGTGTGTGTGTGTGTTTGTGTGTGTTTGTGTGTGTTTGTGTGTGTGTCTGTCAACACAAGTTGCCAACTCATCGTCAACTCTTGGCCACTTTCGTTTCTAGCCACAAAACATGACAAATGCGACAAGTAAAGCGCTTAGCAGCTGCGTTTAAGTCAAAAGTGCAGAGAATCAAGCAATTAAAGTGAAGGGGGAGAAAGGGGCTAAAGGAGAGGAGAATCTCAAATGCATTATGCATGCAATTTTAAGTGTTTAGCTGCCAACATTTAACCGGTTGGCCCGTTGTCCCTAATGTGTTGCTGTTGCCCCATTTGTTGTTGCTGTTGTTGCCCTTGGGGCACGTTAGCAGCAACTGTTGTTATCGCAGTTGTTGTCATTGTTGTTGTTGCTGTTAATGCGCGACATCATTTGTGACAGTGTAAGGAATAAAGAGGGAGAGAGATAGGCAGAAAGAGAGAGAGAGAAAGAGAGAGTGTTGCCTGGGAAAGCGACAGTTGGCCAACAAAGTCGCATAACTAATGAGAATCTCTTCACGATGCGCTGCCTGATGATAATGATGATGCTAATGATGATGAGGATGATGATACAAGTTAATTGCAGACAGTTTAACACGATGCAAAACTTCAGCATTAATATTTTAAGCGAAAACTTGTAAAGGCAAAAACACAATTTAACATGTTTATTATACTTATTTATTTAACGCCAACTGAAAGCTGTAGAAAACATTATTATTTAATTACACATTAGTTAAGATAGTTTAATTAAGCAAAAACTTTACATAAAAGAAGAAACACAATTGACTATGCTTAAAATATTAATTTATTTATTTTACATCATCTAAAATTATTAATATTATTATAAATTATTTCGATTTTAAATTATTAAACTATTTTATACAATGCATAAATATTTTGAGTGAAAAATTTTAAAGGCGAAACACAATTTAGAAAGTTTATAATATTTGTTTATTTATTTAACATAAACTTAAGGCTGTAGAAAATATAAATATTTAATTACACATTTATTTACAATATTTAATTTATAGATTGCAAACTTAAATATTTTAAGTGAAATATTAAAAAACTTAAAAAATGTATTTTCTAAGTTTAAAATAACAAACTATATTTATTTATTTCACATCGAATAAAAACAGACAATTTAAAATAACAAGTGTTAATTTAAAAAAAAAAGCTACACAAATTTCAACCACTCTTAAATTTTACCATCTCCAATTTTGTTTCCGTTTATTTTCAAAACATTCGAAATTTGTAATAAGCTAAACATGTTGTTAATAAATAAATAAAGTTTTTAAAAATTTATTGAAAAATTAAAAACATTTGAGAAAAAATACTTTAACTTTTGATTAATAGGTAAAAAATCAAAACAATTCAATTTAAAAATGTGAAAAGTCTTAAAGTACTATTTAAATATCTAACTCCATTTCAGCATCACTGCCAATTTAACAGATCAATCGAAGTTTCCGCATGTTTTTGGACTTTTTTTTTCCAGCTGTTTTTTTAAAAACACAACACTATGTTATTTTTTATTTCCTGTCAATGCCCTTTTCGTAGCATTTTTTGATTCGATTCGCAGACAATTCACTTACATTTCTTGTTTGTTGGCCATTTAAAAAACAATTTGAAATAATGCCATTGGCAGCACTTAAGTAAACAAAAGTGCCAAAGCAAACTCAACTTTTGTTTTTGTTGTTTACACTGAAATAAGTACGTGAAATATGCAAATAGATTGTTGGAAGCGAGAAATGTGGAGTGTAAACAGAATCAAATCAATAATTGTAATCAATAGCATGAAGTGCATATTAATTTTCGGAGTATGACTCTCTCTCTCTCTCCCTCTTACTTACTCTTTAGCCCAGCACGCAAATGTCTACAAAGACTTATAAGTTTGTGACACTATTTCTCTGTAGATCTCAGAAATTATAAGTGATTGAGCAAGCAAATATGGTGAACATGAGTATTTAAGAATATGAAACAATGAAATAATAAAATAAAATCTTTAAAAAAAAGGTATTTTTGTATAAATTTTCGATTCACTTATATTTGTTATTTAAAAATTATATTTCATTTATATTGATTAAATATAAGGACTGTACATGTGTGTGTACATATGAATTTTTTAAATTGCTTCGGAAAAACTATTTTTTTTTATTTTCATAATTTTTACTTAATACTACCGTATTAATTAAATATTATTGAATACCTTTTTTTTTTCTTTTATTAATTTGTATTAAATATTTATATTTACATATTATTAATTATTATAAAATATTATTAATTATTTCTAATTATTAATAATTATAATTAATTATTATTAACTGTTATTAATTTGTGTTAAATATTGTTTATTTTTTTTAATTATAATTAATTATTATTGATTATTATTAATTAATTTTAATTATTTATTACATATTATTTATTATTATGTTATCATATTATCATATATTATATTTTTTTTAGAAATGTCAAAATAACATTTCTCATTTCAATTATTTTTGTGTCACTGCACGTGTACGGGGCATCTAATAGTCGAGCAGCTCAACTGCAGCATTTGAGCTTGTTTTCTACTTTGGGCCTGCTTTAAAGTTGGCCACGTTCATGTTCTGCGTCAATGCATAAATCAAATGTCGATGCCAAGCTAATGCAGTGACAGATAGAGGCAGCAAGAGATGAAGAGAGAGAGAAAGAGAGAGAGTGAGAGAGCGCGTGATAGGCTCAAAGGACCCCCACAAGGTCCTTCAATTTGACTTGTCGGTCATTTTTCTTTGTTCGCCGCATGCCGAATGGATTCGCTTTTGTTCTCTGGCTCTTTCTGCTCCGGTCTTTCACTCTAGAAGCCCGCTTAAATGCGATATGCAAGCACACACACAACAACACCAGCAGCTGTCCACGCACACACACATAAGAACACACACACACCGTTCATGAGGCTCTTCAGCTGCCATTACTTTGGCAAGGGTAACAGTTCCTGGCATTGGCATTCATTCTTGTTATTTGAAGGGCGATGCGCCTGTTTTCAATTTCAGATTTACCCCTGCACTATGGGGAATTTGCAACATTTTACACACTATTTTTTTGAATTTTTAAATAATTAAATTAAAAACAATAAAGTTAAAGTCTAAAATACTTAATAAAAAATGTCTGATAAAAGTCAAGACTTCTCTCCACTCTGCTCAGAAATGAAACTGTGCTCTCAGTTTGTGTTATTAAAACGCTTTTCATACAGTGAATTAAGTACTTGTTGTTGCCTTCTCGCATTGAGTAATTGATTGCATGGATGTCCTTTGTCCTATAAGTCCTTTTTGTCTGTCATCCTGATGTTGACCAAAGGTGTGTTGGACTTTCTCTTCCTGCTGTATGTTGAATAAAATCAGTTCCATACAAATGCCATTTGATTTGATTTCTTTTATTGTTACAACTAGTGGAGCAGTCCGCACGACTGTGTTAGACCCTGTACCTATTTAAAATTAATATTGAATTATTTAATTAACGTATAAATAGCAAAACTCTAGTCCGAAGCTTAATAATTGGTCTTTTAATTTGTGTTTCTTCGTGAATATTGAGCTTTATTTAAAATGAATTTTGTAATGTACACTTATTTTATTTTCTTTGTTTCCATTCTTATTTTGATTTATTTACACTATTTTTCTTTGTTTCTGCAATTCTTTCAAAAGTATTTGGAATACTTTTTCTAATCAAGTACAGAGTCTTAAAAGTGTAGCATACTTTTGTGCGGTTGTAAATGTGGCGACAGCAGCAGCTGCCTCTTCATTAATCAATTCATTTATTACAACATAACAAAAACAGACACACACTCACACACACACACACACACACATACACACACACACACACAACTAATAGATTACACTGTATACGTTTTTGTAATTAAAGCCAAATTAATACACAATCATCAAATTACAGAGTTATGCGATTTTGTTACTTATGATGCGTGTAAACCTAATAATATCAATTCTATTGTGTATGGAATTTAATTAGAAGAACTCATAAAAAGTCCATATATAATATATTAGAGCATATTAATAATGTTAATTAAATTATTTATAATGAAAACATTAAACCAGCAAATAAATTTAGCATAAACTGCAGCAGGTACAGAAGGTCAAATTTTGGTAATAAAATATAGATAATAATACATATAAACTGTGCAAAGTGCGTAATTTTATTAAATTAACTTTTACGGCAGAGCAGATATATTTTATTACTCATTATGTTTATTTTTAAAAATGTTAAAAATTAACTTTAACAACTTCCAAAAATAACGTATTTTTTTCGCACGAGTAAATGAAATTTAAATTTAATAATCACCAAACAATTTTCATAAATTTTAGAATATTAAATACTGTTAATTGGTCCGGAGCTACACAGTAAATTTTTGATGATTAAATATAAAGGGAATTTGCGCAATATCAACAAATGCTCTAAAATTTTGCATTTTTTTGGAAATTAGCCCAATTAAATTAACTTTTATGGCAGAGCACACATAATTAAAAAGTGATTAAAACTAAACATTTTGGTAGCCGAAATTAGCATATTAAAATTGTTAACACAAAATTTGAACAAAATTTGATATGAACTCGAGGCAGGCAAGTTTAAATAATGTGTAGGTGTGGGTATATATATATATATACTATCTATGTAGGTGTGTGTGCATGTGAGTTTTGTTGCAATTACGATTAGACGCGCCATGAAACGTGTTAATTGCAGCAGAAGCCTTAGCCTCCGTTTTAGCCCGTTTAGAACTATACTCTGACTGAGCTAAATTCCCCTTGAATCTCACTCTCTACCAAATGCAGCTGTCTCGCAAATACAATTAAAATCTCTCTGGGAACAGAAAACACTAGTAAAACACATGACAGATAACAAATAGGGCACGCTAGCAAAGCTTCTGACCAGGAGCAGAAACTGAAACAGAAACAGAGAGATAAGAAGGCTCAAAGAGATGAATGCGATGGACGATGGATGGACAGAATGCATTTATCTGCGCACAAATCTAATTTATCGCCAGCACATATACAAAATACATATATATATTTGAGGTATCTCTCTTCAAGCTAAATCTTCACTAATGTGTGCTGAGGTCAGCTGCAAAATTCCATTTTGACGAGCAAAGCTGGCCAATGAAATTGAGAGGCAGCTGCCTCAGAGAGAACTCGTTTTTCACTAGAAAACTTATATGTTTAATTACCAATAAATAGCAAATACAATATCCAACAAATGTGCATTTTAAATAATAGAATAGATGTTAAATAAGAAAATTGTAGAACATTTTTGTAGCTAAAAAGTGAAAAGTTTTAAACATGACTGAAGCTGGAATAAATTGCCAACATATAATAGAAATTTAATTTGAATAATAATAAAAATTGGCTTAAAAAAAGGGCACGTAAATCGTAGATAATTTTTGTAGTAAGAAAAAACTTAAAATGAATTTAAAGTTGAAACTGTGTTGTCAAAATATATGTACATAATTACCAACAAATGGCCAATACAATTTTCAACAAATGTGAATTTTAATAAAAACAATGTTCTTTAACAAAAATTAAGTACATAATATTTGTTGTTAAAAGAACAATAAATGAGTTTAAAAAGAAATAATAAAGAGCCGTCTGTACAAATGAAAAATAAATTTCTAACAAAGACATTTTGAAAAAAAAACTAAGAAAATTATAGAATATTTTTAAAGTACAAAAACATAAATGGGCTAAAATTTTTAGGAGTCACTGAGACTGAGGCAGTAAATATTTAATAACCAACAAATGACAAATAAAATTCCTAACAACAAAAATATTATAAAAAATTAAAAAAAAGACTATAAATGAGTTTTAAGTTAAAATAGTGGCTGAAACAAAGGCAAGAATTAATAAACTGTCTAACAACAAAAAATAATTAAATTACTAACAAATAGACATTTAAAAAATAGACAGTTTTGTAGCGACAACTATAAATGGTTCTTAAATGGTTGCAACTGTGGCTGAGACTGACGCACGAATTAAATAACGGCACACGCGTCGTATGCGCAACGCAATGCAACTGTTATTAATAATAAAGCATTTTCTCTTTCCCCCTACCATTTTGCCATACTTTTGTTCTAACTCTTCTTCTCCTCTATTATTCTATTTGCAGCACTTGGCATACATTTTCACAATATTTAATTATTAATGCGTCTGCGGACAGCGCTGCGGCTGCGGCTGCTGGCCTTGGAGCTGACTGACTGATTGACTGACTGACTGACTGATTGACTGACTGACTGACTGACTGACTGAACTGATTGTCAACAACAACAAGAACAATAAACAACAACAATGGCCAGTGGCAGTAATGAAACAACACCGCTTTACTGCGGCAGCGGCATGGATAATTTTCATACGAGGTAAGTTGGCAATGTCAATGTCAGTGTCATCATTAGTAGGGGGATTCCCCAAGGACAGACAACAGAACCACAACCACAACATCAACAACAACAATGTCTCTGTCTCTGTCTCTCTTCAAGTATTAGCTTAACTTTTGTGTATAACATCAAAAATCGATTAATGTATTCGCCACACATTTTTCGGTGCTTTTTTCCACCTCTCAAAAGTGACTGACATCTTTACCCAATTGTCGTTTAAGCTGGATTCTCCAAGGCCAATTGATTGTTCAAGTAATTCCAAACAACATATATATATGTGTGTGTGTGTGTATCTAATGAATACTGAAGCAACAATAAATATTTGTTTATTGTTCATGCACTTAAAATGAAAAGCAAATCAGGAAAACAAGAAACGAAACCAAACGAAAAGTTAGAAAAGCTGTGTGATTAATCAAGATTTTTAGCTACAAACTAAGACATAATATAAATTGCAAACTTTAAGCTTTTTGTTAGATTGGAAATTGCGAGAATTAATGTCAATATATAAAAAAAATATATAGAAAAATAGAATAAAATAATAGAAATTTGTAAATATATTTTCTCAAATGTATTAAAATTTAAAATTAACAGAGAAGTACATAATTTAAGTTGAAAAATGTATGTATGTAGTGGAATACGAAAATGCTAGAATTAGGATTTTATTTTATTATATTTTATTCAAATAAAAATAATTATTATTAATTCTTATAAATATAGATTAAGAAATACTTTTGGTTTTATTTAATTATGTTTAATTCTAATAAAAATATTGTTAAAAAAAAGATTGCTAATGGATAAAATAGTGAAAGGTAAATAGGTAAAATTAATGTAATATTCTTTGCATATTCTTTCATTTAGCTTGATAAATATAATATTATTTGAATTACTCTTACATTAATTTCAAAATTAATTTATATTTACAAATATATTAGATAAATATATTATTATATTTTATATGTATTTATAAATTTACTCTAGTTTAAATTGTTATTTAAAATTTAATAGTATTCGTAACCATTTTGCTAACTTTTAAAGGAATAGTTAAAAAGAACAGCTGGCTAAGACCACTTGTTTGGCAATCACATGAAAATGCGTTTATTATAGCGCATTAAAAATCTATAAAGGACTTTATTGGCCATATAAATTTGTCTAGAATATGGTATTAAGTATTTTGCATTTGCTTTGCATTTGCATATTGAAGCCAACGTTGCAACAGATATTGGATAACAATTTGGATTTAGATTTGAATTTAAGAGTCTCGTGGAACAGGAACAGCATACATAACTGGCAATAAAAACACAGTCTGTACTACAGTATACACTGTGCAAACAGAAAGAGAGAGAGAGAGAGAGTAGAAGCAGGAAGTTTCATGCAATGCCAATAAAGACTGTAAGCCTGCAGCATTTGCCTACTTACTACAACAGGGCAGACAAATAAAAATGAAAATAAAAACAACAACAATAACAAACAATTTGATGGCCCTTTGTTTAGTTTTGTAGCATTCCAAAAATTTTCGAGTCGAGTTTTTATTGCCAACTTTTCTAAGGCGTAAAAAAAAAAAAGAAAACTTTGCGCTGCCGCTAAAACCAGCTTTCATTTTGGCTTTGGCTTTAGCTTTGGCCTCAAGCTGTCAGTTTTTGTGTGTGTGTGTATGTGTGTGAAGAAGATGTGTGTGTGTGGGTGTGTTCCTGTTGCTCGTTTATTGTACAGCAAATTAGACTCTGGACCAAAATGAATGTGAGCAGCATCAAGTCTTTTAGCCAGCGGCATTTTTAAAGCTGCCACATTAGCTTTAAAATGATAATAGAGATGACAATGGATGTGATGATATCGATATTTTTGTGATAATACGAGTTACTAAGGTCTTACCGTTTGGGCTCCAGTAAATAATATATAATTTAAAATTAAACTGAAATGTAATATAATGTAATAGCTAAAAAGTCTGGGCATATTAAAAACTATTTCATAATATAAGATTTAATTTAAATTAAAAATTCTTAAATATAAGATGATTAAAAGTGCCCCTGTAGATTTACATTGCTGTGATGATATCGATATCGTTAATATGTTGTGAGAAAATAAGCCTTACAGGTATTACTGTTTGAGCTCCAGAATATTATATTTCATTTAAAATTTTAAATTTAAAAAAAAATTATATATAATTTTAAATTTAACTGGCATGTGAACAACAGTGAAAAAGATTAAAGTTCTGGGAATATTAAGAAATATTTCATAATATCACATTTAATTCACATCTAAAAATTTATTAGTATTAAACTGATTAAAATTCAATGTGAAATGTAATATTTTAATATTTATTAATTTAATTATTTTAATAATAAACATCGATTTTAAAATATGTTTAAGATTAAACAATTTACGGTTAATAAATAAAAAGAAATGAAGATAAATTAGCATACATAAAATTAGCTATAGTTTTAAGTTTTAAAATTAATTTTAAATTTAGTTTACAATTCTCATGATTTCAATAATCTTTTGGAATACATAAATTATAAATTATATTATTACAATTATTATTTTTTAATTTTTTTTTTTCTGATAATTGTTTTTTTGTTAGCTTAGTTTTTAAGGTGTGTAGTTAATTTTGCCCTTAAGTGCGATATTAATTTAATTTATTAAGTTATATATTACATTATCAAACTTAACTTATACGTTATTTTAAAATAACTAAGCATTAAACATATTAAAATTCAGTGCGAAATGAGCTACTTCTTTTTCAATCTCAATACAGATACTTTTGTTTTGCCATTACCCATCCCTAATTGCCAGCTCAACTTGCCAAAGATATGAGTATGTTACTCGTACAACATGTGGCAATGGCAGCATTTTATTTCATATTTTTCTCATTTTATTACACACTGCAAGCGCACTCGAGAGTTGCACATAACTTGAAATGTTCACTGTAAATTTGCAGCTGGAATTCACATGCTTGCCATGTTATAATTATAATTTCAACAACAACCTTTTTTCTTTTCTTTTTGTGTTCATTATTTGTATCTGTTTCCAGGAAAACTGATTTTGTTGATTTTTTTGCTTTGTTTTTTCGAAAATATGTATTCTCTGAACTACCCCTCAGTTGTTGTGTTGTGATAATGAACTGAATGTTTATACACACGCCCCAGCAGAGCCCTTTTATTTTTGGAAGAGATGGGGAGAGGAGTGAGGGGAGAAAGGAGAAAGGAGAAAGGAAAGGCAACTGTAAAAGCAAACATGCCCCTTGTGGGAAATCATAAACTTTAAGATTTGTTTAACCCACAACAACTATAGTACATGAATAACAACAACAAGCTTGAACTAGGCCCTGGAGAAGCACTTGCTCTATTTTTTCTAAGAAAAAGGTTTCAAAAATGAAAAGAATATTACTTGGAATATCTTGTTAAATATAACACATGTATCGGCTGTATTGCATGTATTATGGAATAAAAAGATATTAATATATTAAATTTAAAAATATGTATTTATTAATTTATTCCAAAATAAATGTAGAAAAACAAAAGAAACATGCATGCATTTGGTTAAAGAAATAACAATCACACAAAATATAAATTTACAAGAAAACAATTTTAATACAAATCGCGATAAACCACCACATTATATCATGATATAAAGATTTTTTTTCTCATGAACGTTTATTACAATTATTAACTATCGTCCTACTAAATCGTTACAAGATAGGATAAAAAGAAAGTTTGTAATGGCGGATATAAGTTTTTAAGCAATACAAGTGCCTAAAAGTATGCAATAAAAAATATTTTATATACATTTGAATAAGTAACGGGTATTTTATAGTCGTAAGCTCCCGCTTGTTTTTTCTTAGTCTTTTATATAATGTATATATAATATTTTAATCTGAAGGGGTTACTTTGAGTTTTCCCTAAACTGTGCAAAATCTGTTGAATCAATTAATATTTTTATTTAATATCCCTAGACCTGACAACTCTCTTTCAACTGTTCAGTTTAATATAAATATAGCGTTAAATATTTTATAGTTCTTTTTTACTCATCCCTAATTCCTCTGCTGTCAACCTTTCACATTCTCGAGGGCAAAACACATCTGATGTTGTTGTTGCTGTCGGTTTCTCTGTCTACCTTTTGCCATTCATCAACGTGGATTATCGAGGGCAATAAATTAAACTAAGCAAGGCTCTCGCGGATAGACAAGGATCTCCCACGCACAGGATCCAAGCAATGCATTCAATTTGATGAATGGACCTGTAAAATGCGCTCGCCAAAAAAGGTGTTTTCCCAACAGAGACCTCGGGGGGGCAGTGGAAACTCGTTCCACTGTCAAAACAATGACAAAAGTCGCTTAAAATTCGCACTCAATTTTTCGGGGTCCTCGACACTCGAAACTAGTTAAAAGCTATTACAAAAAGTGCCATTGCGACAAGCTGTCCATCAAAATTGAAAGCGGTTTCTTTATTGTCGCTCTCCAGACGTGCATGTAGCAATAATTTATTATTTTCATTCTTTATGCCAATTCACTTCATTTTTATATATATTTATTTTAAAAAGAGAAAAATGTCGCCATCATTCTTATTATTATGCATGTTAATTGCTTGTTTTGTGCGTGGCTTCAGCTTAACATGGCGTATACGTAACGCAATATTGCGCATACGTCGCGTTGCCAAGGCATTTAAAAAGGGTTGCACTTGACTGACTGTCTGCAGATTCTTTCTACATCTGTCTGTCTGCCTGTCTGTCTGTCTGTCCTGTTTGCTGACACATTGTCATTACAATATTTTTTCGTGTATGTGCTTCTTGGTTGAGTGGCTTTTTCTCGAGCTTTTTCTCTAACTGAGTTTCACGTTCGTCTGTCTGTCTGTCTGGGTCGTGACAGCGTCGAGCGTCGAGCGTCGCCTTGACGCTGTCTCTGGCAATTTGGCACGTCTTTGACACACCAAAAAGTAAATGGCCAAGTGTTAGGTACACATCTAATTGCCAAAGCAGACATTGAGAGTCAAAGTTTCTTTGGCAGGCCACACAGCGAGCACGCATTAATGAAGGCTTAACTAATTAAACTGAGACCCAAGCCAAGTTCATATCCAATTCAGTTCAATTCAGTTGACATTTATATCTGGCAAACACTTACAGAGATCTTTAATGCATGACTATTCGAAGGTCATGCAGTAGAGTTGATCACAGGAATTGCTTTGCACCAAATAAAACATTAATCCAACAATAAATGTTAAGCATTAAAATATTTAATCACGTTAAGCGTTAAAGGTAAATCTATTTTCCTAAAAATATCCTAAAAACTGAATAGAAAAGGGGATTTCAGGAATTCGCTAGCAAATAAAAACTAATAAATTGTAAAAAGAAACTTCTATTTCATGTAACACACTTATGTTTTTACTGAACAATTTTCACGTTATAATTTCGAAGAAATTTTAAATAATTCGCATTCCGTGTTTATTCGCACTAACATGGAAACAACATTGAAAATTTTGTTCTGAGAAATCGCCAGCATATTAATATAAAAACTGTTATTTCTACATATGAAATTCATTTGAGATTTTAGTGATTATTCTTCGGGTTAAAATTACTGAACAATTTCAGAATGTGGAGAGTTCTAATCAAGAATCGTAAAGATTAAAATTGCTTATAATAGAAATATAAAAAAAAATTTAATTATCACATGACTTTTATCAAAAAATACAAAAAAATAATATAAAATAAAGTAAAATAAAATAAAATAAAAAACGATAAAATGCAAATTAATTACATATTAAATTTTATTTAATATTTAGTTTTTTTTTGTATTGCTCTTATTTAAAAATGTTTATCATAAAAGCTCAAAACAAAAATTTGAAAACTATGATGTCAACTATAAAAAAGAGAGCTAAATTTTTGTATAATAATTTCATAATTTTTTATTTAGATTAGTTAAGCTGCAATAAAAGATAAAAGGTAATTTTCAAAAAAAAAAAAAATAAGTTAATTTTAGCTATAAAAATTGAAAATAAAAATTCAAAACAAATGTTATTCCTCTATGATTTTCTTGCTAATTAACGTTAACTACTATTAATAACTATCATCCCACTCAATCATAACAAGATCGAACAAATAGAAAGCTGGTAATGGCTGATTAAAGTTTTTAAGCAATATAAGTGCCGAAAAGTATGCAATAACATTTTTTTTTATATATTTAAATAAGTGACGGATATCCTATTATCGGGAGCTCAACTACAGCCTTTCCCGCTTTTTTCTAAGCAATATTTCGTTAAAATCATTACTCTTTAATGTAATTCTAATGTCTACCCCTTTTTCTCTATTTCTCTTTTCAGCTACAAGAACATGCATGGCTATGTGTCGTTGGTGGTTTGCATACTGGGAACCATAGCGAATACTCTGAACATAATCGTGCTGACTCGCAGGGAGATGCGTTCACCGACGAATGCGATACTCACGGGTCTGGCAGTGGCCGATTTGGCCGTGATGTTGGAGTACATACCCTATACGGTGCACGATTTCATACTGACGGACAGTCTGCCCAGGGAGTATAAGCTGAGCTACAGTTGGGCCTGCTTCATCAAGTTCCACTCGATCTTTGCCCAAGTGCTGCACACAATCTCCATTTGGCTGACAGTCACGTTGGCCGTGTGGCGATATATCGCCGTGGGTTATCCGCAAAAGAATCGCGTGTGGTGTGGCATGAGAACCACAATAATCACCATAACAACGGCGTATGTGGTGTGTGTTTTGGTGGTGTCACCTTCGCTTTATTTGATCACCGCCATCACCGAGTGGATGGATCAATTGGATCTGCAGGGTAGAGTGATTAATGTTATACCCCTGACACAGTTTGTCATTGATTACAACAATGAACAGTCGATGGTGGCTGCCTTGAATGCCACGTCGAGTAATGAGACACAGTGGTTGAATGTCAGCACCATCAGCACCACAACAACAACAACGACAACAACAACAACAACGACTCCAATGCCACCCAATTTGGTGGTGCGTAATGTGACAGTTTATCGCCTCTATCACAGTGATTTGGCACTACACAATGTCTCTTTGAGAAATGCCACATTTCTCATCTATAGTGTGCTCATTAAACTAATACCCTGTATTGCTCTGACCATACTCTCGGTACGACTTATACTCGCTCTGCTCGAGGCGAAACGACGACGCAAGAAACTCACCAGCAAACCGACACCGAGTGCTGCCCAGAATGGCCAGAAGTCGGTCATCAATGGCAAATCTGCGGAGCGACCTCGCAAAAATAGCAAGACCCTGGAGAAGGAGAAGCAAACGGATCGCACCACGCGCATGTTGCTGGCGGTGCTGTTGCTGTTCCTCATCACCGAGTTTCCACAGGGTATTATGGGACTGCTGTACACCATGCTGGGCGAACCATTTTTTATGCAGTGCTATCTGAAATTGAGTAAGTCTCAACATTTTTATATTGATTTATTATTAAATTAAAAAATTATTAAAATTAAATTATTTAAATTTGAAAGCAGAATGAATTAAGAGTCCAAGCCATTTAAAAGCTACATTAGGGTTGAAAATCGGTAAAGTTTTGACATAGTTGTGAGACTTTTAAAATTATTTTAAAAAAAATGTTAACGTAAAAATTAAAGTTTATAAAATCAACGGAACTTTTGTGCTGAATGAATTTAGAGCAGTGGTGTCCAAAATGTTAAATGCCTATCCCATGGAAAAGGAACTCATAATTCTGTTGGCGTCGCAGCCGACACACGTACAGAGAGAGAGAATACGTGTGTTCTATAAATAGCACACTCTGCGGCTTCTGCTCTCGCGATGCATGCGTTCGGCTTTTTATTCTCACGAAGCATCTGATCGGCTGATGCTTTCTGATGTCAGTCGATGAGAAGAGACTGCACAGCGCTAGACTTTTATCATACACTGCAACTAATGCTTTGCTCTCTTCGACTATGCTTTCATTTCATTTTTTACTGTAAAGCAGTTAAACGTTTCGTTAACTTCGTGTTTCGCACACAAACGCAATATTTGACTGTGTTAGTTTGGACACCACTGATTAGGAGCTGACATTCCGCTTGAAAATCGCATCAGCTTTGGCAAAGCTTTGAAAATATAAAGTTGGTCTGATTTTAGCAAAGCAACTTTACAAGTCAAAATTTTTGTTGAATGCAAGTTCCTGTAAGTAAGGTTAGTCGGAGCCTTGTCTCCAGGGCTTTTATTTGTCTATGCGACATTTGAGATCAACAATCAAGCTCTGACTCAGGAATTTCAACTGGGGGTATAGCTCAGGGGTAGAGCATTCGACTGCAGATCGAGAGGTCCCCGGTTCAAATCCGGGTGCCCCCTTTCAATAGCACTAATATTTTGTTTTTCATACAACTAGCAAATTAATTAAACAAATTTTACATAATTTCATTTAAATATTAGTCAATAATCTATTTTTTTTTTTAATTTTCCTTTGCACACCTAATAATTTTTTGTACTTAAATAAAATGATATATTAAAATAAAATAAAAAATTTTAAGTAAATAAAAGAAATCAGTAATTGTTATTCCTTTTCTTGCAACATTTAAATTGAGCTTTACATAATATTAAATTCTTTCTTTAATATAGTAATTCCATGTCTGCTTTTTTTTTAATTCTCAGGTGACGTTATTGATGTATTGGCTTTGATTAATTCGAGCATCAATTTCATATTGTACTGTTCGATGAGTAAACAATTTCGCAGCACTTTCACGCTGTTGTTTCGCCCCAAGTTCCTGGACAAGTGGATGCCGGTGGCGCAGGATGAAGTGGCTGCCACACGGGCGGATGGACTGCAGCGTTCTGTGGTGGCCGCTGCACCGACAACACTTCAACAGCGGCAGCCGCAAGTGGTGACACTTGCTGGCAACACCACCAACACCAGCACCACCCAAGTGACGAATCTGTAGCAAAAAGCAACAGCAACAACAGTGAGTGGTGCAACTGCTGCTCCAGCTCCAGTTGAACGCAACCACAACAGATTGCGCAGTCGTCTGCTGAGTGTCCTGAGGCGCCGACAAGCGGACAATCGAGGAGCAACTGTCACCGGTGAAAGGAGTCCAGGGAAGCAGTTCCAAACAATTGTTGTGGTTGTGAATAATGCCAGTGGTGCCATTGACCATCAGCTGTGTAACACAGTGGTGGATTCCACTCCGTATCCTCCCACTGTGACGTGATGAGTTCACAGCTGGAGTTTCGTCTCATATACTTAGCTCTTATGTAAGATATGATAAGTACTACTCTATTCATATTTTGGTCCAACAACAACAACAACAACCACACACACTTTACGGTTGATAAATTATTTAGTGGTGCACACAATAAACTATTGCATACATTAGGGCGTTTTGCATATTACGAACATCAGTAAAAAAGAACAGATAAAGGCAGAGCAAATTTATAAACCAGGGACTGAAAATAACACCTTCGGTACTTTTTTTTATTCTTCCTGTTAATGAAATTGGCAAAAAAAAAAAAAAACCAATAATTTTCTTTTATTTTTTATTTTAATTTATTTGTTACGAAAAAAAGTATATTTTTGATATTAAAAAAATAGCTAACGTATAAGAATTATATTTATACTAAAGTAATAAAAAATTTACTCAATATTCTTATTGTAATTGAAATTTTTAAAACCAATAAAATTTGCAGTCGCTGGGACAATGAACACAAAAATTCCACATCATTCATCCGCACCGTTGGCTGGCGAAATGTGCGTCACAGGGACGACAAATAACAGTTATGGAACCAAAGTCTAATTGAATCAAATCAATGAGCAATTTGTACTAATCTTTCTATTTGTGAAATTGGCATTAAAAAAAAGTTCATTAACATTTTTTAATATACATAATATTTAATTCCTAATTTGAATTTGTATTTATAAGTTACGATTTATATTATTTATAAATTCTAAAATAAAAACAACATTAGAATTATATTTTAAGCAATACAGTTTATTTAATTTATTTATTTTAATTTTAAAACTTATTTATTTTGTATTTTAATTTTGAAAACTTGTAACATTTGCAGTCCCTGGTAAGAATCACATAGAAATTCCACATCATTCATCCGCACCGTTGACTTGCAAAATGTGTATCACAGCTTTTTGCCAAATATACATACATATGTAACGAATATATATATTTTTTTTAACACAAGGACACGCCACCTCCCCTTTTGAGCCCCTCTCTCCCTATCACCCTCTCTCCATACCCTAACACGTCAAAGTGAATAACTAAACAGATAGCAAGCGCATTTTGCATTGCATTTGATTTTGATTTGCAATGCGCTCGACCACGCCCTCTTGCCCCTTTTCCCAACTAATATGCAAAACAATTTGGCCCAAAAAAACAAACGAATTTTTTATAGAAAGTATTTCATGTAAATAAAATATACATATAAATAATATTAAATCATTTACAAAAAAAAAATATATATATACGTTCAGTTAACAATAAATTTGTTGGATTTGAGTTTGGCTAAAATATGTTGGCTCAGAAGAATGCAGTGTTTGGCAAAATAATTAAATATAATTAATGAGCGGAAATATTTACAATTTCGAAATTGTTAATAAATAAATAAAAAAAATAACAATCACTGCAAATTCTGTGCCATGAAAATAATAAAAATAATTATACGATTATAATTTATTTAATTGTTGTTGAAATCGCAAGCGTCGACTGTTTAAATATAGAATTGTAAGTGATAAGTAAGAAGGCTGCATTAATTTATGAAATATGCATAGAATACACAAACACACAATTATAAATAATAATTTTTAATCAAGATGGAAATGTTTGCAATTGAGCCCCAGCAAATATTTTCAATCCGAGATAAAATTTAAATCATAATTGCGATTTGTTTGTTGCGCTTGTTGAAAAATTAAAACAATTATTAAGAAAACAAAATTGATAACGAATGTTTCATAATTAGTGATTAATATAACTAAGAAATATATAAATGTAATTTAAATTGAAACGGTTGCCATTTTGTTTGTATTAAAACAATAATAATAAAAAAATAAAGTTGTTTGCTAATTGCTAAGTTTATTAGTATTAAGTCCTTTATATACTTACTTCATAATGTAATTTATGCAAGGCTTACAATTTATGACTTATTTAATAAAGCGAAATACACTATAAATTGCGGAGTCTCTCTTTCTCTTTCTGTTTTGGGTAAGTTGTAAATTCAAAGGTTTTCTGAGCTTTTATTTAACAAGTTTTTCAATAATTTTAAATCAAGTCAAGTCACAGCAGGAAAAGCCATACAAAATAATTCACAATTTGGCCAACAACAATTTAATAAACATTTTTAGTAAAGTCTCATTTACATCTAACATAAAAAAGTTGAAAAAATATGACAGAGAATGGAAAGAAAATAATGCGTAACTTTAGAAAGGCAGCAATAAGTTTTACTTTCAGGACAATAAGTAAAAGTCGAGTATTATAGGCCAACGCCTTTTCCAGTTTTGACTTTACAGTTGCGAACTTGGCTAACTTGAAACTTGAAACAAAAAAGCGGCTTAAGCTCATAATTCGCTTTATAATCACCTTAACTGAAATGGCCAAAAGCAGCTTCATTAATTAACCCAATTTAATGTTGCCAACTTTCTAATTTCAGTTAATTTTCAAGAACTTCCGTGAAACTCCAGCCGTAACTCAACAAATTGTGTAATAAATGATAATATATTTGGACAGTTTAAATTGCAGTTAGAGCCACAACAGCCGTTTATTTTCCAATCTCAATTCAAACGAGTAAGAACGGCAGAGGGGCACTCGACTTTTAGTTGCCCAGTACCTGCATATAACTTTACCAAATATGAAATACATACGAGTATTTAAATAAAAAGTTGAAATAAAACTATATACAAATAAAAAAAAAACACATAAATATATTGAATCCGTTTGGAAAAAACTTTTAATAATAATTTCATTTATCTTCTTGATTTTTTAACATGTTGTGTTGAAATTTTCATTAAACTTTCGCTGATTAGCACACATTCCGTGTACCAAATCTCAATGTTGTAGCCTTTAAATTTGTTCTTACTACTCAATTCCTTCAAATTCTTTTAGGCAGAGGAATTTGAGGCGAAATTCCAAAATTAATTATGGGTTCATAACAAAAGAGTATTTATTATCACGAAATTTGGCTATACTTTACAAAAAATGTTCAAAATTTTTAACATATTCTACAACTTTAAATGTGTTAAATTTCTAACATTTTTTTTTTAAATTGTATAACAATTTTTAACATTTTCTAAAAATTAAACAAAATCTAATTTTGAAAAAAAAAATATACATTTTTTAAAAATTTTAACAATCTGAACCATTTTAAATGTCTTCACATTTTCTAAAATCATAACATTTTCCAACATTTTCAATATTTTCTAAAATTTCAACAATTTCTAGTTTTTTTTTAAATTTTTCAAAATGTTTAACATATTTTTAAAAAATTAAACTTTTAAAAGAAACTTCTTTCAAATATTTAATTATAATGCTAATTATATTAAGATTTTAATATAGTTATTTAATGACAAAAATACAATTTTCGCTACCTAATATTTTCAATTATAATTACAAAAAATTTATTATTAAAACTGTTTTTTTTTTAATTTCTTTTGAAGTGTCAATTTCCGTAGCACAACTGTTTTTAATGAAATGACAAATTCATTAAAAATATAGTTAATTGAATTTACCAAACCATAATCCTGTGTTTTTCTTTAGGAACTGGGCAAAATATTGAAAGTTGAGTTTTCTTTAAAGCATAAATTGCAATTCTATATCGTGTTTTTGTATAAAACGCAGCCGAGTCGGAAATCGGCAAATGCTGCCAGACAAGCCTCCTGGCCATTATTGAAACGTGTTGCGACTGCAAAGCCTTTAAGCCTTAGGCCAAGTTGGCTGAAGAGATAAATCGAAAAATGATTACAAACGAAAGAGCAAAAAGCACAAAAAGTTGTGTGCCAAAGATCTAACTGCCTTTTGAACTGAATGTCAAACTTTAACTTAAATTTGATAAAAGAAGTTTTTAATTGTTGAATTTAGAAAGTGTGTAGTTTCGTAGTAGTTTTTCTTTGTCATTGAAGCGTGCTTATGCTTAATTACAAGAGCTCGATTATCTTTTTATTAAGCATACGCACTGTCAGCCTTTGTGTGTGCGGTGAAAACTTTTCATATGAAATTGATTGAAAAACTTTGTCATCAGGAAGACGAAGTGAATTTGTCAAACGTGGGACAGGGGAAAGGGGAAGAGGCTGCAACTCATGCGTCGTTAAGTGCAGCTTATCCAACAGCTGGCAGCAGGAAATTCCTCTTGATGGTTAAGGGACCCAAATAATGTCATGACAACGTGAGGCATTTGCATGAGAACATTTCATGCACATTAGATTCAAATGGCAAAACAACTAGCAGGCAACTGTGGACCACATTAGTTGTTAAAAGTCAACGAAAAATTAAATAAATGAAACTATTTATTCTTTTGTTATTCAACAATTAAAAAATTGTATTTAATATAAGCAAGTGGGAAAGGCTACAGCTGAGCTCCCAACTTTTTTTTTTCTTGTTGAAAAAACATAAAATATTTGTTATTGCATACTTTTAGGCACTAACACGGCTTCGACGCTTTAATCAGCCATTACTCCCGTTAAAATGTCTGAAGTGGAGTTCCCGACTAAATGACACCCGTTACATATTTAAATATGTATATCTAAATATTTTTGATTGCATACTTTTAGGTACTTAAATGGCTTAAATGCTTAAATCAGCCATTACTCCCGTTCTGTTTGACCGATCTTGTTGTAATTAAGAAGGATGATAGCTTATATTTATAAATATATATATAAATATTAAATATAATAATTTTGTATAATAAAATTAAACCAAGACTCGAACCAAAAAATTTTTTATAGAAACTGTGGTGTAGCCTTGATTAGAAAAATCTACATGCTTTTCATCAACTTTCGAAGGGTATAATTATACACCCAGTTGATAGATTAGCCTTGACTTGAGCATTTCAGCTGGTTGCTTCTTAAGTTGGCGCTTTGTGAAATCAGCTTAGGATGCTCAACAGCTTCCAGCAACCCCCCAGCCCCACTACTACCCCTATTCCTATTGCATCCCCCTCAAACTCGTGTAGTTGCAACTTATGGCACTTGCAGCTCAGAGAATACACATATTTCCCCCAGAGAGATTGAGATTGAGTTTCGTTTCAGTTGAATGATTATTATGTTGTATATCCTGGCAATTAGAAATGAAAATGGAATTTTCAGTTCTGTTAATGTTAATCAAGCGAAATGCCAAAGCCTATTAAGCAGGAATCATTCAATCGATTCGAATTCCAGGCCAATTAAACTAATGACTAATGGAATGTCATGTTTTAATGTTTAGCTCTACTTAATTCATGAGCTGCTTTCACGAAATACAGTAGATAAACTTCAACCCACATTCCAAAAGGTTCATGTCTACAAATAATTGCTTTTCTGGCCAACACACAGAATGTGAAATCGTTTCGTTAGCTGCTTTTCTGTGTAACTGTCAATTTTCGAGACTATGTGTAGTCGCCTCAGTTTCCAGCTGGATCAACAGTCTCAACTGAAATTGTCGTCGCACGCTCCTTAAGCCTGGCGCATTAGTTTCGCCTTTCAAGGCAAAGCATTCAAAGTCAAACGATGTTCCAAATATCCTTCAATACAAAGGATCTTTAATAACCAGCGAAAAATGCTAAGCAATTTAAAAATTTACACTTTGATTCAACTATTTTGGCGCTTAATCTTTGAGACGCTAGAACCAGTTGAGAATTCTAAGTCGCAAAATTAAAAAAATAGCTGAAAAGCTATCATATCGACATATATTAGACCTGGAGCTAACTAAACTAAGCTAAAAAAAAATTCCCTAAGCCTTTTATAATTGAATTTTGTTATTTTATTTTGAATTTTTTTTAATATTAAAGTTAAAGAAGAAATGAGACTGTAAAATACAGCGATCTCATGCATTTTAAATTAATAAATGTGTTAAAAATACTTTTTATAAAATATTTAATACTATAGTAGTTTCGGAATAATTTTTAGCTGTATCTTTTATAATAAAAATAAATACTTTACACTTATTTATAATATTTATTTACAAAATCAAAAATCGGTCCTACATTTTTTTTTTAAATAAGAATGTAAATTTTATAATAATTTTACAATTTTAAAAACTTTGATTCATAAAAGTATTTTACTTTAAAATTATTATAAAATGTTTATTATAATATTCCTCTAACAGTTACTCTCCCTTCTTTATAGAGTATACAAAATTCGTGTTGTTAGTTACTAAGTAAAACCTTTAAGCCCCGTTAGCAGCTGCTTCAGTAGACACGGCTTTAAGCTCTCTACGCTTGGTTTAACTCGACTGGATTCCATTACCTGTAAAAGCCACAAACAAAAAAAAAGTCGAAAATTGTTTGATGTTAATATTTAACCCACAACTAACAAGAGTGGGCGTGGCAATGCTTTATGAGGCATGTCCTCAACGTCAATGGCTCTCAGCAAAAAATAAAATGATCAAAATGTCGAATATGTTTTACCAAAAAAAATGGCATTAAACATGTTAATTGAGTGAAGTAGCCACAAAATTAAATGCCAACATTTTAGTTGTCGATGTTGTTGTTGTTGTCGCTGTTGCTGATGTTGTTGTTATTGTTGTTGGCAACTAGCCGGATGTGTAATGAACATAAATTTAGCGAGAGTGTTTGGCTGTTTTGATTGGGTTGAGTTCAGGTCTACAGCTTGTACATATGTGGTAAGAGCAAACTGTAGACCCTTTTTATGTTTTTAGCCCTGGCTTGCCTGCAAGGCCTGCTGGCATTATTATACCCTGTACCCTTTGGAGTTGAACAAAAAACTGTATATAAACATATTTTGTGTATAATAATTGATACTTATGTTTGCACCATACAAAATATAATTTAAGTATAAACCAAGAAAAGATCGAGTACTTTTAGAAGACAATTAAATCTACATTAGTATAAAAAGTCTTTTCATTTCAGTTCGCAGTGTTGCGAGTTTAGCTTAGACACTGCTGCTTTGAATTAAACTACAAATTAATATTGCCAAAATTTGAATTAGGATACAATATTTTAAAGAAAAAGAAAGTCAAGACAAAATAACAATTAAATCTAATAATATAATTGGTCTAGCTTATTTAAAAATGTTTTCAAATGTGTTAAATTTAATTTTTTTATCTGGCATTGAAACTAACAATTTCTTAGCATATTTCTAATATTTTTCAAACTGTTTAATATACTAATTTCTAATTAAAATACTGACATTTTTGTGTATAAAAATATAGGTAAGGAGTTTTTATTAGATCACAGGGTATCTCATAGTCGACTAAGGTGTTCGTACAACTTACTGTTCTTTTTTGTGATAAATGTTTGTGGCAGTCACAGGATCATTGGCGTGTATTTAATGCATGGCATGTCGAATTAATTATTAATTAATGCAATTTGCCAGCAATTATATGAGGCTGTTTATTAAAAATTTCAGCACTTGTCTGAACAGATCGTAATCGATCGAATGAATGTGAATGAACAAGGAAATGAATGTAAGTGCAAATGAATGCGAATATCTCGAGGTTAAGTTTACACTTTAAATCTGTCAAGTGAACGAAAATAAAATTTGCGAAACAATGAAATCGGAAAAGCCACAAAAATGCTGAAAGCAGAAACAGGTAAATATCAAAAAGGAAAAGGAAAAGGAAAAGCAAAAGAAAAATGGCTAAAATTGCATTAAATCGCAGCAAAAAGTCATTAAAGTTTTCCATTGTATTCCAGATGGCAAACATTGCAGTAAATTAGATCAGATACAACAGTTTCAATTGCAACTGTGTATGTGTGTGTATGTGTGTGTGTGTGTGTGTGTGTGTGTGTGAGTGTATGTGATGAGTGTATTATATTTGAAATTGGTAACAGACGTGCTGACAAAACCAATGCTCAAGCGCCCTCTATCGACAGAAACGTGGTTGAATGTCACTTTATATCCGCCTCCCTAAGACTATCTACAGTGCTGGAAAATGTAGTAGAAACAATAATTTTTTTTCTAATTTTAAAATTATTTCGGAATATATAATATTTTTAGTTTTATAATTTTAAGTCAAATATAATAGAACCAATAATATATTTTGTATTTAAAATTGCTTCGAACTAAATTTTTTTTTTAGTTTTTGCTAAGAACTGCATAACATTATTAATAATTAAAAAACAAAAAAACAATATTTTAATTTTACTTTTTTAATTTTTAAACTTTTAGTAAAAATAGGAAGCTATTTTAAATATACAGAAAAAAATCGTTTTTATTATTTTGTCTATCACCGTTTTTTTTTCCCTCTCACTTAATATAACCAGCTCGTTCTTTTACTTCATGCAAGATAAAATTTGTCATTTTTCTAAGATTTTATTTTCAAATATTTCCACATTTTCCAATGTTGTATTTACTTCCTTATGTGTGTGTGTGTGCATTGCCATGCTTGCCAAATGAAACTAACTAAATTTTGGCAAACAGCATGTCGACAATTATTTTACTGTGGTTTCAGCAAAATGCCGTCGAAGAAAACTGTAACATGAACTTTTTGGGTTGGAAAGGCTTAAGACCCAAAACATGAGGTACGAAAATACATTTGAGAAACATAAGAAAAAAACAAAACTCTTTGATCTTTGTGGCATCAAGAGCCAGTTTACCCAGAACAAATGGTAGTTGGGGTAGAGACTTTACATATTTCCAAATCGGTTGTCACAGGAACAGCACATAAACCGCTTAGTTGTGCAATGAACTGTGTATAATAAATCCCAATCAAATAAATGCTCAAATTGATGTAGAAAATGCGCTTCGGAAATGTAAATAATTTCCGTACTAATATTAAAAAACTCTTTATTTATAATAGTTAAATAATTGAAAGAGGTTTTCATTCATAAAACTTTAAATGATTTTTTACAATAGTGCTATTGTAATTTAAACAAATTATATATGCTTAAGACTCGTACTAATACTAAGAAACTAATGCTATTAATATTAGTTGAATAAATGAACATTATTTTTTAAAATATTTCTATTGTTGTTTAGTTAAATAATAAATTCTTAAAGCTTTAACAAAGTGTTTAAAACAATTTTGTATAGATAAAATAATAATTCGCTCACTCATATTAAGTAAATACATTTATTAATATAATATTAGTTAAATAAATCAATAAGTTTTTTATTCATAAATCTAACTGCTATAAAAATTAATTTATAAAATATTGCTATTGTTGTTAAAATTAAAAAATTCTTAAAGCTTTTGCAAACTGCTGTTCATAATGAAAATAATAACTCTAGCTAGAAAATTTATTTATTAATATTAGGTTAATAAATTAATAAGTCTTTCATTCATAAAACTAAATTTTTTTTTAAATCTTGCTATTGTTATTTAAATAAATGATAAAGGCGAAAAGCTAAAATAAACTGCTTTAAACAATTTACTAAAATTAATCAAATCATGATTAATCTAATTGCTGTTAAAATTATTTTATAAAAGGTTGCAATTGTGATTTAAATAAATAATAAGTGCTTAAAGCCTAAGCAAACTTTAAAAAACAATTTTGAAATAAACAAAGTAAGTAATAAAATAGTTTAAAATCTAAATTGATTGCAAATCTCTTAAAGCTCAGAAAAATGTAGTAAATTTAATTGTTTAAGCGTTTAAATGAAATTCTCTTGCAGTCTCTTTCTCTGTCGCTTGTCTTGTCTCTTTCCATACATCACTAAACTTACTTATAGTGATAATTTCAACACCTGTCTAAGAGCTATAACACAAATTCTCACACACATGTTTACTGCTTGTTGCCCTTAAAGTGGCCGCTCTTGTTGTTGTTGCTGTTGTTTCTTTTTAGCCTGGCGGCAAATTGAGTTTAAACTGTAATGCACACACTGAGAGAGAAAGGCAAAAGGAAAAGGAAAGCAGAAAGGAAGACCTGAGAAATTGTAGATTTTCGTGTGCGATCTGGCTTAAAGTCAGCCCAACTCTTGAGCCCATTTCCCACTCTCTGGCTCAACTCAATCGGAGAAACTTTTACGAACAAAATAAAAGCAGTTAATTAATCTGTTCGTACTTTCGGCCATTGGCAACTGGTAAGTACAAAAGTACAATTAAAGCACAGTTTTTCCGTTTGCCGTTTGCCGTTAAGCCTTGCCATCGACAGGCTGAAACAAACTTTTGCCAGGACGAGAAATTTTTAAGTTAATTGTCTTGTGTGCAACGGGGCGTATGTGTAACAACTAACTGGCTTAATTAAGGGCCAACAAGCTGCTTGCATTGCCAACACGCGTTTCACTTCGCTGGCAGCCAAAAATGTTATTCCAATTTTTCAAACTATGTATGCAGCATGCGACTCTATACAAACTATGTATGCATATTACGCATACGACGCGTGCGACACACAGGCAAATTGCCAGCAGCGAAAATAAGAAATTCACACTAAAATTGGAAATGTTTAGGTAGAGAAGTGGCGGTTAGATTAGTTAGTTTAGGCCGTTTGATAGTTAGAGCAGTTTTTTGAAGAGAATGTCGAGAAAGATTGTGAAAGAAAGATTTTCTAAAGACTCAAAGGATTTAAGGGTGCATTTACACTGGTTGACAAGCTGGTGAGTTTCATCTCAGTAGGCTGAAAATTTTGATGGCAACTCTAGTGTAAGCGCTGGTCAACTCTAAGCAGAAATGTGTTGACTTGGTAAAAAGCACAGACTACGGAGATGAAATTGATAAGCTTGTCAACTAGTGTAAATGCACCCTAAAGTTGCTGACAAGAAAAAACGGGTTAAGAATTTTTGTCGTATTTTCACTAATCCTAAAAAGTTGTTCATCGATGAGGTAGACAGCAAAAATGTCTGTCTCGAAAGCTAGTTAAATGGATCAATAAAATGAAATTTGGCTGACACAGAAAGTATTCAATTATCTTAAATGCTAATATCTAACAAAAAGACTCTTAAAGTGCATTTAAAGCTTTCACTCATGAATATTCTAAGTAGTTCTTAGTTTTTTTTATCATTTTCCACAATTGTTGAGAGCTTAAATAGAGATAGAATTTTGCCGGAGATGAAAATGCTATCAATTGAAAAAATTGCAAATCGTCATTACGAATTTCCTAATATTTTTATAAGCAGATTTAATGGAGAGAAAATATTTCTCACGTAGGCTGAGATGAAGTTTTTATTTATTTTAAACTGATAATCGATAAATAAAATTGTTTAAGTGCATAACACTAATGAATAGCATTTTAAAATATACAATACGATTTTATTCATACTATTTAAATATGACTACAAAGAATATTCAATGAATACAAAGTTGACAATAAATACAATTTTTAAATAAAAAGCTTTATTAAAAAGTATTTGAAGTAAATTTAAGTCTTTAACTTAACAGTAATTAAACTGATTTTCTTTAAATTCCCCAAATTCTCCAGAAATTAAATTAAGAAAAAAGCAGAGCAATTAAAGCTAACATTAAATAAAAGTCGACTGAATTTTCCAGCATTTTCCGCAAGTTTTTGCAGTAGCAAAAAATATTTGCCTGCGGGTTCTATTAAATATGACTTGAAACAAAAAAGAGCGCGTGCATTTGAAAGTGTAGTGTGTTTGTGTGTGTGTGTGTGTATGTGTGTGTTGTTGCCTCCAGTCCTTGGCCAACTGCAGCATCTGTTTACCTGTGTATCGGTTTCCGCCATTTAAGCGGTTGCCTGGGCTTAAAAACTGTAAAGCTGTAACTTTACTATGGTTATTTTCTGTGTGTTTTTTTTTTCTTTGTACGCCATGCGATGTCCACATTATTGTCTGGGCTTTAAGGCTTAATACAGTGACACATACACACATGGGCATTAATCGAACAATCACAACAACGACAACGACAACAACAACAACTGTGAAAATAATGAAAATGCGTGAAGCAGACGGAGCCACAAAACAAATTTGATAGGAAATTTGCATAACAACTTCCGCCATTTTGGGCCACGCTTAATTTTCGTAGCTGTCATGACAGTGTTGACATTATGCTATTGTCCTCGACTGTTGTTGTTGTTGTTATTCTGGTTGTTGTTGTGGTTGCTGTTGTTGTGCCAGTTAAGCCCCTTTATTGTCTATGTGTGTGGTTGTGTGTGTTGGGGACTCAAATGTAATTTGCACTTGAACTGCGAACGTGTTTCAACGCGTGAGAGAAAGAGACACACACACAATTTGAAGAGAGATACAGTGTGAAAGAAGGAATGAAATGGAAAGTATGTCACATAGATACAGTGCTGTCAACTTTTGAAATGCGAAAAATGGGCTGCTTAGTGGGAAGAAGGTAAAAAAATTCTGAAATTCCAACAAAGAAAAATCTGACAAAAAAAATTCCTTAAATAATTTGGTTTTATATATTTTGTTGGATGTTATTTTGTCTTCTATTCAATTATTAAAAACATATAAAACAAATAACATCCAACTTTTATAAAATAAACTTTTTATAAACTTATATAAAATTGGATGTTATTTAAAATATATAAATCTACATTTATTAAAGAATTTATGTGAGATTTTTGTCGAATACATTTCATTATTATTACTAAAAATCATTAGCAAATAAAAATTCTAAAATTTCACCAAAAAAAAATCTGACAAAAAAAAAGTTTTAAATATTTTTGTTTTATATATTTTTTTGGATGTTATTTTGTTTAATATATTTTTAATTATTGGATGTTAAACTAAATTTCTAAAGAATTTTTATTGTCAGATTTATGTCGAATATATTTCAATTGATGATGATTTTTTTTTAAATACTTTCTTTTTTTTATTTTTAGAAACTATTAGCAAAAAAAAAAAATGATAAAATATCTAAAAATATATATAAGATAATATAAATAAACGCTTTTTTTTTGTAAGCTACTTTTTTCTTTGTAAATAAAAATACTTGACAGACTGTATATTTTTATTTGGGTAAGAATTGGAAAAAAAACCAAACGCTTTCAATTCTTTACAAAACTTTGTTTTATATATTTTTAATAACATTAAATAACCGCATAAAGTTCACTATAAAAGTGATGATATTATTTTTTTATGTTACATTTTCCATTTATAACAACAAAAATATAACCTTGAATAAAATAAGAGAAGTTTCTATGAAATCCAGATAGTTTGTTTTTTTTTTATTTTCAAAATAAAATGTTGCTTGACATTGTATTTATTTTGCATTAATAAAAAAAGATAACAAACTAAGCCAAAACTCCCGCTGCCCGCAGTTGAACTTTATAAAAGGCCAGATTTGACAAAAAAAAAGCTATTTTGGCAACATTGGCAACAATACTTGCTTAATTTGTTAGGTATATAGCCAAACCGCGCGTAAATTCATTTGGTGTAGAAGTGTTTAACCTTTACCCTCCATTTGCCAGGACAATGAGGAATCCTTGAAGCAGCTCAACCAAACAGCAACTGCAACTGAAGTTCAGTTGTGAGTTGATGTTGCCCTTGAAAGGATTTCAATGCTCATTGCTGTGTTCAGCTGTCAGAAATGTGAATGAGGATATGATTGATGCGTGTGTCGGGCTAACATTTACATGAGCCAAGCCAGCTGCTGAGATTTTCCTTACAACAAGGAGAAAGGGAGTTCTTTCTCCACTCAAAACTCGCATTTTATGCCAAATCAAAATTGCGCTTTTGTCACAGACGCCGAACAAATGCCAGTCCATTAAGATAAAATCATCATCAACTTCATGTAATTTCCACAAATTTCTGCATAAATTTTCGATTTGTGTGTTGAGATCCGGCTGAATCCTGTAAATAATACGAATCTGATTATACAGATTTCAGCTGGAAATTTCTCAAGGCACTTATTAACATAAGCCAGGCGACAGATAATTCTACCTTAAGCTCTGAAGAATTCCTTGAACCTTCAATTGTTACAACTACACGAAAAAAGGGATCTAAGGATTGCGGTGGAGTCCTTTTCATTTGCAGTTGTTGTCGTGTCGCATGTCCAGTGGCACTTTGCAGTAAATTTTCAGTGAGAACTACACGAAAAACTGGGAAGGGAAACAAAAACAAAGTGAAAATCGAACTCCAAACTCGAATGACAAAGCCGAGTTTCGTGGGGAAATGGGGAAAATGGAAAATGGAAAAGTGGGAAAATGGCAAATGGGGAGTGAGTAATTAAAGTTAACAGCTCGATACTTCGATTTCATTGGGCATCGTTAGCAATTAACTAAACATTCAACTTGACCCCTTTTGCCATGCAACGCGGCGTATACTTGATTTATATTTTGATCAGCGTGCAACAATGTAATTACAAATTACAAATTACAAATCACAAATCACAAAATACGAAAATAACATGAGCTTGTTACTAAAACTTATGAACATGAACAATTCCATTATTATACCCAATGCTTAATTCAGTTGCCTGCAGCAACAGCTGCAACAACTTTATCATGTTGCAACTTGCAACTGTTGCAACTTCAGGGGGCAGTCAAAAAGTGCTGCAGCCGGCGGCGCGTGTCTAAAATCAATTGAAAATTTAATCAAGTAGCTGGGCAAAAACTTTTGCAGCTGTTTACATTTTACAACAATTATGGTAAAGCAGGCAGGTCCTTAAAAGGAAAACAATAAACTTTAAGCAAGCTCAAGAAACCTAAACTAAAACCTGACGCTTAAATAATTAAATAACAATGACCATAAATAAAACAAAAGGCACAAAATTACTAAAAGAAATATTGAAAATAAAAAATTAAAAAAATACAAAATAATAAAATTAAAAATAAATAGTAGTAGTAATAATATAATATAGAATATAAGTATCAAAATAGATTGTATACATAATTAAAAATTTATAATAACTTAAAGACTGAAGCATAAATTAATAAATATGTATAGCTTAAAAATCGACATGTGAAATGTTTGACTACAAAGTTAATTCTGACTAGTACATTAATTTATAAAAAAAAAAAATGTTACATAAAAATAAATTATATTAAAAATTAGACATTTTAATTAAATTAAACTATAAAATATTTTTATTTTTATATTACATATATCCTCTTTATAGCTAAAGAAAACTTTTCTAAAATTGGACACTAAAATAATTAAACAACAATGACCATAAATAAAAAAAAAAAACAAAAAACAAAAGACAAAAAACAAACAAAAAGTTCAAAAAATACTACAAATTAATTAATATAAAAAATTAAAAAAAAAAAAAAAAATAATGTCAAAAAAAATTCAATTAGAATAAAAGTATCAAAACAGATTTAATACATAAATGAAGTAAATAGTAATGACCACAAATAACATAAAAAACTCCAGGGTATAAAATTACTTTAAGAAATATTTGAAATTTTTTTTTTGACAGTCAAATCCACCAAATTGTATCCCTTTGGTTGCTGTGCTAAAAACTTTCAAGCAAACTAAGAAAACCTTTTCTAAGCCAAACTTAAATATTTTAATAACAATGACAGCGCTTAAAATTATGCATAAATAAATGACAACTGTGTCTAAGCTGAAGGCTTTCAACTGCCATTTGAAATGAACTAGATTTACATGAAAATCAAATGAAAACATCGTCAAGAGAATAGACAGACTGAGGATTACAATGTTTACCAGTTGTTGAAAGGAAATTGAATTATCATTAGGCATTCAAGAACTCTTAAGTGTAGTTGAGTTTCCATTTGCATTTCTGAAACTTATAAATTTTTGAAGTCAACTTGATAAATTATTTAAACTATGAACTCAACAAAAACTTCAAGTCTGTCAATTGTAAATTGCCATAAAATTTCAATTAAAATGCCAATGCATAAATTGGACAATTGGAATTGAAAATTTGAAAATTGGCATGCAGAGTCAAGGAAAAGAGTTAAGGCAAACTGCAACAGATTTAAGCAAACAATCGAGTCGTATATATATGAAAGAAAGAAAAGTGCAAGAAAAGGTCAAAAGGACAAAAGCAACGAGAACTTTTCACGCGACTTGATTTATTGCCCGAGGCAGATGCAAATGTCACTCAAACTTGTTGTTCCTTTTGCGCAAGGACACGAAAATATACTTCAATTTTGACACACAACATTTGTAACAAAGTTCTCCAGGGTATTTGAGAGTCCACTCTGCTTGCTTGCAATGCAATCAGGCAATCAGTCGCCTCTTGGGCGCCATTTCAAATGCAACACGGGGCACACGTTGGGCGCCAATTAATTTATAAAAATATGCTAATTGGCAATAAACGAACCCATTCTCATTTTCACATTAAATCTACAACATTTTTCTGCCTCTCGCTCGAGAGAGAGACCCAAATGGCTTATCATTATTTGCACAACAAAACAATCGAAATGAAGCCGTTGGAAGCCTATTAAAAATCTAAATAAAAAGCTTTTTATTTGCCATTGACTTTGGGCTGGTCAATGGCCATATATATTTAATGACTTGCCTTTCTGCGGAGATTGCGTAATTTATGATGGGACCGCGCGGAACGATAATTATAATTTCCCCCCTTTTAATTAGATTATATATGCCCAGCTTCCATTAGATTGATGTCCATTCGTCCTGGCTTGATGTTTAAGTCAAAAACATTACATTTAATGGACTTAAAGCCAGAAAAGCGTCTTCTTGCCTTGGACACTGTCTCAATTCCAGTTTTCTTCTCTGGTATCTGCAGAATCTAAGCAAATCAATGTCATTGTCACGTCTGTCAACTGCGAGCTTATATCATTTATGTATTAACTGACCAAGGCCTTAATCATTGCGCCTAAGTTGAATCACTTCAGAGCTCATTAGAGTGCAAATAATCATTTCTATTAAAGCAAAGTGTTGGCATTGTCAATCAAATGAGTGATGAAGTGGTTTCTACATTAAGTTAAGGTAGCAAAACTATAATGAAAATACAAAATATTCATCAAAGTAAATACAAACAAGCAGAATACGACTATAGGATACGCGTTACTTAAAAAAATATTTAAAAAAAAAAGTATTGCATAATTTTAGGCGTTTGCATTGCTTGAAACTTAAATCAGCCATTACTACAGTTCTGTTTGGCCGATCTTGTTGCGATTAAGTAGGATAATAGCTTTTTAAATTAGATAACATTAATAACCAATAAAATACGTAAAATTCTGAAAAATTTTATAAATGCTTTTAAATATATTCAAATTAAATTAAAAGTTTGATATAGACATGAAAATTGCATATGCTATTAGAAACTCCATCTAATTTGTTCGTTTTAGAAGTCAAATACAGGTTTTATAAACATATTTTCATATATTTACTTTTCATATTTTTACTATGCATTTACTTTTATTACTTCCCTAAAAATAATTATACCATGGGAAATTCCATTAACTTTCTTAGGCATCTTTAAGTGCTAAAATTAAAGTTTTGCTGTCTTGAATCTAATCTTTCCATTAATTTAATGACATTGACAGCAACTATGTTTACTACTAATCATTCAAGCAGGCACGCAGTCACACACAACCTATTAAAAGAGGGACATTAAAATATGTAATTATTTTATTATTTTGTTTTTGGCATCATTGACACGCAAACAAAAATTTATGTTTTGTCATCGATCAATTTCTTGAGTTGGCAAAAATAGCAAAAGAAAACAAAACAGGACAAATTTGCAATTAATTAGCGCTAGTAATTCGAACAGAGGAAAAGAGCAAAAAAATAACAACAATTTTGGCTAGACAAGAAACGTGGCCTGCTTTAATGATGGCATTTACCAGGCTCAACAATAGCAAACCCAAAAAAACAAAAAAACAAAAACTGTCGCCTAATATTTATTTTGTGCCCGCTCTAAGACAAAAAAGGAGGCAAAAAAAAACAAACAAAGGCAAGAATGACAAAAAAAAAGGAAAACTGTAGACCCAAAACGAAGCTTCAAGTGGCTTAGTAATTTACGCAGAAAATTTCAGAATTTAACCACTTGCAAATGAACAAAAAACGGACAAAGCAGACAATTCAAGATATTTAATTCCTCAAAAGAAATGCAAATATTTCTACAAGTTACATTTTTTAATTTCAATAAAAGTATCTAAAAATAACAAGCGAGAAAGGCTAGAGTCAAGTTCCCGACTAAAGGAAACACGGTACTTATTTAAAAAAAAATATAAAATATTTTTTATTGCATACTTTAAGGCACCTACATAGCTTGCACATTAAATCAGCCCTTACTACCGTTCTGCTTGGCCGATTTTGTTGCGATTAAGTAAGATAGCTTATAATTATAAATAACGTTAATTACCAAATAAATACGTAATATCTTAATAACTGTATTGCGTACATTAATTAAACACACATTGTGCAATTTGCCAAATAATACATTTTTAATTGCCCGTCGCTATTGCTTGTCAATTTGTATAAATTACGTTTATTAATTTGAAGCATCTACTTAGCTTGTGTATTAACAATTAATACTGCATTTCCATAGAAATTATCAATGATTAAATTAGAGTAAACATTTTAATATAAATTTGTTGCACGGCAGCGACAATTTTAATGAGCTTCGTTTTATTATCGAAAAGGTATCGATTTAAGATAGTTTAAATATGCTTCTGAGTAAGAGAGTGAGAGAGAGAGAGAGAGAGAGAGAGAGAGAGGGAATGGAACGAGCAGGAGAGAGATGCAATTATGGACAGAGCCCACGCGGCGGATAATAAATGTTTAATTGCATATTAAATGCGCCGTCTGGCAAATACACTATCTATCTATATGTATGAATTTATGTATACATGTATGTATGTGTGTCTATCTGTGTGTGTGTGTGTGTGTGTACTTGTGACTTGTGTGCAGTTTGCAAGCACTGAAATTGTAATTACAAAAGTAAATGTACTCTTCAGTCTTTAGCTGTGTTGTCAGTATTTTTTAGTCGAAAAAAAGCTATTTATTTAAAAAAAAAAAAAAGCTGAATAAAACTATCGGTTTTCAAGAGTTTTTACAAATTCCTAACAAACCTACAACCAACTTAAGTTGCTTTCAATTGTCAAAACATTTAATTTATCATGATAAAATGTTTTTTTTTTTTTTTTTTTTTTTTTTACTTACATACTTCCATTTATTATATCTAAAAAAAGCTATTCTGGCAGCGCAGCTCTTAAGCATAATTAAGGATTACCATAGCAATAGAATATCTCTCTCTCTCACACACACTTTCTCTCTCTATCTTTTTCTGTCTCAGATTTAACTTCAACATAACTTGAAAAAATGCCATATTTAACGGGAAAAAGCTATTCTAGCAGCACAGCTCTTAAGCATAATTAAGTTTTACCAAAGCAATAGAATATCTTTCTCTCTCGCACAAACTTTCTCCCTCTCTGTCTGTGATTTAGCTTCAACTAAACTTGAAAAAAACGCCAAATTTGACGGTAAAAAGCTTTTCTGGCAACAAAGCTCTTTTACGTAATAAAGTTTTACCATAGCAATAGAATATCTTTCTCTCTCTCACACACTTTCTCTCTCTCTCTGTCTCTGATTTAACTTCAACTAAACTTGAAAAAAACGCCAAATTTGACGGGAAAAAGCTGTTCTGGCAGCACAGCTCTTAAGCATAATTAAGTTTTCGCACGGCAATAGCCCATCTTTCTCTCTCTCTCTCTGTGTCACTCTCTCTCTATGTCTCTCTCTCTCTGTGTCACTCTGTTCATCTCTTTCTAGTGAGGTTATTTCATAATCTGCGTTGTCCATGTGTAGATAGATGTCTCACAAATGCGGCTCAAGCTGTTGTCCTGCTGTTAATGCCTTTAATGCCAGCAAACACTTCATGTACTTAAAAAGGACGACAAGGACAAGCTGACAGCAGCTCTGTCAATGTCCTTATGCGTTGACACGCCTCCTCTCCCCTTCCCTTACTTCCTTCCAACCCTAACTACTTTTATAAAGTATTATTTTTCAATTAATGACGTTCGTCTCTCGTCGCTTTTGCTTCATAAATGTAAAAGGACCTTTCAGTGTGTGTCTACGTATGCCTCATATTATTTTCAATTTATATTTTAAATATCAATTATGTAAATCGCAATGCTCATCTTTATAATCCACATTTACGGGTTGTGGCATAAAAAGTAATAACTATAAGCATCTACAGGATATTCATTTACATTCATGAGCACATCGCAGTGTCCTTCAGCCACTAGTAATTTTCCTTATGATGTCAGACTAGCTGACAGTGCATTTCCTACAGGGTATTCGATGACCTCTGTTCGTGTATCACACAACTTATTCAATCATAAGTTGTTTTGAAATTTATTTTGTTATTTAAACTCTACTCAACTTTTGATTTATATTTATTATTTTTTGACGTTGAATAAGAAGAGTTCAAGTTATTTTATACCCTGTAACCAATATTAATGCTTCGGAAAGGGGTATGATAAGTTTGTGAAGATGGTAATTTATAATTAAAAAAATATATTTTTCTTGTATCTAAAAAAGTTTTGCAATAATAACAATAATATATTAATAATAATTTATTTTTGTGCCTCAATCTTGATAACCATAAGAGGTAGAGTGCTTAAATTTGATATGTAGGCAGTAAAAATCGTTTTTATACATCTAAAAAAGTTTTCCAATAAAAATAATGATAACATTATTATAATAATTTATTTGTGTGCAATAATCTTGATAACTATAAGAGGTAGAGTGCTCAAATTTGGTATGTTGGCGGTAAACTTTTTTTTTATATATCTAAAAAAAAGTTTTTTAATCAAAATAATAATAACATAATTATAATAATTTATTTGTGAGCCTCAATCTTTGTAGCCATAAGAGCTAGAGTGCTTAAATTTGGTATGTTGGCAGTAAAAAGCCAAAGTGGACATCTTCGGGTTTTTCTTCAGAGTATTTTCTCGTCCAGCACTTATAACTTGTTTATTTTTTCTATGCTCTAATGTCAAGGATGTTCTTTGCGAAAAAGTTTTGTACCTTTGGTCCAGAAAAATATATATTTTATATTTGTTTTACAATCGAAAGCCTTCTACAGCCTCTGCTCTTGTTTCTCCTTTACTCCCCCATTTCTCTGGTTTTTGTTCCTTTGTCTGCTTGCAGATTTGTTTGATTGAAATTCTTTTTTGGTTTTAAACAAGTTTTTAATTAGCAAACTGCCAGCGTGGGCATTTCGGAGACTGTCTGACTAAGGCAGCCACGCCTTTTGCTAGACTCGACTCTAGTATTTGTCTGGCTTCCAATTCCTTAAGCTTTATTTGCCAAGTGCCACGCCTCCTGTTGCCCCCTTCGACGCACTCGTCGACAGTCGCTGTTTTTAGAGAGCCGCAAGCTACGGTTGCTAAGCACTTTCAAATGATTAGACACGCCCACAAGGCGCCGTCGTCTGATATAAGTATAAATTCAATGCGTAAATGTATTAAATATATACAGTGTGTCATGTAATTGCTTTGTTTATGATTGATTTGATTTAATTTTGAAATTTCCTTGATTTTCTGGATTTATGAAATTATTTAAAATAATAAACCAAACTTTTCAAGGCATCTAAATTTTGAAAATGATTTGCTTCTTGTTTATTTTTTCACTTTTGATATAAATTGTTTTTTTTTTCGTTCAGCTTAAATTTAAATTTATATATATGTAATATATCTATTTTTGTTATTAATATTAACTGATTATTATACTAAGTTTTTTTATTTTATTTCAATTTTTAAAAGTACTTTTGCTCAACTGCATTAAATAGATAAATTAAAAAAAAGTTTAAGTTTCCTTATTTAAATACAGCTCTGTAACTTTACTCATTAAATTAATTTTTAGCTTCCATTTTTATTCTTGTATCAGTTTATTATAGTTTGACAATAAACAAATTATTTTTCCAGTGTTTTGAAATCAAGTTAAAATATAGAAAAGTAAAATATAAATAAAATAAAAATTTAGTAAAATATAAAAACTTGTTAAATTTAAGAAGATTAATTTTTTCCCATAAAAAATTAACAAAAAATAAATTAACTTATTTAATTTTACTTTTTAAATATTTATTAAACTTTCTCATATGAGTATATTTTTTCAACTTGTTCCAAAAATCATAAACAACTATTGTTAGATCAACTTTTTTTTTGCATAAAATAAATGAAACTTGTAAATTTTTTTTGGCAAAATCATTACTTGACATACTGTATTTAAGAACGTATGTGTTTGGAAAGTGTTTGTTTGCTGTGCGTGTGTGTGAGTGTGTGAGTTAAAGTCAACTTTTACTTTGAAACTTATAAGCGCGAAATGGAGTCGAGTAAATTATTGTATTTGATTGGTTTAATGAGGCAATTGGCTCATGTGGCTGCCAAACACACACACACACACACACACACACACTGTGTTAAAAATAACAACAATAAATTTAAATAAGCTTCAGTATTTGCTGGCGATGTTGAAGCAACAAACAAACAAATCCTGACGACGACTTCAAAGAAAGCAGCAACATTTGGCAGCAGCTGCTGCTCTGGCATTTAATTATGGCCTACGAAGGAACACACACACACACACACACACAAACGCGTACAAACAAAACTTGCCTGTGTTTATGTGTGTTAGTGGAAAAGGACACTTTGTGGGCGCATTGGGCGTGACCCTTTTGCCATAGGGCAGATCAAGCGGGTCGTCTTTCGTCTTTGTGTGTTGTGTGTGTGTGTGTGTGATGAGCAGCTGTTGACATTTGACTGGGATACAGAATACAGGATACACAGGACTCGACACGACAATTTGCTGCTCTGCTAATTAAGCAACAACAAACTAAAAATGACAGCATTTGTCCACAATGAAGCAACCCCAAATATTCAACAAATTTGCACAGAACACAAAAAAAAAAACAAAAACACAACCCAAATTGACCACAAAATTGAGTTTAAGAGTTGCTTCAAATACTTTTGCAGGGCAAAACCTAAGGGCACCAAAAATAGCCTTGCCTGAAGCCCAGCAAAAATTCAATTAATACCGCAAAAAATCTAAAAACAGGAATGCAAAGTTGTTTTCAGCACGTCGAGGATTTTATACTCTAGAAGAACACTCGAAATTTTTAAAATAGTTGTAATTTAAGGTATTAAAAAGTAAGCGTTTCTTTTTCTATTTAACAAATTCTGTTGCTAACAAATAAATTTTAAAGTAATTACTTTATAAATAAGATTTGCAGTTGTATTATTTCGTATTTGTTTTTTAATTTGCAAATTAGGAATTATTTTTCAGTTAACTTTTTCATTGTCAAAACAATTACTTGTAAGCAACTTCAGATTTTTAAAAGAGTTTTATTTTAAGCTCACAATTATTTTATATTTATATAATAAACATAAAAATTTTAAAATTTAGAATTATTCCTCAATATCAAAATAAAAATTGAATTTATTATTTCATATTTTTTTTTTTAATTAAAACAAAATTAAGAATCATATTTCATTAGTTTAAAAAATATTGAAAATACAAATTTTAACTTTCAGATAGATTAACTTTATTCAATTTCTTGTAAGCAACTTCCGATTTTTAAAAGAGTTTTAATTTAAGCTAACAATTAGTAAGAATTATTTTATATTTTTATAATAAACAAAAAAAATTTATAATAAAAATTAAGAAAATTAAGAGTTATACTAAGTATATCTAAGTAAAATTGATTTACATATTATTATATTTTTTATTAATTGAAACCTTATTAAGTAATATATTTCCTTAATTTAAAAAATATTGATAAGTTAAATTTGTATTTCTCCAGATAGATTCATTTGTTTAATTTGTTACACATTTCGTGACAAAATGTAAATATCCTCAGCAAAGGTCTAAAAAAAGGTAAACATACTTTGGGTCTAGTCTCAATTCTAATCTGGCATCGAGTTTACGCATACAAACCGCAAATGACACAACTTTTCAGCTCTTGAACTTTGAAACCACAAATGAAGCGAATGACAGAGAAAAAATTGCATTTAATTGGTCAGGTAATCAAGTTGGCAAGGATATCACACATACGACATGTTGGCGCACTTAAGTTGCAATTAAACTTAATTCGAAACGAGCTTAACGTTGGCATTGCCATTGCATTTAACTCCTCGACTGTCTTCTTGCCTCAACAGTAACTTAGTTCCATCCTACAAATAGTTACGTTTTCACTTGAAAGTGTTCAGTGTCGAGTGTTAAATCACAGTTTGATTTATGCTACCAACTGAAGAAATAAAGCTCAAGAGAAGATAAAAACAAGCTAGTATACTGTATGTAGTTCAGATTGATCGACTACGAGTTTCCCTAAAATATTTATATTTAAATGTATTGTAAATGTAAATATTAAAATAAAAAATTAATAGAATAAGTTTAAATAAATATAAATAAAAAGATGTAAAATTAAGTAAAATAAAATAAATAAACAAAATAATTTAATTTTTTGTTTAAGTTTAAAACAAATTTGAATTGAAGTTAAATAAAAAGAGAAAATAAAATGAAGTAAAATGAAATAAAATAAAATAAAAGAAAATTTTAATTAAATAAAGTAAAAAAAAATAGATTAAAAAAAGAAAAATAAAATAAAAAAAGTTATAATAAAGAAAGCATAAAAAAAATTTTACTCAATGGGAAAGACATCTTCTATCTCTCATAATTTAAAAAAAACTTCAGTTGATGAAAAAACATTACTTACTACGATTGAGATGGCTTCTTTCTCCTCACCCTCTCTTCTCTTCTTTCTCTTTTTCCTCTTCTCACAGATATTTCTACTTAATTATCATACCCTTTTAAACAGTTACAGGGTAACGAAATTCCAAACTAAACTTGAAAACTCATTGTGCCACTTGATTACTAGCTGGCAGTTACAAAATGTCCTTGTAGTCGCAGTACTAGAAATCACTGCAAACTCGATTCAATTACATTCCATATAAATTGCGATATGTTACCCCCTGTCAATTTGTTTTCTTCCATAGAAAAATATAAAGAAAGATGAAACAACAACAAATTGTCCAATAACAACACAAATTCGTCATGCATTGAATTTATTTTAGTTTCGCTTTTCCTCCCACTCTCTTTTCTCATAAATATTGCTTGGCCACAAATATGAAAATAGTACATTTGAATATATATTTCGTTTTTTGGTATTGCTTACGCCTTCTGTTTGTTGTTTTTGTTGTTGTCTCCGCGCTAACAATGCGCATATAGAGTTCTTGTTGTTATTTTCCCATTATGCTGTCCACAGTGGCTTTATTAAAAAGTTTACAATGCGCAACCGTAACAAATTTGTTGGACATCACAACAGCAGTTTTCCCTGTGCTTTTTCTTCATTTCACAGTGGACAAAAGAGGCAAAATCTATGTATATAAAACTCTGTCCTGACTGACGTGTGAACGTGTAGGCCAAACGGTTAGATCTAGAAAGCTGAAATTTTCACACAACATAGCTGAGACAATTTTAGCGTGTTTACTTAACTAGCAAAACTATATTATTTTAAATTGTTGAAGCGCACATTTTCAATCCATTTGATTAATAATTCTGTAAGCACCCTAATGATAATATTTATTTAACTTTAATACCTTCTTATATACAGCTGTAAGTTTTTCAAGGCTAAAGTTGGTGCCGATTTAACAAATTATATTTTTTGAAGGATTAAATTTGAATTTTGCAAAAATAATATACTTTTTTTTAATTTTGCTAATAAAATAGTTATAAATTTATTTTTGATAATTATATGTCCTTAAAAATAATAGGATATATTTTTTAATAATCTTATATGATAATTATTTATGTTTTAAGATAATATAGTATTTTTTTAATCATTATTTTAAGGTTAATAAAATTCGAATAAATTTATTTTTGACAATTATATATGTTCTAAATTAATAATATATATTTTTTTAATGTATGCTAAATAAAATTACAGCAAAATTATTTTTGACGATTTAATATGCTTAAAAATAATAATATGTTGTTTTTTAATAATTTTAAATGGTAAATAAAATTGTATTCATTTTATTTTTGATAATAAACATGTTAGATAAATAATTTATCAAAATAATAATTTTTATTTCATATTGGCTACGAAATTCGATCTGCCTTTGGATCTCAATATAGAACCCTCACAACCAGAATATAATTCTGGGCAATATTTAAATTCTCTCCAATATTAAATTAATAAAAATAAAATTTTATTTTTTTTTAGTTTTATTTGATATTTATTATGAAGGAAAAAGGAGAATCGAAATCTTTGACACTGTCAAAAACCTAATTTAAGTAAAGCCAATTTAGCTTATTTTGTCCACTGTGCATTTCCGACTGACATATGTTGAATACTACATATTAGATGGCCAACTGGGGAAATGCTCTGTGCATAACTCATACGCCACGTTGGCCCAGCAGAAAGCATATTTTGGCCTACTTAGCATGTGTGCTCAGCTCATCGTACTCAGCTTTCTGCTGCCAGTGTTTTTTTTGTAAAAGTAAAGTTCTATTATTTTTATTTTGGTTTGGATATCTTGTTGTTTTTCATACGCTTTACGAGCAGCATGTGCTGTCTAAAATGCCACTCAGGGCAGAGAGAGAGAAAGAGAGAGCAGCTGTAGAAAATGCACACATATCATCATATCACATATCATAGTATATAACCGCCGCCGAGTGGCCATTTAAGCTGTCCAACTGTCAGAGCTTTCAACTTTTCAGCTCCTGCTCCTGCTCCTGCTCCTCTGTGACCAGACCATGGCTAAATCCAGCTCCAGCTCCAAAAAGTGACTAAGCCAGTTCTCTAATGAAGCCCCCGGGTCTTCTTCTTTTGGCCGCCTTGCTTTGGCCAAATCTAATTATGCGCAAATTACACAGCTAACTGTGCGGCGTCTGTAAATTAGTTTAATTTTAATTGCGGGCGAAAATTCTCGTCTCTGTGCAAAAAGAAGCGTAAAATATAAATGCACTTGACTGTAGTTCATCAACTTCATAGAGGGATCAACTTTAAATACTCTGCGTTTGTCATTAGCGGCAAGTTTTCCACTCTAGCTAAAATTTATTTTTGTTTTATTTTATTTTTTGCTTTTTACTTCAATTTGTGGCATGTCATTTGCAGCCAACGAGAGTATAAAGTTTACCACACGCGTTGTCGCATTTAACAGGGCTAAGGATGTCTGCAAAATGTCTCAATTGTCAGTCAGATTTGCACTTGTCCAATTGTTAATTGTAGACATGTTTCTCATTTGAGTCATTTCAATTTTGAAAAGTTCAAATCTTCAACACTATCTTCCAATTCTAAAATTATTTTAAATTTAAAATAAATTTCTATTTGGGTCCAAACGATTTTCGATTATGTGTTTAAATAATTTAATTTTAAAACAGGGACCTCAAATAATAGTTGAGTTTAAAAAAATTGACGCCCAAAAAAGCCAAAGGCAAATTCAAAAGCAGGTTAAACTTTTATTTGCAATTTTTATTTTAAAATTATTTTAAGTTATAAAAATTAGTTTAAATGATAAAAATAACAAATTATTATTATATTTCAATAATTAAAAATATAAAACTTAATTAATTATTGTTTAAATTCATATTCAAAAAAAATAAAAATAAAAAAATAAAAAAAAAATTTGACACATGTTTATTTTTACAACAAATTCAAAAAAACAGGTTAAACTCATATTGGAAATTTTTTATTTTAAAATTATTTTTAACTATGTTAATAAGGCCAGTTTGTACCGCGACCACTATAAAAATTAGTTTAAATGATAAAAATAACAAAAAATGTTATATATTTATAAATATAAAAATGAATTAATAAATATTTAAGAAAAAAAACAAAAAAAATAATTCTTATTTCCTAATTTTTTTAATACAAATTAAAATTGTTACGGTCCCTGGTTTAAAATTAAAATTTTTATTCATTTTTGAAAAAAGAATCGATAATAACATGCTTTGAAAATGTGTTATTTTTACATTTTTTTGAGGATTTTCCATTTTGTTTCAAGCTTACAGCTTTTACAGCATATCCAAAACTTTAAACTTTCATAACTTTGTCAAAACTTAAACGATTGTATCAAACAATGTCTTTTTAATTCTTATTTGACTCCAAAATTGATTTTGCATCAATATTTTGTTATATTTTTTTCGCTGATTGTTAATATTTTGCATGCTTACCCCTTTGCTGTTTTTTCCAAGCTTCAGACTTTCATAACTTGGTTAAAACTTATCAGATTTTGATAAACAATGCCTTTTTGAGCATTGCTTTTCCTATTAATTGGCTCTGTATCTAAAATTGCTTTTTTTTTTAAATTTTCTTTTGTAAAGAAAAGTTTCTGGCTGTCACTATTAAAATTGAATTCACCATGTGTTGCTTTCCAGCGCACTCGAAAATCCTCCAGCATGCGCCAAAGTTTATTCAGGCAAATGAATGCCGTCTAAATGGCTCTCCCCCCCCCCTCCCCTCTGGCCTCTCTTATTCCCTCTTCCATTTGCCCCACTCCCTCTTAAATTTCCCTTCCTTGCCCTTTTAAGTAGCCTCCACTTGAACACGCGCGCCCAAAATGTGTCAACTTTCAACTTTCGACTAATACAAATTATATGATTTCGACTTATTTCATTATTTACTTGTTTTATGCCCCCCCTGTGTGTGTGTGTGTGTGTGTGTGTGTGTGTGTGTGTGTGTGTGTGTGTGTGTGTGTTTCAATAAGTGTTTATACGCTGGCAACTTTTCTGTTTGCCACACATTTTAATAGTCCCGGCACATAAGCCACTTTAAATTGGCCAAGAAACGCGCACTTAACAGCGCCGGGAGACACACGCGCAGTTGGAATCTTTTTCGCAGTCAGTGTCATGTTAAACCACAAAACAATTTAAGTTCGGAAACACTGCAAAACTTTTCTATTTGTCAAGAGTGGATTGCGACAACATCAAACTGCCAAAAAAGTTGTCGCAAAATAACAAAAATATATATTAAAAACAATATCAAAAACACATCAGAATAAAGCAACAAATTGAGCTTTAAGCCGCAGGTCATGAAAAAAAGATGGTACAGTTTGTCAGGTAATTATTTTGCCCAAAAAAAAAGTCAACATATTTATTTACTTTGCGTTTTATTTTCTAGTTCTTAAAATATATTTAGAATAATATTTGTTTTTAATATTTAAATAAGTTAAGAGCCAAAAAGCAAGAAAATAAAAAAAATAGAAAACCAAGACAATATTTATATAATGAAGTTTTTAAATATTATTCTTTTAATTTTTTTTTATTATATTTTTATTTATTTATTTTTTTTAATTTTTCTTAACTTTTTTAACTTTTTTTTCTTTTTACTTACGCAATAATAGATTCTAAATATTAAAAAAAAAAAAGTTAAAAAAGTTATATTATTTTTTATTTCTTTGTCAAATAAAATGTGAATTTCCTATTCTTTGTCATACATAAAATATTTTTATATTATTTTTAATTTTTTTTTTTGTCAAATAAAAAGTGAATTATTTTTTTCATTGTCAAAACAATTACTTGACATACTGTTTGTGGATTGTCTGGGTTTGTTGCCAGGGAGAACGCCCGCTGTCAGCATGAAAAATCCTCGGCTGAGCGCAAGCTTTGTGATGTGGTCTATCTTTGTTGTCCCACAGTGCGTATGATTGACATCATCACAAGATGCTGTCCCCTGTCCACAATTCAATTGTGGCTATTTCCATGCTAGCTGCCTCATTCAATATTATTGCCATGGACTTTGACATTGATTAATTGTCAACTACAACTGTTGGCATTCGTTCTTCGTTCTAGCTAATTGCGAAAACAATCAAATCAAACAATTCTGACAATTTATTTATGATGACCAATGAGCTGACAGCACAAATCAGGTTTAATTCAAATTCCTTAGCAAATATTGTTACCATTTTGCAAGTAATCAATGGCAATTGCTCAAATGCTTCGATTAATAACTAAACAAAGTTATAGATGTTTTGCTTTTGAGTTGAGTTTTAATTGGATTCTCAATGAGAGCAATTCCTTTAGCTCTGTGCATAATTATAATATTCCTAAACGTTTAGTTCAAAATAAGCAGTGTACAGCTTTAATTACACATACGACGCGTGGCCCGAAGCAAAAATCTCATGCTCAGTCGTAAGAATATATTTCACGTAAATTTATCACTTGTTCGCAGTAAGCGGATTTTGTAGCTTTAAGTTTAACAGCTTATGGCACATCTTTGTTGGCCTGGCTAAAAAGCAGCCACGCGAAACAAAAAAGCATGTTGTAAACGAGCTGCTCGACTATTAGATGCCCAGTACCCCAATCTTAACCAAGTTATTATTAAATCACTATAAATAAACAATTTCAAGACCTAGAGATATTTTCACCAAAATTGGTTCAAGTTACAATAATCCTGTGTGTGCTTTAAAGAACTGGGCTATTCATTGTAGTTGTTGTGCTCGTATTTGCATTGAAACGGAAAAAGCCACAAAGCCACATAACTATATATATGTATGTAGCCTGACAGGCAGGCAGGAGAACTGGCGAAATGTTTGCTAAATTTTTCAATGGCAAAGCAAATAAAATTTATTCTCGCTGATTTAACAGAACGACAGACAGACAGAGCGACAAGTCGCCAGCTTGCCTGTCTGTCTGTCTGTGATCATTGTGCATATTTATTTCAAAATCAGTAGCGAAAAATGCATTTGAATAATTAAACTGTCAACGGGTTGAAAGCTGACGACACTGTCTGAAATGTTCAAAATTTTGAAATGTTGAAATGCTTTGGTCATTTAAATTATGCAGCGCATATTTAATTAGCTACATTAAAATTATCAGAGGCCAGGCAGTAATGGAGATAAAAGCGAGTACATAAAACAGTGACAACGAATCAAATTAAATTTTGCGAATTTCTTCTCGCACATAAAACAGCATTTACAATTCTTATCTTATTATTTCCTTCACTCTCTCTTTTTCTCTCACTCTGTGTATCTTTTTCTGTCGCCCACTCTTTGCTGAAGTTAATCCCAAGTTGTGTACGGCATTAAGCAAATGATATAACAAAAGTCTCAACATCATAACCCAAACACCAAGTTTCCCCCTTATTTTCTCCCTTTCCACATGTCAACGCGCAGACATCCCCTTCCTTCTTTATACCCTTGCAAAGGGTATTATAATTTTTTTGAAATGTAAAAATGACTTGAAAAAGCCATGCATATGCGTACGCGTATGCCTAAGTTTAAGTACGAGTACGCGTCTGAGTTTGGGTTCCCCTGCGTACGCGTCTGAATCTTCGTTCGCGTCTGCCTCTACGTACGCGTCTGAATGCGCGTTTGACTAAGCGTACACGTCTGCCTATGCGTACGCGTTTGAGGACAGGCCTGCGTATGCGTACGCGTCTAAGTACGCGTTTCAGTACAGGCCAGTGTGTGCGTGTGCGCGTTTGCCTTTGCGTACGCGTCTAAGTACAGACATGCGTATGCGTACGCGTCTGCCAATGCGAATGTGTCTGAATACGTCTTTACGTCCGCATCTGCCTCAGCGTACGCGTTTGCCTTTGCGTACGCGTCTTAGTACAGACATGCGTCTAAGCACGGGTCTGCCTCAGCTTACGCATCTCAATCTACATACGCATCTGTCTCTACATACGTACGTACGCGTACGCGTTTGAATACGCGTCTGCCTAAGCGTGCGCGTCTGCCGTCTCAGTACAGGCCAGCGTATGCATACGCGTCTAAGTACGCGTCTGCCAATGCCTCTGCGTATGCGTCTGAGTACAGGCCTGCGTATGAGTACGCGTCTAAGTTCGCGTCAGAGAACAGGTCTGCGTATGCGTCTGAGTACACGACTGCCTCTGCTTACGCGTCTGTTCAAGAGTCTACCCTTACGTGCGCGTCTGCCTCTACATACGCGTCTACCTCTGCGTATGCGTCTGAGCACACGACTGCCTCTTCGTACTCGTCTGCCTCTGCATCCGCGTAATACAAGGCTCTGCAAGGGCATCAAATCTTCGGTGTGCCTCTCTTTCCTTTTCATATTCTCCTTGATGTGCAAAAATTTACAACTTCATATGTCAGAGCTGATAACTTCCTCCTTCCCCCTCTCTCTCTGTCTCTCTCTCTCCCTCTCTGTTTCTCTCTCCCTCTTTTCAACTTCAACTTTTTGTTATCATTTGCCACACATCAGCAGGGCAGACGCGGCGTATGCGTGATATGAATATGCGACAAGCTGCCTTAACAGTAGCTCATTTGCATGAATTATTTGCCTATAATGGTTTTGTTGTTGTTTATGTTGTTGTTGTTGTCGTTGTTATTGTTGTTGTTGTTATTGTTGTTGTTGTTGTTACTGTTGTTGTTTGCTGCAGGCTCTTATCAAGCGTAGCCAACACTTCATTAATTGTCTAAAATTAGCTATAAAACAAAGCAGGCAAATTCTCATTGTTGTTCTTGTTGTTGCCGTTGTTGACTTTGTAAAGGGAAAATTCTCTCACTTGGAGAGACTTATAGCCTGCTGCATAAGCTGCCGTTATCCTTTCCCCCCACACCCCCCATTATCCTTGTCTAAAATTTGCGCGTTGCCATGACAAAAATTTGTAAGTTAATCTCTTTGGTTCCTGTTTACGCTCGACTTTTGTTATTATTTTTGTTATACATTTTTTTTTTTTGGTTTTTTGTGCTCATTGAAGTGGCTTTTGATTTGCGTTTTGCCATATTTCATTATTTTCAAGAATAGTCGAATAAAATAATTTGTGTAAAAGCTTTGGCCATGGTATCGACAGGAAGAAAGGACAAAGGAAATGGAAGTGCGTGCTACTTAATACCAAAATAGTTAACCACAGTGAAAACAAACAAAGTAAAGCGAAAGCTTGTTAAATAAATATATGGCTCAATATGCGACTGCACACTACTCTAACTTTTTATGCGATAAAGACCACGATATTGCTGTTATTTTATCGTCGACTAATTTAAATTTTTATAATAATTGTTTATATTTCTTTTTAAATGTACACAATTATTTAAAAATGTATTATAAAATTAGTTGTTTTAATAATGTTTTAATAATGTAAGACAACTAATTTTATAATACATTTTTAGGTAATTGTATTAATTTTTAAATTACCTTTATTAGTTAGTATTTTCTTCCCTTTTTTATGCCTCCATTTAACAAGGTTTTTACTAGCTATTATTATAAATTTATTAAATAATTATTTATATTTTTTAATGATCCTAATTAGTCTTTTCTCTTCTTTCACATAATTTAAACACATAATGTTTACGTCGATTGAATTATATTTTTATAATAATTGTGCAGAAATAAAGTTGGGAGCAGCCGCTAGCTCCCGGAGCCCATGCGTGCCCATCGCTGCTCTAAACCTATCTAATAGCTATTATTATACATTTTTCTAATAATTGTTTACATTTTTCAATAATCCTAATTAGTATTTTCTCTCCTTTCCCATGATTTACACACAGAACTTTTGAGTCAATTAATTTAAATTTGTTTATTATTATAATTGAGTATATTTTTAAATCGTTTTAATGATTATTATGTGCCCTTAATAATTAATAATTATTATAAATAATAATTCTATAATTTTGTAACAAATGTATTTATTTTTAAATTATCTTAATTAATATAATTTTCGCCTTTAACATTTTAAATTGCTATTCAGCTATACCCTCTAAACAATATACTCTGCAGCTATCTACCAAAATCAAACAAAAAACATGCGTAACAAGGGGCAACCAAGGGGGACCAAGTTCCGACCACATTGTATTTATTTGCTTTGGGTTAAAGCCAACACCACAAACGGTTAGAACCCTTCAAATATTCCAATACTTTTCCTTTGCTTTATTTCATTCTTTTATTTATTTTCTTCTTTATATGATTTTGAAGATGGTTGCCAGGACAACTACTTTTTATGGCCCGACCTGGCCCAAGGTTAAAGTTTGAAGTTCGTGTTTTTATGGCTGTTTGCTGTCCTCGCTCCGCGCTGATTGAGCGTGAAGTTATAAAACTTAAGGAGTGCTAAGTGCTGCCATCTTTCCAGCCAGCCTGTCCTGATTATGGCCAATAAAACTGAGACTGAGAGGCATAAACTGGGCAAAAACAAAGCCTAAAAAATTAAATAATCTCATTGGTCAGCTTAAAAATAATAGAGAAAAAAAGGTAGGTGTGTGTGTTATCACTTCCTTTTTTCTTCCCTTTTCACTCCCTTTTTTACTCCCTTTTCCGCTCCCTTTTTCACTCCCTTTCTTTTTGTCTCCTGTGCATTGTCACGCCAGGAAGTTGGGCTAAATTTATGAGCTGTGGGCCTTAAACGATTGTAAGTCCGCCTGACATTGGTGAGATTACTCGGTAACTTGACACTGGCCAAGTAATTGCTCCAGTCACTTCAACTTGGCCCCAATATGCGCTTAATATTATTATTAATCCCACCTTAACTCTTAAAATGCCCATCTGGGACAAGTTCTCAGGTCTTGTTAAGTCTAAATTAAAAGACAACTAAAAATGGATTTGGCGTAGTGAAAATTTAATAAGTAATAAAAACTTTGGATTTCTCAAAAATGTATTCTATAATAATTTTAATTTTATTTACTTATTTAATATTGATTTAAATTCATGATCAAAATGAAAATCGGAGGAGTTGATTAAATGGTAAAAATGCAAATTTACAAATTTGAATTTTCGTAGCTTTGCTTAAAAATCGATAGTTTGAGGCAACAATTTTTTTAAGCTAAATTATTGAAATTTTTTAATTTAGATTGAATTAAAAGTTCAAACCATGATTTGGCAAACTTTGAATTTAATTTGAAATTTAGTCAAGTCAAAAATTACGCGTGTACTTTGTACTTAAATTACGTTGTTTGTTTTTTAAAACATTTTTTAGAAAAACTGGATATATTAATATAATTTGCCCCCGACATCTTGGTATGACTTGAATATATATCGACAGCTCGAATCATTATTTGTCCATTTTGTAGATTTCTATATTAAACTCGATGCATTTTTTGGATTTACATACAAACCTAATGAAAGTTAAATGACTTTTAGTGCCTACAATCTCTTCTGTTCAGCTTGCAATGTAAGTTACGAATTGGATTGTGACTATATCTCTCTCCCTCTCTATCTTTCCCTATATCTCCATCTCTCTCTGTGATGGTTTTTTGCATAGTCGACTTATTCGCACCACAAAAAACGCATTAACTTTATCCTGGGAGAAGAAACAACATTAGCAGAGCACCACAAAAAGTCGGTGATGCTGGCATATGGTACACTGAAAAAAAACACGATATACACTTTGTTTAAACTATATTTAACTAATAAATAAAATGAAAACTCAAGTAAGTAAAATTAAAATAATACTATTTAAATTCAAGAAACACATATTAAATTTTAATTTATTAAAATTTTAATTTCTACGAACTTTTCAAATAAATAAATTTTAATGTTAAATTTATGTGTTTTAAAATTTGAAATTTGACTTAAACTTTGATAAACATTCACATTAACCTAAAAATGTAAGTGTTTATAACCAAATCAAAGTACTTATATTTAATTTATATTTAACTTAAAAAAGTTTTCTAATTAAATTGAATTTGAAAAAAAATATTTATTTAGTTTAAATATGGAGAACTCTAAATAATAATAGGACGAAAATTATCGTAATTTTTTTTTAATATATCAGTCATAAGTAATTAATTATTTTTAAATATGATTATTTCTCCAAGTGTATTGTTAAGCACACAGCCATAAGGGAAAATTAAAAAGGAAAACAGAGGAAATCGCTGTGCATATTTTTACACGCTGTTTGAGCAATCAATGTTCTGGCTCCCGTCTGCTTTTTTTTAGCTCCCACTGTGCCAACAACTGCATTCTGTATCGAATGTTATTCCAAGCGTAATTGCAATTGTCAATGGGTAATAAGGTGGTGTAGTTGTCAGAGGTGGTTCTGGTTGTGGTGGTGGAGGTTGTGGTGGTGGTGTTATAACTCGCACAGCTGGATGCACTTGCACATGCCAAAGGCAGGCGCCGTTCTGGCCACAGCCAAAGGATCTAGAGGATTCCAAAGGATAACCCAAGAGTGCGCTGCATTTGCGTAATGGAAATTTAATTAATTGGCCTCATTCGGTTTTTTGCTGGGCTTTTGGGTTGGCTTGGAACTTCGCCTTACATCATTAACTGTCTGGCCACGCTTTTGTGACAAGTTCTAAGAAATGTAATTTGGCCGCAAGTGACAACCACCAAAAACACAAATACGGCACTCAGGGTCAAGGTTTAATTCAACATTATTTCAAGGTAAAAAAATAAGCACTTAATTTCTACTCTACACAACGGCATAACGAAATTAAGAAAATAATAAAAGGAAATAAATTTTAGATATATGTAATAAATATTTGTTGATTTTAATTAATTTAGATTTAACAAAAAAAAATAAGAAATAAATTTAGATATTTGTTGATTTTAATTAATTTGGTTTTATATTTAGTCTAAATTCCAAATTTTAATCAATTTATTTTAATTTAAGAAATAAATTAAAAATATAAATAATAAATATTTATTGATTTCAATCAGATATCGTAACGATTATAATTTTTAAAATATACATTATTAAATACAGGTAATTTGTTGATTTTTCTTCAAAATAAATTAAAGGACAACTATTATTTTTCGATCTAAATAAGAAATATTATAAAATAATAATTAAAGTTCCATTTTTATTCAAAAATCAAATTTTTAACCCTTTTTTTCAATTGTTATTTTTTTTTCATTTTTATTTTCAATTTTAAGTTTATACGATGAAAAATACCTTTAAATTGGAATTTGTTTAGTAAATAGTAAACAAAACAATTTTTATAACATAATTTTTAAATAAATATTAAAAATATATGTCAATCTATTTTTTCATTACTCCTTTTTCCGATCCCTGATTTTAATTAATTTTGTTTTATATTGTTACCAAGTTTAATACAATTTAATTTAAAAGATTTTTGCAGTAAATTTTATCTTTTAAAATAAACAATCTGTGAGTTATTGTGCAGATAGCTCAAAAAAATAAGGATTTATTGGATTAATTTGGTTTTTTTATTTTTATTTTTATTATTTAATATTTTTTTTTTTTCACCCCGAATTAGTTTTTTTTATGTAAATTACGCAAATGAATGTCTTAAATTTGTTGGTGAACATTTTCAGCCTTCTAGCACTTACCGTTTGGGCTCCACAATGTGTGAAAATTTCAGCTTTCTAGCTTTAACCGTTTGGCCTACACATTAATATGTCCTTTTCCTTCCGTAAATAAATTAAGTTCCAAAAGAAAAATAAAGCAAGAAAATTATAATTTAAAGTGTAGTTTATAATTCGTTGATAATAAACTAAGAGTAAATGTTGTCTCGTCTTTTTCCTATTGCTTTTGAAAAGGGTTCACTTTTGTGAGGAATTAATTGAATAGCCGTAAAAGTATAAAGTTAAGATTATTTATTAATTTATTATACCATTTATAATTAAATGTATACATACATATATAATTTTTACAAGTTCGTAAAGCTACTCAAAAGTTTTCACCACATTTACCAAATTCTTTTTTTTATGTATTTATTTTATTATTGATTTGAATTGTTGGGGAGAGTTGCGAATTTTTCTGACTTTCAGCTACTAATACAAGGTAATCTCTTTGTCGATATATATATATATAGATATATACGCGTGTGTGTGTGTGTGTAATTAAACGCCGTCACATATATATAAATATATAGATATATCTGATGGTTGCTGAATTTTTGTAAATATCTTCGTTATTTGTTTCAAAACTTTTTACAAAGCAACGCAAAAATTGCAGTTGAATATTGAATATATTTAATTATACATATGTTTGTGTGCGTGTAATTAATCGCGCTTACATATATATATATATATTAATATATAGATCAGTTTTAATAACTGCTTGCATGCTGAATTTTTAATAAATATTTTGTTTTGCATTTTTCTAAATCGAATTTTGCGTTTCGAAACTTTTTACAAAGCAACATCAAAAATTGCAGTTGAATTCGTAATTAATTAATTAATGATTATTAATTAATTATTAATTAATTGGCTATAACCGGCTTGGCTTAAAGTATTGTACAGTGTGTTCAAGAAATATATAAACTAACAAACAAATTTGTAGCTAACGTAAAAATTAAAAAATAAAGAAAAACAAAAGTTGATTTTTTGCGTGGTCAACTTGAAAATTTTACAGCTGCTGCAGCGCCCAATCGGTTCCTGTTCCAGGATCTGGCTGAGGATTTGAAGCATCATCGAGTTGGACATGGTGTGTGTTGTGTAGATGCAGCAGGTGGTGGCTTAAACAGAGATACAGGAGCAGCGATTCCATGATGAACATGCACATAAAATAGACGTAACCCTAGAGCAGCTCCTCATTGGCATCGACGATCAGTGGGCGTGGCATTTGGGCACGTCGCCGTCGTGCATGCAATGCCGCCTGTTCGGCAAGATTAATCAATGGATCCGCATCCACTTCAACTGCATTTCCACCCTCCTGCTCCTGCTCCTGATCCTGCGCCTCCTGGCGTGCCTTCAGCTCCTGGGCCGCCTGCTGTGCCTGCTGCTGCTGCTTCTTGCGATGCTCATAGTTGACCAGACGCTGTCCCACCAAATACTTGTCCACCTTGATGGACAAATACAGCTTCTTCAGCTGCTTAATCTGGAAGAGCACAAAGCAAACGCTGCCCACCAGTATAAAACTGACGGGATAAACGATGCGTGCCATAAAATAACGATCCTCGGCGCTCGACACGAACATGGGCAGTATGGAGCCACCAATGACATAGGGTATGGCCAAGGCCAGTCCAAAAGTGGTCACCACCGGCACCGCCAAGTCCCGCATGACAAATTTCAAATCGAAATCACGCAATCCATCGGTATAAGCCCGTTCCAAGGCCCGTTTCAAATGCCAATCCGGACCCATCAGGGTCAAGGCGATGGCAATCTTCGTGTAGAGCACGCCCAGTGCCCAATCCTGCCACAAAAAGTGTATAGGTGTATTGCGGATGGGCACGCGCAGCGGTATGACCACCACCTGCTCCAGCAGCAATCCAAAGAGCAAGGGAACCAGCACAAAGATGCCCAGCAGCGTCAGCACGGGCAGCGCATACTGCAAGGCGACACGGGCCCATTGCTTCAGCTTGTCCAGAATGGCAGCACGTCCCTGGGGCAGGAGTGTGACCACCACAGCGATGCCACGGGACACAATCCAACAGAGATAGCCGCCAATCTCGGCGGTGTACAGTTCATGCGGACGCAATAGACGTTCATTTTTACGGGCAACCTCAGGATCAACAGCTGCTGCAGCCATATCAGCATCACCAGCAACTCCTCCTGCTCCTGCTCCTCCTCCCAGTGTTGCCTTCTCGCCCGGTTGTCCGGTCCACAACATCATCAGGCGTCTGCCTATATAGACGGGCACGGTGAGCATCAACATGGCAGCACAGACAATCGACAGACACATCAACGAGAGCAGCGCACACAAACGCAGGGCAAAGAACGAGGGACGTTCATAGGGCTGGAAGCCCACGGGCAATTCACGTTGCATGATCGCCTGATGAGCGGCTGCCAGGTTGCGTGGCGGTGCCGGCTCTGGTGCCGGTGGTGGTGGTGGAGGAGGAGCTGCCTGTGCAGCCGGAGCAGCTTCTCCTCCTCCTTCGCCCGCTTCAGCTGCTTGATCCACAGCGGCATCTCCCGTTGCCTCCTCAGCTGCCGGCTCTGGCGCGGGCAACAAGTAGCTGCGAATGCCGAGCAACCAGGCGACAGCCGTGCACCAGATCCGCAGCAATCCCTTCAGCCAGATGCGCGTCTGCGTCTGCTCAAAGAAGCCCGGCAGCACAATCTGTTCAAAAATGAGAAGAAAAAAGAATAAAAAGAATTATTAATAAAACGAAGCGATTTTTTAAATTAAATATTATCAAATATCAATTATTTGTTAACTTTTAAAAACTATTTTAAAATAAGATAAAAATAAAATTAAAATTTTTTACTTAATTTTAGAAACATTTAAGGAAATAATAAGAATATTAAATCATTAAAATATTTTAATACCAATTCAAATTTAAATTTGTATTGAGAAAAAATATTCTAAAAATCTTATTTTCCATTTATAAAAATTGATTTTTGTAACATTGAAAGCAGAATTATAAAATAAATTTTATTTGTAAAAGTCGACAAATAATTTGTTTTTAATTAAACAATTTAGTTTATTAATACTCAACAAGATTTTTTTTAGTTAAATATTATCCAATATAATCTATTTGTAAACTTAAAACAAACATTTTTCAATGAGAATTATATAACTTTAATTAATTCTTGGCTTTAATAAAAATATTTTGAAAAAATTGGTAATCCTAATCTTAAGAAGAAAGATTATAAACAATAATAAAATTTAAATTTTTATTGAAATATTATTCTAAATATTTTATTTTCCGTTTTTAATATAGATTTTTGTAATATTGAAAGCAATCCACTTTCATTAAAAAAACTAATAGTAATTATTATTTATTAAAAAAAAAATTCTATTCTATTTATTTGGGAAAGTTTTCAATCTTATAATATAAATTGCTAATAAAAATGTAAATATACTTTTTATTGCTCAATTTTGAAAACTATGTAGATTAAAAAAATTAAGAATAAATTAATTTAAAAAAAAAAGAATTTAATACTAATTAACACCTACAATTAATTATTAATATTGTCGCAACTATTTTTAATCGGAAATCTAGCGTATAAAACCGGAACGAATATCGGTTTCAGTTACCGCTTCGCATTTAGGTTATCGGTTACGCAAAATTTGTATACATATATGTATATATATATCGGTTACGTAACGGTGACCGATTATTTGTATGTTTCGGTATTCAAAATACCGGTACGATTTCGGTTTACAAAGCAAACTTAAAAGTGTTAAAGATATGTTAGTATTTGCAAACAAATATTAAAAAATTTCGAAAAATTAAGATATTTTTATTGAGATCAATATAAAAATTAAGCTTGGTTTTAGAAGTAAACGATTAGTTTTAAAAAACGATAACTACAAATTTAACCGTTAAGCATGAATCGGTTTAACGGTTCTATTACGGTTGGAATAATTTCGGATTTTGGGCTTAGGTAAAATACAAAAGTTTGGTTTCGGTTACGGATTTAGTAGCGGTTACCAATGTCAATCGGTTAATACCGGTTAACGGTTGCGGTTATGGTAACGGTAACGGTTATAGGATTCAAAAGACCCAACTCACCTGCAGTAGAAGCAGCTGCAGACTGAGATCATTCACCTCGGAGTCGCCGCTCAGAGCGTAGGGCAAGAAGTTGGGCCAGACCACTTGGAGGATGCGAATCGGGAGCCACAGCATCAGGAGCACCGCAAAGCCAAAGATCATGGCGGAGGCGACCAGACGCCGCACATGGCGCACGATGGGCACATGGATCATCTCCTGAATGGGACTAAAGTCCGGATCGTTGACATTGCGAAAGATCCAGAGGACGCCGGGACGCAATACCTCCCTCAGCAGGGAAATGAAGGCGGCAAAGTAATAGACATAGACCATGCCGAACATCCAGTGGACAAAGAGCGAGGTGCCCGGCGCAGCCTTGAAGCTCGCCTTGCGATCCTTCAAACTGGCATCGAGCAGAGGCAACGAGCAAATGTCCAGCCACCAGCCTGAGATCAGAGGCAGCACGCCAATCTCCACGACCGAGAGCAGCGATACCTTGACCACAATATAGCAGAGTCCGATGAACCAACAGATGCGACGCAGTCGAAAGACGCGGGCCAGGAAGTGCAGCACCACCAGCGTCAGTCCAATGCAGCAATAGCCAAAGAGCGTCGTGATCAGTCCGTGGAAGTGCAGCAATGGCTTCTCCGGCTGCAGCAGATCCATGGAGCTCAGTATAAAGTTGCCCACACAGTACGGACAAAAGGCGAATGTAAATATAAACATTGTATTCAGCGAGATGATCCAGAAGACATGCTCCAAGAAGACCAGCGAACCATCCAGACCCAGTAAACGCTCCCAGGTTAGCTCCTCGGCGGCACGATCCCATTCCATGGGATTCCAGTTCTGTTCATCGTTGTCATTGGCAACCGCCGCCGGCTCGGGATTGTTGAGGGGCAGTTCTTGCGGCGCTTCACCATTGTTGTTGTCATCCTGTGGGGCAGCATTAGCCGGAGCAGCTGCCGGAGCAGCGTTAGCCGGTGCAGGATTTGCAGCTGGAGCAGGATTAGGAGCTGGAGCAGCCGGCGCCGCCTCATCGCGTTCCAGCCAATCGGGTCCGCCGCCGTGTAGGATCTGCTCGCGCAGCCAGACCAAGCCGATAAAGGACAACAGCGTGCAGGTGACCACAAAACAGCCACGAAATGCATCCGCCGCCAGATTCTCCATCGAGAATATATCAAATGGCAGCGACAATATCATGTCAAATGAGCTGGCGCGAAAGAGATAGCGATAGGTGCGATAGGCGGAGAGGGGCACAACGCCAAACCAGGCCATGCCCACCAGCGAATAATGGAGCCAACATCGGGCGCCTTCCAACACAGCGGACATTAAACCCACCAGGACATCGCGTAGTGGCAACACGCGCGGCATATCCGGTGCATAGATGGGCTGGAAGCTGAAGCGATGGCCGCAGAGTTCGCAGTATTCCTTGTGCGAGTAGCGCATCCATTGCATGAGGCAATCCTGATGGATGTATTTAATGCTGCCCGTGCAGATGCACGGATAGAAGAGCGGGCGATCTGGCAACGCCTCGCAGCGGCAGACGCGACAAATGTCGCCCTGCGACAGATCATCCATCTCTTCTCTCTGTCTCTCTGTCGTCCTCTCTCTCTCTAATGCTCCTTCACCTTTCTATGGCTATGTGCCATTTGCGCAGTTAAAGCTGCGCTCTCTTTAATTGCACTCGCAGCAAAAACACACAATATCCTTTAATTCACGTGTGTTTAACTAGCGTTCGCAAACTGTGTCGCCACTATCCAACTTTAATTTAGTCTGCAAATCCAACTTGAAATTGCACTTTTTTGATATTACAAATTTTTTTTTGTGCTCGACGCGAATACGTGTTACAGCGTTTCGGTGTATGTGTGTGTGTAGGTGTCTGCTAGTATTTTCCAAATATTTTGGGTATTTTTGTAAAAATTGTAATTTTGGTATTATTCAATTTACCCTGTTTCACAAAACACATAATACATTGCTAAAACACTTTTGACGACATTATACCAACTATTTTTGAGCTTCAACTTATTAAAACCTTTTGTTTCTTAACACACCTGCGTGGTTAATATAAAAATAAACTCATCTCAAGAGTAATATTATTTTGTTATTTTTGTTGTACTTACCTACGGTCACACTCGGCAGCTACAAAACAACAGCTTTTTGTATCTGGTAACACTGGCACGTATTAGCACTGTCAGCTGTTGTTGTAAACTGTCGTAATTAATTTTTATGAAATTATTCTAAAAATACAAAGACTACTTGTTAACTTGCAAAGCTAAAAGAAAATCAACACTCTTTCACAAACTTTTTCCTTCTGACAAATATTGAAAAGAGGATTTTTTGCTTTGCTCACCTACAGTCACTCTGCACAAATACCGACAAAACAGCTGTTTTTTCTTGAGCTGTTAACACTCTCAGTTGTCAGCTGTCGTAAACTCGCTCGTAACCGATTTGTGTGTATTAATTGTAAAAATGCAAAGACAACTTGTGAATATACTGGGAAATGTAACGCGCCAGGTGCGCAGCAGCCAACGTGCGTTCTCAGTGACAACGCAACGACGGGAAATCTTCAAAGTTCAGAGTACCGAGGAGTTTGACAAGAAGGTGAAAAAAAGTCAGGAGCCCGTGGTTGTGGATTTCTTTGCAACGTAATTGGAACATTAATTAATGACATGACATTCAACTGACTGTTCATTGCTTTCTCCTTATTTAGCTGGTGCAATCCCTGCAAGCTGTTGACGCCACGCATTGAGAGCATTGTGGGCGAACAGCAGGGCTTAATAAAGCTGGCCAAAGTGGACATTGATGAGCACAGTGAACTGGCGCTGGATTACGATGTGGGCGCCGTTCCCGTTCTCATGATCATGCAGAATGGCAAGGAAGTTAACCGCATGGTGGGATTACAGGATGAGGACAAGATACGTGCCTGGGTTGCCACCGCGGTCAAAAATGCCAAGCAGTAAATGTCCACTTCATGGTGTATCGATTAAGGAGGTTGCTCTACCTTGCTTATAAATACACCATGGTCTAAGGAACACTAAGCCTAAGGCAATTAAATGTAGAGCAAAGCTTTAGTCGGTTTTTTTCAAAATAAATGTTATTACTCGTTGCACAACAACTTAAACTATACAAAACTAAAGTCTAAATGGAGTACCAGCCCGGCGTGCCGGGTCTCTTCTTGTTGCGGTCCAGAAACTTGCGAAAACCATTCTTCGACTCGTCCATGGATTTTTCATCCTTCTCCTGTTTTTCCGCCTTATTGGCGAAGAGATCCGGAAACGTAAATGCCTCAGTTTTGGGCTGCAAATATAAATATTTATTATATGATCTTCAGTTTGGAGTCAGTCATGGTGTAATTATTAACAAAGTAACGTGTGCAAGGATGCCAGATAGAGCGAGTATGGCACCTTCTTACTAATTACACCATGGGTGCATCAGCTTCTCTCACTCACCATGGTTACATAAGCCAATTTGACATCATCCTTTTTGGTGACATATCCGTAGGTCTGATCACGTTTCGTCTCGCCCAGTGCAATGCGTGTGCGCACATCCACCACGGGTATCTTGTAAATCTTTTCCAAATAGTTCTTTACGTCATGTTTGGTCATCTCCGTGGACACCGCAAAGGTAACAATATTTGCCGGTTGATCCTCTGTGGGCCGCACCAGTTTCATCCAGAAGTTGGGCAAAAAGACACGCAATTGCGGATTTCCGCGTTGATAAATGGGATACCAGCGTGTGGACATGACGCAGTTTTATTTTATATTTTTTATACAAAACAACAAATTGCAATTGAGCTGGAAAATTTCAACTCAGCTGTTTGCCCACAACTCCGCAACACAAATGTACTAAAAAATCCCACGCACGTGTTGAACTCAGCTGATTTGACAACACTGAGCATTTGATTTGTGTTTTTAATTTGTTGACATGGTGAAACTGAAGAAAAGTCCGACAAAGACAAAGGCTAAAAAGCCGCTGAGTCGCAAGGAGCAGCGCAAGCTAAAACAGGAGACAAAGAAGAACAACAAAAGAATCTACCATGCGGCCAAAACAGATGGAGCACAGCGCGTAGCAGAAGCGGCGGCGGCAGCGGCGCTGGCAGCGACAGGCAAGAGCAAAAAGAAGAAGAAGAAGCAAAGAAAGTGCAAGTAAATCCAGAGGAAATTCCAAGGGAAGAGCTGCTGAAGGGAGAAGTGGATGCGGATGACGATGAGTCCATCGCCTCGGATTTCAGCGATGCTGAAGTCGATGCTAGACTGCCAGTGAAAACGTTTAAGCCATTGGCCAACAATAAACCCGCTAAACATGCCGGCATACAGCGTGTGGACGAAATGGAAGCACGCAAACGTGAACTGCGTCAGCAAAAGGAGCTGCTGAATAAATCCCGCAAGCAGCGCATGAAACAGTTGCGAATCGAAAACGAAGAGGAGGACAAGGAAATAGCTAAATTGGAGAAGAAATTACATTTGAACAAAACAAAAGACAAAAATCGCTTGGTTCGTAAAATGTTCAATGATGGCTTGGATTATTTGCTCGATTTTGTGCTGGATGATGACGAGGAGAAACAAAAGTGGGAGGAGAAGCAGCGTAGGAAAAAGGAGCTAAAAGAGCAGCAAGCAAAAGAAGAGGCTGGAATGTGGAGTGAAGAGGAAGAAGAACCAATGGATATGCCAGAGGGAGAGAGTGAGAGCGATGCAGAAGATGATGAAGAGGCAATGGAGCAAAGCGAAATGGAGGAGGAAGAGGATGACAGTGAAAACGAGGAGGAGACAAAGCAAGCAAAATGTAAGAGTATTTAAATGGAAAAATGGTATATTTAACAAATTTCCCACATTATTTATAGACAAGGAAGATATCTACGGACGCAAACGCGATGCGGATGGCAATATTGTGAACGAAGCAGAGGAAAAAGAAACTGGACAAAAATACATACCGCCACATCAGCGCGCTCTGTTGGCCGCCGGAGAAGACACGAATGCGAATGAGAATAGTAAACAAAGCGAACAATTGGCGCGCCTACAAAAACAATGCAAAGGCTTACTCAATCGCCTCTCTGAGGCGAATCTACACAAGATTTCCAGTGGCATTGAGACTCTGTATATGAAAAACTCCCGTTATAATATGAACGAAACGCTGACAAAGCTGCTGCAGGAGGCGCTGCTGGGCAGAACACGCTCCAATGAGCGTATGGTGCAGGAGCACATGGTTTTATTGGCCTATTTACATGCGCATATTGGCAGCGAAATTGGCGCGCATTTTCTGCAAACCTTTGTGGAGCAGTTTGATGAATTTGTCAAGCAAATGACAACGCTTGAGGTGGAGGACAAGCGTCTAAATAATCTGATTTTGTTGCTCTGTTACATGTACATGTTCAAGATCTACGAGCAGCGTCTGTTGCTCGAGTTGATCGCACGTCTCGCCTCCGATTTGTGTGAGAAGAGTGTCGAGTGTCTGTTGCTGATCTTCCAGACGGTTGGCTTTCGTTTGCGCAAGGATGATCCCCTGGCCTTTAAGAATATGATGCAGAATGTGCAAACACAAATTGCTGCCGCACCGCTGGAGCTGAAGGAGAATCCCCGCCTGCGTTTTATGGTGGACATTTTGAATGCGGTGAAAAACAATAATATGAGTAAATTGCCACAATATGATCCCGAGCTGGCGGAGACGCTGAGAAAGCGTCTCAAGGGCATGCTAAGAAACGAACGCTATGTGGTTACATTAAATATAACGCTGGAGGATCTGTTGCGTGCCGACAAGCTGGGCAAATGGTGGATCGTTGGCTCCGCCTGGACGGGCAATCTGGCCGAAATGGGCAGCGCACAAAACGCCGAGGAAAAACAACAGAAAGGCAAACAAAAATATTCAGAGAAACTCTTGGAACTGGCGAAGAAACAACATATGAACACGGAGGAGAGACGGAATATATTCTGCATCATTATGAGCGCCGCTGACTATGTGGATGCCTTTGAGAAGATACTGCATTTGTCTCTCAAGGATCAGCGCACCGTGGCCTATGTGATAATCCACTGTGCGCTCAACGAGCGTCGCTCGAATCCTTATTATGCCCATTTGGCACTGAAATTCTGCCAGTATAATCGCAAATTTCAGTTGGCCTTTCAATTTGCCAGCTGGGATCGCATTAACGACATTGAAACCTTGTCCAAAGCTCAAATACGCAACTTGGCCAGCTTTTTGCAGCAGCTCATACTCGCAACGGGTTTGCAATTGTCGGTTTTGAAAGTCGTGGACTTTATGCAGCTGCACAAGCTGAGTTTCTATTTCATGCGTGAGATTATGCTGCGTTTGCTCTTGGCCACGGATGAGAGCCAAGTTTATCAGGCCTTTGAGCGCATTGCCAAGAACTCAAAGCTGCAGCAGTTTAAGCAAAGCATTCGCTTGTTTATGCAGCATTTCATGCTCGAAAAGCTGGAGGAGCACAAGGAGGAGGATCAGCATTTGCTGAAACAGCGCATTGAATATTTAGATAAGATGTTGGCCTATGTTGACTTGTAAGTCAATGAATCGGGCATTAAAACCGATACAAGCAGCGGTATATATTACGGTTTCGTAACGGTTACCGGCTACTTATTCGTTTCGGTTTCGAAATGCCATTTAAACAAAAAGAAAATGTAAATATATGTACTAAAATTCTTTGATTTCAAAAAAGTTTATTCTATTTAAGGGTATTTATATTCAAATTAAATATAAAGAACCAAAATAAGTTCAAAAACGTTGATTACACATAACAAAGACAAATTTAACGAATCGGTTACTAAGCGGTTATTTCGATTCCAGCTAAGCTTACAAATTTCCATCGTTAATACATAAATCGGCTTCCAAGCGGTTATATGGTTCCAGCTACGCTTGCCAATTTCCATCGGTTAAAACCGGCTGTTTCGTTTACGGCTTGAATCAATGGTAAATATGTGTACAACTGTTTTTCATTTTGTTTATTAAACACTAAACATTAACAAGAACGCATTTTGTTGCTATTCATATACATATTTAAACTACATAACTAAACGCTCAATCGAAACTCTGCAGCAAATTGCGCGCGCGCTGATAACGCGTCGATTCCACAATTGCTTGGCGTTCCAATCCGCAATCTTCGCCAAGCTGTTCACACTTTTGGTCCAGCTCCTGGATGACATCTTCGGCAAGTTTGGTAAGAATCGCCTTCGCCGCACCTTTGGAACTTGCCAGATATTCCAGTGCAATGCCCCAAATCTCTTCGGATAGTTTTTGCTCATCGAAGGCGGTTTGTTGTATCGAGATTTGTCGCAATTTCTCAAATTTCCAGTCTTGTCGATTATCCCGCCACTTTTTTAGATATTCCTCATTACGTTTGGCTTCCTTGTCGGCACTTTGATCCTTTTGCGCTTCCAGACGTTGCAAATGTTTCTGTTTCTTCTTTTGACGCACCGTTACAACCGCATTGGAATTCTCTGGCTTTGCTGCCTCTTCCAGTTGCTCTGCTGTGGGCAAGTCCTCTCCCTCCACCCCCACCTCCGCCTCATTCTCTTCCTCTTTGCTGTCATTTGTTTGCTTGCTGCGTTTCTCTTTGATCGCACTGATTTCTTGCAGTTGCCTGCGCTTGGACGCCTTGCCTGCTATTAAAAGCACACATTAAATGTGTTACAAGTGATTGTTATTCATTTTATTTATACCTTTGCGAGGTGCTTGTTCCTCCTCCGCCTGCTGCGTATCCGTTTGCACTGGCTGTTGCTGTTCCACAATTAAGCTTTTGTTTGCCACTTCGTCGTCGCTGCTCGCATGCTTACGCTTCTTGGCTTTACGCTTTTGCTTTTTCGGCTCCAACTCCGTGCGTGCCATATCTTTTAATGCTTATTTACTTTGATTTCCAATTAAATTTGAATAATTTCACTCGTTTCATGTGCTTCTTGTTGTTTATGAAGTCCACATTGCGCGCAGCGCACTTCACGTGGCTCAACATTGCGCGCAGTCAACTTCACGTGGTTAAAAATTGCGCGCGCAACCAACTTTAAGTGAGTCAAATGCTGCGCATAACCACTAACACATTTACAGAATGGTGAATTGTTTAGCAACAAAATTGTAATCTTATCGACGTCAAACGCGTACACAGTGCGCCAGTTATAGCAAATGAGGCGGGGAGAAACAGTGCAACCACAAAACATAACACAATGCTGCTGCTGGAGCTAAAAATTCTAACGTTAAATATATGGTGAGTGCGTGTGTGTGTGTGAGAGGATGTTGTTGATTTTTAGGCCTGGCGTACACTGGCGGCTGATTGGCTCAGCTGTAAGTTCAGCTTCCAGCCGCCAGTGTGCGCTTGGCCTTACTCAATTTGGTCACGCGCAAAGTTGAAATCGAATTTGCCTTGATAGATTGATTCTTGTTGTTTACACGTTGCCATAATTAAATTATAATTTGCAGGGGCATCCCATTTGTCTCCAGCGACCGAGCGCCACGTATCGAGGCCATATGCAAGGAGCTGAGCAGCGGGCAATACGACATTGTGTCGTTGCAGGAAGTCTGGTCCCAGCTGGACAGCGAGCAACTGCAGCAGGGAACTGCGAGTGTGCTGCCCTATTCCCACTACTTTCACAGTGGCGTCATTGGCGCCGGCCTGCTGGTACTCTCCAGATACCCGATACTGGGCACACTATTTCATGCCTGGTCGGTCAACGGTTATTTCCATCGCATCCAGCACGCCGATTGGTTTGGCGGCAAGGGCGTTGGACTCTGTCGCATTCTCGTCGAGGATCAAATCGTGCACTTGTACAATGCGCATCTGCACGCGGAGTACGACAATGACAACGATGAGTACAAGACGCATCGCGTCATTCAGGCCTTTGACACGGCCCAGTTTATTGAGGCAACGCGCGGGAATTCCGTGCTCCAGATACTCGCCGGTGATCTCAATACACAGCCACAGGACATCACGTACAAGGTGCTCTTGTACACATCCAAAATGAAAGACAGCTGCGCCTCGGACACGACTCGTACCCATGAATGTGGTAGGAATTCCTATACATCGCAGCGAGCGCTGATTAAGAATCCTCTGGGCATACGCATTGATCATATATTTGTGCGGGGTGCGGATCATATCAATGCCCAGATTGTGGAGTATACGCTGCCCTTTCCGGAACGTGTGCCGGGCCAGAAATTCAGCTACTCGGATCATGAAGCGGTGTTGGCCAAATTAAGGCTAACAACCATAGGCGAATCTCCAGTTATTATGGAGCAAGTCGAGTGTGAAGTTGGAGCTGGAGATGCCCATGCCGAGGACAATCCCAACAACATTTGCTCTGGATCTCTGGCTCAACAATTGCCAGCTGCCCGCACAGCTGCTCTGAATGAAGCCCTTTCCCTCTGCGATGCTTCCTTGTTGCAATTAAACACGGATCGTTTATTGTATTACAGTGCAGCGACCGTTCTCTTTGTGCTGCTCGTTTTACTTGTGGAATTTACAGCGCCCGTTGGACTTAAAACCATTTATTTGCTACTCAAGTTCATTGTCTTTGGCGTCATATTGTTTTGTGTGTTTATGGGCTCCATTTGGAACTTTATGGAGCGCAATGGCGTGCTGCAGGGCAAGAAATCCATGGAGATAATGCTGAAGCATGCACAAAAGTACGAATATTTATATTGACATTTCTTATATCTTGTATCTCATCAACCTGAACATTTAAGAAGCTCAAGAAGCATTTAAAGTGTAGCCCATGTGCTATATATACATATATATACATGTATTTTATTATAGATTTAATATTAATCGCCTAAATTCTGCCTCAGCTGTAACATTCAATGCAATAAAAGAAATGGTCTCTTTCCCTTTTAAAAACTAAACATTTCAAATATTGATAACAATCAACGTCTAACGTGTCGATAACATTGGGAAAGCTTTATCGCTGTCGATAACATTCTGATTGGCAACGGCAGATAGAGGTGGAGAGCTATCGATAGTCAGCACCATCGATAGTAAGCGATATTATTTCTCAAACCATCGATAGTTTCCGATAGTGTGTTAATTTGAACAAACATGTGTGTTAAATTCCAAAAGTTATAAATTTTTATATAAAATTCCAACTAAATTTTAAAGTTGTTATTAATTACGGTTTTATAAAATAAAAAAAAAAATGTATTTCATTTTGTATGTTAAACATTAAAATTAGACATGTTTATTGGGCCCAGCTCCATTTCGTTCACCTTTACCTTTTTCGACTAGAGTGAGGATCTTATCCATATCATACAAATATATTATATAACTATTAAACACAAAACTTAAACGTTTTCGAAGCTGCGATGCAAATGCGCGCTTTTCTGTGACGCGATGTCTTTTAAAAAACTATCGACCACTATCGATAGTGCAGGCCTGCCATCGATGGCGACTCGATAGCGCCTGACCATCGATAGTTCTCCAGCTCTAGTTTCTCCACCTCTATTTCGGAGAAACCGACTCTTTGTTTTTTTATTGTGAAATTGTTTTGATCAACGCCGGACGAAAACTTGTACGCTAGAAACAAGGAAGAAGAAAAAACGTCCAGAAACAGTCTCTGCCTGCTTCGTTGTTTTATTGTAAAAATATTGCTTGTATTGGAAAAAGTTGTTCGCAGAGGCAAATTGAAAATGAGTTGGACTAACACAACGCACGAAATTAAGACGATATTTTATAAATGGACAATTGATAACTATCAATTTTTACATTCTGTGAACAGAGATCATGGTCTATATTCACCCATGTTTCCGAACGATGGAAGTGGCTTGCAGCTTCAATTATCTTTATCGGTATCTGATAATAAATTGTATACTCAAATTCAGATATTGTCCTTCAGTAAAATCAGCCATGACGGCTTGGTACAATATAGCCTTGGACATAGTCATGAAAGGAGAAGATTTTGTCGTATTACCAAAACCCAAATCTGGTAATTCCAGTAGTTACATCCAAGCTAGATGTCTTAAAGAATCGGCCTCTGCAAACAATGGCAAATTAATAATAAACTGTAAGATCAATATTTTGGGCAAACGTACAGATACAAGTGGTCAACACGATTCAATTAAAGTTGCCAGTTGCAAATTGGCTGAAGATCTTGGCGCTATGCTCAACAACAAAGAATTGGCCGATTTCGCAATCGTCACAGCCGACGGACAAAAGATTCCAGTTCACAAGAACATATTATCCGGTAAGAATATATTATCAGGTATACAAAACATGAGATAATTGTTGTTTTCTTTGTTTGTAGCACGAAGCAGAGTCTTTGCGGCCATGTTCAAACACGAAATGCAGGAAAACACTGAGAATTGTGTTGAAATTAAGGATTTTAATTTCGATGTTGTCTCGGAGCTGATTCGGTTCATGTACACGGGGGAAGCCCCCAACTTGAACTTGGAGATGAGTGCCGAACTTCTGGCGGCAGCTGACAAATACGGGCTGGACAGACTGAGATCGATGTGTGCCAAATTGATGAGCGATAATCTCAGCATAGAAAATGCACATGCAGTGCTCAAATCAGCCGATCTGTCACAACTTGCCAGATCTCAAGCTCAGGGCAATTCAATTAATTCAAACTTATATTCAAAAGGAAGCTGGCAAGACAAAGTACGACGATTTACTTAAAGTTCTCATGGAGCAAAAGCTTCAGGAATTAAAACTTAATGATTCAGCCCTCGAGCAGCCAAAGAAATGATAAAAAATTGAGTACATTACATATGGATACATATACATTTAATCGAACATAACCTCACGTGCACATGGAGCACGATATATTAATCGACAATAATGAAATTATTATAATCAACATCATTGAATAAAATTTTTTTGCATTTTTATATGAATTTCGTTGATTTATTGAAGCAATAAAAATTGCACAGTATTTGTCAGTTTCGATAAACGGTGAATGTAGAGCTAATCGCACATCGATTTCTTTTTGTTTTTTTAATACAATATATGTATTTAAATTTGTAATTATTAATTGTTACTATTTGTAGTTTATTTTTATGCATAAATAACAATACAAATTTTGTGAATCCGTTTGCTGGAATGATGAAATTGTTAACATTTATACAAATAATTTACTTTATATCGTATTTGGACTACAATTAAGTTAGGTTCGAAGATCCCTTTTGGGTCTCTAGAGGATTACACATAATACTTGACAAGCACTTGTTTCACTTACACAACAAAACAAAGAATGGCTTTACATATGGAATATATATATGTACATAAGATTGAATATTTAGCAGAAGCGTCGAGGAGGCGCCTTCAATTGAAGTGTGCCCAGTTCCTGGCAATTACTGGATCCGTTCAGCAACAAATGCTGACTGGGACAGGGCAAGTAAAGAGGCTGCACTGCATCATTCTCTTCCACAGCCAAGGCGACAGCACAGCGTGGACATTTCCTAAGTTGACTTCCGTTATCATCCAGACAGCGCTGATGAAACGCATGTCCACAGGCACCCAAGATGACGACCTGCGTCTGATCGTAGAGACGCTGCCGGCACAGAATGCAACGCATGCTGGTCACCCACAATCCCCTCCGTGCCACCCGACGCTTCTGGGCAAACTCCGAGTGCAGATCCTGGCACAGGAGATCGGCTGCTTGGCGCAACGCTTCCGTTTCCTGTCGCGAACTGATCAGCATGCTCATCAGCAGATCCTTGATGTCGCCAAAGCTGCTGGACACATTGTGCGTGTTCATTATCAGCTGGACAAGATTATGCAGATCAATGTGCTGCGATGCCTCGTGCAGCATGGACTTGGTTATCGATTGCAGCTCCTGCTGCGCCAGTATATATTGCAACAAGGTGAACCAACAACGTTCCAGCTGCTGCTCCGGCAGCGTTCTCGCTGATCTCGCCAAGAGTTTGGCCATTTTCTCCGCCTCCTGGGCAGCGGCGTCCGCTTGGTCGGCTGTGCGCAGCAGCTCCATGGACAGATCAAAGGCTTTCGCATAGCTCTCCTGCTGCTCGTAGAGATAAATGACGGCACGTTTCAGTTCATGTCGCTCCACAATCTCTATGGCCTTGTCCAGTCTATAGCCCGTGCTGTCCATCAGAAATTGCAGCACTGCATCCGCTGTTTCCAATTGACAAGAGAGCTCCAAGAGCAACTCCAGCTGCATGGGCTGCAACTTGGTGTGCCTGTCATTGAGGCACTGCAGCAGGCGGAACAGCAAAGGTTTCTGGCAACTCAACAGGTTTAAGAGCTCCTCAATCTTGTCCGGATAATGCAGGGCAATCAGACGCGTTGTCTCCGCCGCATTGATCTCCAGCAGCTGTCCCAAGTGGCACAGCAGCTGCTCATAGATGGCGCGCTCCTTGGACGCCACATGACGCTCCATGTAGGCAAACATTGTCTCATGGCGCGCCGGATTGTGTATATAACAGTCGAGCATGTTGTCGTAGCGCTGCAGCTTCTCCAGCAGATACTCCACGACATAGTAGCAACTGGCTCGCTGCGCCAGCTCCAGTTGCTCCTCGTCGCTGCTGATGTCCACGAGGCAGTTGCTGGAGAGCAGCTCATGCCAGGCGCTCTCCCGCTCCGAGTGCTGGCGCGCACTCTCGTTGGCAATCTCCTCCTGCGCCAGGTAGCTCAGCACACGCTCCAGCAGCTGCTTGTCCCGCGGCAGACACTGCGTCGATATCTGCTGGGCTATAAAGTTCAACAGACAACCAATTTCCGCCCACTGTAGAGAGAAGAGAAATCACAATTAATCAGATGACAGTTGACAATTAAATAAAAATTGCTTGATCGGATTAAAGAAATTTTAAATGAATAATTTAAATGTTAAAAATCGAACACTTTCAACCAGCGGTGGGCACGCTCGTGCTCCGGGAGCTAGTGACTGCTCCCAACATTACTCACCGCTGATTCGACTATTTCAACTAGCGGTGGGCACGCATTGGCTCCGGGACAGTGTTGCCAACGCCTCTACACAAAAAAAAGGCAAGTTAAGCCAAAAAAAAAAGACAAAAAACGGACAACGGAAAATGTGGACAAACTATTTTTTCTTATTAATAAATATAATAATAATTTAAAAAAATTTTAAAGCTTTAAAAATTACTATAATATTGGAAGTATTAGCTCTTTATTACAAAGTAAAACATTTTCCACAGGAAATTCATCAATTTGTTTTTAAATTTCAAAGTTATTCGACGAATCGAAAATGAATATATTACATGACGCATAGTTGTATATAATAAATTCTATGAGCAACTTAGAACAATGAAAAAAGGATAAATAAAGGATAAAGTAAAATCATTTAAAAAAAAAGATTTTTCCGGATAGATGACGTTAAAAAATTCGTCCAGAAATCGTAGTCTTAAAAAGGCAAAATGTGTCGACAAATTGACAGCACTAGCTGCTGCATTAATTCGAAAAAAACAAAATGAAATCGATGCCACATAGTTGTAATTAATAAATTGTATAAGCGACTTAACAACTAAAAACTGATGAGTAAAAGGATAAAACAAAATAAAAAAGGAATTTTTTCCGGATAGGGGATGTTTTAAATTTTTTCCGGAAATCGCAGTTCCAAAACGTACAAATCTGTCCGCAAAAAGGACAAATTGGCAACACTGCTCCGGGAGCATGTCGTACTGCTCCAGAAGTCAGATTTTGTGCCCACGGCTGGTTTAAACTCGATAATTTTGTTGAATATCGATCGATTTTTACCAGGAGAAAAAAGCATAACCGTTAAATGAAGCCTCCACTCACCGTTGCATTCTCGGGCGTCATGATCTCGAGCAGCAGATAAATGATGCGCTTGCGATGGGAAGTAGCCCAGTTCGTTGCTGAACTCGCGCTCCTGGAACGCCAGCGAGATGACGTTCAGAGTTTCGCGCGTGTCGAACTTGAGCAGCGATCGCAGGTACGGATAGGGCAGCTCGTCCGCCGGACTGTCCGCCGAATGCTGCGAGGTGAGACAGCGCAGCACATCGTGCTTGACCTGATGCACCTGCTCCGCGGGTATATCGCCGCTGGGAAAACGCCGGCCGGCAAGGCAACTGGACACATAGACCAGCAGGCAATTGCCCAGATCCGTTTGGTCCGGCGTCAGGATCAGGAGCAGCTCCGTCAGCGCCGCCGTGTAATCGTTCAAGGCACAGGCATTGAGATAAAGCTGCGCCCGAAACAATTGATGACGCTTCACGGCTTTGAGCACCTGATTCAGATCCAGGCACATCCAGTCCAGCTTGAGGATTAGCTGCTCCAACTTGGCCGGCGAATGTTGTAGCCAGTAATCGACGAGAGCTTGTGATATAACCGGATTAACACTGTTGATGTGCTCCTGCTCAATGTGCTCCGAAATGTGCTGCAGGAACAGTTCCGTGTTGTTGCTGTGCAATCTCTCCCAGAGCTGTGTCCACAGCAGCTCCAGTTCCCCGATCGTGATCAGGCAATTGACAATGGCGCCCAGGCAATAATCGGGCGCTCTCGCTGAATTCGCAATGTATTCCTTGAAGAGCATAATGATGCGCTCCTTGGCCTGGGCGCGCTTACGCGGACGATCCGTGGAGGCGACGTAGCCATCGAGGGCCAGTTGGCACGCCTCCTGCCAGCGATGGTTCTTCACCTGGTACAGATACATTAAGCATTATAGTTAGATGACTTTGTTATCACTGAAATCTGATCACTCTTTGAAAAGATAAATAATTTTAGAACTTTTAGTCGCCTTTCTTTTAGTCTGTTTGGATCAAATCGTTGATATAGCTTAAAAGTTTGAATGAGGACTTGTTTCCGATTAAAAATCTAGAAACTTTTGCTCTAGTACTTTTTCGAAAAATCGCTGGTTTAGCGGGAAATCGCTAAAACCCGCTAAATTTGAAACTTTCACAGTATCCAAACGATAGAAGCTACAGATATGATCTATATATTGTTGAAAAGGTATTTTGAAGGGCTCTTAGGCATACCTTCAAAGTTTTTTTTTTAAGAACATAGGTAAAAAGCTACAGGTAAAATAAGTTTTTTCACCCCACATTTTGGCGGTTTTTGAGAAAACGACTCCAACAATTTTCTTAAATTTTGTATATGTTGTAGTCTTTAAAATTTCGCGTTTTGTGATATATGACACAAATATGGCACAACTTTTTTTTTTAATTTATATGCAAAACTCAATGTTATTCGTCTTTTACTTTTGGGGCATGAAAATGTTTTCGTCACTAGACGTTTACCTCGTGAAGAGGTTTTTTTTATAATATCTTCCACTCACCAAATAACTGATGCGCTCCGACCAGGTGCGCACGCCAATGATGTGCAGAGAGCGTGCGCCCAGGACATAAAGCTGTGTGCCTCTCGAGACGACGGAATTGTAGCAGGCATTGGTGCCGGCCAAGGCGAAGGCAGGTGACACATTGCCACCGGTGGCGAGACCCTTGAACTGCGCCGAGCCATAGACCAGGCCGGCATTGGCCATATCCATGCACTCCAGTTCCCGGCTCGAGCGCACATCCACCAGATGCAGGATCTCCGAGGTGTCCAGCGAGGCGACGCACTTGGGACCCAGCCAGTGGGCGGACAACAAGCTGCTGTGCAGCTGCACATGACGCAGATACAACAAAGTAATCCTGCCATTGGCCACAAACAGTTGGTGAAAGAACAACTGATTGCCACGGCCAACGACAATGACGGGATCAACGGATCGACTCGTGTCCGCCGCTTGGATCAGCACCAGATGCCAGGCGAGGAGGGGCAGGCAATCCTGTGGTCCCTGCAGCGCATGGTATTTGATGACACGCAAACGTGGACGCACTGTGACTATGAAGTATTTGGAGAGCGTGGCCAGCGCCACAATGCAGTACTGATCCAGTTCGTGGCGACCCTGGACATCCATGATGAGCGGCTCCACGGCGCAGACTTCGCCACGGGCGCCGGAGAACAGGCAACGCGAGCTGCAGCCACGTATGCCCAGTTTACGGGTGAAACTGAGCGACCAAACCGATCCGCCGGCATCGGCGCAGAGCGCCAGCGAGGAGCGTGACGTCCACTTGACGTGCAGCACACCCGTATTAGGTGTAATCACATCAAACAGTTCACGCAGCACATCGCCCGACTGTGTGTCTATCATGGTGACCAATCCGCGAGCGAATCCCGCCAGCAATCGCGTGGCATCCGCATTGAAGGCCATCGTGGAGACGGCGCCCTGACTGTGCTTGTCCTGGTGCGCCCAGCGCAGCGTCTGGGTGACATCAAAGTTGAGTATGTGCCCGTGTGAGGTGCCCACGGCAATGTACGCTCCAACGGCACAGGAACTCGCTGCTCCCGCATTGACACGCTCGGCCGCCGAGGCCAGCTGGGCCGAAATGCCATGCAGCAGAGTGTAGCGCATGATGGAGCCGGAACCGCCGCCGCCGCGTCCATCGGCGCGCACGCCGCAATCCTCGCCGATAGAGGGCGTTGGCGTCGCTCGCGGCACCGGGACTCCAAGTTCCGAGGCCACATCCGAGTCCGCCTCGAACTCACTGAGCACTGTCTCCAGCGTGGGCAGCACATCTGTCGGCGGTATGGCGAATTCCACATCATCCAGCTAAACACACACACATTTAATTTCGCCCTTTTTTCATTGTTTTTATTTTTCAAATACTCACATCCTCAAACTCGAAATCAAGCTGCAAACTGTCCGTGGAGCCGCGATCTGATTCCAGCAACGATTGCAGCGATGGCGCTTTCAACTCCGTCATGCTGCACAGCCTTGTGCTTACTTTATTTGCTCTTAAATTACTACTTAAACTTTATTTCTTACACCGCTTTTTTTGGTTCTAATTTTTTTTATCAATGAACGCCCACCTAGGGATGGGAATCGATATGGCGATATCGATACTATATCGATATTTACAAACGATATCCAAGCAGTAGACGATATGATATTCAATGCGATACCATTAATATATATCGATCTTTAATTCGATATATCGAAAAATTCAACTCATCTCCAAATTTTCGGTTTTTCCGTCTTTCCTGTGAGCGGTCTCTTTGTGATACATTCGTGTGTGCACGTTATACATTTCAAATATGCCAAAGTAAGTTAATTTGAAGCATTTTCAAAGTCTTCTATTTATTTCCGTTGTTTGTTTTTAGAATAACTTATAAGCAAGCCAAAATATGGAGTTCGTTTGACAAAGTGGACTCACTTACTGCTCGTTGCAAGTTGTGCAAACGAATTGTTAAAACGGCGGGAAACACGAGCAATATGGATAAGGCATACACGGAGACAACAAAGACATGGCGGTCAAAATTATATATGAAAAAAGTTGCCCTCACTACCGATGTTTGGACGGAAACAATGAACATGAAAAGCTTTTTAGGACTTACTGTTCATTTCGTGCGAGACTTTGAATTTGCGTCCATAAATATAGGTGTCAGAGAGCTAACTGATACTCACACGGCTGCGAATATTGGTTCCATTCTCACCCAAATTTGCTGTGAGTGGGACATAGACTTAGAAAATGTATCGGCTGTGGTAACTGACAATGGAGCTAACGTTACAAAGGCTATTGAAGACGTGTTTGGAAAAAAGAAGCATTTGCCTTGCGTTGCGCACACTCTCAACCTTGTTGCAAAGAACGCATTAAGCATTGAGAGTGTCAAGCCAATTATTTCTAAAACAAAATCAATCGTAACGTTTTTTAAACAAAGCTGTACTGCTAGCAATGAGTTCCATAAGTGGGAAACAGGACATAAGCTTATCCAAGATGTGACAACACGATGGAACAGCACATACTATATGATTGAACGTTTTTTACAATTAAAAACACCAATCAATAACGCATTGATGGCACTTCGAACTGAAATCAGTATGCTGACCGGTAGTGAAATCACATTGGCAGAAAACCTCCTGCTGTTGCTAGCACCACTGGAATCTGCGACAAGAGATCTTTCTGGTCAAAAATACTGTACCGTCAGTTCAGTAATCCCCATCATAAACAAAATGCAAGATGACCTCAGTAGCCTTGTTATGGCAGACAAAATTTCACAAAACTGTCAGCGAACAATATTAGCTGAAATAAAAAAACGATTTGGCCAAATTGAGCAGGTAAATATTAACTCTTGGTTTTTAGGAATTTTATTAAAGTATATTATTTTATTCATACATCTAGGTTTCGATATTGGCAACGGCTACTATTTTGGACCCTCGCTTTAAAAAAGTTTTTTTTAAAGATAAACTTGCGGTATCTGCTGCTGTTCGACAGTTAAGGAATGCAACCATATCAGAATATGAGACTAACCCTGATAATGCCACGATACTTTCATCAACATCAAGCGGTACTGCTACCGATAGTCACGCGACATCATTTTGGAAAATGTTGACTAACGTTTACGAGCAACAATCTCCGGGCATGCAGGAAAGGGATGAAGTATCGCATTATTTGACGTCACCATTGGCAGATCCCAAGTCGAATCCCTTAAAGCTGTGGGAAGCAAGTCAAGATACATACCCTAATCTTTTTAAAATTGCTTTGGAGATTTTACCAATTGTCGCTACTTCGGTCCCATGCGAAAGACTCTTTTCTACTGCTGGTCGAACAGTAACACCGCTCAGAAACCGCCTATCACCCGATAATCTAACAAAACTTCTATTTTTGGGGGTAATTTTGAGCACACTGACTGGAAGTTCTAACTTTTTTTTATGATATAAAAAGAATTTACTAAAGTATTTGCAACATTTATGTGATTTTTAAACACGTGAAATATTCTCCATTTTAGATGTAAGTTTTTTGAATTTCTGTTATTTGTTTACATTAAGTTGCTTAAGAAGCATTTCTTGTTATAATTTTTGATTTAAAAAACATTGATATGTATTAAAGAACCTGAATTGAATTAAATTTAAAATTTTTGTTTGAAAACACAAATATCGTTTTTATCGATATTTAAGGCGATATTGACGATATTTATTACGATATGATATTTTCGATATGATAATATATACGATATTATATCGGATATCAATATCGTAACAATTTGGGATATCGCCATCCCTACGCCCACCCACTAGAGCTGTTAACAGAGGTGTGGCAACCTTGGCTCCCTAAGAACATCTGGCAGCCTTGGTTTATAGAAAAGGGACGATAGACAGGTTGAGGTCACTTTTGAAAGTCGATAATTTAGAATTTTTACAGGTCGAATTTTGTCGAATTTATCTTTTTTGGTAAGAACACATTAATTAATACAAATATATGCATCATTTTTTAAAATGGTTACCTTAATTTTATCTATTTAATAATTTATTGCTCAATTGACAGATTGTGGCGGTCAGACGATAATGGTTGCATGTTAACAGCTCTGTTAGTTTTAGTTCATATCAGCTGATAACCAGCACAGTAGCGGTATTTTATTTGGTTTGTCTTGTCTTTATCATTTTCAAATGAGATTAAAAGGTAACATTTGGTTTGCAAGCGTATTAAATATTTTTTTTTTTAAATTAAAAGAGCACAAATTTAAAAAAGTATCGCGCCCTTAAGCTGAACCAGTTGTTCTTAGTGTGAATCCGTCAGCTATTCCATTTAACAGTGGGGTGTACATGCTGTTAAACGTAACAGCAACAGCTGCTGTTCGTCAGTTTCATTTTAACCTTCATCGTGGCGAGTTGTAACGTAATTTGCGCGGTGAGATTTCGCGTGATTGAATATAAAAATTAATTAAATGCATAACTTAAGCAGTGAAATGTGCGTGAAACAACAATAATAATTGACGCCCGAGGGCACCAAAAGAGTGGGCAGTGCGTGAAGGGTCCCACCGGAAGATGAAGCAACAACGCGCGTTGCGAGCGGCCGTGGAAATTTCGATTTTTGCATGAATCGCGTTTGTCTCCAATAAAAAAAAAGAGAGCGAAGGGAAACAACAAAGAGGCTGCCAGAATTAAATGCAGGGCCTATAAACGTATGCGATTTATAATTACAACAGTCTAATCGCGAGTATGTATTTATAAATTGTTGTTTAGTTTGTGTCGTCGGTAAATTTAATGTTTGTAATTTCTTGCGCTTTGTTGTTTATGTTTTGTGTGTTTTGGCTTCACACTCTTCTTCCACACACACACACACACACACACATACGTACCGCGCGTCATTCAACGGGAAGTGAGAGTGTATTTGTGCAGTGACGTAAACAAATGCAAATCCAAAGTATTTCTGTGCAAAAAATGCCAACAACAACTATAATAATAAAAAGAAGAGCAACAACAACAACAATAAAAGTGCCGCATGCCGATGTCGTTTCACGTGCCAAATACATTCTACTAGCAACAACAACAACAACAACAGAACGATAACTTTTGCCTCTGTGTTTTGTGCTGCTCATTCGCTGCAAGGCCAGCTGAGCGCAACACGTTTGTGTTTGTTTCCTCTGCGTTGTTGCGTAGGCGGGAAAGGGACGCTAGAATGCAGTTGTTTGTATGCGTGCGAGTTCTACATGTGCGTGTGCACTGATTGATACATACATATGTGGATGCGACAGGTAAGCTAACTCATACAGACATATATGAAATTAGTTTGTGCGTCTTTGCTTTGCCGCCTAGTGTCAAAATTTACATAGTTAATTACTTTTAACCAGCTAGAGCCCAAGAGAGTCTCTCTCACACACAAACACACACACACACTTGTAAATATGAAGTTATCAATTAGTAAACCAAATGCGGCGCCTTTGCAGGTAATTTTCCATACACAGAGAGCGAGGGACGAGAGAGAGAGAGAGAGAGAGAGATAGAAATGCGCGTTGTTGCACTGTCGTTTTACGTTTGTTCAGATAAGACATGTACAACAACAACAACAGCAACAACAACATCAAAAGCAAAGCAAGTTAATGACATTTCTGGAGCATTTGTACACACGGCGACAGTTACTCTCCCTCCTCTCCTGTCTCCCTCCCTCTCTAGCAAACGCTTCCCGCTAAGCTTCTCTATCTGTCTGCATTTCATTCGCTTTTAAGTTGTCGGAGCTGCCAGTTTTTCCACATTTTTGTACCCTTTATTAACTTGATTCCTATAAATTTGTCAATTGCTTAGCAACAAAAAAGACATTAAAGTGTATATAAATCTTGTATAAAACATCTTAAATGTATTTATTTAGATGCAATAATTAAGATTAATATAACTTTTTTTTTTATTTAAGGCACAAATTTACCCTGTTCCAGGTTAACTCATTCTACTAAGTTTTCATTCCATCTGTTCCTTTCAAATTCTCTTTCAATCAGTGATGCCAATTTGGCATTTTTCTGTATAGATTTGTCCGGTTTTATGCTGGGTAAAATCTCAAACATCTCATATCCGCAAATCTGGCCATTTATTTTTAGAAACAATTTATCATTTATTATGTTTTTAAATTTATTTTATGTTTCTTCAAATAGATCTTCTATGAACAATGTGGCATCATTTTTTGTACACTGTAAGCCTCATAAAATGGAAAAAATGTTGAAACGCAGATCAATAGAAAAAAAGATCGTTTAAAGTATGCTGCAAACTGTTCCTACTTATAAATAGACTTATTCCATTTACCTGCTTCTTTTTGGCTTAACAATAGAGTCTCATAATTGGGTTTTTGTGGCCAAGATTAGCTGAATTGTGCCATAAACGTTCATTCTTGAGAATCCTTAGACGTATTGTCTTTGGGTCCTCTTTTATTATCATGTTATTAGGATAAGCAGAAGTAATGAAAGATCTCTATTAACGTGCATTAAGTCTTTTAAATTCCTTTCCCGTTTGCTTAGATATATTATAGATTTTGTTTTTGCAATATCCCCATACTAAAAAGCATAATGATTTACTACTTGACAAACGTTATAATTTTAAAAATAACATCTACATTATTAAAAAATATTGAAGCAAAAATCTCTAACAACTCAATAGGAATTGTCGGTGGTTTTCTGTTGGAAATATGCAAATTTCTGAAATATGAAATTCGAAAAATGTCGAAATAATTGTAAGAGAGTTGAGACAAGTGAATATATTTTGAGAGTTTTTAAATTTCGTTGTTTTTCACATTAAGAATAAATCTACATGTTTTTTAATACAATTTTACTATATTTTTTCTTTCAATTAATTAAATTTTTAAACTTCAGTTTTTAAGCATTTCACAATGGCATAAATATCACATAAATTCTGTAGATTTCTTTCACTTTCCAACTCTCTTTGCTTTCTGGACTCTTTGAGTGCATTTAAGATTCGTTGCATTTGACTAGAGTTTGTTTTTCTCTTTATTCTTATTGTATTATTGTTGGTTCTTTGCTTTTAGTTTTCATCTGTCTTTCATGGTCAGTAAATTTATTGGTCAACAATTTAATGTTTTGGTCTTTGCACCCACGCGGCGACAACGACAACGACAACGGCGACTCCTTCAACTTGTTTTTCTATTTGGGTCCAGATCTCGTACTGGGCCAGGTCGTTGGGAATGTCGGTCGTGAGTTTGAGTTGGACGCCCACATGGAAATTTAACGCTTCAACGCGCTGGCAACCGGTTCAAGATTCTTAGATGCCGATGTTGTGTTGATTCCAAAAATGTTTTCCCAAAACGTGGTCAACAAACACATAAACAACAAAATATATATACACACATACATATTTTCGTCTATGAATTATGAGCATTTTCCGTTAGTTTTTAGTATCCCTAAAAGTTTATTGTTTGTGTTGGGGGAGGAGAAGAAGAAAAATATCTTAATTTCAATAAACTTGCCTCATTTTTCATCTGTGCTTCATATTTTTCATAAAGTTTTGTTTATTTTTTCAATGATTTGTTTACTTTTTTTTGGTAGAGGCGTGAGATGAAAGATGAGAGAAAGAGATGGCAAGATGGAGAATTAAAGATTTTTCATCTAGTTTTTTTTCGACAACAACGATTGCATTGCAACAAATTTGCAATTGTTGTTGGTTTTGGGTGGGTGCGCCCCTTAACCCATTGTTGGCCACATGATAAACGATGGCTTGTTAATAAATCAAATGGGAACAACTGTGTGTGTGTCCAGTTGTCCCATTGTCCATTGTCCTTGCTGCTTTTGTCTGCTATTGGATTGCAAGCACAAAAAGTACTCGTTACAATGTCAGAAAGTTTGTTGTATTTTTTGTTATTGTTTTGCCAAGTTGCAGCAGAGCCGACTGTCTAGTCCTTTTGGTCCTTGTGGCCAACAGTCGAAGGCATGCAACATGATTGGCTGCTGCTTCTACTGCTGCTGCACTCAGCACAGGATACTCGTATTTCATATGCCTTGTAGATTTATGAAGTGGCCAGGCAAACCGACTGCCACATCCTCCCATTCCCATCCTCATCCTCATCGAGTGGGCGTATACACTAAGTATATATATGTAGTATACATGCAGAGAAAAAAACACAGTCACAATTGATGTAATCATATTACTTTTCAATATGGATTTAAAACTTAAATACAATTTAAATTTAAACTCCAACAATTTGATTTAAATAAAAATATGCTTTATTGTCAAACTTAATGTAATTATTGTAAATTTAATTGAAAACGCACAGTAAAAATAAACAGTCAAAACTAATTACCTTACAATATGCAATTAAAAATAATAAAAATTTGATTAAACTAAAAAATATACTCAAATGTCAAATTTAAGTTAAATAATGTATGTATATTTAATTGAAAAATTCTTTACATTATAAATAGACATTTAATTAAACATAAAATTTTATTTAGTTAATAAATTTGAAGTGCTTTCAATTTTATTTTGAATTGTTTGTATTCAACTTAAAATCAAATTTTTTTAAATATAAATAACTCCAACTTGATATAAATATTGTTAATTTAGACTCGAAATAATATAACAAAATACCATTTTTAATGGTTTTCGCTAGAACCAGTTGGGAATTGTAAGTCGAAAAGTGACAAAATAGCTGTAAAGCTGATCTGGACCTTTGTGAGTTTTTGTTGTTGTGACAATTGTTAATTAAGTTAATAAAGTACATCAAATTGCAATTGTTTCATATGTTATATTATTTTGTTATATATTTTTATTCAACTTGGAGTCAATAATTTTTTTGCTGTTTAAATATTCGTTGAAAATATTTGATATAAACAGTGTTGCTATAATAGTTTGGCGTATTATGAGTTATCTCTAGATAAGAATTGCAGTCAAATTTTTCTCTGGGTGTACATATATCCGGTGTGCATTCTCTAGGATGCTTTGGCATCCTTTGGATCCTTTGGCATCCTTTGGCAACGGCTGCCTTTGGCACTCTAATGATTTTTTATTGTTGTCGCTTAAGTGGCCCATTGTACAGCTGGCAACATATTGTCCTGACATTTTCTCCACTTGATAACCACCCGCAAAGGTTTTCGTTATTGCCACAGCTGCCGGTGGCACCAACTTTCGACTTGCAGCTTGTTCGAAATTGCAACTCATTTACCTTTGACTTATCGCCGATTTAATAACATTAACTAATTATTACTCAGCAGCTGGCAATTAATTTATGCAGTTTTTATAGTTTGCATAATAACTGAGCTTTATGCAACCTTAGTTATCATATTAAGTTTAACTAATTAACTAAATTAAAGTTAACAATTTACAATTTATATAAAAAGTTGTTGCTTCTTCAGACAATTTATTAAAATGAGTTAATTTAATTAGCATTTTAGTACTTTTTTTCTGCATATCATTTATAAATTATTCATTTTTTTTTGAGCTCAGCTGACAATGCAAAAAAAAGTACAATTAGAGAAACAAGTTTTGATTTTCAAGTTTTTGATTGTCAGTTTGAATTATTCACATGATTATTAGATTTATGCGTTTTTTGATAGAACATTCAATTGTACTTTGTAATTGACTTGAAAATAAAACATTAAAAGAATTGCAAACCTTTTTTTTGTGAGTTTATTTGAAGTCGTTACTTTTTTAATGATGCAAGTTGAATTGAGTGGGAAATTGATTGTACGTTGAGTGCGCATAATGATCGTTAATATTGCTGGGACGCAATGCAGTTTTCTTTGTATTTATACCCGTTACTTAAAAAACAAGTAAAAGGGTATATTGTATTCGTGGCATTGTATGTAACAGGGAGAAGGAAGCATCTCCGACCCTATAATGTATAGCAAGTATAGAGCAACCAAATTCGGCACACAGACTTCTTTAAACTCCACGCAGATCAATTTTGTTTCAAATTTTTGCCAAGCCTCTTTACGCACATTTTTTTAAGGGCTTAGGATTCTTTTACTAATTAACGTTAACTACTATTATTACCTATCATCCTACTAAATCGTAACAAGATCAGACAAATAGAACAGTAGTAATGGCTGATTAAAGTTTTTAGGCCACTGCCTAAAAGTATGCAATAAAAAATATTTTAAATTTTAATTTATGAATTAACGGGTATCCCATAGTCGGGAGCTTGACTGTAGCCTTTCCCACTTGTTTTTTTTAACTTTTTTTTTTTTGAGTGGCAAATCAGCTTTTGAGTGCGACTTATGTTGCACAGTAGCTGAGATTGCCTGCCACATCATAGTAGTAGAAAATGCAGCATTCGGCTTAGTCATTATTTTTGCCCCATCTGCCAGACAATCAAGACCCGCTGCACAGGAGCAAAGGTATGGAAAAGAAGGGGCAGAAAGGTGGGGAAATGAGGAAGGAGGAAGCTAAACTGGTTCTTCCTCTTCTACTGCTTAAGACGCTGCCTGAAGTAGCTTGAATTCTGTTTGAGTTTGTGCCTGTTTCTGTTGTTGTTTATTATGATCTGCGGAGGCAAGACAAAAGCTGTAGAAGCAGCAGCAGCAGCAGCAAATAAGCTGCATGAAAAGCGGCGCCACAAGGCGTGGCAAGATAGAAGGGGCATGGAATGGGTAAGGGGATTTAAGCTGGGCTGCAAGTCTCTATGTTCGGATTTTGGGCTCTGTAGTCTAATTCAAAAAACGCGCTAAGGCAAAGCGATTAACTGGATTGAAGTCTGCTCGTGTTGGGCGTAACGGGGCGTGACCTCGTAGTACTTCCTGACCCCCATTCCCCACCTACAATACCATTCTTACCCCTCTGCCTGCCTCTTATACTTTGTGCTGATTTTTGTTATTGCAAACAAGGCTAAAAATTTAACTGATGTAAAATGTGTTACATTTTTTAAAATTAAGTTAATATTTTAAAATTCTTCATATTACATTTTTAAATTAACTACAAAACATTATGATTTTACCAAAAAAAAAACCATATACTTATAATAAAGGTTCCTAAAAAAAAAGTAATAAAATATCAAAATTAATATGAATATTGTAAAAGTATAATACAAAATAATACAAATTTAAGAGAAATTCAAGCGAAAGCGATTTCTGTGGCACCCCTGCATATTTTGGAATTCTCAATCGATGAGAATTTAGAACTATGCTTCATATTCATAGTCTTTCCATTTGGTGTGTATACACATGTACAGATTGTAGTTCCCAATGGGGTCTCAGATGAGTCAGGAGAGGAGAGGAGAAGTAGAGAGAGGAGTTGTTGTAATTCTGGTAGCGCCATCGATTCAAATCGCATAAAACTTATTGCCATGGCCCAGCTAATTAGCCAAAAGCCGCACATTTTGCAAGGATTCGTTGCGGTGGTGCACAGTGGTGCGGTGCGGTGCGGTGCACAGTGGTGCGGTGCGGTGCGGAGCGGTTCGATTTGGCACGGTTCGCTGCTAATGACGGTGCTAATAATTGCTTTGTTGTGGCTTTGTTATAACTGCTTCTTGTTGTTGCAGTTGTCCCAGCTGTGTGATGACTGCTCTCAATTTGGCTATGTGGGCGTATTAAATGCGGATGAAAAGCGGGTGGAAAAACGTGGAAATGACAGTCGAATCTCTGTATATTCATATTTATGTGTAAAATTTCCCAATACGAAAAAAAAACGCAAATTATTTATTTAAAATTTGTTTTTATTGATAGAAAAAAAACCGCAGCGAAATCGGGGAACTTTAAGTTCAATGGGGTTAAAATGGAAAGAAATGCACAATGTTAGTTCAACGGTGGTGCCACAGAAATCGCTTTCGCTTGAATTTCACTTAAATTTCATACAAATTCAAGTGAAAGCGATTTCTGTGGCACCCTTGCATATCTATTGCTGTTATCGATAGTATTATTTATCGATAGTTATAAGTCTGCAACTGATTTGCACATTTCGATAAAGGAGGAGGTTCTTTAAATTTTAACTGACATATTTTACAGTTATCGATAGCATTACTTTTCGATATTAGTCAATTTCAGCTTTAAGCGACAAATTATCTATTTATCGTATGCAATTGTCTCCCTAAACAATAAATTATTTTTCGCAGCATTCAGCGTAAAATTCATATTCAAATTCAAATATCATCGCAGCATTTTAACACATTTCAGTCGCTTGTCTTCCGTTTGCAAGGATATCGGGCGAGTGTCCTGCTGTTGCAGCAGATAATGCGATATCCTGGCGCTGTCTTTTTAGTGTGCACATCCTGACAGCGCCAGCTTTCCAGACCATTGATGGCCAAACAGTTTTGCGATGCGCGGCATTTTACAAATTGACTTTATGCCGTGCATTTGGACGGCGTTTCCCTATCCCTTGCCCCATTGCCTGTCACTTTTAGCTGCTAAAATGGCGACACATAAATGAACAGTAAAATGCTTTAGATGTAGTTGTAGTAGAGGGGAAGGGACAGAGAGAGAAGGGTTGACTGCACATCACGCACACTTTATCCTTTATCCTGTGAAAACGACGTTTCATTTCGCTTCTGTCAAAGGCAAAAAAAAATGCTGGACTTGCAGGCGGACAATGGAGCAGGAAGTAGGAGGGACGGGGGGAGGAGGGGGCTATTCAGTGCCACAACCAACAACTAAATGCGTGAAATGTCAGCTAGCTGTGGACACGCCCACATTTTGGCGCCTCTCAGCTGCTCATTTGGCACAGTTTTTGTCTGTTTGTTGCGGGACAAAGGTTGCATTGGCATTTGTCCTCCACCAACAAAAAATAGGTGCATTAACAGTAAAATCGTCAATAAAACAAAATGAATTCAGCATAACGATACTTAAAATACACTTACAGATTGTTTCTCTATCTAGAGTCATTTTGACATTTCAATCAAATTTCTGATACGATGTTATTTGTTAAGTTTTGGATCGTTACTAAATTGGTATCACGTTAAAATTATGAAACTACGAAAAATTATTATTTTATTTGAAACAATTTTAAATATACATACAAAAAGATAGTTTCTAATTTTCTTATCCATCCCCATATATATGTAAATTGTTTTTAATTTATTTTGTTCAACAAACATTTTTATTTAGGGTGAAGAACAACTTTTCTATGTATATTATGATCATTCCATTGATTTCTTAATCTATATTCAAATTTTATAAATTCCGCTCCGAAATTTGTATGCTAAAAATAAGCAAAATTCAATGAATTTTCTGGAACTAACTCGATTGATTGTCAATATACTATAATTATCGAGCTAAAATATTATGATATATTTTCATATCTCTTATACATAACCAAACAAATAAATGAAAGACCAGAAATTAATAAAAAATGTATTTTTTGTTTTTTACTTATCTTAAAAATAAAATTAAAGATTTTGAACCGTGTTGTACATAGCAAATTTCATGGACGTGCCTTAAAAGTTAATAGCCTAGTTAGCATAGAAACTGATCAGAATAAACCTTGGCTTTAATGAACATTTCTCATTAAAATTGATCAATAATAATAATATTTTTTATAGTTATTGGTACTGCCACGCCTTCCTTCGTGACAAAATGTTAATACTCCAACACAACAATTTGCATGTGTGCATTGAAGCAATAACAACAAACAAGCAATTTTTGTAATTCGCAATTTGAATTGTTCCATCTCCGACTTCCCCAAAAGCCAAACCACACCCATTCCATCCCATCCCTCATTCCACCTGCTCATTGCACCACACTGAATTTTGTAATTAAATGCGAAACACACGGGAAAACTTTTGTCAGCAATTTTTAGCCTAGCACACAAAGCAAAGTCTGGCTTTTGGGTTTGGATCAGCCGATCAGATGCTTCGTGAGAGAATAAAAAGCCGAACACACGCATCGTGAGAGCAGAAGCCGCCGAGTGTGCTATTTATAGAACACACGTATTCTCTCTCTTTGTACGTGTCGACTACGACGCCGGCAAAATTATGAGTTCCTATTCCATGGGATAGGCTTTTAGTATTGGAACACCACTGTTCTAGACTGTAGACGATTAGAGCATTCTCTATAATTTTTCTTTAACAACTTTATTTACACTTAATTATTTTTATTTATGGCATTACTAGGTATTTAAAAGTCGAGCTCATCGACTGCAGCTTTTTTATTTTTAGTTCTTTTGTTAAATGATTTTTATGCACAGTTTGACAGTCGCCGCTGTGCTGCTAAAACTGTGTACTAATTTATAGTCAAGCCCGCAGAAAGAGAATAAATAAATAAATAAATAAAATTGCAGGCATCATAAACATAATATCATGCTGTGGACAGGGGATAAGAGAAGGTGATGAGGGATGGGATGAGGGGAGGAATGTAGGGGATTTGGGGCGCTTAAGCGCCGGAACAAAGCAATCAGCAGCCCCCATGCGTGGCGTCTCCTGCACAACAACAACAACGACAACAATAACGCATAAAACAATAAAAAAAATTGTAAAAAAAATTGTATATGCAAAAAAAACAAAACACAAAAGCAGCAGCAGCTGCTGAGGCAAGCTTCGGCCACGCCCCTTGCCTCGCACACACACGCACACACACACACACACATAAACAAAGAGGCGGCTTAGCTGTGAACATTTATTTTATTTTTATGCCATTTCATTTTGTTTTTTAAGCGCAGCATACAAATTTTTTAAACAACCACAACACAAAGGAATAAACAACATGCATACATACTTTTGAGCGTAAAAGAAAACTAGATGAAAAGCGTGGAAAATAAAAGGGGGCGGGGGGGGGGGATCAGCAATGTAAAGCGCAGCGCGTAAAAATTCAAGTGAAAAATATGTGTGCGAAAAACGGCCAAACTGGCGCATCCCGTGGCCAGAGCTATGCTATGTGTAGAGCCAACAACAACAACTTGAACAACAACAACAACTAAACCGGAAATAACAACCAAAACAACAACAACAACAAGAGGAATATATAGAGTTTCAAGGCGGCAGCTGGCGAAATCGTCAAAAATGTTGGCTAAAGATTTGCAAACGTTTTAAATGCAACACAAAATGTGCCAAGCTGCAGGAGTAAAAATGAGAGAGGGATGAGAGGATATGGCGTTAAACAGTGCTGCCAACTTTTAAGAAATCGAAAAAAGCTATATTTTGAAAAAATATAAATACCATAAAAAAAACTAAACTTCATGTTTATAACAATTTTTTAAAGGTGCATTTTTAATAATACTCTTAACCAATATTCTCTTGAAGCTAATTTAGTGTAAAACAGTGTTGTCACCTTTTTAAGAAATTGAAAAAAAAAACAGTTTTTCTTGGATTAGAAATCGAAAAAACTTAGATTATTAAAAAAAAAGAAACTACAGTCGAACTTCCCTAACTCGAACTTCTCTAACTCGAATTCTTTGAGTGAGTGGCAATAGCGTATACTAAACCGAACAAAAAGACTTCCCTAACTTGAAGTCTCCCTAACTCGAACATTTTTCTTGGATAATGGTGATTCGAGTTAGGGAAGTTCGACTGTATTTTCAATAACATTGAAGCAAATTTAGTGTAAAACAATGTTGCCAAAGTTTCAGAAACAAAAAAAGGTGTTTTAAATAAGTTGCACTTAAAAAAGCTATATTTTCAAAAAAAGAAACACCAAAAATAAAAATAAACTGTGTTAATAGAAATTTTTTAAAGATAAATTTTTAATAATACTCTTAACCAATATTTTCTTTAAGTTTATTCAGTGTAAAACATTGTTGTCACCTTTTAAGAAATCGAAAAAAGCTGTTTTTCTTAGATTGGAAATAATAAAAAAAAAAACTTAAAAAAAAAAAAAAAATTTTTTAAAACAGACAAAAATTAAGACATTTTCAATAATACTCCAATCAAATATTCTCTTGAAGCCCATCATAAATGTGTGTTGACAAATGAATATTTTCCATAATGCTTAAACTTAATCATCGTCATTAAAATTGGGAGTAGGTAATTTCAGTGCAAATAATAACAGTGCAATAAATAGTGCAAATCGATGCAGAGCCAATCGCTGCTTTCAAAAATCTCCGTTTTGCCAACACTGTTGTGGAATGAAGTAAAGCAAGAGTTGGTCAGAAAAGGGAGGGAGCTAGGATTTGGAAGGGTAGGGTGGAAGAAAGAAGAGGCCAGCTCGTATTGCAAGTGTGGCAGTTTACAGCACTCGTAATTGAGAATGAAGATTACGAGCTAAACATAAAAGCTCATAATACAACACAAAAACAGCAAAGAAAAAAACAACGGGAAATGAAAATGGAAATGGAAACTGCGGCAATTTGTGTTTTCTGCGTGAAACATGAAACAATTTTTGTGTGCCTTGGAAACCGGTTCGAAATTGTTTCAATCCACTGTTTGAAAATTACTTTTGCAATTGGCACGACAAGGCTATTAAACTAATAATTGTTTGGTTTAAAAAATATGTAACTTAAGCTACTTACTGCAGGAAGTCTGCAAATTGGTTTTCAGTTGAAATACTTCGCAATTGAAAATTCTCTGAAAGAACTTTAATCTATTCATTGTTGGACTTTTAGCAATAAGGTATTTTTAGAAGTTTATTTGAGATTTCTACGTTTAAATTGCTGTGGAGTTAAATTATAATCAATCATGGTTTTAAGATAGTTTATTTCGATTTGAGACGTACTTCTAGATCTCAAAAACAATAAGAGCTAGAGCAACCAAATTTGGTACAGAGACTTTTGTTTTAAATTTTTCCACGCCCTTTTTACGAATTTTTTGGTAATTAACGTTATCTATTTTTGTAAGCTTTCATCCTACTTAATCGCAACAAGATCGGACAAATAGAATGGTGGTAATGGCTGATTTAAGTTTTTAGGCAATGTGCGTGCCTAAAAGTATGCAATAAAAAATATTGTGTAACAGTTATCCTATAACGGGGAACTCGTCAGGCTCGTTAATTATTTGCGAACTGCGCCGAAAGAACTCGAAGTTGTTGTTGGTTTCGCGTCGACGATGAAGAAGGCGACATTGTGGCGCCAATTTGAAAAATATAACGGATGGAGTTTTCTAAGTAAATCGATTTACACAGCTGATTAAAAGCATAGAAGTTAAAACTTAAATTGCCGAATATCCAACAATATTTAATGCTTAAATCCAAAAAGAGAAATGGAAACTGATGTGCTGTATCTATAATCCCAAATGTCCAAATATCATTTGTGATTTTGTGATTTATTCATGGCCTCATTTGTGTCTTTATTTATCAGATTTTTGTTGTTGGTTGTACTATATAAATGTCAAATTTGAAACTCACACCTTTATCAATGTCCATGTGTGTTAATTGCATTCACATTTGAAATGACATAGAGAGATCACAATCGTTTAGCATACGCGTGCCTCAATTACAAAAGCTCCCCAGGGGGACACTTTGTATAGCAGTAACATCTCTCTCTCTCCCTCTCTCTCTTTCTGTCTAACACTCTCTAGCTATCTCTTTCTCTGCTTACATACACTTGAACTGGGAGGGCCTCAATTGGATTTGTTCCCTTTTTAAAACGCATTGACTCGTTTTAAGTGTAATAGAGTTGCCTGCCAGGCACACACACAACCACACACACACACACGCACACACATTTAGCTATGCAAATGAGAGGAATACAAAACCAATGGCACACACACACACACAGCAAAAATTTACAACAATAAAAGGGGATTTAACACAGAAAAGCATTTGAACCCGAAACTGCAATGCGACAGGAGAGTAAAAGGCTGTACAGGATATGAACAAGGACTTGGACATGAACGCACAAGGGAATAGAAGGAGTAGAAAAGGTAGGGAAGAGGGAGGGAGGGAGGGATGCAGGACACTCTGGACAAGCCAAATTTGTGCTGCAGCTGATAGATTGTAATCCTGCTGCTGTTGCTGTTGCTCTTTGACTGCTTTCAATTGGCTCACACACAGCACACAGCAACCAGGGACAAGGCGAAAGAGCAGAAAGAGAGAGGGAGCAAGAGAGAGAAGGGTAGAGCATAAGCTCGAACTGTGTGCGTGTTAATTTAGTATGTTGTCAACGGGCGGGCTGCCAAAACAATTGAAACAATAACGAGAGACAAGTGAGAGAATCGAAGAGGCAGAGAGTAAGACAAAGAATCAGAGATGAGAAGGAAGACAGACAGAGAGAGAGAGACGGCGGCAATTTAGGATTACAGCCTTCTAACGGCATTAATTTGCCATCAAAAACAAAAACAACAAAACAATAGGCACATTTAACATGCTTGTAAAACCTCAAAATGTTGTTTAGCGTGTGATTAATTGCCGGACTAAAAATATAAGAGAGAGAGAGAGAGCGAATAAAGATTAGGGGGAAAGCACATATTTTTTTAGCCCAGTACGTCTGAGTACAAAAGCTGATGAGTTTGTGATAAGACCTTATGAACACTTGACCGTATGAGCACCTAGACTTTCCATAGGGAGCTAGCCAAAACATTATCCTAAAAAAACCACAAGTAAATAAAAAAGTCGCCGTCAGCGCGAGTTTTAATTTGTTATGCTTGTGCGTCTGACTGGCGGAAGCACTGTAAATATATATTTTGTCGGAAGATTTCCTGTTTTTTATTTATTTATTTTTTTTTTTATAGATAATTTGTTATTTTTTATTAGGCTCGCTTTTTTGTTTTTTAGTTTTTTTTGTTTTATTTTTGGGTATTTTTTTTAGATAGTTTTTCTTTATTTTCGGGGTCAATTTCTTTTTTAGATTCATTTTGTTTTTTTCTGGGTTTTTATTTTTTTACATTTTTTTTTTATTTTCTGGGTATATTTTTTTTTTTTTTTTAGAATTTTTTCTTTTCGGTAGAATTTTGTTTGTTTATTTTTTATTAATGTTAAATCTTTTTTTGTTTATATTTTAGTTATATTATTATTATTTCTTATTCTTAGTTATTTTTTAGTTTTTTTTTTAAATTGTATTTTATTTATTTTTAGTTTTTTTTTTGTTTTTGTTTTTTTCTTAAATCTATTTTGTATATTTTCCTATTTAAATTAACATTTTGTTAATGCTACTGGGCATCTATAAGTCTAGCAGCCCAACTGTGGCGTTCTTAATTTGCTAAGATCTGGCAACGCTGGCTTTTGACTTATATGGCAAAGGACCTCGACGTCGGCTATTTCGTTAACAATAAATAACGCTTGAGACAGCGCCGAGGGCTTTTTGTTTTGGCCCAGGCGAACACTTGAATGCCACGCAGACAGAGAGAGAGAAAGAGGGACAGAGAGTAAAAGGGATAGAGAGAGGGAGACAACATTGCCTTTGATCTGGGGCGGCAAACGAAACGTGCGAAAAACGGTTAGGCAGGCAACCCCAACAACCCAACAACCCAACAACCTAACAGCCCAACAACCTAACAACCCAACAACCTGGCAGATTGATGGCCTCGGTTCTGGCCTAGACTGACGTTCTCTGACTTCGCTCAGTGCCAACTTGTTTGCCTTTCCATAATGAATGCGGCAAAGGCAAAGGCAAAGGCTGAGACACAAATAAGCTCCAGACACGAGCTAAACAGGATGTGAAAACAACAACAACAACACACACACACACACGCAATATACATTTACACATACATATGTACACAGAAAAAAAAATTTTAAATTCTTGATTTTTAGTATTAATTCTTGAAGTAAGAAAAAAATAATAGAAGCGACAGTCATTTTGACATTTTAAACAAATAATTGAATAATTTTATAATATAATAAAATATTATAAAATAATTTAATAATTTAATGAAATCATTTAATAATATGATAAAAACCTGCGGTTGAATTTAGAATTCCCTTGTTTTGATAAATTTTGAAACATTGCTAAATAGGTATTAAAAAAAATTATTTTAACAATTTTAAAACTACAAAAAAGATAAGATCATTTCTATAATTGTTTTCTTCACTGTATGTATTCAGGATAATTTTGTTAAATTAAATTAATAAATAATATGCGTATAAAATGGCAACCACTTATCTTTAAAAAAGTTATAAGCCTAAAACATTTACATAAAATAAATAATTGAATTAGACTGAAAAAATTCTTCTAGTCCCGATAATCCAAAATATTGGCGGAGAAGGAATTGTGAAAACCGTACTTGAATGAAGGATTTTGTACTTATCTTAAGAAAATTCGAAATAACCGAATTTGTTAGAGAATCCCAGCCTTTTTTTTGCAGTGTACAGCCACTCCATTATGTTGGCCAACCCCCAAAGTAAAGTCTCTTCTTTCCTTTAACAAGTTATTGATCAAATATCGCATGTCACTAAGTGAATGAGAATGAGAGAGGAGAGTGAGAGTGAGAGAGAGAGTAAGAGGGAGAATGACAGAGATAGTGTTTGTGGGGTCACATAAATGACAACTAAAAATGTCATTTAAATTGTGCTTATGTACTGTTTACTGTCATGTTGTCAGTCCTTCTTCTTTTATACTTCACTCAAATGACATTTGGCTTTGCTTTGTTTCATCATCATTATCGTTATCGTTATCATTATCAGTGTCGTTCTCATTGTCATTATTGTCACATCAGTCTTATCACACTGGTCACTGGTCACTCTGTGTCCTTCTTCAGTCAGGATATTAAGCAAAGGCGGCTAAAATAAATGGCCCTAAATAAAACACAAATAACTACAAAAAAAAAAAAAAAAAAAAAACAAAATGCGGCGCAAATTTATCAAACTGTAAGTGAAAATTTTGGGGCAGGAAAAGCGAAGCGCCTGATGAAATATGAAACCAACAAATACATTTTAAAATACAGAGCACAGTGGTGCAAAGCCCTGTAATGATGATGGATAGCGTATAATTAGCTGAAAGCAGAAAATTAGTTAATTAACTTGCGGAAAAAGCCACAGAGAAAAAACGACTATGACAGATGCTGTACTTGGACTCTAAAAAAGTTAAATTTATAATGAAAAATAAAATATTTTACATATAAAACATTTTTAAAGTGTTTTTTATTATGCGATACAATTAACAAATTATAAATTAGTGGGAATATAAGGATAACAAAGTTCATTAAGATTAAGTTATAAATGTTTTTATTAAAAAAAAGGATAATTCATTTAAAAAACGTATTATGTATTATTAAATAAAAAATTAAAATTACTTTAAATTAAAATGTTAAACTCTTATAGACACTGGACTGTTTATGTTGTTAAAAAATATATAGAGTTTTTGGTGCTTTGCTTTTAAAATTAATAGTCATTTTTTAAATTGTTCTGTACAGGGCTTCAAAAATTAAACTTAATTAAATTAATTGATATTAATGAAGTCATGAAGTTACATTTTAATTTTAGACAAATAACTTTCATTTCTTGTTTGCTAGCACTCAGACCACTGTGCCCCCTACCACCGTACCCCTTACCCCTCTCCTGTTGACGTGCGCACTGAAAAGGCATTAAAAAGTTTTATTGTTGTTTTTGTCTTTCCATATTTGTTTGGCTTCCGTTTCCGTCGAGCGTTGACGTCACAGGAAGTTGGCGCATTTAAAAGCATCGCACACATTTCTCACTCCCATTTCCACCCACATTCTAGGGGGGGGGGGGGTATAAACGTCATTATCCTCAACTCAATTCAGACTCATTGTCGGCTGTCGCATCTGGTGGCAAGGTGCGAAGCAACAACATGTTGCCGCAATGACCCTCATTAACTTAATGGTCAAGTCAAGTTTTTTGCCTCTGTTGGCCGCCATTTTGTTGTTTGTTTGCTGTCTTCCCTCTCTGTCCCTCTTCAACTCAATTGTTGCAAAAGTTTCATTAAAAAGCATTAATTTTGCACATTAAAAAATTGTTGGAAATTGGCTTTTTGCCTTTGTGACGCGGCCAATTAGAAAATCAATATGCAGGCACTTTGTCAAAAGTTAATTCAATTTGCTATCGAACAAAACTAATGTAATTAATCGATGTCTATGTCAGCAGCTGTCAGTTATTGGTATTGGAGTTAGCCATTTGAGGGCAGCTCTTTAATGCGTCTTTAAACATGGCAAAACAATGGAAAAATCATAAATTTTATGCATGCAATATTAGAGTTGAGAAAATGTATGTCTATGTTTTATATATCAAATTAAATACTGAGTTTACCAAGAAAAGTCATATATAATCCATGATATAACCATACCTGTTAAATTTCGATTAGAAATTTTTGGAAATAATCGAAAATAATCAGAAAAAATAAAAAATTGTCCGAAAACTCAAAAAGATTATTTTTGATTTTTTCCCATTATTTTAGAATAGTTTTAAAAATTTTTTGATTATTTTTGATTTTGTGTAATCGTAATCATTAAAAAATTGGGTAAAACCGAAAATAATCGTAATTTAATCTTTAGTTCGACTTTTAAATACAAATAATCTATTTACTAATGATTATGATTACTAATCATTATTTAACAGGTATGGATATAACCAATTTAATTCAGAAATGAATACAGTTAAACCTAGAATATTTGGTATATTGTTCCAAAATAATAAATCAAATTTTAATATGGTCTTTAAAAATTATTAACAACTAAAATATAACCCAGTGAAATCGAGATGAGAACTAGCAAATTGAAACACTTAAAAAGTATATTTAAATCTTTACCATGCCAAAAAAAAAAGCATAGAAAATTGTTAAGCCTAAAATTGTAACCCATTGAACTCAGAGACTTAAAGAGCTAGAGTGTGGAAAATTGGTATGACTGTGCATTTTTATTTTATTTAAATAAAAGAGGTACAATTACAAATCAAAACGGACTAAAATCCTGAGAGATCCGAGTTCAAACCTTTAATACAACCCATTAAACTTAAAGATTACAAGAGCTAGAGTCAGGAAATTTGCTATGTAAGAAAATTTCTATTTTAAGCAGCTGAAGTAAGAAAAATTTGTAATATAGATGTTAAAATGTTTTATATAAATTCTTTTGAACTTAATTATGCCATAATAATTGCCGTACTCATAAAAGATACACAAACAACGTTTTAAATATTAAAAAGCAAACAATTGAACGAAATGCGAATGAATGAATGTTGAAGATGATTTATGAATAAATTATGTATTTAAAAGCGGTCTTATTATTAATAAAAATAAAAATAATAATAATGTAATAGTCGTTGATGTTTTGTAGTGTTGATTACGGATATGAAATTCACTCGCACTGACAGCTGTTGTCATTTTGGCCAGGCCATTAAATGGCCTATAAACGTATCATAAAAGTCTCATTTTCAGCAAAAATCACAGTCTGATTGTGATTGTGATTATGTAAAGATGGCAAATATGGCTAATACAATGTGCTATAAGCCCCAAAAAACTAGCCACAATACAAAACACAAAGACACATTTTATTTATGGGCTGACAACAACAACAACAACTACATAATGTACTATGTGCTTTTTATGTGTCTTTCAATGAGGGCAAAAAAAAAATAGAAAAAATGGGAAAAAAATGGCAAAACATTTCTAATATGTGAGTTTTATTTTATTACATTTTATTACACATAAGTTGGCTGCCAAATGCGTACACACACACACACATACACACACACACTCAGACAGACAGGCATTGAGGCAAAGTTTAGAGCTTGTGTCCTGGCCACGTCCTGTGCGCGTCCTGGGCACGTACAACGTATCTCCGTTTCCGCAGATAAACGCGCGCATCTGTCTGTGTGAATAGGCCTTGACTTGTTCTCTGTATCTGTATGTGTATCTATGTATCTGTATCTGTCTGTGTGTGTATCTGTGCCTGTGTGTGTGTGTGTGCGTTTCCTTTTAACAAAATGTTTTGATTTCAAACGAGTCTGTTGGCCAGCTCAACTAATCTGTTATCCTTGCTGCAGCGTCACACTCTTCTTAGTTTCCTTTCTCTCTCTGTCTCTCTCTCACTCTTCTCAGTCTCATTTCTCTCACTCTCTAGCTCTCACTCTTCCTGTTATACCCTTGCAGAAAGTATTTTAATTTTGTCACAAATTGTGCAACGCATTAAATTGAAAAAATTAATAAAATTAAATCGACAAAAATCCAATATTTATTTATAAATTTTTTCAACAATTTAATTCCATTGAGATTTTTTAACGTGCTCAGCAAAAAAAAAGTCACTGTTGGCATTCGGCACTGCGCAAAACAGTGATTTTTTATTGAGTATGAAGAATTGACACATTTTTGCGCAATGTGCCGAGTGCCAAATTGTTTTTTTTTATTATTTATATAGCCAGCTTAAAAAGTCACCTTATCAACATGTGGCTCTTGATTATAAAAATAAAAAAAAGATTTTATTTAATAATTTTATTTTTATTTGGAAAGGTCGTTTAAATTCCGTTTGAATGTTGCAAAAATTTCCCATTGAAAAATTCGAATTTTTGTGAACGTCTACTTTTTTAACTTTTATACTCGATTTTTTCAAAAAAATATTTTGATGCAAACAAATTCTTGAATCAATTCTAAGAGTAACTGCAAAGTAAAATTTTCATAAATATTTTTGCTACTATTTCTTATAATAACTTGAAAATTTCTAAAATGCCACTTTTTCTGTGAAAAGTTGGAAAAAGAGGTTAGTCTTTTAGAATTATCGAAAAACCATAAAAAATACTATACTATATTACTCATGTCAAAAGGTTCCAATCGTTTAAATTTTGCCCCTCCCACTAAGACCTGATTATCTCACGAGCCAGGTGAGTTTTCAACAGTCTTAGTATGCACATTTGTTAGGTAAAACTATACCCTTCGATCGGTATATAATTCGACCTGATCGGACAGTCATAGCTAATTTTTTATTCTTCGGAAAGAGTATTCGGAAAGATTAATGCATCTGAGTAGTTAGTAGTAAATGAGTTTAAGGTGAGTTAGTTACAGTAACAAGAAGGTCTAAAGGGGCCAGATAAGATCTATACTTAAGATCTTAAAGAAACTTAAGATCTTAAAGAAACTTGTGCATTATGTATCTTCATTCCGTAGTAATTTCTGTTCCAAACCGATCCAAAATTTTATAAGACGATAAGTTTTAATTAACTTAAATGTTAAAATCTGTATTTATTTTTATTTCTTACAATCATTGTGAATTTTGAATACCATGGTTAAAAAGTATTTCTTTGTTTTGGTTTTTATCTATTCAGAATAAATGCAAGTATTGTCGTCAAGATCAATGGGAGTTTGCAACTGCATGAGAATTGAAATGCCGCATTACGGGATATCCAATCCCGATAATAATAGACATCGGTGTAATAACTCATTGAATTCGGAGCACCACATGTTGGTGGAGCAATAAAGGAGGCAATGCCCGCCACCTTGCCATCGCATATTAATGGGCCTCCTGAGTCCCCATGGCAACAGCCTACTTCATCATTATTTGGATTTGATACACATATGATGCCTTTTCTATACATTAAAGGTTCGGCATTACTTTTCGTCCATTTGCGGCAATACTTGTCCGTATTAACAATCACATTAGCGCTGACTGCCTCATCGGGTACTGGGCCATTGTTTAAGATTTTACCCCAACCAATGGCTGTGCAATTCAGTCCAATTGGATCTTGATCAATTATTGGCAAGATACTTGCAAAATCGTCCAAGCGAATTTCATTTGTAAGTTTAACGATTGCAACATCATTGTATATAGGCTGCGAGGTATACTTTGGATGAGATATTATTTTATCCACCATTAACACTTGAGTATTTTCGGTCTTTACTAATCGACGTGGCGTGCCTGCAATGATCTTAATCTGGCCAGAAGTGAATTTTATATTGAAATCAACTACACAATGTGCGGCTGTCAAAATAGCCTTTTTAGTTAATATTGAGCCAGTACAACGATGATTGTCACCAAAGAACTTGTGCTCATTCATAAATCGCATAGACACAATAAATTTGACGAGTTCATTATTCTCCGGACGATAGCCTCCTGTTATTAAAAAATGAAAGTCATTATTGCCATTATTGTTGTTGCTCAATGTCGAGTTGCTTCTAGTTTGGATTCCATTTTTGTTAATTTGCTCATTTTGAAACTGTCTTTCAATTGCCATGGTTAAATTGTTGGTCTTGTTGACAATTCTCATATTTTTACTATCCATTGATTTAATTTGGCCAGCATGCTCTGAATCGTTAACACCGTTAACGCGGTATTGTACTAATAGCAAAATATAAACCATCAATTTTAAGGGATTCATATTGTCAGTTCGCTAAAACTATGATATAAGATTTGTATAAAAAATGTGTTCAAGTATAACAACAAAATATGATTGATTTCTATTTTGACAACATTTTTGACTAGATTTTACTCATGACACAATTTTCAAGTTAGAGCACTCTTTTTTTGTGGTGGGTAACATTTTCTTTATTTTCGAGAACCACAAGTAGTGAAAAAAGTAGAAAAGATTACAAGGAAAACAAGAAATTGTTTGATTTATTTTTTAAATTAGTTAAATTCCATTGAAGCATAAAAAGCTTAAAAAAAACTTGAAATGAAAATAAAAAATAATTAATTAATCGCTCACTAACAAATGTCTATATCTTCTCCTATATATATAAAACTCTTTGTCCTGACTCACTGACTGACTGAAAATCAACGTGTAGGCCAAACGGTTATGCATGGAAAGATGAAATTTTCACACAACACATATATGAGATAATTTCATCGTGCAATAAGATGGCGTTTTGCGAAGTTCGACCTCTAAGTGAGTTGAATTTGGGGTCAAAGGTCAGAAAATTGCTTAGTATGAAAAACTTTTTTGTTTCTTAAGATATCTCAACCAAACTCACAGATAATATGTTTGGAACTGTCTCTTACATTCTTTGGTCAAATTTGGTCAAAATTGGGTTACTATATCATATAGATGCCATAGGAACAATCGGAGGCAATCGGAGATGTCCTAACAAAACTCACAGATGAACTCTTCTTGCTAAAAGGGTATCAAAAACTTCGTTGTGCCAATGAAAAACTGTGTTTCTTGTTTTATCCATTTCAATCTCACTCGCTGAGTGTGTGTGTGTGTGTGTGAATGTGTGTGTTTCTGCTTTTTTGCCTTTTCAATTCATTTTATTTATTGAAGCATGAAAGGCGAATCTACAGTTGTAAATAGATACAGATACACAATCACACAAACACACACACATTCACATTTACAGCCACAGATACTCGAGAGATAATAAAATTGCAAAACATCAACCAATATGAGAAAACTGCCGCCGCTTTTTTTCTCTCTCTTAAAGCAATTTTCGCATATCTCTGAAAGGAGAAGCAACAACAACAAAAACAACAACTAGATGAAAAGCAAAGATTTTAGCTGATGTGGCAAAAACCAAACAAAAAAAAAAAGAAGTTGAAATTTGTTTTTGGTTCGTGTGGCAGCTAATTATCGTTTCTGTTGGATTGCAATCGTATGACAAAGTATCTTTTATCTTGACTTGTTTTCGCATCTACAGCATTGAAAGAAGATACCTCGTAAACAAGTGTAGCGAGAATAATATTTTGATGGTCTTATGTTACCAAAAAAAAAGAAAACAAACAAAGCTCTTGGGGATTTCAGTAATTTAAATCGTGAAACTTCAATTTAATTCAATTTAATTATTGAGTTTTTTTTTTTAATTTTTTGATTTTGTAAGCGTTCAAATTTATTTGATAAAATTTACTTTAAAAATTAAAAAAATTTAACTTGATTTTATTATAATATTTACACAAATATGGGGATTGTAAAAAGTAGGAAAAGTATGTAAAATTGATGTAATTTTTATCTGGTTCAGGAAACGTGTTTTATGTTTATCCATTTCTAGTTTATTCCATGCTATTTCTGTATATTTTTACAACATTGTAATTTATTCTCTGCTATTTTTGTCTAATAAAACTTTATTCCTTTTTCTTTCAGCAATTTTTGTACGCTTTTAAAATATTCGACCTGTTTCTATTGTAAGTATATTCAATTGCCATTCAATTCAGTTTTAGAATTTACCTCTTGCTTTTAACTAAAATTTACCAAAGCTTTCTCAGATTGTGTGCCTTTTACAATCTGTATATGCCATGTTATCTACGTTTTAGCAAATTGAGCTGCCCTTTTTTTTTTTTTTTTTTTTGCAATTTGCAACAACACGAGACTGTATCGAATTATTCCCAGAGCACCTCAAAAAGTCTTTGTCTGCATGTGGCGAATATTCGTTTGCTTAATTGATATTCAATTTTATGCAGCACTCAGACAACACTCTTCACAATTTCTGTTTCTGTTTCTGTTTCACAAAAATCTCTTAGAAACTTGCGCTTTTGCCCTCTTTTGGAATATTGTAGCCGGAGCTTTGAACATTCATTGATTTCAGTTCTTCAATCAGCAAATTCAAGAGTTGTTCACATTTTTTTTAAAGCATACTTTTCAGCGCTTTTGCTTTTATAGTGAGGCAGCTAATTAGACGTTATTGTTAGCTGCAAATTGAGTTGAAATTCAATTTGGCAAATCATCAGAAAACGTGAAAAAAAGCCAAGGCACGAGCAGCGCATAAAAATTGAAATCAAAAGCAAAAAGAGGCGAAAGAGTGAGAAAAAATACGTAACAATCAAGTTGGCTCGTTGACTGTTCGGCGAGTGTCGACAACAACAACAACACTAACAACAACATGAAGTGCAATGGACATTGGTTAAAAAAAGGAGGCGAAAGGTTAGAGTTGGTAGCTTGCGGCTCCAAAGGATTCAACCAGCGACATGGTCGACGATGGCGCTACACAGAGAAAAAACATGCAGAGCTTTTGGCATAAAATCAATTTTTAATGAAGTCGTTTCTAGTTAATTAAGATAATTTATTTTTTTAAATAAAGCACTTAAATTAAAAATATTTAAAAATTAGAATAGAAAAATAATTATTCAAGTTGAAAACAAGAAAAAAATTTGTAAAATGTAAACTTAAAAATGACAAAAAAAAAATATCATAATATTTATAATCAATTTAATAAAACCAAGTTAATAAAATAAATTTATAGTTTTGCAAAATCCAGGAATATCAAAAGACATTTGAGAAAGTAAAATAATTTTACTATATTACATTTTTGTTAATTTATCTATTTTACAAAAACTGCTGAAAGAGTATAGAATGAAGTTTTATTAGACAAAAATAGTATACAATAAATTTCAATGTAGTAAAATAAATTAAAATAGCATGGAAAAAACGATCCCTAAACCAGGAAATAAAATGCAAAGATTTTACACATTTTTTTTATAATATTATAATGAATATATGTAAATATAATAATGTAATCAACAGACCAAGTAAAATTCTTTAAATAGTAAATTTAGCAAATAAATTTAATGGTTTGCCAAACCTTGGAAAATCGAAAAACATTTGAGAAATTAAAATAATTTTATTATATATTATATTATATATTTTGGGCTTATTTAGGCTATTCAGTTACAGAAATACATCAAGAATTTTAAACTTTAATTTTTGAATGAGAATTATTTTTGTCTGTGTAGAGAAGTGACAACAACTTTGCATTGTTATTGTTTCTGCTGTAGTCGCATTGTTGTGCTGTCGTTGTCCTTTCGCTGTTGTCGTCGTCATTGTTGTTGTTGTCATTGTTGTTGTTGTTGTTGCTAGTATCCTGCCACTGGCAATAAAACCCTGAGCTTCTCTTTTTTTCTGCCTTGCTTTGCTTGTGCCTTAGAATTTTGTTCAACTTCACATGCCACACATTTCTCGGTCACTGACATTTAACTAAGAGCCAAGAACGCGGCTTTCTTTTGTTGCATGTTTCGCGAGTTGCAAGTTAAAAAGTTGCAACTTGCAATTTGATTTCTTTTACACAATTTTGTGCTTCAGCCTGCGGCGTTTTCTTTTTTCATCTTTTTCTTTTTTAGCTGTTTGACAAAAATCTGTTTTTGGTTGACTGCCTAACAGGACAACAACTGAAGCAACAATAAGAGTTAGTTTAGTTGTTGTTATTGTGCTGTTGTTTACAAAACAAATATAAAGCATTTAAAGTTACAATAGGCATAAAAAATGTAGGAAAATTATAAGAATTATTTGATAAGTATATAATATTTTGATAAGTATAAATTAATTAAAAATAACAAACAACTAGAGGTGTAAACTTTTTAGAAAACTTTAAAATTAAAACGAAAACATGTATATATAAATTTAATAAATTTACTATACACATTAAACACTTTATAATCCACTTTGGACATGCTTTTAACAAGTAAAAATGCATAAAAGTAATTTTCAAAAGTGTTTTAAATATTTTATAATACCTAAAACTATGTTTTTCCCACTATGCAGACTGTGGCACCTTAAATATTTAGTCGTATATGTATTTTTATAAAAAAAAGAAAAAGAAAAGAAAATTGACAAAAAAATGCATGGCATATTTACACATGGCCTTTGGCATTGTTTTTTTAACCCAATGCAGCAGCCAGGGCAACATGCAAAACTTGTTGTTGTTGTTGTTGTTGTTAGTGTCGGTTTTGGCATCTAAAATAGTTGGCGGCCTTCTGTTGTGGTTACGACATAGAGTCTCTTCCTGCGCTACAATTTTGCTCCAGTTTTGTGCGCTTTGTTTCTCTCTCTCTATTTTTATACCCGTTGCTTAAAAAATACGTAAAAGGGTATATTCTATTCGTTGCAATGTATGTAACAGGGAGAAGGAAGCATCTCCGACCCTATAAAGTGTATATATTCTTGATCAGCATCAACAGCCGAGTCGATATAGGCATGTCCGTATGTCCGCAGTTTTTAGAATATTACGTTTATTTTAGTAATTAGCTATCTATTATTATAAGATATCATCCTACTTAAGCACATCAAGATCGGCCAAACAGAACGGTAGTAATGGCTGATTTAAGTTTCAAGCAATGCAAGTGCCTAAAAGTATGCAATAAAATTTTTTTTGCACATTTTAATAAATGACGGGTATTTTATAGTCGGGAGCTTGACTATAGCCTTTCTCACTTGTTTTTTTTTTGTGTCGAACACAACAATATGCTGCATTTTGGCGACTGATGCTGGAGTTCAACAATGTCAGGCTCCAAAAATCCGCAGGCCTTTTGTTGTCCGCCATCTTTTGTAGCAGCTGTCAGTTGTCATTGTTGTTGTTGTTGTTGTTGCACTTGTGAAACTTTTGAACCCGCTCTCAGATATGTCAAATGCCTTGAATCACTGTGCAATCTATTTATGGCGAATTTTATTGATAGTTCAATAACTGCCATTTTGGTTTAGGGCTCATTCTTTTTCTCTTTTTTTTTTGGTCTTTTGGGAGGGGAGGTTTGTAAAGTGACAAAGTTAAATTGACAGTTGGGGGAAGCAGGAAGGGAGACTGTTAGTAGCCCAAAAACTGGGCATAAACTTGATCAAAATGCAATTGATTTTGAAGCGCAACTTTCATTGACCCAAATTGGGACAAACAACTTTGCGAAACGATTTTCATTGTTGTCCGCTGGCTGTCGAAATACAATTTCATAAATTTCATTATAGTCAGTCCCTGGGCAACCCTTAATTCGCCCAAAACTTTAACAGTGCCGGGCAAAAGTTTTGAGCACTTGACAAAAAAAAAAAAAAATAAAAAAATAAAATTTATCAATATATGTCAACGAGGTCAGCGGCAGACGGACAATGAAAAAACTTTAGCAATAACAAATTTGTTATACCCTGTAAAATGTCAAAAGGAATAAGTTATTATTTTTTTTTGACTTGCATTTAAATTTTCAAAAGTTGCCTAAGAATTTAATTTTTATAAATAAAGTCTTGAATTCAGCTGAATAGTTATATTATAATTTTCTCCTAATATTCTGAAAATTTCATGAGATTCTAAAAAGCAACCTGGAAGATATTTAGTACAACGTTTTTTTTTTAATAATTGATTGTTTTATAAAAATAAAAATTTTAAAAAGGAGCAGACAAATTAATACTTTTAAGTGGGCTTAATACTTTAATACTTTTAAGTGAGCACTTTTTATACCCTGTAAAATGTCAAAAAGAATGAATTTTTATTATTTTTTGACTTGCATTTAAATTTTTAAAATTGTTCTTAAGAACTTCATTTTTGCAGATAAAGTTTTGAATTCAGCTAAATAGTTATATTATATTTTCCTACTTATAATCTATAAATTTCATGAGATTCTAAAAAGCAACCTGGAAGATATTTAGTACAACATTTCTTTAAATATCTTAGTTTTATAAAAATAAAGTTTTGAAAAAGAAGGAAACAATTTAAAACTTTTCAGCTTTCAACACAGGATATCTGCTAGTCGTTCAATATATTTTTTAACATTTTTTTTTCTTGTTTCGACTGAAAGTTTGGTGTTGTTTAATTTGCTGTGTGGCATTGTGGTCGATAGTCCAAACTCAATCTCAGCTTATCGTCGAACTGAACCCAGAATCGAGTTCCGGATTTCGGATTCCGGAATTCGGTTTCTATTGGCAATTGGTAAACATTTTCCGCTCAATTTGCTGGTAGTTGTTGTTGTTTTTTTGGGTTCGCCAACTGGCATCGATTAACTAAAAGGTGCAACGCTTTTTTGGTGTGTGTAAATAAACGTACAGCAAACACAAAATTTTCACTTGAACTTTTGGCCAAAAGTAACTGTCTCGGCCGGCCATCTCAGTGGCTGCTTCATTATCAGTCCTGGCCAAACTCTTGAAAATTCCAAAACTCTGAGCTCTGCAAACTCTTGCAACTTTAACTTTAACTTCAATTTGGAACTCGAAACTTTGCTCATAGATTTGTTTATAGATTTTTTTTTGCTTAGAAACCATTTCGGATTTACCACTCCCATATAAAATATATACTAAACATATAAAATGCTTAGGTTTCCTCTGCTCTTTAAAGACTTTTATGCACACTCATAAACTCTGTCAGCTGCAGCAATTTTTTTAACCTGCCCCAGTGTTTTGTCAGCTCATTCAACAGCCCATAAAAATATATAATATAAAACGAGTAAATGCTACAAGCTGCAATTCTGCGGGGTTTTTTTTTCTGCAGAGATACCCTGTTAATTTGTGGAAAAGGTTTTGGCGAGTGTCTTAATTGGGACTTGAATATTTAGCTTGATTTGTCAGCACAATTGGCTTTTTCAATAAATTCTTTTAATACCCTGTAAATATTTATGCAAGGGTATTATTAGGGTATGTGATAGTTTTTACATTAATTAGCTAAAAACAACTAAAAGAGATAATTATTTTACACATATGAAGTATACGCAATGTATCCCAGTAATACAGGGTATATAAGTATTTATTTATTTATATATATATTTTTTTTTGTTTTTCAAATTTTTTTTTGTATTTATTTATTTATATTTTTTTGTATATTTCTTTATTTATATCTTTTTTTAAATTTATTTATAGGGTTTCTGAATTTCTCTGGAATTTGTATGAAATTTAAGTGAAATTCAAGCAAAAGCGATTTCTGTGGCACCCCCGAATATTTATGTATGTATTTTAATATTAATTTATTTATATTTATTTAATTTTATTTTTTTTTAATTATATTTATTTAATTTTGTTTTTTTTTTATTTATATTTTTTAATTTATTTATATTTATTAATTTATTTATAATTATTTATATATTTATATTTATTTTTTTAAATTTATTTATTTATATTTTTTTTTACCGTCAACTAAGTGCAGTCTACCAAAAAGAACAAAGATTTTTACTCCATGATTCAAACAAATTAAATCAATTTTAAATTTTACTAAAAACTTAAAAAGTTAAAAACTTAAAAATTAAAAAAAGATTAACGTACTTCCCAGAAAGTTTTACTCAGTTAATTATATTTTAATATAAGGTAACACCTAGTCGTTAACACTTACAAAAGCCGAGAGTAAAGCCTTGTCGCTTGTTATATTTTAATTTTTATACGACATTACGCATACGCAACGTTGGCGCACATTAAATGTTCTGCCAACTCTCATATAAAAAGGCTGTCATTTTTAATTTGTAGCCTTAACGAGAAATTGTTGAAATTGTGGCATGTGAATAAAACGCGCACATCTGATGACAGTTAATATTTAATAGCGTTTGCTAATTTGATGTGGATGTGGAATTTTTGCGCTCACAGTTAATTGTGGCTGTGGCTGTAATATGAGAGAAATTCTAAAGAATCTTTTTTAGCTGCTGCCCCGTTTTAGTTTTTTACCCTTTTCTGCATTCAATTTGAGTGCAACTTGTTTCCCCATTCGGCCATTTATTTATGTCATAAAAATTATTAACAACTTTGAGAGAACTCTAAACAAACTCCAAACAACTATCATAATTTTTAAGTTGTCAAAGTTTGCAACAATTTTTCACGCGACGAAAAATTTGCTGCAATATTTTTGGCGCAGTTAAAAATTGTTTGCTGTTTGCAATTTTGATAAAAACAAAACATAAAAAAACTCTAAAGCTCATTCCTGTCTGGGCGCTGTAATGATAAATGAAGAATTTTAATGCAGCTGCTGTCAGAAATTATTTCTAGTTGCTTAATTATGCTACGATCTCTGGCATTACATAAATTAGATTATTATTGTTTATGTTCTCGTGGAATTTTATGCTAAATTCGTAACACGCTTTTCTGTTTGTTGTTGTTATTGTTTTGGCTATGAATAATTATGAAGTACACAAAAACAATGCAGACAGACAATATACTGCCGCAACAACACAGCACACACTCAATTTGTATTTTAATTAAGCCATACTTTAGCTTTATAATATGCCAAATTCCATAATTCCATATTCCATGTGAAAAGCACTAAATCAACATAAACAAAGTTTGCAAAATATTGTAAAATGACTCTTCTGAGTGGTACATTAACATGGAGTTTCTTAATTATGCTGTAAAGTTTGTTACACATTTTTGAACAAAAAAAAACTAATGATGAGAGGTTAATATTCTATGAAAACTGGACACTTAGTTAAAATATACTCTCTAAATTTGTTATAGCTGCTTCTTTGGCCGGTTAAAAGTTTCAAAGTGTTTTTTATATAAAATTTCAACGAATTTTGACTCACTTAATTCCCAAAGAGTATTAAATATTCGACACTTTGTTCTAGTTTCTTCAATTTGTTTTTAACAAAAATGTTTGCATATAAATAATTCAACAATTTGAGGCTGCAATTTGTGACTGCATTTGTTGGGACACCTTTTTTGCTTTTGCTCAACAGTTCTCCAGGAAAATTTGCAAGTTGTTACCTGTTCCAGCATTCCTCCTTCCAGAGCACTAAAACTCTCTGAATGTGAACCTCAAACGTTGACAAAAACCAACAACATCTTGAAGTAACCAAAAAAAAACTTTAGAAGACAGAAAACTCCGAGTTGCTGCTTGCACAGTTGCTCAGTTGTCAACTGTCTCGTTGCCAGTGGCAACAATCAAGACCACAACTGGTAGAAAAGACTAGGGTCGAGAGAGGCCGACTTTAAGAGACCCTGTACTTATTGAGTTAAATGGTAAAGTGTAAAAAAATGCAAGAAAATATAGGACCCGTTACTTATTCAACTATATTTATAAAAAAAAATGTTATTGCATACTTTTAAGCACTTACATTTCTTAAAAACTTAAATCAGGCATTACTATCGTTTCATTTGACCGATCTTGTTGCTGTTAAGTAGGATCATAGCTAATAATAATAGATAACGTTATTTAATCAACATACACAATATACACTTTTATTTATTTTGTAATTAACGGGTATAAAAATCCAATAATGCAAGAAAAACTGAATATATTTAATAATTTTGGAAAATAAATAAATTTTTATATTTATATATTTAAAACAGCATGAAATTTCGTATATGGAAAGTTTTTTTCTGTTTTAAGAAGTTTTCTCTTTTGACAAATTGAATAGACCCTATCGAAATTCTGCAGTACAGGGTCTTCAAAATGTTTAGCAAAGCAGAGAAAGAGCATATGATAGAGAGGGCGTGGGCGGAGGCGGGAGGTAGGTAGGTAGTGAGAGACCTAAAAATCGTTGGCAGTGCACTGTCAAATATGCAGAGTGGTCGGTCGGTCGGTCGTCTAGTGAACAACATCATCATAATGCCAGTGCTCGGGGCACATTAACATAATCGGACGCAGGCTGCGATGCTTCGAGAGTTGTGGCTGTGGCAGCAACGGCAGCAGCTACAACATCATTTTCATTTGCACTTTATACCCTTTGCTCTCCCGTCGAACTAACTGCACTTCACTCCATTCTACTCCCCCTCTGCCCACTCCCCTCTTTCCCCTGCTTTCCACCCCCGCTGTGGCACTGCGGCTGCTCCCGCAGTGTCAACAACGCGGCTGCTTCGCTATTGTTTTGGCTCGTTGGCGGAATAAACAACGCGGCGTGTCCAGTGCAGGCACAACGCTTGAGTGAGGAGCATGGAGTGGGCGGAAAGGGGGCTACACAGAGCGAAAAAGTGCCCTGCTAAAATTATGTTTGAATAATAATAATTAAGTTTTTGAATTAAGTATTTCTGATACCAAGAAGTTATTCTTTATTTAAGACCAGATTACTAAAAATGAGCATAAGAATTCTTTAACCAAGTGCTAACTATCTTGATATTAGAACAACAACCAATCTTGAATCAAGTCAAACTCTAAAATTGCTTGAAATCAGTACAAAAGTTCTTAATATACATACATTCGGGACTTAGGTTCACGGATTGTAAAATCCTAATCAATTTATTTTATTATTTGCTTAGAATTCCCAAATGGTTCTAGCTTGTCTGCTATGCGATCAGTTTGAGAGGCACTAAGAGCTGAATATCTATATATTTTACAGAATAATATCTGTAGTCAGTCTTCACTTACTTTAACACTAACTGAAAGCTAAAAACTTAAATTCAGTTTGATTTGTAGTTAAATTAATTTAAAATAATAAAATTCTTAATATTCGTACTTAAAATCTTAGTGAGAATTCAAGTTGGAAATGTTGCGTTTTAAGTGCGAATTACTTAATTTTTTTCTCACTGTGTTGTGACAGTTGAAACCCGCAAAGTTTTAGCTTAGCCTGCAGTGATGTCCGTCCGTCCGTCTGTCCGTCCATCCGTCCGTCCCTTGCTTCCGTTTTGCGTCTTCAGCGCCCGCTTTTCGTTATGCACGCGCATAAATCAAAACAATAAAGTTCAAGCGAAAACAATGACGTTGATAATAATGATGATGATAAACATAATGATGATGTTGATGTTGTGGATGTTGATGATCAACTTTAGTTAGATGATGACGTTGTTGACGTTGACGTTTGAATGGCATTGGAGCTGCTGCTGCTGCTGCTGTATTCAGAGTTTTTCCCATTGTTGTTGTTGTTGTTGCTCTGTCCAGTCTATTTATTGATGTGCTGCGACAAATTATGTCATTGAACTGCAGCATGCCCCAATTTGAGATGTTGTTGTTGTTATTGTTATGGTTATTATTGTTGTTGTTCTTGCTGAAAATGAAAAATTACAGCATCTCCCTCTACAATGATGTTGGCATGCTCATGCATAATAATATTTATTTGATGCCTTTGTTTAGCTGATTTTCCGCAATTGATTTGCAAGCAATCGGAAAAACGAGGACAGCAAAACAGTTGCAGCAAATTCTTTATGCTTTTTCAGCTTAAAGATTATTTAAAATTGAACAGCTGTTTAAACAGAAATTGCACTGAAATTTAGGTTAATTTGCTGTGTGAATGATGCTTTTAATTGTTTAAATATTTGAAGTAGAAATCGATTTTACAATAGTATTTTTTTAGGAATGGAATGTGAAAGGCTTCAGAGATTTTAAATAATTAAATTAGCTGTGTCTTAAAATAATGATTTTATTTAACGTTATTTTCAAGTTAATTTTCGTTTTAATGTTTATAGATTTGCATTCTTTATTGAATTTGAAAAGAACATCAAAATTTAAACGTCATTTGCTTCTTAAATGAATCACTTAATGAACGTAAAAGTCTTTTCAGAGTTTAATAAATATATTTACATATATTACATATCAAATTTGATTTGTTTATTAACTTTTCTGTGCACTTTATGTGATTGAATGCACATGAAAAGCGCTCTATATAAATGTATTAATTTGTATTTAGTATAATTAAACCGTTTGCGCTACAATACACACACACACACACACACACACACAAACATTTATATATATATTTATATATATAAAAAAATCCAACGCTTTGTTTGATGCGTATATATTAAGCATACGCCACATTGGACAGCGTTAAACTTTGAACCGTTGCACAGTTTACATAAATTTAACGATTATTAATGGTCATTAAACAAGGCCAGAAGGCAACTAAAATGAGACAATGGCTAATGGATAAAATATTTTTTTTATGATATCTACGACTCAGTCAACGTTAGTGTTGGCTAATGGAGGCGTCTTCTCCAAACGGGGAACGACATCAAATGGGCCCATTATTTATTGCTTTAACATGAGCAAAAGGCCAAAAAAGAAACGGAATAATAGGCCAACAACACTCAAAAGGGGCATGAAAAAAATGCCGAAAAATGAGAGATGAAACAGAACAAAACAGAACAGGACAGAACAGGACGATACATATCAGTGGCAAACGCGTGACGGGACACTTTGCGGCTGGCCCAGGCTTTGTGTATTAATGAACAGGACTCGGTCTCTTGGCCAGAAACCAAACCAAGCGTTGATTATGCGGCCAGCCCATGGATAAGGGAAAATGAGAGAGAGATGGAGAAAGGGAGACAGATGGACAGACAGCACTTAACCAGCTAGGGAAATATGCAGAGTGGGTGAATTTTTGGGTGGTTTCTCCTTCTCACTTCCCTCTCCCCTTTTTCTCTCTTTCCGCGTGACATTAAAGTCGCGTCGTTGTCGTTGATGTTAATGTTCATTATGATAATCAGTTTGTTGTCCCAGTAACTAAAGGGAAGTAAAGGTTTATAGGTTTGTTAATATGTCTGTTTGTTTTTATAAACAACTACGACAATGGCAAATGGGAAATAATCTAAAAACAAAATCAGTTCTGTAGTTTTAGCCTTAAAATGAGGCACACAGAATGCTTGCTATTTTGCCTATCTTTTCTCAAAAATTTCAATTTTGTCTATTAATTAAAAAACAGAAGATAATTGAGATGTTAAAAGAAGTTGAATGCAGGTCCAACCGGCTAAAATGGGAGGCCTTACATTATTTAATTGCCAGCGATCCAAGCCCAATGTCATCTTTGACACGCTAGAACCAGTTGAGAATTATAAGTCGCAAAAGTGACAAAATAGCTGTAGAGCTGATCTAGCCTTCTGTGTGTTGTTGTTGTTGCGTTATCGAGCCAGTTAAAACTCTCCTACAAAGACGTAGAAAGGTCTCTAACAACATTTTAGAGTTGTATTTATATTATTATTTTAATTTTTTTTAAAATACTATTTTCTAATTTTTTTTTGTTTTTGTATTTATTTTTGTTTTTTGTATTTATTTGTGTTTTTTTGTTTTTTATTTTTTATTTTTTACACTTATTTTCGTGTTTTTTAAATATATTTTTTTTTATTTTTGTTTTATTTATGTTTTTAAATTTTTTTATGTTTTAAATTTTTATTCAATTGTTTTTTTTTTAATTGGTATCTGTGTTTTATTTATCGAACAGCGATGATACGAATACTGGGCATCCAATAGTCGAGCAGCTCTATGGTAGCGTTTTTACATGCTGTTATTTGCTGGCATTGTCCGGCATTGTTGGGTTAACGTTGCGTGCTTAAATGTCGCCAATTGCGTGTATCTCAGCGCTTGGCTCAATTTGTGACCAGGTGAGAGTGTGTGTGTGTGTGTATGCGTGTGTGTATACGTGTGTGTGTATGGCTATCATAATTATGCAGCTGGCTTAATTATAAAATGTTACCCTGCAGTTAACCTGGGGAATTAATTTATACACACTGCACACAACAACAACAACAACAACAACTTTTTGCCTGTTCAATCACAACTTGGTTTACACTTAACTGGACAAGCTGCAGGCAGGTGTAAACGAGGAAGGCGGCAAGCTAGTCCCCGGGCTTAGGTTTAGGGTTTCATTATGGCATTCAGCTCAGGTTCATTAACTAATTTTAGCACACACACAAATAACATAATAAATTGATGATAGAACAGCAAATGCAGGGGAATTCCCTTTAGAACCACGCTGTGGTTTTATGTGTATTTCCCTCTCTCTCTCTCTCTCTCTCTCTCTCCTTATCTCTCTCTCTTTGTCGACTTGGCTTAAATGCTGCACACAATGCTGTGGGCCATTTGAAGAGCCAAGGCTTATACATTTACTTATATACGCTGATGAAAAAAATAATAGAAACGAAAATTATATTTTGTATTTTTAAAAATGTTACGAGAAAAATAATTTTCATAATTTTTACTTACAACGGAATTCTTAATACATGTGCAGCTTTTTATCATATTATTGAAATGTCTAAATGACTCTCGTTTCTATTATTTGTTCCATGACTGTATAGGCATCCAACTTGATTGAAAGACATCATTCAATGGAATGCTCTTGCTTGTGGCAAAGATAGTAATGCCTCTTCCCCTTTTGTTGTTATGTCAACTATTTTGTTTGTTATTCGATGCAGGAATTCTGAAATTCAGAAATTGCTAAAGCCCATTGCATCTACTACTATTTAGTACTTATAGTTTGCACAGCACAGATTTCATTAGGCCAGCAACTCAATTTGTATCTTGAATTCGGAATCTCAATTTGTGCACATAATTGATTTAATACGAGTATATGTATGAGTACTCAAATGATTCGCATCAAAGAGCACACTCAGTCTTTTGAATGACAAATATTTTAAATTGCATTACGGCTTGTCGACTTAACCAAATTCTATCATCTAATTGTTGAATGTTGGATTTGCGTCAGCCGCATTGATAAACTTGCCACAATGTTGCAATTGAATAAACATTCCGACTACCACAAGTTTTAGTAATGATTTGGCTTATGAAATATGCAAAGAATATTTTAATTTTGTAAACAACTTGATGTGAAAATTGCATAAAAATGATAATGCATATTTTCCGTAAGAAAATAATTTTCTTCTTACATACATCTTAGTTAAAGTAGGCAAATCTTAATTAAACAACATTTAATATATCCTGATCAAGTTGCATCCAAATCTTAAGATCTAGCAGCGAAATATGAAATTAAAGAAAAGCTTTACTGTTTTACACTCAAAAAATGAAATTAATGTAAATTCGAACTGTCGCATAGTTACAGTTGGCAACGTAAAGAGAGCAAAGAATTTATTGCATTGTATGATAAAAGTCTAGCGCTGTACGTTCTCTCCTCATTGAACGCAGCTCAGCGACTGACATCAGAAAGCATCAGCCGATCAGTTGCTTCGTGAGAGAACAATAAGCCGAACACACGCATCGTGAGAGCAGAAGCCGCAGAATGTGCTATTTATAGAACACACGTATTCTCTCTCTATATACTTGGGTCGACTGCGACGCAGACAGAATTATGAGTTCCTGCTCCATGGGATAGGCCTTTGGCATTTTGAACACCACTGATTTAAATATATAGTTCAAATATGAAGAATTGTCGAAAAATAAGCTATAATAAACTATTTTTTTTTTCAACAAATTCATTTATTGTATGACAAAACTTTTTTTTCCACAGATGTCTTTATTAAACTCAGCAAATATGACTTACTATAGAGTATGACTCACACATTTTGACTAAGTTACTTAAAAACCGCTTGACTATAATATTCATTTAAATAGCAACAAAAGCTAGATAAATGCGTTTGCTAAATAAACTGCAAGTGTATTAAAAACTTTGTGCGCTTTGGTGCCTAATGTCTAATTCAAATAACAAACAGACATCAGAATTGCCATAAACACATGAATACACTTATGACTACTTATAAATAAAAAAAGAAGGAAACACTCATCTGCCTTATATGAATACGTTAAGCCAAAGAGTGAAACATTTTGAGCAGCACATTTGCCAGAGCTCATCCTTTTTAACAGGCAGCTTAGTGCAAACTTCCCACTTTGAGTCTACTTTCTACTATCGGTTTGCTTTTCTGACAGTTCAGTACAGTTCAGTTTTGCCTTCCTCTCTCCGCTCCTGGTTATTCCCCACACATCATAAGCAGTTTGTGGGTCATACATACTATATGTGTATATGAAAGCAAGTTTTACTTGGTGCTGATATTTTGTATTCGCATTTGCATTTGCTGCCCCATAATCCGCAACCACAAATACATACATATGCAATAACAACTGTCGAGCTCAATGCGTGCAACAAGCAGCAAGCAGCTGCAACAACAAACAACATGCTAGAATATTAGAGTCAAGGGTGATCGACTGTTAGATGCCCGGTATTCGTATTTGATTTAAAAAAGAAAATATTAAAATTTAATTAAAAGAAAATAATAAATACAAATAAACTCTAAAAGAAAAATTAAAAAATATACGAAATATTTATAAAAATAATTTTTAATATAAAAGTATTCAAAATAATTTTATGCTATATTAAAAAAAAAGTATATAAAAAGAAAAATATACACAAATATTGATTTTAAAAAAAATCTGTTTTGTTATGGAACTATCCAAACTAATGGTTGATTTTCGAACAATTTTCTATTTAAGTTATAGATATAGTAATCCAATCTGACCGACTTTGACATATGTGACGGATCTGTACCTGTAAAAAAATAATATTTTAAGGCCCGTTTTATAAATAAGGTGTTTGATAACTATTCAATAGAGAACGAAAAATGTATAGAAATTAATGTCAAATTTCAAAATCATATGTTAAATAAAACTTATATGTACATTGAAAAAACAGCCCTAAAACATTTAAAAAATTATCAAAACACTTTCAGTATTCGAGACCTAAAAAACATTTTTTTTAACGCAAATTGATAAAATTGAATTTTAATTTTTGTTTTTTTAAATTAACAAAAAAAAAAATTCTTGCAAAATATAAAAATATAGTCAATAATACAAATATTTATTGATAATAAATAAATAAAATTTATTTTTAAGGCCAGCGACGTTCGATATTTAGATGTTCACACAGTCACCAATCTATAAGCCTTTCGAGCCCTATTGGTTGACTGGGCTAAGCACAACGAGTACTCGTAAAAGCAACAGACACGGGCAAATGGCAACAACAATTCAAAACCAGTTACACGCCTAGTCAATTACACAAAGAACCAACATTGAAGGCCCAACACCAACGCATCGTTAGCAAACAGCAGAGGCAGCCTCAACTCTCCCCCCTCTGGGGAACCTCCTCCTTCCTCTAGTCCCCCCTTCTGTTTTCAATCTACCTTTTGTAATCTGCACTTTCCTCTGGCTCCACGCCTGTCTGCAATTTGAGGCTTTACTGTCACTCAGCAAACAACAACAACTCGAGACATTGCGTGGGCTTTAGAACCCAGAGATAGAGAGACTGAAACCCACGCCGAAAATCTTAGCCAAAATCGTTGACTGCACTTGCGCCTCCAAAAAGGGGGTGTGGCAGCCACAAAACGCTTGTGGTCGAAACGACATGCGGATCAGGCCAAAACCAGAAACACCGCCAGCTGCAGACTTGACTGCGACTCTCTGCTGTGTGTGTGTGTGTGTGTGTGTGTGTGTAGAACGACATTGACACAGACCATGGAGAACTGACGGAGGTTAAGTTGCAGATAGAAGACTCTCCATTCTCCACTCTCAGCTCTCGAATCTCGTGGCCACGTGGGCGTCCATTAAACTGAACCGTTGCCCCAATTTGTATGAGACACAGGCACAGTGGAGCAAATAGCTTAAATTGTGCATTGTAGTAAAATAGACAGATGCTCACTCTATAAATCACAACAATAACTACAAAACCAAATTTTCAATTGCAAAATTACAAAATTGTATATTATTTTAACTTGTTTTTTTTGTATTCAATTATTAAATAAATAATACACAAAAATATCAATTGAATGTTTATCAAGTCAAAAATGCTATGAAAAATCATGACAAAAAGTTCAGTTTTGAATACCAATTAATGACATATTCGTTAAAAAATACAAACAAATTTTTAAAATTATCAAATCGGCAGAGTTTCTTAAATGGTTGTTTTTTTTTTTTTCTACAAAAATGTATGTTGAAAAATACAATATTTTTGGTAGTTTTAATAGCTCGACATATATTTACATTTATTTTGAGCTTATGACCTATAAAATGTGTCTTTTATATCCAAATATTATATTACTAATTTTTTAGATGTCTTAGGGTGCATTTACACTAGTTGACAAGCTGGTCAATTTCATCTGAGTAGGCTGAAAATTTTGATGGCAATTTAGTCAACTCTAGGGCAAACTGTGGTCAATTCTAAGCAAAAGTGTGTTGACTTGTTACTAAGCACAGTCTGCTGAGATGAAACTGACCAGCTTGTCAACTAGTGTAAATGCGCCCTAAACTGCAACAGAAAATGTTATTAAGATTGTTGTATAAATTTTACTTTCAAAGATTTATGTTTGCGCTGTTTTTTATTTCTATTTAATTTATGGTAATATCTTAATTTTATTGAACTGTCACTTTTTGCTCAATTTTGGCCCACTGTGCGTTAAAAGGGATTTAACGGGGCACGCGTCTAGTGAATTGTTGTTGCTTCGTCATCAATATATATACATATATATATATATATAAATATGAGTATCAATACTCGTAATTATAAATATATGTATTCAGTATTCAGTCGGGTACTCGATAGGCAATGAAATGGAACGAGATAAGCGTTCATTGGCTTAGAAATAAATTCAATGCCATGACTCTTGTGACAGCATCTCACAGTACAGAGATGCCGCTGGTGACGTCACTGAAGTTAATTGAATTAGTTGAGCTGAGCTGGGTTGGAAATTGCGGATATAGAAAATGCTTGACTATTGTTGGTACTACAACTCTTGCGAGTTCTCATTAGTCGAGTTCTTTTTTTTACCCAATTGCTGGCAAATTGCCGACAGCACAAGGAAATAAGAAAAAGAGAAAACTTCCATCTTTCAATCTCGCTTCCCCCTCTGGCTCTTAAGTTCTTTTAGCACTTGAAGGCATGGAATGGAATAAAATCAAATTGATGTAAAATACATTTCAAACACTTTGGCTTTGCTTTATTGCTTTTGCTACAGATATATATTTTTAGAAACTGGGTCATTTCGGTCTTGCCACCTGTCCAATCTCCCCCTGCTCCCCCTCGTCACCCTCTTTCGGCAAATCAGCAGAGGAAAATCTACAAATGAACACATTGCAAGTGTCTCCTTGAAACGGCTCTCGGTTGGACCACTGGCAAACCGTACACGATTTGTGTTTTAAGCACGATTCGAACTGAACACTGAACACTGAACTGTGTGGCATGTGGCATGTTTAGAATGGTGGCAAGAGCCAGATCTATCTATCTGTCTCTGTCCATCTGTCCATCTGTCTGTCTGTCATTCAGTGTGCATAAAAGTTTCTGGCGAGTGCACAGACTGTGAGACTGTTTGCTAATGTTTTAATTAACCAACAACACGAAAAGGTAGAGCTATCTATATATACACAGTATGTCATGTAATTGTTGTGACAAAGTAATGAATACAAGCTCAACATTTTTTTGATGACAAGATTTTCAATATGCATAAATAAATATAATTTAAATCTTAAGCAATAGATAAATAATTATAAATCATAGAAATTGGAATGTGAATACACACTGTCACAGTTTGTCAAATAGTTGCTTGGACAAAGAAATTAATGCAAATTTTTAATTGATTGTTTTGATAAATATTTTCTTTTTAGCGCAAGAAAAAAATAATAAGCTGCTTTTAGCTATTTTTAAAATATTTACAGCAAACAGTGCATTTTTTTCTATTGTCTAAAAAACTACTTAACACACTGTACATACATATTATCTTGCCTGCTTAATTTTATTTCTGTTTCCACTTGTATCACTTTTTTTTTTCGCAAATTAAAGACGTTTTTAGAGCAGGAACATCTTGCACCCTCATCGAAAATATATAAACTTTAGTATGGTATAATTGACAGGAACAACAGGCATAAATGCCAGTGTGACATCACTTAAGTTAACAACAATTAGGAACAACAAGAAACAACACTTGTGCACACTCCAAAAGATACTTTGCATGCACCCTGGGAATTGTTGTCAAGTGTCTCATAGATACCCCAAAAATGTCGCTCAAATAAATATGCGACAACTGAACTTGCCCCCAAACAAATGAACGAGACTATTGCTAATTGTTACAAATTTGAGTTTGAACAAGTTTTATATTAAGTACCACAATCTGGGGAGTTGTAAATAGAACAAGAATATTACAAGAATATTAGCCAAGTGCCTAAATTTTGGCAATTTAAGCATAATTTAACATTTACGGCGCAATCAAAGGCAGTAAAAACTTAGAGTACACAGAGAAGAAAGACTTTATTTGAGCTGAAACTGAAAAATGCTTAAGAGATCTTTGAGAAAAATTATAAAATTGGATTGTTTGAGTCTTAACTCATCATAATAATTACTAAATGTAACTGAATTTATTCACTTATTAAAAAGTTATAAAAGTTATGCTAAAAGTTTATAGGATAAGAAAAAAAATCAATTTTATTTATAAACCTGTAATTAAAAATATTGATATTACATGAAATAATCTAAAAAACATATTTATATATTTGAAAAATAAAAAATAATTTAGAATATAAAGAAATTAATGCAAGATAGGATTTCAGACTTCGTTTTATCAACATTCTAAATATCATATTCAAATTTTTTGAAAACATTTTTCTCTAAAGATATTTTTTCAGAATAGCTATAGCTATCTTCGATGCTTAATAAAAACATTTATTGATTAGTTTTCCTTGAAATGTATCTCATAATATTCGATATTACCATAAATAAAACATTTTTAGTGTACATTTGGAAATTACTCAGATAAAGTTTCTAAAACTCTTTTCAGACAGTTTCTTCAAAAAAGGGAGCAATAACTTATTTAGATATCTTTTAATACGCAGAAATTCCCCTAAGATATAGGTTTTTGTTTTTTTTCTCAACATAATATCTTTCAACTCCCCCGCAGATTAGTCAATAAAGATGGAAACACGATTACCTGCCGTCAACTCACGTTGTTTGGGCTGCAACTATAGAAATCTCAGCACATGCAGCAATTGATGTCAGTCTCATTGATTTATGACAACATAAAAGATGAGAAACAAGCACATGAATAGGCAAAAGTGCAATAGAGAGGGAAAGACAGAGAAGGAGAGAGAGTGAGAGGGGAGAAAGATTTAGACGAAAGAAACACAAGCGTTAAAGTGTGAAAACTCATTAAACGCACACAAATTGTTTATAGAGGGAACATTTAGCTGGGAACTTGTGAACTGAAGGGGAAACTCGACGCCTACGCAAAGACACTCCAATCGAAGGGGAAGGCAAGAAAAGAGGGAGATAGAGAGAGAGAGAAGGGTAACTGCATAAACTCAAGTTGCATTCATCAGTCAAATGGGGCACGACAGACAAACGTCTGACAATTGTCTGGCCAATGAGTCAGTAGTCGCCAGTGTCGATCTGTGGGGCGTCAGTGGGTTAACTGAGTTGCTTGCTGTGCAAGTCATGCTACACGAAAATGAGGCAAGTGTTGTTGGCGTTGCATTCAATTTACTACAGACAATTGATTGTTTTTCTTTTTCTATTTTTCAATAATTTTTTTTTTTTCTTCTTTATTTTTTTTACCATTTTTTTTTTTGGTGCTGCCAGCAAAATCAACACAAATTGAAAACGATTATCAATATGTCTGGCCTGTCAAGGTTTTAGGGTAGCTAGGACAGTGGGCGGAGGGGGGTGTGGCCGTAGGGTGTTTAGAGGCAGCTATGTGTGTGCTCAGTGGGAGGGCGAGTTCAAGCCGCGAAAGCGCGAAAAGCTAACAGAAAAATGGAAAAGGGCCAGACAAACAAATAGCACGATAGAAAAGCGAAGCAGCAACAAAAGAAAACAACAACAACAACAAATGAAACCACAACAACAACAACAAAAGAAAACAACAAAATGTTGACTGATAAATGGGCAGCCAAAAACAGCAAAGTAAGAAAAAAAATGAAAAATAATAAAAAAAAGGGACTGTTGCAAGAGTAGTGGGCGTGGCAAGGGGCAAGCGGGGGCAACTCTGGGGCACACTTCAATGTTATTATTGCAACAATTGTTGTTTTTACACACACACACACACACGCACACACTAACATTGAGGCCATAATCGATTTCCCTTGCGTTTAGCTAAAACTTTTTTTTTTCTGCACATTTCTGTGACTCCAACTCATTAAGATCGAACTGTTTATTGAATCGACAAAAGCAGCGATTGATTAGTCACCAGACAATCTTATTTATAAATTGTATATTATATAATAAGAGTTTAGTGCGAAGAACTCAAGTAAAAGTTTGGGAAGTAAAAGAATATTAAAAAAAAAAATGTTTATACAAGTTATAGATTCAGTTTTACTTCAGAAAAGTCTACAAATCTCTAACATTTTTATATATTTTCTTATATATTTTTTTATATATTTTTTTATATATTTTTTTATATATTTTTTTATATATTTTTTTATATATTTTTTTATATATTTTTTTATATATTTTTTTATATTTTTATTATAAGTAAAAAAAAACATATTTTTAATTTTAAAAGTAACACAAAGAAGTCAAATAAAAGTTGCTATGAAATTTAGTGCTATAATAAAATTAAATGCAAGTTTTTAATATGTGAATAAAGATTGAAAAATTCTTGAGCTTATTGGGATTGATATATAACATTTTTAGATAAATAACATTACTAAATATTTAGTATACTAAATTAACAATCATTACTTTTTTTTAAAAATGTCTAAGAAACTTATTTATTTAATGCCAAAACAAAAAAATGTTTCTATAATTTTCTAACAAGTATATTTTGCAAATTGTATTATAATATATTTAGATTCTACTTTTAAAAAATTATGGACATTTTTTCCGACTCTGCAACTTGTGTTTTTGCCTAAAGGAATTCAATTTTGAAACACCTTTAATCAGTTTTGTTAGAGTATAGAAACTGCAGTGTGTTGAGATTGTTGCTGCTCATTATTAAAGGTCCAGCTGCAAGTGTTGTTGTTGTTGTTGTTGTTGCCACACGCCCAAATGCAATTCAGTGAAATATGCTGAGAGTCTTCACTACATCCCCCTCCCTTTCCACGAGTAAGGGGAGTTTTCCTTAAACGATGCCCCAGCAGAGCACAACAATGTAAACAAAATGTATCGTAAAATAAATAGTTTTCAAAACCATTAAAGAAACGAGAAGGCCAGCGTAAAAGAATAACAGAAACAGCAGCAATAATAATGAAGAGGAATGGTGAGAGAGAGAGAGGGAGAGGAAGTAGAGGAAAAGAGAGAGAGAGGAATGGTAAAGTTGGAAGCCGCGAGAAACTGTCGAGGTTTCTTAGGTTGCCTTAAAGACCCAGGCGCGAAGTTTGTGGCATTAAGTTTTCAACATGCTCAGCAAATTGTTTAATGGTCGTACCCCAACCCCAACTCCCTCCCCCCTGCTGTGTGTGTGTGTGTGTGTGTGCAACATGATGCTGTAGCAAGTATAAACATAAATGCCTGAAATGGAATCGTCTTGCCAGCAAATTGAAAAGTAACAAAACCGAAATAACTCGACACGAAAACTACAGAGGGAGCGAGAGAGAGACAAGTGTTATTAGCCAGAAAATACACAACTATTAAAACGGTAAATGGAGAACCTTTGAGTAAAAAGAGAAGGGGAAAGAAGGAAGAATGAGAAATAAGCCAAAAGAGTTGTCGGCCAGGCGACAACAACATAAATAAATTGAAAAGTGCATGCCACATAAATTTGCAAGCAAGTTCTAGATGGAGAGAACTGCAACTAAATACAAGTAAATAAATATACACACTGAGTTGTAGAAATAATTGTACAAACAGTGCGAGACAGAGACAGCTCAAGTAAAGAGAGAGAGAGAGAGAGAGAGAGATACATTTGTTGAGACACTCGAAGTCAGTTGTTGGACAAGCAAATCAGCAACAAACAAACAAAAGTTGTTGCAAAAGTTTAGATCAAGTATTTATGCCACAAACAAATAAAAAAAATAAGAAAGAAAAAATGAAAAGAAATACTGGTGTAGGTAGAGCAATGGCAGCCACTGTAGAGAGGTTCCATGCACAATTGAAGAGGAAATTAAACAAGTTTGCCTAACGAAGAAAACAAAGTTTTTATGCGCGCCTTAAAGTATGCAGCAAAAAGATGCAAACAAACAGCAGCCGCAAACACACAGATACACACACACACACAGCGACAAACACACACATACACCTACACAAAAGTTGTGCCGAAGGACTATGGGTACTTCGGCTTTATTTTGTTAAATTAATTATTAACTAAGGAACGAATTATCTAGTTTTTTGCATTGGGTTTATTTGTCTTAATATTCATTTTTTTTTTAAATTAATTTTCTTTATTTGTTTCTTTATTTTTTTAATTTATTTATTTATTTATTTATTTTTTTATTTATTGTTGCCTTTAATTAAAACACAAATTAAATTAATGTTACAACAATTTTATTTAATATCAAGCCTGAACAAATAAATTAAGATTGCCAAAAAATAATATAAAAAGTTTTAATATGACACATACATTTTTAAATAAAACTTAAAATGTTTTTAAAAAAAAGTTAATAAAACTTATTTTTTGAAGTAATTTATCGAAAAATTGAAAATATATTTATTAAGACTTTCTGCTAAAAGTTGTATTTAACAAAAATTGATTTCTTATCAATGTTCAATAAATTTCATTGTTAAATTCAGTTTGTAGCTATTTTAATAAATATATTTTCATTAAAAATTTTTAACTTGTATACCTAATTATGAGAAGAAAGTTGCAAATAAAATTTGCAAAGTTTCCATAGTACCCAGTCACAATGCAACTGTGTGGGAGGAGGGCAGGAGTACTGAGGCTGGGGGGGCGTGGCACATTGTCAAGGCACATTGCGAGGCTGCGGCTTCTTTTTCAACTTCTTCTTCTTTTTCAGTGAGTAAACTTTTTGAATCAATTTAAGTTCTGACATTTTAATGATAAATTTGTAACAGAGCAAAAAACAAGGCCAAGAATGTAATGTTGCTGTTGTTGTTGTTTTTGTTGTCCTTGTCGTTGTCGTTATTGTTGTCTGTCTGTCAGCTACTGTTGAGTTAGAAAAATGCTGTTTGTAAATTATTGCAAGTGTCTTTCAAAGTGGTTTTGCCCATGTTGATGATGGCTGCAGTTGTTTTTTCATCATCTGGAAAAACTTATGTCTACATTATGTGCAAAAGTGAAAAGAATGAATGGCAAAGTTGTTGTTGTTCTGGATGATGATGATGAACTTGCCAAACAGCTGCCGCTGACAGTTGCCATGGCTAAAACTCTTGTCAAATTAATATAAAGAAATAATCAGAGTACTCGACATTTCTTCGTCTCGAAATGTGCCTTATGAATTACTAAGAACCGAGAGAAGCTGTTCAGGTTAGTTTTTCTGGAATTTAACTTATTCTTTAGCTAGATAAAGTACGGCAATTTATTAAGTGAATAACTGAATTCTTGTTAAATTTATTTAATAAATTCATTCGTTGTTGCTTCAATGAAATGCTTAAGTTAAATTCAGAGTCTGACAGCGAGGCTTGGAAAGAACTAAATTTATTTATAATAAGACAAAAATACAGATATTTTTATAAAGTTAAGTAGAAATCTTTGGTAATAATAGCAATTGTAATATTTAACAAAATACCTGAACTAATGCCAGAAATTCTGAACATAAAAGCTGTCGTATCTGGTAATTATTTTAAAGATTTTGTATGAAAAGGTTTTTTTTTTATACACGTTACTTATAAAATAAATAAAAGGGTGTATTGTTTTCATTGCCATGTATGTAACAGGGAGAAGGAAGCATCTCCGACCCTATAAAGTATATATATTTTTAAAATATTACGTATTTGTTGGTAATTATCTATACTATCGTTTTCTAAAACTATAAGTTATTATCCTACTGAATCGCAACAAGATCGGACAAACAGAACGGTAGTAACGGCTGTTTTAAGTTTCAAGCAATGTAAATGCCTAAAAGCATGCAATATAAAATATTTTAAATGTATTTAAATAAGTAACGGGTATCCCACAGTCGGGAGCTTGACTATAGCAATTCCCATTTGTTTTTAAGTACATTTAGTCGCTGAAATCAGCTTAAAGATTTTTTTATAAAAAGGCTTTTTTATTTTCAATGATATTTAATCGTTGAGAGATCAGATTATTTTCAGTAAAATATATGTTTATTTTCTCTTGTCAGAACTTTACTAAAATTGAAGACAACTTCAGCTTATGCTTTAAGTTTTCTACTTAAAGTTTTTCTATTGACATATTTCAAGTGTGTGTGTGTGTGTGTGAGTGTGTGTGTGTGTGTGTGTGTGTGTGTGTTTTCTAACCCAACGTACACGTGTCGACAAATGTTGATATTGTGAGAGCCACCAGAGAGATGGCCTGAGCAAATATTGTTGTTGCTCATCTAAACCTCATTATTGACTCATTTGGTTTGGGCCGTAAAGCGCCCGAAAGTATGTTGTCATTATTTAGGCGACAGCCGCAGCCATTTGCAATTAAAGTAAGCCGCATGTGCAGTTAATGGCCAAGTCCACACTCAACCACACAAGCACACACACATACACGCTCACACATACACCTAAATACACATAAAGATACTTGGATATAGATACATTTCTATCTATATCTATAGCTACAGTTGCTTTGCGGCTGCTTCGTTTTATTTGCAGTTTTCTATCAGCTTTTTGTTGACATTCGATTTGAAATGCCAGCTTAGAAATACAAAGGGGCGTTGGTTTGAACTTCAAAAATGTCATCAATTAGCTGAGAAAACAAGAAAAATTATATGTGGCTGCAGGCAGATTAAATACATTTTAATGAATGTCAATACTAAAGTAACAATATTAAGTTTTCTTTAAATTTGTTGAATGTATATGAAAATATTAAAAAAAATCAAAAATGTTTTAGGTTAATTTTAGTTTAAAAAAATGCATTAAACACTAATAATTCTTAAATATAGAAAAGATTTCTTTATTGTAGGAACACTTACAAATTTCTTCTTTAAAAGTTGTCTTATTAAAACATAAAATAAAAGTTAAAGACAATTGCTCTTGATTTAATAATGCAGTCTTTTTATCATTATACTTTAATACAATTTAAATTTAAAGTATTTTAATTTTTGTGTGACTTTTAAATTTGTATTTATTTTATTAAATTGCAATTCAATTCTTATTTATCTTTGTGTCGACTGTTTATAAATAATAATAAATAAATAATTATCTTGTGGATTTAATCAAAATGAAGTTCTTGATACAAAAGTTGTTCATTCGCAACTAAAAAATAATAAATTAATATTATAATCATAGCAAATACTCGGAATGATCACTTATCAATACCCTGGTGCTTAACCCCTTTTACAAAAAGCACTTTAAATAGTTGCAAGCTATTTGTTTACTTTGTCTAAACTATAATTATTTATGTTTATTTATAATATATTAATATTTGTTTTTCCCGTTTCACTTTTGCAGATAAGACAACAACGGTCAATGCCTGATAGTGTTGCAATTGAAACTGGGTCTCTCATATATGACTGATAATGGCCAACAACAGCAACAATAAAAACAACAAAAGCAATAACTACTTAAAGAGACAGCCACAATGGCCAAACAAAATGAATACTTAAAAATTTGGAAACATATCAAATGGCGAATTGAAAAGTGAAATTGAAACAAAACACACAAAGAAAAGTGCAAGTAAAATAAATAAATATAAAAATTCAAGAAACATTGAAAAAGATTTAGACAAGTGCCATAGAAAAAACAAACGCGAGTTTTAACAAAATATATATATATATATATTTCAAACATATCCCAAAAGCAAACGCTGCCAATTAGAGAGAGATAGAAAGAAAACAAAAGAGAGAGAGAGAACAAAACGATACATATATAAATATAGACTAAAATATATATATAGAGACAACTTGTTGTAGTAACCACCGAGCATAGATAAAAAGTCCAACAACAATATGACAATATCAACAGCAGCTGCAACCACAGCAACAACAGCAACAACAACAGCAGCAACAACAACAAAAACGTATAAAATTGCAAATCGTTTGCCTGGCAAATCGTTGAAATATGAAAAACTCATTAAACAGCCGCAAATGCAGTCGGAATTGGGCACACAAACGGATGCGGATGTGGATGTGGATGCAACAACAGTGGATAGCAACCATTTCAATAAGCATTTCGGCAATGGTCATGTCTATGCCACGCCCCCTAGCACTGACCTCCTGCTGCAAACACACACACAACAACAGCAACAACAACACATCACAGATCGCACAATGCTGTTGCCAACGTTGGAGCAATCATCTAACGGTTTTCTGACCAACATCGTCAACGGCATTGTCACGTACAAGGCCAAAACCAATGGCAACAACAGCAACTACGATTTTAACTCTACCTCATCAACGTGTATTGGCAGCGGGAATGGCAATGGAAACGGGAATGGAAGTGGAAACGGGAACGGGAACGGGAATGTAACAATTTCAAGTTGTTGCAATTTAATTGCACGTCGCTGTTTTGGCATCAATGTGCGACGCTGCGTTTACGTTCTGTTTGCCATCACCGTGGTTAGCATTTTCTACTACACGCATTACGTGGGCACCGATGTGGTCTATGGGTGAGTACCTACCCCCCCCCCCCAACATCCTTCTCTTTTTTTCCTCTTTTTATATGCCCCAAACATTATTCAGTGTTGACAGAACTTCAACTGCTAAAATAGCTAATTTGTTATAAGAAATTTAACTGGAAATAGCTATAAAAAATTCTTCTTTTTCATTAGGTATTATATAATTATTTATTGATTGCATTTTTTGTATTCTACTAGATTTTTTAAGTAAAAAAAATAAAAACGCATCTTTAACTTTTGATTTAAATGTATGACTGTGTTAGATTTAGCTAGAAATAGCTATAAAAAAATACTTCATTTTCTTTTTTTTAAATTAAAAATTATTTTGATTTAAGTTTATAACTGTGTTAGAATTTCTTATAATAAATTAAGCTAGAAATAGCTATAAAAAATTCTTTTTTTTCGTTAGGTATTATATAATTATTTATTAATTGCATTTTTTTTATTCTACTAAATTTATTAAGTAAAAAAAATAAAAACGCATCTTAATTTTCAGAATTGAGTAATAAATATTTAGCTTTTGATTTAAATGTTTAACTGTGTTAGATTTAGCTAGAAATAGCTATAAAAAATAATTCTTTTCCGATAGTTATTATAAATTTATTTATTGATTGAATTTTTTTTTATTCTCCTACATTTTTAAATTAAAAAAAAAATTATTTTGATTTAAGTATATAACTGTGATAGAATTTCTTATAATAAATTTAGTTAGAAATAGCTAAAAAAAATTCTTCTTTTTCGATAGGTATTATAAATTTATTTATTGACTGCAAAAAATCCAAAAAAAAAAAGGAATAAAAACGTATCCTAATTTTCTGAATTTAATAATAAATATAAAACTTTTGATTTAATTGTATAACTGTGTTAGAATGTTTAAGATGCTAATATATTCATTGGGCTTCGATTTTTTTGAATCGCATGTAAATTTTCACAAAAAATCAAAATTTAAGAAAAAAAAAAAATATATCAAAAAAGGTGATTTGGCCATGGAAATGTTTTTTTTTATAGGTTTTCAGTGCTTTTTTTTTTTAAAAAAATTTAGAAACTAGACATAACCTAGTGTAATTAGCACATTTTTCAAAAATAGCTTTTAAATAGTCAAGGCAACAACACTGTTTCCAACGCATGTTCATCCAGTTCACATCATCCCATGGCCCATTTGGGGCTGTCCAGCTGTTTTGTTGTGTTCGCATTTGATTGGATTCCCTTTCTCTCTCTTATTTTTTTTTTGCTCACTTTTAAAAGAATTTTTCTCATTTTTGTTTTGCAATAATAAACAGGTGTATGGCAGGCAGGTGCGAACAGCAGTCTCTTGCTCATGTTGCACTGTTGTTGTTGTTGTTGTTGCCGTATTGTTGCAAAAACAATGCAAATAAATTGCGCAAATAAATATTCATCGAAATGTTGTTAAAGTTTTGCAAATAAATAAAAACTCAAACAAAGGCGCTTTAAAATTGGCTTGAAATAACTTTAAAAATATGTATCAATTTGTATTTATTCTGTTTTTGTGCTTAAAAAGCTGCACTAAGAATATAATACACAAAAGCATTTTGAAAGTATCTTTAACAAAATCTGTTGATTTTTAAACAGAGTTGTGTTTTTGTGAACTTCTTAAAACTGCTGAATTGCTATTGCAGTCTTTTCTGCGCTACTCAGACTTTCCAAAATATTATTTATTCACAAGTTCATAACAAATGTAATGATATCCTGAGATGTTATTTAAAAACAACATATATTAAATTAAATTTAACCTGCTTCAAGCTCTTAAATAGCTTGCAAGTCGTTGCAGACCTTTCGCTGTGCTTCTCATACCTTAAAGCTGGTCAGCTTCAACACACAAAGCACTTCATATGTGTACTTTTGTGCTACCTGAAACTTTAGCTACTTGCGTGTATTTTATTCAACAGCATTTTGCAGCTGTACAAAAGTTTTAAACTAGTTTTTCTCTTTTATTGTTTCTTAGCAAAATGATCAACGATTTTTATGTGACTTGTTTTCCAAAAGTTTCTCCCAATGAGTCCAACTGAGAGACTGAACTGAACTTTACACCTTTGGGTTAACTAAAAGTTCTCGTTGCAGAAATGTGCACGTAGTTATTTTTAAGGGAAACTGGATAAAAGTGGAAGTTGTGAAATGTATTTCTCATAATTTTTAATTGCGCGCATAAGTAAGAAAATGGTAAAAAGGTTTTTCCTGTATATTTATTTGCTTTTCACACTAGTTTGTTGGACGTTTCTTTTCCCTTAGCTATTTCATTTGCAAAAGGAAGGAAGAGGTGAGTAGAGGAGAGAAAGGATAACTCACCTGGCTGTTAGCTACTTTTGCGCGCAATTATGGTTTACAAACATTTCGAGGTAGAAAATGCGCCATGCCCCCAACTAAGTGCAACACGGTTGCAGTAGCAGTTGCACAAACAACAACAACGGATAAAGTTTTGATTACTTTCATCAGCTGCAGGAGCAAAAGTAGAAACAGCACCTGTAGTCCTTGACTTGGCTTTTTAGTGCATTTTTGCATGCCAGTCTCAACTTGAGCTGCCCAAAAATAAGTTATAAGCACAGTACTCAAAAAGTAAAAGGGCTTATGGGTTTGTGACAAAATCTGGCTGTCCGTTTGAATCAGTTGTGTAGAACATGCCAAAAGCCTAACCCATGGGATAGGAACTCGTAATTCTGCCGACATCGCAGTCGACACATGTATAGAGAGAGAGAATACGTGTGTTCTATAAATAGCACGCTCGGCGGCTTGTGCTCTCACGATGCGTGTGTTCGTCTTTTTGTTCTCTCACGAAGCATCTGATCGGCTGATGTTTTTTGATGTCAGTAGCTGAGCTGCGTTCAATGAGGAGAGAACGTACAGCGCTAGACTCTTATCATACACTGCAACTAATGCTTTGCTCTCTTTACGTGGCCCACTGTAACGATGCGACAGTTTGAATATGCTCTCATTTTATTTTTTCAGTGTAAAGCAGTAAAACGTTTCGTTGACTTTGTTGACTTGATTGTGTGAGTTTACACACCACTGTTTTAAAGCTACATTCTTTGAATTTAAGACATGTTACCATAAAGAAGTAAATAAATAAATAAAATCGCAGGACTCCACAATGATATCTTCGTCTTTGTGTCGTTATTATTAATTGTTTTCCCTTTTCTTGCTTATTTGTCTGTAAATATTACAACTACTGGGCATCTAAGATTCGAGCAGCTCGACTATAACTTTGCCTACTTTGAAATGCAGTTGATTATTAAATATTGACTTGCCGACTTGCGCTTTAAATTAAATTTATGAGCTTAACTGTGGCAAAGTTCATTAGTTATCCAAGTGGACGCCATCAATTAGTGTGGGCCGAAAGGACGAAAAGGACGAAACGAAACGGATGATGGCAATTTGAGAAGCTCAAGTCAAAACTGCGCAATTTTAATGAATTCAAAATGCTTTTGACAGTCGTATGTGTTTGTGTGTGTGTGTGTGTGTGTTTGTGTGTGTGTGTGTATCCTGTCCATGTTCATGTCCATCCGTCCGTTACGTGCAAAAAGCGGAAACATGTGACGTGTCTCTCTCTCTCTCTCTCCCCCCTCTGTGGTTGTCACCCTTCGGCGACAGGCAGCCGCCAGTTGCTGATGTGCGTGTTTGTTTATGCTGCCTGTCATTATTTACACACACACACACACAGACACAATCAACACACACACCCCCACACCACTAAACATACATACGCTAACATGTTAGCTGCTTTTTGTTCTTGTTGCCAGCTGTCGTTTTAGGTGCAAAACGCATTTTGGCAAAATGCAAACCTACGTGATTTGCATGCAGTCACAACACACACACTCAACACACACGCACACACACAAAAGTCGCCTGACAACCTGCTGTAATTGATTTGTAATGCTAAACATGCAAAACGACACTACAAAAATGTCAACAACGTTCTGACAGATTTCATTTAATCAAAAAACGAAATGAATAAAAATATATCAAAAATAACATAGCATAAATAAATGTATGTATAAAACATATCATATAACTCGTACTACATTAAATGACATTTAAATTGAAATTTGTGCTATTTTATATAGAGTTAAATTATCAAATATATCAAAAATAATATAGCATAAATAAATTTATAAAACATATTCTGAGATAACAATTATGACTAAAAATCCCAAATAACTCATAGTAAATTAAATGACACTTAAATTGAAATTTGCGCGATTTTAAATAAAGTTTAATTATCAAGTTCTGTTAGAAATAACTCTTTGTTTCCATATTAATAATAATTTTATTTGAATATAATAATATACATTTGCAATGGATATCTATTAGATAAAATTCTAAAAATTATTTCAAAATTTATATGCTACTCGATGTGCATAAATAGCTTTTATTTAATGCTTTATAAACTTATCTCGTGATGTTTATTTTTTTCTTTTTGAAATGTTTTCCGTACATTTTATTTTAGTTGTTAAATTAATTATTACGTTTTGATAAACATTAAAAATAAGTTTTTAAAATTAGAATTGAATTATTTTAATATCTATGCAATATTAATAAATAAAATGAAATTCATTTGTCGCCTGTCTGATTAATATATACTTCTACTATATATGTATATATCGCATGTATGATATAGCTTAGGTTATTTACTTTGCGTGTTAAGTGCGATAAATGCGATTTGATGTTTTGTATTTTGGCCTGGGGGCGTGGCACTGCCAAGAATATTAACTAACTGAACTTTCAACTAAAACACTAAATACGCGTCTCGTCACTCGATAATAAACACATGAATTGCTCTGCCAGTTCAGTGAATTGTGCAAATATTTAAGCACAAATGTGGACAGTGTGTGTGTGTGTGTATACAACATGGCGTATACGTTATGCAATACAAGTTGCTTGCATTAATTGACTAAACATTTAAATGCAAAATGCGATTATAACTGACAATTGCCAGAGGGCATCAATGAGTTGTGCGTGGTGCTTTTAGCCCACTAAACAAAATGTACACAGGCTTATGAGTTTGTGCCAATAGAACAAAGCTCGGGAAGGAAGAAAAAAATGTCTCCAAACAATTTTTTAGCAAAAATTCGTAGTTTTGAATGAAAGAAATCGTTTGGATCATTTGAATCCAAGCTCACACAATCAAATATAGCAGCGAAACACGATGACAACGAAATGTTTTACTGCTTAACACTGAAAAGGTGAAATGATAGCGTAGTCGAACTGTGGCATCGTTACAGTTGGTGACGTAAAGAGAGCAAAGCATAAGTTGCAGTGTATGATAAAAGTCTAGCGCTGTACGTTCTCTCCTTATTGAAGGCAGCTCAGCGACACAAAGCATCAGCCGATCAGTTGCTTCGTGAGAGAAAAAAAAGCCGAACATACGCGTCGTGAGAGCACAAGCCGCTGAGTGTGCTATTTATAGAACACACGTATTCTTTCTCTCTCTCTGTGCGTGTGTCGGCTGCGACTCCGGCAGAATTATGAGTTCCTACCCCATGGGATAGGTTCTTGGCATTTTGTACACCCACTGCTTTAGATTGTAAGCTTGATTACTTCATATTTTTATTGTACATTTTATTTTTTTAATTTTTTATATGCAGTTCAATTTTCGGAAAATGTTGGAAAAGAAAATTAAAAGAAAAGCAAATACAACCTTTTTGTGGATAGTATTTTTTGTGTTTGTTTTTTTTATTCTTTATTTCGCTTATTGCTATGAAAACAGCCAGCTAAGATATTAAATATACTGGGCATCTAAGAGTCGAGCATCTGCTGGTTTGTTGTGTGTATATGTGTGTGTGTGTTGTTTTCAAAAAGTGATTACATGTGCCCGTTGCAGTGGCAGTTGCAAGTTGCAACAACTCAACCATTAACGCTTGACGATGATTTTCATTAAGTAAACGGCCGAGCATCCATTCTCTGTCTCTATCTCTATCTCTGTCTCTGTCACTCGCTTTATTATTCCCATTTCTCTGCCTCTGTTTCTGTCTCTGGTGTCAACTGCTGGCGAACTGCAATAAATAATTACATTTATTTGCTTTAAATTCAGTTACAATCAGACAAACAAACAGACGTTGCTCGAGGGACAGAAGCTGGCTGACCGTCTGTCTGTCTGTCTGTCCGTCTGTCCATTTGAATGCCTTTTGCATATCCTGACACATCCTGGCCGCCATAGTGTCGGCCATTTTCTGCACTTTACGTTCACAGTTCATTTGGCGAACTGTGTTGCATGCAACGGCCTCTTTCTCTTTCCCTGTCTCTGTCTCTTGCCCTGTCTCTGTCTCTGTCGGCATTTTACCACTCATTTCCGTTGCAATCCAATTGAACTTGGCTTGCTTGATTTATTTAATTAACTTTTCTGCTTTTATTGTTTTTTTGTTTTACAATTTTTTGTTGGCTTTTTTTTTCTGCTCTGTTTTCATCTCGTTTTCCACTTGCTGTCGAACGCTTAAAAAATTGGCAGAACCCAGCACCGCAAATCGTTTTGGGAATTTCTGTTTAAGCCCAAAGAGAGTTGAGTTTCTCACTCTGCGATTTTCAAGTGCCTCGGCTGCCTCTCTTTGTGATTCTCATGGCAAGTAAGTGGCGGCAATTTCTTTTCATTGTATGCAAAGTGAAAGACAGAGAGAAAGTCAGCGATGGAGAAGGAGAACTGAGTTGAGTTAACTGAAGTGGTGGCATATTGAAGTGAGAAGTGACTTGCATTGCACTGCCTGTGAAATTAATGCGAACAAGCAATACAGTTGAGCTTCTCTATAATGAACAGGACTTGAGTGATCTTAAAAAAAAATAGAAAAAATCTACAGGCATCTTAAAACTTACAAAAGTATTTTGAAATTATTTTAAATAAAATGAAGCAACATAATACGAGATTAAACTTATTTAAATTATACAGTCGTCGAATAAAGTATTTTAACAAACCTAAAGTTAAATCTACTCACAATTTGAACTTACTTTATGTAAAGTTTGGCATCAATGGATCAATGCATGAAAAGTAATTTTTAACCATTTTTAAATAATAATAAAAAATAGAAAAAAAAATGTTTTAAAAAAAAATTATTTTTGGAGTCACTATTAGAATTATTTAGAAAAACTTTATGCAACATTTTTGGTTTGAGACCGAGGAAAAAAGTCCAAGCAGTAGACTTTTACAAAAATTAAAAATTTTGAATGGGTTTAGGAAAGTTTTGTATCATTCAAACGGAATTTAAATGACCTTTTCATTGATGCCAAACTTAGCATAAAGTAAGTTTAAATTATGAGTAGATTTCACTTTAGTTTTGTCAAAATACTTTATCCTAAACAACTAAAAATCTGAGGGTATTCAGAAATTTTAATATGAAATTGAAAATTTTGAATCAATATTCCCCAGCATTGAAATCAATTAATCGCTTTGACTTTACTTGAAATCCTTAGCTTTTGTTCTGATATCAAATTCATCAAATCAAATTCCTACATAATCAATGAACTTAAGCGTATTACAAGTAGCTTTTCATACTCCGCACAATTCTTCAACTCAAGCAAAAACTTGCGGTTATTGAAGCATCGCCTCTCTTTGCACTTCTCAAATTTATCCAAATCGTTCGCTTTGTCTTTTTGTTCCTTTGGTTTCGTTTCGTTTTCTGAGCTGCTTTTTGCTTTTTGCTATTTATGCTTAAGTCATTTTTATTTCGCCAAGAGAATATCTCTTTATATGTATGTATGTCTACTTATATAGCTTGTATGTATGTAAAGCACATATCCTTGCGCCACATTCGCCATTTTATTATGCTACGTTATCCCTATCCTATGCCGGGCTGCATTACGTATGCGCTCCGTTGGCCGCGCGCGGATTCCCGACACTCTGCGGTGCGGTGCGGTGAATTCGGCTGCTGCATTTGCTACTTTGCAAATTTATTACAAATTTTTACATACGATTTATTGTCTGAGCGTGCCCGCCACTCCCACGGCCACTGAGGGCGGTTTTCTATTACGCTCGGAGGCGTGGCTGTGGCCTTAAATTCCTCAGCACACACACACACACATAAAATTCCACAGAATTGTGAGTCCCCAACTGCGTGTTGAGTGTGTGTGTATGTGTGTGTGAAGTAGGGATGAGTATCGATAGAATGATATTGATACTGTATTTTTGCGGTTAAAACGATATTTTATTATTTATACAAAATTCATAATATAACGATTCGACATTTAACATAACACTTTTATAAATTGATTGATGCCGTATTGTTTCTTATATTCAGCCATAAGACACAATATTATATTTAAAAATTTTTGAAGAAAAGAATTAATTATTTTGATTTTCATATATTTATAGGCAGGGATTAAAACCGTTACCATACCCGTAACCGTTAACCGGTATTAACCGATTGAAATTGATAACTGTAACTGAAACCGTAACCGAAATAAAACTTTTTTACTATACCGAAACCCAAGACTTTAAATTATTCCAACCGATATAACCGCTTAGAACCGATTTATGCATGACGGTTAATTTGGGTTCGGTTAAGCATAAAATTAAATTGTGCTGTTAAGGTGTAATTACCGTTTTTTAAAACTATATTTAATTTTTAAATATTTGTTTTTAAAATTTTCAAATCTTTAATACTTTTTAAATTTATGTTGTATACCGAAATCATAACGGTATTTCGAAACCGAAACGTACAAAAAACCGGTAACCAATATACAAAAATTTTGCGTAACCGAAAACCTAAATGCGAACCGGTAACTGAAACCGATATTCGTTCGGTTTAATACCCTGTATTTAAGATTAACTAAAAAATTTGCAGAAATCATAAAATAATAAAATAAATAAAAAACAATTTTCTTTTCGTTAAGGAGACAACTTAATGTCCATATCGATACTTTTTCAACGGCGATACTCATCCCTAAGTCAAAGTTGATGTGCACACGGATTTCAATAAAAGCAGCTCGTTGGGCATTGTGTGTGTCTTCGACTTGGCTAATAAGCCCTGGCCACAATGATTGCCACTGCGAGTTGCGAATTGCGAATTGTTGCTGCCACGGTTGACAACATTGGCAACATTTGCATTCGATGTGAATGTCGATTGTCAAGTTTGTTGCACGCCCGCATAAATAACACGTTGCAAATGCATAAACTGACTTTTTGTTGCCTAATTTATGCAGCACAAAAGACGTAGCTTGCCGCTTGCCGCTTGCCACGCCCCCCTCCCCGTGTTTTCCTTCCATAGGAACGGAAACGGAAATTTTGTGCTGTGCACAAATAAATCAGCGAGAGAAAAATAACAGAAAAGCAGGCCAGGTTGAGCTGACTGTTTGGTTATTTGGCTGTCCGCCTCTCAGCCAGTTGCATGCCACGCAAATGTTGCACGAAATGCAAACAAGGCACAACAAGGCAACCAGAATTTCTTCATCATCCTCACGAAAGACCCGCAAAAGTGCTTAAAAAACATAAGAGCTACAGAAATTGCGACAGATCGCATGTTAAGAGAAATGAATACATTACTTAAATAAAATCCGTTTAAAGAGCCTTAAAAGCTTCTAAAAGTTGTAATTTACTAACCAAATAAATTCTTATTTTTAGATAGAAATTATCTGCTCAGAAATCAGCAAATTATCAATCTCTGTTAAAAGAAATATTGAAAATTAAGAAAAGCAAATGAATACTCTAACTTACATACTTATGTGTATTTAAAGCTAAATATAATGTAAATTAAAAAAGCTGATTAAAGTTATGATCTATCAAGTATTTGATGCTTATGAAATGATATGTACAATGTACATTGTACCTATATAAAAAAAAAGCCTCTGAAAGCCAAAGTTTGTTAAAAAAGTACAACTGAAAGCTTTAACATATATTTAATTCTTTTTAAAATTAAATCAATGCTGAAATTTATGAACATTTGAAGTTAGGACGCTTTTACCTCAAAAGGAAAATATACATACAGTTTGTCAACTAATTCTTTGCACTCCCTTAAAAATGTAATATTTTGACTTGAAATAAGAAAATAATAGCTTATTATATATATTTGGAAAGGTCGTTTAAATTCCGTTTGAATGATGCAAAAATTTCCTTAACCCATTAAGTACCCTTCGAAAATTTCGAATTTATGTAAAAGTCACTTTTCAAAACTTTTTTCCTCGATTTTTTCCAAAAAATGTTGGGATGCAAAAAAATTCTTGGAACAATTCTCAGAGTAACTGCAAAAAAAAATTTTCAAAAATATTTTTGCTAGTATTTTTTAAAATTTTTTGAAAACTGCAAAAAAGGCACTTTTTGCATGAAAATGAGGAAAAATGGGTTAAAATGGTCATTTTTAGGATTTTCAAACAATTTAAAAAAATACAAACAAAAATATTTTTGAAAATTTTTTTTTGCAGTTACTCTTAGAATTGTTCCAAGAATTTTTTTGCATCCCAACATTTTTTGGAAAAAATCGAGGAAAAAAGTTTTGAAAAGTGACTTTTACATAAATTCGAAATTTTCGAAGGGTACTTAATGGGTTAAGGAAATTTTTGCATCATTCAAACGGAATTTAAACGACCTTTCCAAATATATATAATATGCTATTATTTTCTTATTTCAAGTCAAAATATTACATTTTTAAGGGAGTGCAAAGAATTAGTTGACAAACTGTATATTAAATAGGGAATTAAAGTTATGATATATTTGATGATCAAACCGTCGGTGAATAAAGTATTTTGACAGAACTAATGTGTAATCTACTCATAATTTAAACTTAGTTCATGTAAATTTTGGCATCAATAGAAGGTCATTTAAATTCCGTTTGAAAGATACAAAACTTTCCTTAACCCATTAAGTACCCATTAAAAATTTTGAATTTTTGTAAAAGTCTACTGTTTTGACTTTTTTCCTCGGTCTTTAACAAAAAATGTTTTGATGGAAAAAGTTTCTCTAAATAATTTTAATACTGACTGCAAAATTTATTTTTCAAAAATCTCTTCGCTAGTATTTTTATGATTTTTTTGTATGGGATGATCTCAGAAAAATTTTGTATGAATAGGAGGAAAAAGTGGCTTAAATAGTTATTTTAAGCAATTTTCAAAAAATCATATTTATTTCTATTTCTATTAACGTAATTAAAATTTAAATAAAATGAAAATATAAATTTAGCTTCCATTACTATTTACTTTTAATATTAAAATAATAATTTCGGTGCCTGATTAACTGCAAACACAATATACCCGACTTTTTTATGCGCTGCTCCGCTTGAGGAAATTTCTGTGCAAATAATATTTATTTAATATATGTACATATATATTTAAGATATTCCCCAAGGTAGCTTATGGCCTCGTTCTGGTATGCCAAGAGTTTTTGCTTGATTTATAGCTTTTCAAATATCTTGTATTTCATTTCGCAATGACACATGCTCCGATTACAGGGTATTTTGAAAAGAAAGAAAAGTTTTGGCTGATATATATATATATATATATGTATATATATATATTTGGGGTGCACTCAATTTCTCTGTGTATTTGTATAAATTTGTGTCTGTGTATTTGCTATCTAAATATTTTGTTTGCCAGCGCTAAAGTTTTGCCAGTCTGCCAGAAGGCAGAGAGTGAGGAGAGAGAGTGAGAGAGAGGGAGGTAGGGAGAGGTCCTGGCAACCAGGCCATTCCTTGGCTTGTTCGTTTTGTCCTTTCCACTTTGCCGCATGCTAAAAGTATTTACATTTTTCATTGCAACTAGAAGGCGGAGCTGCATGTGTGAAAGGCCAGAAAAGGATGCTTCCTTTGCACATTTTGGACTTTGACTAGGACTAGGGCTTGGCCTAATAGGTTTTTGTTAATTTTTGGGGATTTCTGCTTGAAAGGGGCTCAAAGGGACTTTAACACATGTTGCCCCTTTCAGCTGTTGGCCCAGTTCTCAACAGTGTACAAGGGAATATGAATTTGTGAGAAGATGACTTGGATCAGTGGTGTCTAAAATGCCAAAAGCCTATTTCATTGGATTAGGAACACATAATTCTGCCGGCGTCGCAGTCAACACGCGTACAGAGAGAGAGAGGGAATACGTGTGTTCTATAAATAGCACGTTCGGCGTCTTGCGCTCTCACGACGCGTATGTTCGGCTTTGTGTTCTCTCACGAAGCATCTGATGCTTTTTGATGTCAGTCGCTGAGCTGCGTTCAATGAGATGAGAACGTACAGCTCTAGACTTTTATCATACACTGCAACTAATGCTTTGCTCTCTTTTTGTTGCCAACTGTAACGATGCGACGTTCCTTTGACTTCGTGTTTTGCTGCTACGCACACAAGCGCAGTATTTGATTGTGTGAGTTTTGACATCACTGATTTAAATTTTACTTTTGCTTTTTCTATTTGAACTAATATTTGTATTATGCGTTAATAATCAGTCAGCAAATGTTGTAAAAATTCAAACATTAAACAAATAATCTAGTACTCTTTTTTCTTTAAATTGTATATATTTGAACTTGTTTTTTTCTTCTAATAATTTGAGTACTGGGCATTTAACAAACGAGCATCTCGACTGTCGAATCGTAGCTTCTTTTTGTGTTGTGTCTGTGTGAAAATTGCATAAGCCCCATATAATAAAATGCTTTGCCGCTTTTGCCAAACGGAATGCAATTTGAAAGAGAAGTTGAACAAGGCTAAGGCTACACAGGATATGCTTTACTATACTATATACAATACTATACTTTACTGTACAGGTCAAAGGTAAGGTCCAGAGCTGTTGGCTGGACTCGTAAAAACTTTTCAGCTCACAATGAGAAAAGTTTCGAGTGGAGTCCATGAGTAGAGTAGTCACAGGAGGGACTTGGAATCAGACTGAGACTCAGGTCCTTGTTGTTGGCTTGTTAATGAGTCGCAATGCAAATGAATATGTGTATGTGATATATAGCAGACACAACAGCAACAAAAACAGCAGCAACATCTTGAAACAATAACAATGTTGGGTTGCCATTGTATTGGCAGCAGCTGCTTTTGGGTTCTTTTGTCTTTTGTCTGAATGTTGCGCATACGCAACGTTGTTGCGGCTGTTTTCCTTTGACTTGTCTTGCCACAGATTATTTGTGGGTTTGCAACTGCTGCTTGACTAAGTAAATACAAGAAATAAATGCCGAGCACCCTTTCCTTTTCCTTATGCTTTTCAAATAGGTTTTTTCTTCTTTTCTTTTTTAAGCTGCCAACGACAGCGCAATGTGGCGCATTTTCCGTGCTGTTTATTTTTCGAGTATTTCAAGTGAATGCCGACAGCAAAAACTATAGGAAATTCTTAGTTTTCTTATACCGCTTTGACCTTTGCTGCATTCAGCTGCCCTTAGCACTGAATTTACGTTATTTGCGCAGCTTAAAGCAATTGAAAAAATGTATACAAAAAAAGTTTAACATTTAAATTTAGTTTTGATAGATACAAAAAATATGGCATTATTTTCTGCATCTTCTATAATAGTTATGTAAAATTTCTATCAATTAAAAAATGAACAATCTAGTGTATCTCTGTAGATGTTGGTAACAATTGAATTGACAATTGAATAGAACCAAACCAAATCAATTTATTTCAGATTTGTACTAAATTATTAATTATATGCATATTTTATACAGTCCATAATTTAATTTAATTTGTGTTTTATTTTTGTCTACAGCTTTTGATGACGTTAAGTAATTAAATGACTGCCCTTTTAAATAATCAATTAAATAAATGTATACATATATAATATATATATATATATACAAATTTAATTAAGTTCAATACAAACTAAAAATATTATCAACTCTAGAAAATATATATTTATTATTAAATTAAAAATACATAGCATACTTATTGGCGCCAACTAAAGTATCGTTTATTTGAAAATGTTGGTCAAAATTGTACAGCATACTTATCAGCGTCAATTAAAAGTTATATTTTTCAGCACCACTTAATTTTACCTTTTATACAACAAATTAAAAGTTTCTTTATGTATCTCTTAATTTAAAAAAAAACTATAGCATACTTTTCAGTGCCAATTAAAAAAATAATTTCTCCGAAAATAAAAAAATCTACAGCATAGTTATTAACATTAATTAATGCTCAAACTAGCTTTTTTACATATATTTTAAGTAATTGGTTGAGATAAATTAATTACAAATTGTCAAATTATTATTTATTGGTCTATTTTTACAAAAATTGTCATATAATAAATGTGTAGCATTCTTTTCGGCATATACTAAATTTTGTATTCAATTTCATTTCAATTACTCTAAATTATGGAGTCAAAATTAGTATCGAACTTGAGTTTCGTCAAATATAGAAAACTATAGTATATTTATCAGCGCTAACTAAAACTAACATTTTCTGCTTCTCTCTCTTTGCAGTGTGTTTCAAAGGGATACACATCCGGCGCCGATCATCAACTGCCGCATGATGAACTCCGCCGGGAAACACATCCGTGATGCGTCGCCAGCTCCCGATCATCGTTCGGAGGCGAGATTGCGTATTGATCCCAAGGTGCTGGTGTTTGTGGAGACAACGTATTCGGGACTGGGACGAGACATTGCCGAGCTGTTGGTCTACAATCGCATCAAGTAAGTGCCTTGTGACTTTTTCTGTGTGTCGAGTGTCGAGAGTCGAGAGTGGTAAAGAGGAACCATAGACAATTAGCTCAGACAAATTTGCATAATTGCAAAAGGCAACGATGCAATTATTGCGGCACCAACCCAAAAGTAACTGGCAAACCGGAAGTGGCAGCGTAACCGACACCAGAAATGAATTGCGAACTCAGCCAAGTGGCAAGTGGAAGTGGCAAGTGGCCAGAGAGAGAGAGAGATAGAGAGAGTGGAAGCTGCCTCATCATCTATCTTGGCTCGTGCATCTCTCTCACTTCCTGCCTCCTTTGTGTCTGCCGTCTGGCCATTGTCAATGTTGACCCAATTTGGGCAACTGGCCATAAAAAGGCAGGTTATGAAATTAATGCCGTTCTTTGCCTGCTTGCTGGCTGCTGGTTGCATGCCACATGCTGCAAGGCAAACGGAGTGGCAACCAAAGCATTCCGACTTTAATTGGCAACTTATGCTTTTGTAGTCGACTGGCTTTCCTCTTCCTCTCCCTGTCTCTTTCTCTATACCTGCCCCTTCTCTTTCTACCGGAAACCGCCAGTGTCATGTCTCTTTCTTATTTTCTTACCTGCCTCAATTCAGCTGTTCTTGCCTCCTTGCCACATTTATACCCTAACTTGGAGGTTTTCATTTTGACAAAGCTCTTGAATTTTAATGAGCTAACGCTTTGCGGCTTCAACTTTTGTCTTTAATCTGATTCTCTTTGCAAAAATTCGGTTTCCGGTTTCATTATAATGCTTCTTCTTCAAACTGCAGTTTATGCTTATTTTTATAACTTTAAATTTATATTAAGCTTCGACATCGTGGTTTGAGTTTAAACTTATAAGTCTTAATGTGTTTTTTGGCCATGATATTTGCAGTTTAAGCTTGAAGTTGATTTAAATTTTCTGTCTACTATTATAAGTCGAATTTTAATGCCCAATGCAAGATTCAGTCTCTTCCTTTTGCAAAACACTGAATAGGGAATTAGAGAGAGGAGAACGACTGTATGTGCCCACTTAAGCTGGAGTAATTGGCTAGAGCGAGATAACAATACAAATTTCTATACTTTGTTGATTTATGTATACAATTATTATCAGCTTCAAGATTTAAAATAAATTAAAAAAAAAAGATAGTTGAGAAATTAAGAAAATTATTAAAAAATTACAAGATTAAGAATACAATTTTTTAATTGTACTATTGTAATCGACCTGACCGGACTGTCATAGCAAATTTTCCATCCTTCCTGTATATATTCGTCACTAGCGCGTACTGCCGTCCGCAGTAATATTGCTTAAAAGTTAAAGTTAAGATAGTCTCGGGTTATTTAAATTTTACCACAGTTTATTTTTTCTAATTTCTATTCGAAGTGCGAATCGAAGCTAATTCTATTTTCCTCTGATAAAACTAGAGCGTACCAGCGAAACACGAAGTCAAAGAAACGTTTTACTGCTTTACACTGAAATTATTGAAATGAAAGCATATTTGAACTGTCGCATTGTTACAGCTGGCGAAGTAAAGAGAGCAAAGCATTAGCTGCAGTGTATGATAAGAGTCTAGCGCTGTACGGTCTCTCCTCATTGAACGCAGCTCAGCGACTGACATCAGAGAGCATCAGCCGATCAGTTAATTCGTGAGAGAACAAAATGCCGAACACGCGCATCGTGAGAGCAGAGGCTGTCGAGCGTGCTATTTATAGAACACACGTATTCTCTCTCTTTGAACGTGTGTCGGCTGCGACACCGCGGCAGAATTATGAGTTCCTATCTCATGGGATATTCTTTTGTCATTTTTGACACCACTGAACTAGAGCACAACAAACTAATTAGCTAAAGCGAGAGGAGATTATTTCCTTGCAAACATATATTCTCTCAATAAATTTATTTGGCAGCTTGTTAAGCAACTTTTAGCAGAGCTTTGATAAAGTTTGTTAAAGAACCAATCTTGTGATACAATTGGCTAGAAAAAGGAAAGCTTAACCGCGAATATATATGTATGTATTTATATATGTATGTAATCCCATTGTCCATCTCACGTTGGCTTCGCTTTGCGCCATTATTCCAATTACTTCACACACACACACACACCTTTCCCTCTCTCTCTCTGCCGCTCTCTCTTCCTCTCGCGCCGCTCTGCTCCCTCTGCCTTTGCCCGACGGGCACAAAAAAGCAATTCTTTAGCCAGAGAATGCTTTGTGTGATGTTGGCCGCATTGACCGCAGGCTGCAGCCTGCTGCAAAACCGCAATTATAAAACTAACAGGACGGGGGAGTGAGTGCTGAATAAGGGAAGGGATTGAAGAGGGGAGCAGTAAAGGGGGAGCATACCAACTTTTCAATAACATTTTTTATATATAAGTATTTCATTTTGCCATTTCACACTTTTCACTTTTCACATGAGAAATTAAGGGCACGTGTGCAAATTGCGGTTATAAGGCGTCACGATGAAAATGCCAGTCAAGAGGCCAGCAAAGGGAGCAAGAAGGACAGAGAGAGCGAGAGAGCGAGAGAGAGAGAGAGAGAGGAGAGTTCAAGTCACAAGTCAAAAGGCTAAAAATTTCAATTTGCTGCTTTGTTGATGTTGTCGTTGCTCTTGAGAGCCAACACAGAGAACTCTAACTTCTCTGCCCTTCTCCAGATTTCTGTTTTCAGTTTTCAGTTTTCAGCTTCATCTCGAGTTGCTTTGTGTTGTATAATTAAATTTTGTCGTTATAGTCAATCTAAGAGTACACAGAGCGAAAAATGCAATTATTTCATGCTCCAAATAGCTTACATCTAAGATTGAAACTACGGTTGAACTTCCATAACTCGAACGTCTATAACTCGAATTCTCTCCAACTCGAGCTAAATTGAGTGACAATAGCGTAAACTAAACTTAACAAAAATACTTCGATAAGTCGAAGTCTCCATAACTTCGACTTGGTGATTAGAGTTATTGAAGTTCGACTGTATTTAGAATTACAAATTTATTTCAAGTACGTTTTTCTTTAATTAAATATTTAAGTAATTCAGTATATTTGAAAATAAAAGTGAGTTTAGAACTTACTTTAGGTTTCGATAAAAATATATTACAATCATTCTTTTTTTTAAATTATGTATTATTTGTATTTCAACTTGATTTTAAAAGAAAATAATTTTGTTGAGTTTGTTTAGAAACAAAACAATTAAAAAGCTAAAATAATCATTTAATCTTAAAAAAGTCAAAGGAAAATCGAAGGCAATTGTGAAAATAAAATAAAATAAAATTTTTTTTTTATTTTATTACAAGACTTTCAAACTTAAGAAAAATACAAGAAATAATGAAAAGCAATTGAGTAAATAAAATAGTTGTATGTAAAAGATTAAACCAAGGTTTAAAGCAAAAGGGAGTTAGTACCACAATTTGTTCACAGTGTAACTGCAAATATTGTTGCTGTTGTTGTTGTTGCACGAATCTCTCTGCTGCTGTCAGGCCAAGTGCTTCAACTCTAATGAGATTTCAAGCACAAATACGAAAGGTCCCCAATTCCAAATGCAGCTTCATCTTTCATTCCTTTGTCTGCCCTATTGTCTCTCTCTCTCTCTCTCTCTCTGTGAGTGCACAGTTACCGAATATGCAACTGACTCTGTACTGACTGTACTCACTGTACTCGTTGCTGTAGCAGCTAATCAGTGCATTGCTGTATGTGTGTGTGTGTGCGCTTATCAATGACTTCATTAGAGCTCTTCACTTGACTTGCAGCAACAAAACTTGGCACAAAGCAGGCAACAAAATTTCATTAACATTACGAAGCTTCTCCATTTCTATCTCATTAAAGTTAACGACTCAGTGTGTCTTGTTATCTCCCTCTCTCTCTCTGCTGCGTCCAGTCATCATGTGTGTGTGTGTGAGTGTGTGTGCGTATGTGTGGCAGGTGCTACTTAATTAACAATTATTTATGAGCATGCGTCGCACCTTGCTGCAAATTGCGCCCAAGTTGCCACTCAATTAGGTGTCTGAAAAATGCGCGACACATGCCACAAAGAGGACAAGGAACAGAGCGAGAGAGAGAGGGAAACTTGGAGAAGAGGAGAGTGAGCAAGTCTGGGCAGTTAATTGCTGGGACTAGTGATGTGATGTGAAGAGAAATCGATACATCGGTAAATAACAATATTGTTTATTGGTAAATTTAAGAACATTGCTCAGGCAAACTTTATATTCATTTACCCCATTATAAATAATGTTAAATGATGATACAGATACGCCATCAACTTTATCTGAGTCAGCTTCTAAAGAGGCTAAATTTTTCGAGTATAGTATAACAAGATTTTTGGCAAAGATTTCTATATATTGTTCATCAATTACATAAATTTTTATTAACTTCAATTTATTATTTTTTTTTATATAATGTAGGTTTTAAAATAAATTGGTTTTTTTGTCCAATCTGTACTATAAAAATCGATTAACTTTTGACACCAGTTTATAAAATAGTAAATTTTAGAAAACCGATTTTTAAATTTAAAAATTTGGAAAAACAATTCAGTAGTCTCAAAAAAAAGATGCTGTTTCTTTAGTTAAATTAAGAATATTTAAACATATAAAAAAAAAAAAATATTAAAAAACAGAAGCAAAAATTGATAGCTAAATATCTTTAAGCAATATCGATATCGATTTGAAATTCGATACGAAGTTAGTATGTGTTTATTTTAGTCTATATCATTATAGTTACATTTCGACTTATTAAATCACTATTTAAACTTACTTTTGGATATTTATAAAATATTATAATTAGAAATAAGCCAACTTTGTCATGATTCCTATCGGATATTGAGTTTTCATCGGAAAACAGTGTTTTGATAAAAACAAATCGATGTATCGATGTTTTGTCCACATCACTAGCTAGAAACCTTTTGCATACCTTTGCTTTGTGCCCCAATTAGCTGCTGTCCTCAAATTGATTGATTGCCAAGTTTGAAATAACTGTCCGCCTCTCTCTCTCTCTCTGTCTCTCTCTGCCCTCTCCTTCGCTCTCTTTTAGCTGCTGTTGGACTCAATTTTGTGCTTGAGCAACGCAGACAAATGGCATTGCCCTCAGAGAGAGAGTGAGAGAACTTGTGCCGAAAAGTATGCAAAAGTTTTTTGCTTCAACTTTTTTACGTGTTAAGCCAAAGCCAAAAAACGGGGCCAAATTTCGAAAGCAACTGGACTACAAGTGGCCCCAAAAGCATTAACACGCCAAGTTGGCTGCCAATGTTGGCATCTAATGCGCCGTGAAATTCTAATGGAATTTCCTAGGTAATTACGTCGTGTACCCAAAAAGGCCAAGAGAAAGGCGCGTTTATTAAATTGCCATTTGCCATTGGCATTGGCAGCCACGCCCACATTATTATGCGGGTAATAGCTACTTAACCTTATTTTCAATTTTTGATTTGGCTTTTTGTGCTAGGCACACACAAAACGCACGCTAATAACATCAGTCAGCGGAGCAGCAGGAGCCAAGTCAGGAACCAAGTCAGGAGGCAACAGCAGCAGCAGCAGGAAGTCATCAATATCCTTGTTATCATGTGCCACACGCGTGTGTGTGTGTGTGTGTGAGCGCACTATGGAATCTTTTGTCACTTTTCCGGTCAAAATACATTTCATAGTACATGTCTGCAAATTAAAGAATTCCTTGACACAAGTGCTAGTTCAAACTGAATATCTGAATAAAATTGGACTTTAAACTTCGTCGGTGAAAACATTGAATTATGTATCTATTCATCGAAAAATTATTCAGATCTATAAAATATCAAAAAAGCTAGAATGTGGTTTTTGGCATAATAATTTAAGGTGCCCGAAATAAGTAAATTGGACAACACTTAAGGTTAAATCTACTGCTAATTTGAATACACTTTGTTAATTTTGGCATCAATGGAAATGTCATTTAAATTCCGTTTGAATAATACAAAACTTAGCTTAACCCATTAAGTACCCATTGCAAATTTAAAATTTTTGTGAAAGTCTATTTATTTTGACATTTTCGTCGGTCTCAAACAAAAAAAAGTGTTTAATACAAAAAGTTTCTCCAAACAAATCTAATAGTGACTGCAAAAATGATTTTATAATTTTTTGTATGGTATGATCTCAGAAAAATTTTCTATTAAAGGGAGGAAAAAGTGGATAATCATTTTTAGCAATTTTGAAATAAACACCTTATATAATAATATCGATAGTATATTGATGCCATGTTTAGCACTCATTAAATAATAGATAGTAATTTATGCAGCAGACAAATAGAACTCAGCTTATTTAGAAGAAAAAGTAATTTTTTTACTACGAAAAAATTCGATTTCAAAATTTTTTGTGGCTTAAATATTTTTGCACTTATTTATAGATAATAATCCTTAATAATAATTTGCTTTTAAAGTCTTATTAAGTTCTTAAATTCTTAATGAATTTCTAAAAAATGCTGAAAATTTCCATAGTGCAAAGTATGTGTGTGCGTCTGAATAATGTAGCATGCTTTTCGGTGGCAGCAGCCATTGCCATAGCCTGAGAACCTGCGCTCATCTCCTTTGTTGGCTTCGTTGGCGCTGATTGCGCCACTGGGAGCCCAAACTTTTAAAACGCGAAATGGCAAAAGGCAGCAGTATGTTATAGTAGCAGTAACTACTCGATATGGCTGCACCATCCACATGGCTTTCACCACCCCAAAAACAACCAGCAAGCAGCCGTTTGGTTGCTTCTTCTATTGCGCTGACGTCAATTCACAGACACATGGCGAACGCCATAAACAGCCACCACAATTGGAAGCTTGCCATGGCAACGTCATGTGATTTGGCTGCTGTTTCAGCTTCTTTCCCCTTTCCCTTCTTCTGCCTTCCTCCCCTCTCCTATTTCGCCCCTTGACGCCTGTCTATGTGGCAGCTGCCACAACTCCTTGGCTCATCATAATCACACCCTTTTGCGCCAATGTTTACTTTAATAATGTCGCGGAAAATTTTTATTTTCAATTTTTCGCAAGTCAATGGAGTTAACCTGCAACATTTTATGGCACAGTGGGGTGCATTGGGCATGTTAAGTGCACATAAAAAAATAAAATGGGAACAAATTATAAAAAAACAGGAGAAAATATATGAACTTTCTCCAAAGAAAAAAAATACGAGGTTCCGGGAAAAATCCATTCAACGCGTTGACAAAAGTTCGGTAATCCCGAATTTTCTAACGTTTATTCAATTATTTCTAAAAATTTTCTGCGTGAAATTAAAGATTGTAGACTATTTTGACTATTTTAATGCTTAATGCCCGCTATTTTATCCGCATATCGTGCCATATCTTGAATACATATGTACTTAAAAAATACATGTCAAAATCAAGAATTTTCCAATTAAATTTTAGATTGGATTTTTTTTTGTGCACGCTTGCAGATCGCTGTAGATTTTTATATAACTTTTTTTTAATACTGAGCGAGAGAATCGTTTGCTAGAATTTTTTTATGTGCTTCCAATATAATAAATATATTTTTGTTTAATATTCTTTGTTTAGATCAAAAATCTAAAAGTACATTTTTTATTTAGAACTACGAATTTTTCTCTAAAAAGTACGTCGAAAATCAATTGATTTTGATTGAAAAAACGTGAATAACATAAAGTCTTGAAATTATTTTAATTAAAATATATTACTTGATGTGATATTAAAGTAAGTTCCAACTTTTTACATATTCAGGGATGCCACAGAAATCGCTTTCGCTTGAATTTCACTTAAATTTCAGACAAATCTCATACAAATTTGAGTGAAATTTAGGCGAAATCGATTTCTGTGGCACCCCTGATTATTTTGAGCACTAGTGTAAATGTGAATAGATGTGAATTTAATTCATATATTAATTTAGCGTCAACTAAATTTTAAATACAAACAAATGTATATATAAAATTAACAATTAAGTTAAATTATATAAAAATCATAATATTAATATTTGTTTAAATACAATTTTACCGATTCGTCCCACTGTGCAAGTGGCTCAGACAACAGCTAGAAGTCGAGCCGCAGCAAATATGGCTATACAATATAGTACACATACATATAAGTAACTATACAAGTGTGTGTGTGTGTGTTGGTGTTGGTGTGTGTGTAGTATAAATAAAAAATATTTTTCTCTAGCGCGCACTTCTTGCCACGTGATGGGGCATTGGTTGCTGTTATCGTCGTGTTGTTGCCACTGTCACATTCTCAGCTTGCCACAATTGAGGGAGGGTTGTTGGATGAGCATAAAGAGAGGGGCAGGGGGATAAGGGAATAGAGGGCAAAGGTGCCACGCCTTGTTTTGTGTGACAAGTTGGGCTGCGCTGAGACTTTGTGCGCCGTTTGTTGTTATTTTTCAACAAATTGGTTATTTTATTGAATTACTCAAGCAGCAGGCTGTCTACCCCACCCCCCACTGTATCCCCCTGCCCCTGCCCTGTTCTGCCCCTGAAATGTACGCAAGTGAAGCCACAACCCATGCCGTGTCTGATTATATTGGCCTAAACAGAGGCGAACGTTGTGGGGGGAAAAAGTCGCAAAAGTCAGGATGCCACAATGTTGTAAGGACGTTGCCTTTGCGTGTCCTAAGAGCTGAGTCTAGGGATGGGTATCGATATCGTTGTAATGAAACGATATTTTAATTTTAAAAAAATTATTCAATAAGATATATCAACAAATTATTATTATCTCTCAAATCAGTTGATTTTTTGATTAAATTTTACATTCAACTTTTTATTATTTTTATATTGAGATTATATGCACAGATTTCAATATGTACTCTCATTTAATATTCTGAAAAACTTACATAGTATAACAAGTTTTTTATAGGATCGATTCCGTTTCTAAAAAAATACGATTTTTATTTAATCTAAGTACTCAACTTCCCAATATTTTTTTTGGGAAAATTTTTTACCTCTTTATTAAATGTTATTTAGGGTATTCAGAAACTCTAATATTTGTGTTATGTGGCAAAGTGATAACACTGTAGCTAGTGAGAGAACTTATTAAGTTTCTGTTGTTGTATTTGTGATAAATCCCCAGTTCAATGAGTTGAATTTCAATGAACAGCTGTTCTGTATAAAGCAAGCAATTTCTTTATTTCGTTTATGAGATTGATGTCACCCTCTCTTACTCTTGTCTCTTTTAATGCTTTTGTCACTGTATAAAATTAATTTAATAATTTTAAGGGATAATCACTTAAATTGTCATTTGTGTGATTCGAACCCTAGTTTAACTGAAATTTCTAATTCTGGCAGGTCGTCGACTCTAACCATAGAGCCACCGGACCCAGAAAAATTATTAACTTTTACAACCAATATCAATACCAACCTCAGTGTGACCATATTTTGTTTGATACTTTTAGCAGTCTGGCAACCTTTCTCCTTTTGAAATTTTTTCTCAATACGACAAATTTTGTATAAATACCCCAGGACATGTTTGGTGTGATAAACTTTTTTCTGTGTGTTTGTTGTTATTACAACACATATCACTTTATTAAATAACACAAATATCAGAGTTTCTGAATACCCAAAATATTCCATATGTTATTTTTCCAAATTCAATATCGATATTTTGGTATTTTGTCAATACACATCCCTAAACCGAACATTTTTTCTATGGCTCGGAGTTTGCCGACGCACTGTGGCTCGTTTTCCGAAAACTCGTGTCAAAAATCATTTTTCAAGTTGTTCCGTTTGAAAAAAATGTTTATATTTTTGAACTAAAAAATGGTTGAAGTATTTTATGCAGAATGTATATGTTTTAAAAAAATTTTGCTGTAGGCTGTGGAGCTCGTCAAATTCAAAAAATTTTTCCAAAAAATGCCAAGTGAGAAATTTTACGCTTTAAAAGGGCAAGTTTGGCGTAGTCTACCTTTGAATTGAGCTTAGTCTTTGTATAAAGCCTATTTATTTATATTAACTGGCCTATCTTTAAAACTAAATGCATATAAACAAAAAAAAAATTTTAAGGAGAAATATTTTTTTTTTTTTTTCTTTTGCACCTTTTTTTTGGGTTGTTTTTGAACTTTCGGTTGACTTTAGAAAAATTGGCGGGGAGTGCCGGAAAGTTTTACTTTTGAATATGATTCGGTACATATTTTTAAAGATATTTAAAAAAAAAACCATTGCCACAATTGCCCCCAGCGAAATTTATTTTGGTTTTAGTAAAGTAACATACGGTAAATTGCACAGCAGCCCCTTGTCCGTATGCAGTAGAATTTGCCCTTGCTTAGTACAATTTGTCAGTCACTCATAGCTATGACTGTGAGGAAAAATCTGTAACTTTAAAACTAGATGAGATATCAGGTTGAAATTTGAAATATATATTCCCAATACTTTAAAGAAATTTTTGAAAGAAAAATGAAAGTGGGCGTGGCACTGAAAAGGGCGTAAGTTACTGTTAAATTCGCAAAGATACTTAAGAGAGTGCAAAAAAAAATTTTTTAACAGCTAACATTTTTTTAAGAGAATTAAAAATTTCCTCAAACTTAAAAAAAAAATATAAAAATAAAGTTCAATTTTTTATTTTATTTTTACATTTTTTATAACATTTTAAAAAGTTAAAATTACAAAAAATTGTGTTTGACTGTTAACTTACGCCCTTTTCAGTGACACGCCCACTTTAACTTTTGTTTTAAAAATTTCTTTAAAGTATTGGGAATATATATTTCAAATTTCAACTCTATATCTCAACTAGTTCAAAAGTTACAGATTTTTGCCACGAGTTTTCGGGAAACGAGCCACAGTGCGACGTCTTAAGTAGTTTTTGCCGCGTATAATAAATTTTCTAGTTTAAACTCATTTATTGCTCCGCGACTGGCGCTGAGCTCGTTTCCCAGTTCCAATTCCCGCCCCCTTTCTCAGCCCCATTTGGCCATTTGTTGTATAATTTTCACATTGTTTAGTGTCCCGAGCAAAGAGAGTAAACTGAGTTGTTGCTTTGTCGGCTCTTATTTATGATATATGTATAGATTGCCATCAACTGGCTTAAGGATAAGTAAAAGCGACTGTGGAAAGTGTGGAAAGTGTTGGGAAAACTCGACTACGAATTGTGTGTGTGGAGTATAAATGAAGAGAGGGACACACGTGCCTACATATACTTAATATTAACTGCAAATTGTAGGTCATATTTAATGGCCAAAATAGCTTAATTTGTGCCACGTGAAATTGGCTACAAAACGTGGCTAAAACACATTTTCAATTTGCCATTGATTTTCCTACACTTGATTGCATTTAAATGAGAATAAAGCATTTAATTATGCTAAAATTTAGATATTATTTTTAGTAATAACTTAATTTCGAAATGAATTTGTGTAATTAAAACAATTTTCTTGAAATTTCTTAATTTCAAACTTTCACAACGTTGCTAAAACTTATCAAATTTTTGATAAGATTTGATTAAATTCAATTCTGCATTGAAACTATATTAATTTCATTAAAATTGTTTTTTGGTTCAAGATATCGATTTATAGGCAATTTTAAAATATAAAATCTTAAGTTTCAACTTTAGGTCAACATATTTTGTTATAATTATTTTATTATAAGTATAATAATAATTATAATTGTTTTTGAAAAAAATAAAAAATAAAAGGAAAATTAATTAGATCTTAAGCTTCAACTTTTAGTCAACTTCTTTTGTTATACAATTTTATTATTTTTTTATTAGTATAAAACAACACTTTAAAATTGTTTCTAAAACGTTTCAATTTTTTTGAAAAAAAAAAAATAAAGCTAAAATAAAATCGATAGTTCAAAATTTCGTACTATATTTGGTTGATTTTTTAAAGCTATTGCCAATTGATGAAATTTTGGTTATTTTAAGAATTTATCTAATCGCGTCTCCAATTGTTTCAATGACTTTAGCTAAACTTTTTTGCTTAAATTCGTTAGAGAGAGCTTGCTACCTTATATCAATTTATGCCTTGACAATTTAACGTTTGTTCAACTCTGAAATTTAATTGGCAGCAAAAGTTGTGGCAACATCGAAGTGTGTGTTGCACACAGTTATTGGCAACACGTGTGTGCCACAAAGTGTGCGATTACACAAGTTGTTCACCTCTAATTGCGACATTTCTCACAGCTAATCAGCTGAACTGCTGTTTGAACTTTTTGACCAAGTTGTTGGCCCACTTTTGTAGCTGGTAAATGTTGGCAAATGTTTATGCCACCAGGATTAAGTGAGGGGTATTAAATGTCTCCTTAATATTGTGGGATCTATCGATTAGCGAGAAGTGAGAATTGTTCGCTATCTAATTTCCTGAGGCAAATAGCCGAAGATGCCACCAAGTTGACACCGTTCTAATGAAATTACAGCACACACAAAGAAAGCAGAGAGAGAGAGAGACAGGGAGAGAGAGAGGGAGAGAGAGGGAGGGGAGTGATGGAGCTGGGACTTGTGGCAAGAGGCAACACTCAGCTGTAAGCCAAAAGCCAAGTCAAGTAAAACTAAGCTCATTTAATGCATAAGCTCTATAAGCGACACCGCGACGGGGTTGCAAGACATTCAAGTAGTTGCAACAATACGACAAATAACTGTTGCAATAACAATACTCTTAGTTACAAGGAAGAACGCTTCAGTCCAGCTGCTAGACTGTTAGATGCCCAGTAAACTTAACTGGACAGCCGTTGGATTTCATTAACATAAATAAAATTCATAAAAAAAAAATTAACGAAATGATATTAATTAAAAAATAAATAGAAACGATAATTGTTATTGTATTTTTAAAATTGCTTTGGAAAAAATAATTTTTTTAAGTTTCATAATTTGTACTTAATATTTTTGAGCAATGTTTCAAAATTAAGCAAAAGCACAGAATTCTGTATTCATGCGCAGGTTTTTTTTAACATTATTAAAACTTTGTTGAAATGTCAAAATAACTATCGTTTCCATTATTTTTGCCATCACTGTTTTTTTTTTTTAATAACGGGAAGTACAGTAGCGGACAAAGAAAACCGGACGCCATATAAAAATGAAGTTTTTGAAGTTGTCTTAAAGTGTTTATTTATTCGACCATAGGCAAAACATAGTTGGCCTAGGGACCGTTTGAATGATACAAAACTTTCCTTAACCCATTAAGTACCGATTGAGATTTTCAAATTTTAAAAAAAGTCTACTTTCAAAACTTTTTTTCTAGGGTTCAAACCAAAAATGTTGGGATGCAAAAACATTCCTTAAATAATTCTTATAGGGACTGCATAAAAATCTTTTCGCTAGTATTTTTAATAATTTTTTGAAAATGGTAAAAAGGCACTTTTTCCTCATTTTCATGCAAAGAGTGCCTTTTTTGCCATTTTCAAAAATATTTTAAAAATATTAGCGAAAAGATTTTTGAAAAGATTTTTATGCCGTCACTATTCGAATTATTTAAGGAATGTTTTTGCATCCCAGCATTTTTGGTTTGAACCGTAGAAATAAAGCCTAGAAAATAAAATAATTGAAGTGAATTGATATTTAGCAAATTTTAAGTTATAGTTTCTGAGATCTAAATAGTTGTTCAACCGAACAGACAGCAATTGTCGCAAACTCATAAGACTTTATAGCCGTTGTTAACTGGGCTAACAACAACAGCAATAGCATTAACAACTACAGCAAACAACAAACAAGCAGCTCACGTCGGCATTTGCAGTTTTACGTGCATCCTGAGGATAATTTAACACCTCGTACAAATGCAAACAAATGAGCGCGAACTTCAACACACACACACACACCCAAACACACACACACACACACTCGTGTGTGTGTAAAAAAGCGAGCTTTATTTACTTGCAAGTAATACCCGTTAATGGGTTTTTAAAACAAATCCGCTGCGGGCCTTGCAAATGAATCTCCCTGTCTCTTTCTTCATTTCCCTTCTTTCCCTCTTCTTTCTCTACTCAGTTTATCTTGGTCGGCAATTAAAATTCAAATATCAACAAATGCGTATGAGCGAGAGAGAGACAGAAAATATGTACAGAGAGAGAGAGAGAGAGAGAGAGTGCAAGTGTCATTATATAGTTAATTAAACAAACATTTGGCGCTGTTAAAACACTTTAATTAACGCTCTTCATGTCGCGACTAACGAGGCAGCGCTTAAATGCTCAACACCTTAAAAGTATGCTATGTTAATTTTTAATTGCATTAACTATCAAACGGGTGTCTTGATTTGTTCAATCCGTTTGTAACAGATGAGTAAAAAAATTATAAATTTACTCAAATTCACAACAAGAAGTTGAATTACATAAATCAATCTGTGTTAGACACGAGTTTTAATTGGAGAGGCCTTTAAAACATGTCCTCCTTGGTCACATTAATTATTGAGTTTTAAATATATTACAGAATAATACAATCAATACAATTGCTTATATATTTTTTTAAAATATATTTTCGTCTTAGGTTTCACTTCCATCAAAGCTCAAGTTTCGTTAACCTCCATGGTCACTTTATCATTTAATTTAATTTAACTTTTAAGTCACTTTGTTACTTACTTAAGCCAGAGCGCATGTAGTGTATACATTTAAGTTCCATGGTCACTTTGACACCAAGAAATTTTAACTCCATAGTCACAGTTTATTACTTAACCAAATCCACTCTTGGCCTACATTATTCTCAGTTTAGTTAATGTGACAGCACTGCAAACTCATGACCTCCATGGTCACTTTATCATTTAGCAAACTTAGCCTCCATGGTCACTTTATCAGCTAACCTCCTTATCTTGTATCTTTTACTTTATTTATAATGAAGGCACAATATACACGAAACCTCCATGGTCATTTTATTATTTAACAAACTTAACCTCCTTGGTCACTTTATCACGTAACTTCCTTAACTTTTATCTAAAAGATAAAATTTATAATGAAAGTACAATATACACGAAACATCCATGGCCACTTTAATGTTTAACAAACTTAGTCTCCATGGTCACTTTATCATTTAACAAACTTAACCTCCATGGTCACTTTATCTCTTTATTTCCTTTAATTTATCTATTACTTTATTTATATTGAAAGTACAATATACACGAGACCTCCATGGCCACTTTAATGTTTAACAAACTTAACCTCCATGGTCACATTATCTCTTTATTTTCTTTACTTTTATCTCTAATTTTATTTATAATGAAAGTACAATATACACGAATCCTCCATGGTCACTTTATCATTTAACACACTCAACCTCCATGGTCACTTTATCACTTTACTTCCTTGTAAATCACTCTGTATTTTTATTTTGACGCACTTCAGTTGGAGTGCAATTAGAGCATACTCTCAACCTCCATGTTCCCATGTATTCCTTAACTTAATTTAACCCTTTAACCCTGTATTACAGTTAACTGTCTGTGTCATGGGTCAATTCACTTATGTAGTATAGTGTATCTCCATTGGTCGTCTCTCATCTTTGACTCGCTTCAGTTAACTTTCCATTATTTTCTTTGGCCGTCAAGCGCGCTACGTGCGATTTTTCAATATCCCGTTGGACAAACGGCCATTTTGAATGCCCCCCCCCTCCTCTCCCCTTCAATTCGCCCCCTCTCTCTCCCTCTTCCTCCCTTGGGTTGCGTTGCGGTCCGCGCTCATTTTTTGCCATGTGACACATGGTCTCGTGTTGACGCGCCATAAAATATGCAATGCATGCAGTATGTCAATCCCCCCCCCCTCCCTTGCACATTTTTCAACCCCTCTGCCTTATCCCTTCCCCTCTCCCTCCGTCCTCCTTCGTTCGTTCGTATCATAACTCGAACCCTGGGGCCAAAAGTCATTGCGTTCTTTTTTATTTTTTTATTTTCTTTGTCAAGCCCATTGCACGAAAAAACTATCAATAATGTGCCACGCCCACACACACGCCCCCTCAGAAACATACACATACAGTGAGTATAAAATGTTTTGCCTTATGACTTTTATGCAGAGCGCGTTGAACGTCCACCTGCAAAATATTTTAATATGCTTCAGAGATTGCGCCTTAGGGATGGGAATTCATAGCGTTACACCAATGTTTTTACAGAGAAACGATATTTAAATTTTAAAATAACTTTAAATAAATTAGTAAACACTGAAAACGTTATATATAATGTATTATGCTATTCAATGTTCTATGTAGATAAACGATACAACCATTTTAAATTATATTTATCGAAACATATTCTTCACTCTTAAGTGAATATCCACTTTATGTTAAGCTTTGATTTCGTTAACGAGTATTGTGATTAATGTGCTAATTTTTTTTTAAATTGGCCGTTCTTCTTTTTTGTTAAAATGTTTATTTTTATTTCTTAATTAGTGAAATTAGGAGAAAAGTTATAAATTATTTACTTATGTAATTAAATGTCAAAGTATTTTATAATAATGTAATAAAACTAGGAAATTTCAATAAAAAATTAAAAAAAATACAGTTGAGCTTCCATAACTCGAACGTCTATAACTCGAATTCTCTCTAACTCGAACTAAATTAAGTGGCAATAGCGTAAAAAAATTTTCACTAGTATTTTTAATATTTCTTTGAGAATGGCCAAAAAAGCCCTTTTTTGCATGAAAATGAGGGAAAAGTGCATTTTTTACCATTTTCAAAAAATTACTAAAAATAAGATAAGATTTTTGAACATTTATTTTTGCAGTCACTATTAAAATAGTTTAAAGAATGTTTTTGCAACCCAAAATTTTTGGTTTGAGCCCTAGGAAAAAAGTTTTGAAGGAAGACTTTTTTAAAATTCGAATATTTCAATGGGTACTTAATGGGTTAAGGAAATTTTTGTATCATTCAAACTGTCCCTAGGCCACCTACGTTTTGCCTATGGTTGAATATATAAACACTTTAAGAAAACTCCAAAAACCACTCTTTTATGGTGTCCGGTTTTCGTTGTCCGGTACTGTATGTATGTTAACGATATTTATGATATTTTCGATGCGATATTATACATACATAGTTTTGCACTTAACCATCCCTAGCGAACATTGAATAAAAGAATAAAAAACAGATCGCTCTCAGCTTTTTTTTGCGTTTCCAATAGTGGTAGAAATATTTACAAAATCCTCACTATTTAGCCCTTTTCCAATATCATGCGTATATTTTTTTTCATAAATTTCGCTGGGATTTTACGTGTTTTGGCATATTGAATCAGGTTTTGGCCAAGTTTTTAAGCTGTTTGCCCGTTTGTTTTCTGGTTGTTGCCTGGTTTTTGGCATACATGGCTTAAACATATACATATACAAAATATATACATATATGTATATATGTATCGCTTCGATTCAGGTATCCGTTTCACATTCAATCAACTGTAAATTCCATTGCATGCAAAATATTTTTCATATTTATGCAAAACTATTTACGCACAGCCAAAATCCATTTCCCAGACTCAAATCGAGGTAGGTGGCCATTTTGGCCAAATGTGGCGGTTTAGACGGTTTGTGACAGCCAAACTGCAGTTGGACATTTCAAATAATAACATTGTAATTCATTTTATTTATATACGTATTAATATGTATATTCTCGAAAATGTGCAATGCAATTATTGTTGAGGTTTTTCCCGAGAGCTGTAATGTAAATTCATAAAAAGAAAATGTGCAAATTGCGAAAATGTGCAAATATGGAAATGGCAAAATGTATGTGTGCATGTAAAATATTTATGCATATTAATTAGTAAAGTTGAAAGAGTGAAATATCAAAGTAAATTAGACAAAAGTGTTTAATCAAATTGAGCGAGCTTGCAATATTTATTTATTTATGCATTTTATTTTGGAGAGAGAAATATTTACAATTATTCTTGAGTTTAAAATATGCATTTAATATGTGAAAAGTTAAACCAAAGTTAATTAAGGTCCGAAGAAATACATAAATAAATATTTCAAACATTTTAAAGATATTTTAATATTTTCAAATCATTTTTATTTTAAAGTCTTTTCATCTTTGCCTTTTTTTCTGTTTTTAAGTCATTTCTATTGCCAGTGCAGCTCAGCGGGTTGAGTGTCGCAGCAAATAGCTTCTGACAGCTGTTGTCAAATGCAACACTGTGCTGTCTCTCTTCTCTCTCGTCTTCTCTCTCTGTCTCTGTCTATTAATGTCAAGTCTGACGTGCAGTTTGGCACTCACTTTTATATCCCGGCAACTGACACTTTTCTGACAAACTTGAGCCAAAAGTTTCACTGCAGTTTGCAGAATCTATCTGTATCTGTTATTGTTCTTGTTGCAAGTATCTCGAATTTTCCCCTTTCCCCACAGTAGCCAAAATTGGCCAGATTAGCTTAGGTTCATTAATATCAGTCTGCCTTTTTAATTATTTGTAATGAATAAAAAAATAAATAAATCATATTATTTTTTCCTTTAAAAAAAAAAAATTAGTAACAAATTTAATTGAATTTAATTTATATAGTAGAAACAAGTGGGAAAGGCTATAGTCGAGCTCCTGACTATGGGGCACCCGTAACTTATTTAAATAAATTTAAAATATTTTTTATTGCATGCTTTAAGGCATTTACATTGCTTGAAACTTAAATCAGCCATTACAACCGCTCTGATTGGCCGATCTTGTTGCGATTAAGTAGGATGATAGCTTATAATAATAGATAACATTAATTACCAAAGAATACGTAATATTCTAAAAGCTGTGGTGGCTTTTCGCTATTTACGGAGGTGGAAAAGGGCGTGACAAAAATTTGAAACAAGTTTGATTCGCATGGGGTTTATAGAAGTCTGTGTGTCAAATTTGGCTCAATCGACTCGTCTGTTGATGCTGATCAAGAATATGTATACTTAATAAGGTCGGAGTTGCTTCCTTCTCCCTGTTACATAAATTGCAACGAATATAATATACCCTTTTACTTTATTTTTAAGTAACGGGTATAAAAATTCCAAGATAAAAATTGAAGGCAAATAGAAAAGTACAAAAAATTAGAAGAAAATTTCTCGTATTTTATACAGAAAATGAACTTATATTTTTATTTTTGATTATAATTATTAAAACTTTTATTAAAATTTTTAAATGAAATTTGAATTTTAATAACTTTTTTAAAATTGTATTTTCTAATCGGAAATTGTTCAACAAAAACCAGTAAATAATTTTTATTTTACAATTTATATTTTAATAAATAGAAAATTGTCGTTTTTAAAAAAAAAGTATAATATATTTTAACTAATCACGCATTTTTGCCTACTGTGCTCGCTCTGTTCAATTGCAGATACAAACTGGAGGTGGCGGGCAAAAGTCTGCCAGTGCTAACGAATCTGGACAAGGGTCGCTACGGCGTCATTGTGTTTGAGAATCTGGACAAGTATCTCAACATGGACAAGTGGAATCGCGAGCTGCTGGACAAATACTGCCGCGAGTATTCGGTGGGCATTGTGGGCTTTGTCAGTCCCAGCGAGGAGACGCTCGTCGGCGCCCAGCTCCGTGACTTTCCGCTCTTTGTGCACACGAATCTGCGACTGCGAGACGCGAGTCTGAATCCAAGTTCCTCCGTATTGAGATTGACGCGGGCGGGGGAGACGGCGTGGGGCGCCTTGCCCGGCGATGATTGGGCGGTGTTTCAGCACAATCACAGCACCTACGAGGCGGTGGAGTGGGCACAGCGCAATACGCAGGAGTATCCGGCGGATAGTGTGGGCCAAGTGCAGCTGCCGCTGACCACCGTGCTGCAGGATCGCGGCCAACTCGATGGCATACAACGTGTCCTGTTTGGCAGCAGTCTGCGCTTTTGGCTGCATCGTTTGGTCTTCCTGGATGCTTTGAGTTATTTGAGTCATGGCCAGCTGAGTCTCAGCCTGGAGCGCATGATACTCGTGGACATTGATGACATTTTTGTGGGCGAAAAGGGCACAAGACTGCGACCCGATGATGTGCGCGCTTTGATTGCCACACAGAAGATCATTGGTGGCCTCGTGCCCGGTTTTCGTTTCAATTTGGGCTTCTCCGGCAAGTACTATCATCATGGCACGCGAGAGGAGAATCTGGGCGATGATTTTCTGCTGCAAAATGTGCAGGAATTCAATTGGTTCTCGCACATGTGGAAGCATCAGCAGCCGCATCTCTATGACAACTTGACACTCCTGATGGCCGAAATGCAGCTGAACTTTGGCTTTGCCAAGGAGCATAATATACCCACAGATTCGGGTTATTCAATATCCCCGCATCACTCGGGTGTTTATCCGGCACACGAGTTGTTGTACAACGCCTGGAAGCGTGTGTGGAATGTGAAGGTCACCAGCACCGAGGAGTATCCACATTTGCGTCCCGCTCGACTGCGTCGTGGGTTTATACATCGGAATATTATGGTCTTGCCGAGGCAAACTTGCGGTTTATTCACACACACCATGTACATTGATCGTTATCCCGGTGGCCGGGATAAACTGGATGAGTCCATACAGGGCGGTGAACTATTCCAGACTATAGTTTACAATCCCATCAATATATTTATGACGCACATGTCCAACTATGGCTCCGATCGCCTGGCGCTCTACACATTCCAATCGGTCATTAAATTCCTGCAATGCTGGACAAATCTGAAATTGGCCTCGGCACCGCCAATTCAACTGGCCGAAATGTATTTCCGTTTGCATCCCGAGGAGGTTGATCCCGTCTGGGGGAATCCCTGCGACGATGCGCGTCACAAGAAGATCTGGTCCAAGACCAAGAATTGTGATTCGTTGCCCAAGTTTCTGGTGATTGGACCCCAGAAGACGGGCACCACAGCTCTGTACACATTCCTCTCCATGCACGGCAGCATTGCCAGCAATATACCGAGTCCCGATACCTTCGAGGAGGTGCAGTTCTTCAATGGCAACAACTACTACAGAGGCCTCGACTGGTACATGGATTTCTTTCCCTCGGAATCGTTGCCCAACACTAGTTCTAGCTCGCCAATGCCCACTGTAAGCACGGTGGGCACCCCGCGCTTCATGTTCGAGAAGAGCGCCACGTACTTTGACGGCGAGGCTGTGCCCAAGCGGGCACACGCCCTGCTGCCCCACGCCAAGATCGTGACCATCCTCATCTCGCCAGCGAAGCGAGCCTACTCCTGGTATCAGCATCAGCGTGCCCACGGCGATGTCATTGCCAACAACTACAGTTTCTATCAGGTGAGTGGCAAGTTCTTAATTAAGCAGAAGGTTTTTAAAATGATGTAGATACTGTTGTAGATACAGATAAAGATACAATTAGAGTGAAAGTTGCATAGATTGCAGTTGAAGATACATTTGAAGAACATGGTTTAGATACGGATACATTTACAAACATAGATACGGGTACTTGTAAGACAGAATTGCAGTTAAAGATACATTTATTGAGGATGGTCCAACTACAGATACAATTAATGGTGTAGCTATAGATACCTTTATGATAATAATGCAGTTGAAGATATATTTATAGAGGATAGTCCACCTACAGATACATTTACAAGCTTAGATATAGATACTTATATAATAATAATGAAGTGAAAGATACATTTATAGAGGATGGTTCACCTACAGATACATTTACAAGCTTAGATATAGATACGTATTTGATAATAATGAAGTGGAAGATACATTTATAGAGGATGGCTCACCTGCAGATACATTTACAAGTTTAGATACAGATACTTAAATGATAATAATGCAGTTGAAGATACTTTTATAATGTTGTTACTGACTCAGATACATTTACAAACATAGATAAAGGTACATCTACATAAAAACATACAAAAATTTATAAGAAATCGAATCAATCAGATAGAAGAGCAGTTAAAGATACATTTAGAGCTGCAGATACATGTCTATTTAAATTTTCAAATCCAAGACAAATACGACAACTTTTTTAGTGACACGTTTATAGATACACTAGGGGGCTTCGCCCCCTGCTCGCTTCGCTCGCAAAATTGAAAAGATGGTCTTTTGTTGTCCAGCTTAACAAACTTAAACTGCTCGCTTCGCTCGCAAAAAATTAAAAGAACTTCTCTAGTTGTCCGGTTTAACAAATTAATACAATATAAGGGGGTCCATCCCCTTCTCGCTTCGCTCGCAAAATTGAAAAAAAGGTCCTTAGTAGTCCGCTTCAACAAATTTATATAATATAGCATTTTTTGTAAAAATAAAAGGAAATATTTTACTTCCGCTGTCCGCGGTTTTAATGTTTCTTCCTTGCAATTGAACTTTGGCTAACAGTAATATTTAGTGATTTGGCGGGAAAAATCCAGATTTGGCGGGAAAAAGCTAAATTTGGCGGGAAAAAGCTAAATTTGAGGAAAAATTCAAAATTTAGCAAGAAGAGTTAATGTGTGAGTGTTCTAAGAATATTTCATACAACAACAGAGTTTTTGATTCTAAAGGTTAATTTGCATCAGATTGTTCCTATAGCAGCTATACGATATAGTAACCTTACTTTGACCAAATTTGGCCAGAATGTTAGAGACAGCCCCAAACATACAATCTGTGAGTTTGGATGAGATATTTTAAGAAACAAAAAAGTTTTTCGTACTAAAGGTTATTTTCATCCGATTGTTCCTATGGTAGCTATATGATATAGTCACCCGACTTTGACCAAATTTAGTCAGAATGTAAAAGACAGTACCAAACATATAATCTGTGAGTTTGGTTGAGATATCTTAAGAAACAAAAAAGTTTTTCATACTAAAGGTTATTTTCATCCGATTGATCCTATGGCAGCTATATGATATAGTCACCCGACCTTGACCAAATTTAGTCAGAATGTAAGAGACAGTACCAAACAAATAATCTGTGAGTTTGGTTGAGATATCTAAAGAAACAAAAAAGTTTTTCATACTAAAGGTTATTTTCATCCGATTGTTCCTATGGCAGCTATATGATATAGTCACCCGACCTTGACCAAATTTGGTCAGAATGTAAGAGACAGTACCAAACATAATGTCTGTGAGTTTGGTTGAGATATCTTAAGAAACAAAATAGTTGTTCATACTAAGCAATGTCGTGACCTTTGACCCCGATTTAACCCACTTAGAGGTCGAATTTCGCAAAACGCCGTCTTATTGCACGATGAAATTATCTCATCTATGTTGTGTGCAAATTTCAGCTTTCTATCCCTTACCGTTTGGGCTACACGTTGATTCTCAGTGAGTCAGTCAGTCAGTCAGTGAGTCAGTCAGGACAAAGAGATTTATATGTATAGATTTCCAGACATATTTATATAAGCAGCTACATTTGTATGTACAGATAAAAATACAGATGCATTTTATAGATACAGCGACAGATGCAAAATTAAATAAGTGAAACATTTTTAGATAAAAGTCAATACAGACAAAGAAACATTCATAGATGCAGATACAGGAAAAAGGGGAAAAAAAAACACAGATAACGTTATTTATGCAGTTACAAATTAATTCAAAAATAGATAGAGATTTAAATTGAGATACACATTCGTATATTTAAATATGCTTATATATATGTGCACATTCAGATAAAGATACAAATACAGTTGGTTATACATACATAAATTCAGAGTAAAAAATGCAGATACAGATTCAGATACATTTATTGATACAAATGGAAATAATGAGGCACCTACAAAAGCAGCTACAACTGCAGATATAGTTACAGATACATTTGCATTTATAGCTGCAGTTGCACATAAAGATACAGATACAAATGAAACCCGAGAGTTGCTTTTTATTTCCTTTGAGAGCGGCAAAGCTGCTTTTGAACTGCAAAATGACAACTTGAGCTGGAGCTTTTCTATTCAGCATGAAAACCTAATGAAAATTCGCATCAATTGAGTGTGAGAGAGAGGGAGAGAGAGAGGGAGAGAGAGAGAGAGAGAAGGAAGCATAGATCGTTGTTGATGTGGAAACAGAAACCCAAACCGAAACAGCAACGGAAAATTCATTTGGTGCACCACAAAATAGCTTTTCGATTTCATTTGCTGCATGCAACATGACAACGCTCCTTTTTACCTCCCTTACCTCCCCTCTCTCTCCCCCTCTCACTCTTTTCCGGTTTCTATTAATGTGAGCTTTTGGAAAAACAAGTTGTCGGCATCATTTTTCGATTTGCATGCAGATGCCTCTTAGGCTAAAGTGGCATGTGGCAAGTGGCAAGTGGCAAGTGGCAAGTTGAATTCAACTCAATTCCGATTGCAGCATATTTAGTTGCACCTGCTGCATTGGCCAGCTTAACACATGTTCTCCAACTTGCACACACACGTATCTGACAACTTTTCAAATGTCTTGCCCAGACCATTAAGCTTACCCGATGGGGCATGCAACGCATTTTGGGAATAATATTATATTGTAGATATGAGTTCAAAGAAATCCAACTTCAAAATTTATCTTGATCAGTGGTGCCCAAAATCATGCAATCAAATATTGCGCTTACGTTTTACTGCTTTACACTGAAGAAATTAAATGAAAGCAGATTCGAGCTGTCGCATCGTTACAGTTGGCGAAGTAGAGAGAACAAAGCATTAGTTGCAGTGTACAATAAAAGTCTAGCGCTGTACGTTCTCTCCTCATTGAAGGCAGCTCAGCGACTGACATCACAAAGCATCAGCCGATCAGTTGCTTCGTGAGAGAACAAGAAGCCGAACACACGCATCGTGAGAGCACAAGCCGCGGAGCGTGCTATTTATAGAACACACTTATTCTCTCCCTCTCTATATATGTGTCGACTACGACGCAAGCAGAATTATGAGCTCCTATTTCATGGGATGGGCTTTTGGCACTTTAAACACCACTGTTTTAAATGTACAATTAAAATCTGAAAAACTTTATCAGGGTTTATTCGCAGAATTGTATAAATGATCCAACATTTGTCGAAAAAAAACCCAGAAAACTTCAATTCAGATCAATAAGTATTAGTCTTGGGTAGACTAGATTAATATTTATAATAGTGAACAAAATAAAACTGAGTATAATTTTAAATCTGTTTAATATTTGCATTTTTTTAATTTTCATTTAAAAAATCAAAAAAATGTAGCTTTATTTTTATAAAAGTAAATAATATTTATGGTAAAAATCAACGAAATTTATTTTAAAATTGTCATTTTAACAAATATAAACGCTAACCTATGTTTGTTGTTATTTCTTCCCTTTGTCTTATTTATTTTAATTTTTTGCAGGTCATTACTGCAAGCGATTCGGCGCCGAGAGCGCTCAAGGATCTGCGAAATCGCTGCCTCAATCCTGGCAAATATGCGCAGCATTTGGAGCATTGGCTGGCCTACTATCCGGCCCAGCAGGTGCACATCATTGACGGGGAGCAGCTGCGTCTCAATCCCATCGATGTGATGAACGAACTGCAGCGCTTCATCAAAATCCAACCGCAACTCGACTATTCCAATCATCTGCGCTACGATGTGAAGAAGGGCTTCTATTGCCAGGCTGTCAGCGAGAAGCGCAACAAATGCCTCGGCAAGTCCAAGGGGCGACAATATCCGGCGATGGATGAGCGCAGTGCGAAGCTGTTGCAGCGGTAAGTAAAACCCGAAGCTCAATTCAGGGGACAAAAAAATATCAAGGGGAAAATGTGTGTGGGAAAATAAGGGGAAAAAGTGTAAGAACGCTTTAGAGATGAGCAAGCTCGACTGTGAGATACTCGTTGCAATAGAAACAAGCAGAAATGCATAAATCATAAAAAAAAACATAGATTTAATCTTGTTAAAAAGTTCAATAGGTACTTTGTAGATTTAAAAACAGGACAAGTTTTTAAAAAATTTAGTTTTAATCAATGTTGCCAGAATTTCAACAGTTAAAATAAACTAGATTTTAAAAAGAAATACATAAAATGAAAGAAAATAAGCATAATACAAACGCTCAAAATCAAGGCAAAGCTTAAAAAGGCCCAATAAAAAAATATACATTTTGAGCTTATTAGATTTTCTATGAATTAAAAAAGTCTCTAACAATATCTATTCGGATAAAGATACAAATATTGTTGGATATACATTTAGAGCAAGACGAAATTTTATAAAAAGTTTCATGAACGTTTTAATAAAAGATGAGCTTTTAAATAATTTAAGTCAGTGTTGACAGAATCAATTAATATAAACTAGACTTAAAAAAGATATGTATAAAAAAAGGAAAAGTTGAACAAATACCAAAAAAATATGCTTAAAAAAAGGCAAATCTTAAAACAAAAAAACTAAAACTTTATAGCATTTAGCTTTATAGCATTTCTTTCAGTGAAGAAAAATGTATAACATTTTAAAATATGCTAGATATAAATGAAACAGGCCCCGCTGATTTAAATATGGTAAAAAAAATTAGGTTAACTTTGCGGTACTCGAAACCAAGTTAAAGGAGATTCCTTTTCATTAGTCTGAAAAGCACGCAAGTATATAAGTACAGCCAAACTACCTTAACTCGAATCACCATTATCCAAAGAAAAGGTTCGAGCTATGGATATATTCGACTTATAGAGTTCTTTTTCCTTTAGCTCGAGTTAGAGAGAAATTCGAGTAATAGAAGTTCGAGTTATGGAAGTTCAACTGTATATCTTATGGCAATGGAGACGACTTTTTCAGTTTGATACATACACTGCCACAAAAACATAATACTCCTTTACCCTTGAGCTATCGAGCATATAAACCAAAAAAAAAAATAAAAAGGAACATGAACGTAAATCGCTTAAGGGAACGAGAAAACGGGTCGTATGAGTGATTTGGGTTGGTTTTTGGGCGACAGACAGATGACGACGTCGACGTCGACGATGCTTTGAGTGAAGGATTAATGAACACACGTGTGTGTGTGTGTGTGTAACGGAAGATAGAATAGTTCCACGAGAAAAAGGAGATGGAATGCGGAAAGAGCAATGAAGTTTTCTGCGGCCATGGGGAAAGTGCACTTTGCTGTAGAAGAACTACGATTTGGGATGCCAGCTGTCAGTTTGGCAGGATTGCAATGCGAGAGCGGCAATCCATTTTTTTTTAACATTCAGCAATTCACAGCTGTTAAGCGACAGCGAGAAGATACAAAAGAGTTGCACAGTTACACCAAATATAGGTTAACAGCCTCACTCGAAGAAGAAGATGTACCAAAATGGAATACTGTATGATATAATGGCTAAAGCATATTTATGGGTGCCACTTGAAGGGAAAAAGATTAAGGGAATGAATCAAAATAAAAACATAAACTAGAATATTGAAAAGGGGGTTATCTTGATAGATGAATACAAAATACTTGTAAAGGATTTTAATGATTACATAAAAATTATTAAAGTCCGTTAAAACCAAAAAAATTTTTGATGAATTATTGGAAAAACAATTTTAAAATAATGTAAATAAAGTTATTATTTTAAATAAGAATCGATTTGAAGAGCAAAACAAAATTTGACAGCGAGAAAAATAAATAAAAATAAATAATTGAAGCTGTTTTAAAAAAGAAGTACATTTTATGTAAGAAACATAGGAAAATAATTCAACTTTTATTATAAAATGAAAGGCAACAAAAAAATATAAATTTAATTATTTGTAAAAGTGTTTATTTTTACAGTTTAGAATCTAGAGTAGGTCTAGTTAAATCAAGATTAATATTAAAAAATGTTTGCTTTATTTTTATAAAAGTAATTTATTTTTATTAGCAAAATCAAAGAAATTTATTTTAAATGCATGCATACAGTGTGCCACTAATGTTTTCATACACCATAAATTTGCAAAAAAAATTTTCAAAAATATTTTTGCTAGTATTTTTAATGATTTTTTTAAAATTGCTAAAAAGCCATTTTTTGTATGAAAAAGAGGAAAAAGGGGTTAAAATAGTCATTTATAGCAATTTTCCAAAAAAATTTAAAAAATACTAGCAAAAATATTTTGGGAAATACTTTGCATCAAAATATTTTTTTGCAAAAATCGAGGAAAAAAGTTAAAAAATTAACTTTTTCTAAAATTTAAAATTTTCCATGGGTACTTATTGGGTTAAAGAAATTTTTGTATCATTCGAACGGAATTAAGTGAATCAAAGATGAATATAAAAAACCCGCATCAAAACATCTTTATTATACCCAAATTTGTCAAATTAAATTTATGGCGTATGAAGACATTAGTAGGCACACTGAATATACAGTGAAAAATTTTCAAAAAATTACAAAAAATACTAGCAAAGAGATTTTGGAAATTTTTTTTTTGCAGGCACTATTAAAATTGTTTCAAGAATTTTTTTGCATCCCAACATTTTTTTTTTAAATCGAAAAAGTTGATTTTTACATAAACTCAAAAATGTTCGAATATTTTCAATATTTTCAAATTATGAGTTGATTAATCTTTGGTTTTCTGTGAATACTTTTGATTAGGTTTGTTTTTTAGCTAGTTGTAGTTAAAGCTTTTGAACAAAGTTGCTTTTTATGCTGGTTGAAATAAGCTGTGAGCCACTGTATTTTTAAAAGTCACTTTAAAGAGCTTTTAAGGCGCTTGAATATGTTACTCATGTTACTCTCTCTCTCTCTCTCTATTTCTTTCTGATTGCAGCTACTACTTGAATCACAATACGGCGCTGGTGAAGCTGCTGAAAAAGCTCGGATCGCGTCCGATACCGCAATGGCTGAAGGACGATTTGTCGACGGGCACGTGATAGCAGCTGTTTCTCAGCGCTGGAGGAGGAGAGGAGGCGGAGGCGGAGGCGTGATCGGCATAGGCATTGGCTATGGAATTGGATACGGTGGCGGTGGCGGCAGCGGCGTCAACAAATATCGCAAAATGCGTGCAAAACTCAGGAAACAAATGCATTGGCTGCAGCTGGCGGCTGTAGCAGAGGCAGCGGCAGCGACAGTGACAACGCCTGAAACTATGCAAAGTAAAACAGCAAGCAGAGCAGCTGGCAGCGACAGCAGCAGCAACGACGGCGGCGTCAACAGGCAGCGACGTTTGCAGCGCTGCAACTAAACAGTAGAAAATAAAAACAAAAGCAAGAAAAAAAGAGAACATAATTAGCAGATTTGTACATGATAAATCTTGTTGTAGTTTGTTATTATTGTTGTTTGTTGTTGTTTTAATGATGTCGCCGCAATTGTCAGTTGAATGTTGTAAAATACGCAGAGCAAAAAACACAAACAGTTAACTAGAGTGCATGTGTGTGTGTGTGTGTCAGAGAGTATTGTATTATGTAAATAGTGTGTGCGTGTGTGTGTGTTGGACATAATAATTCATAGAGAAAAGCTGCATGAATAAATTGCATAAATTAATGCTTTGTTAGTTGTTTAAATGTTAATGCAGAAAAGAAAACAAGCTATAAAAAATAATAATAAATAAATAAATCAGAGCCAATTTATGTGTACAGTTAAAATTATCAGCCCAATTAACTCGACTTGATTCATTTCGTTATTACCTCAAACTTAAAAACTGAGCAACTTTTTAATTTTCAATTTTTATAAAAAAAAATAAAAAAAAAATAAATACATTTTAATCCATGCCAAAACTGTAAAAAATATCACTGCAGTTACAAGTGCTATAAATATGTTAAATATAGCTTAAATTGTATATGTAATTGTATTAAATAAGGCTGCTACTTGTATTAAGTGTACTATAAATGTTTTTAGTGTAAACGAAACAAGAAAGAAAAATGCTTAACAAAGGAAACAAACTTCTAGTTGTATGTTTAATGCACTAAGCAAGCTCTGTATAGTATATAGAAATATATATATATATATATTTAGTTGGATATCTATTATAAAAACTAGTTCAAGTTTAGATTCGTAATGCGACAATAATAAATGCGAAAATTTAAACGATTCACATTGCTAGTTTGAATTATTAAAAATACGTTACACAAATTGTATTCAAAGTACTTTCGCAACCAGACAAAAGGTGGCGCTTAGTGCTGTTACCATTGGTGGTATATTTATGTTTCGCAAACGGACAAAAGGTGGCGCCACACTAGTTGCGACATGGGGATGATTTGAATTAGAGATGGGCACGGGCCGGGCCTTGAGAAGAAGGCCCGTGCCCATCTCTAATTTGAATGAACAACAATCATTTTTTATTTATTCATTTTTTATTTAATCATTATATATTTATTCATTTTTTATTTATTCATTATTTATTTTTCCTTTTTTTTTGGGCGGCTCTAGGGCCGGATCATTTAATTCCTGTTTGTCTTGCCAGCTTCCTTTTGAATATAAGTTTGAATGAATTGAATTGCCTTGAGCTTGAGATCTGGCAAGTTGTGAAGATCGGCTGATTTGAGCACTGCATGTGCATTTTCTATGCTGAGATTATCGCTCATCAATTTGACACACATCGATCTGAGTCTGTCCAGCCCGTATTTGTCAGCTGCCGCCAGAAGTTCAGCACTCATCTCCAAGTTCAAGTTGGGGGCTTCCCCCGTGTACATGAACCGAATCAGCTCCGAGACAACATCGAAACTGAAATCGTCAATGGCAACACAATTCTCAGTGTTTTCCTGCACTTGATGCTTGAACATGGCCGCAAAGAATTTGCTTCGTGCTACAAACAAAGAAAACGATTATTATATCATGTTTTGTATACCTGATAATATATTCTTACCTGATAACATGAACTTGTGAACTGGAATCTTTTGTCCGTCGGCTGTGACGATTGTCAAATCGGCCAATTCTTTGGTGTTGAGCATAGCGCCAAGATCTTCAGCCAATTTGCAATTGGGAACTTTAATTGAATTGCCATGTGGACCACTGGTATCTGTACGTTTGCCCAAACATTCGATTTTACACGTTATTATTAGTTTGCCACCGTTTTGAGAAGCCGATTCTTTAACACAAGTAGTTTCGATCGGTTTTCCCCACTCAATATCTCCAGGCTTTGGTAATGTGGTCCAAGGCAAACAACGTTGCGAATAGTTTCCCAGGCGTAATTGTATCTTGCCGTCATGGTTTATGCTGTTCTCGGTGGCAGATACCTTAATATAAGTCACATCACTTTTAACATCTAACTTCAAAGTTAGCGCCAATCCACTTTCATCGTTCGGAAAAATGGGCGAAACTAGACCATGATCTACTTCTGTATCATGTAAAAATTCATAGTTTAGAATTGGCCATGTATAAAATATCTCCTTAATCTCGTGCGCTGTGTGACCCCAACTCATTTTCAATTGGCCTCTTCCCGAATATATTTTTGCAATACGCACTGAAAGCAAGCATTAAATTTCACAATAAAAATATGATACATAAATATTTATGGAAATAACAACAACCTTTACCTAAATAAAACTTCGCACTCGCAGCGTACGATTTATACTATCACCTATTGTTACTGGCAGTATAGCACTATTATATAATTCTTAATTCTAATTATAAATTTTGTTCGTAAAACGGAAATAGACGGAGGAAAACTTCAAAAATGCAGCAGCAGCAGCTACCGAGAGAAACACACACGAATGAAGAGACGAAGAAATGAAATGAAGCTGCAAGCACTAAGCAAGCAATACATAGAGGCGTCAAACAAGCGTTTTCTTGAGCGCAAACGCTTTGTATGCAATGGAACCCCAGAGGCTTCAGCAGAAGCCGAACGATCTTGTGTATGTGTACATACACGCACACTACAGTGTTGCCAATTTAGCATATTTAAGGCTAGATCTAGCATTTTTGAAAATGAAAAAGCTTTTAAAATTTGCAAATAGCTTATAGCCTGAAATCTAGCATATTTTAAAATTCATATAGCATATTCTAGCAATAAATGTGACATCAACGAAATATTTCAAAAGTTTAAAATATTTCACGGCATAAAAATATCGGATCTTGTTCTTTGTTACGTGAACTTTATTCTTTTGATCACAAATTCACGATCATTAGAATAGAGTTCACCTAACAAAGAACAAGATATCTAATCGGTGGTGTCATCGTTATGTTGATTGGTGTGTTATCGCCGATTTTGAATTGTGAAATCAAAGTGAAGCTTGCAAAAATGCCAAAAATATTGTAGTGTAGTGTGGAAAGTAGTGAATTTAAGGATTGGCTGCTAAAATTGGCAGCTGACGGCAGTCCGCGCTAGTGACGAAAGCAGCACGAAGGGTGCGAAGGCGACTAGCATATATACACAGGAAGAATGGAAAATTTTCTATGACTGTCCGATCAGGTCGAGTTATATACCGATCGAAAGGTATCAACTCAACTTACAAATGTGCATTCTAAGACTTTTGAAAACTCACCTGGTTCGTGAGGTAAACAGGTGTAAGGGGGAGGGGATATTAAATTATTGGAGCAAAAGGGGCCGTTGGAGCCTTTTTGAATTTTTTTTGAATTTTTTACTATTCTAATTAAAAATACGCATCGAATGACACCTTGATCATCGAAATCCGATTACTGGTTCAAAAAATAATTCATTTTGAAATTTTTAGTCGCCTTCCGAAAATGAGATGAAAAGTCAGTCTGTTTGTTTGTTTGTATGTTAGTATGAAAGCGTTGAAGTATCTTAAATCGGTGAACGAGGACTTGTTCCCGATTAAAAATCTAGAAACGTTTGTTCTACGGCTTTTTCGAAAAATTGCTAGTTTAGCGGGAAATCGCTAAAAACCGCTAAAATTGAAACCCTTATAGCATCCAAACGATAGATGCTACAGATGTGATCAATATATCGTTAAAAAGGTAGTTTGGAGGGCTTTTAAGCATAGCTGTAAAAAGCTACAGGTTAAAAAAAAGGTATTTTTTCTCACATTTTGGCGATTTAAGAAAAATCTGTGTTTCAAATCACTTTTAAATATGGTATATCTTAAAGACAATTCCATTCCGCGTTTTTTGACATACAACACATGTCTGTCAAAATTCGTTTGGGCAAGATATTACCTATTAACTGAATATACCATTTGTCTTTACAATCCTGCATGTACATATGCAGTATGTACACTGCTTGCTTGCTGCGTAAGTATACTGCTTGCAAGTGGTGAATGCAGCAACAAATGAGAATGCTGATAGCTTTTGCAAGTTACAAGTTATATTGTAAAAATATATTGAAATTTTCTAAATTTCTTTTTCAAAAATTTCTGATATCCCATAAAAACACCTCTTTACGCGGTAAAAGTCTAGTGACGAAAACATTTTCATGCCCCAAAATTTCTGATATCAAATTTTGTGACGAATAATACTAAGTTTTACATATGAATAATATAAAAAAATATTTTTTGCATTCGGCACTGCGCAAAACAGTGAGTTTTATTTGGTATGAAGAATTGAGCATTTTAGCGCAATGTGCCGAGTGCCAAAATTTTTTTTTTATTCATATGTAAAACTTAATATTATTCGTCACAAAATTGGATATCAGAAATTTTGGGGCATGAAAATGTTTTCGTCACTAGACTTTTACCGCGTAAAGAGGTTTTTTTTATGGGATTGCAAACCAACAATAGCAGCAAAATTTTCTGATATAAGGCAGCTTGCGGCGTCCAAAAAACATTTATCATCAATGGGCTCAATAGTTCAAATATTTGAGTGAGAAAGAAAATAATTATATGTTGACCAATTTAATTTCAGCAAAAACCTAATGCCACTTAAAAATATCCAAAAGAGCCAAAAACAAACATAACATGAGTCAAATTGGCTAGAAAAGAGCCAAACCTTTTTTTGTAGTTCGTGCTTTTTTTGCATTAATTATATACATTCAAAATATTTCGTTCACAAACACTTAAAGCAGGAACACATATTTCCAAAGTGTTTCACATTTTCATCTTAATCTAGTGACTATGCTATTAATTTAAAAAAAAAGAGTACTTCAACGTAAAACTATACAAAATAGCTAATTCTGAACTGATGAAAAAAGAGCCAAATCGAAAACATAAGTGCCATTGCGCCAACAGAAAGAAAGAGAGCCAGTTTTGGCGCAAAAACGCCAATTGTGGCAGCCGTGGATAGAGCTGGCAAACTATCGAAGCACTATCGATATATCGATCAAAACATCGATTGAATCAGTGTTTCGAAATCTTTTTGAACAGAAATGGCGACCAACAAGCAGCAAAATCAAAGCTAATTGAGATCTTTGAGCACAAAGAGCAAATAAAACTAATTGAAGAGGTGCAACAGGGGCCAATATTTTGGGATTTGACCAACAAAAAACATTTCGATTGGATTTTTATAATTAATAATTTTTAATTTAATAATTAGGGTATTAGTCGCTGTACTGCTCTAATCCTGTCCATTTGATTCATTTTCTCTTTTTTGTTGTTATCAATGTTATTTATTTGCTTATTGTGCACAGCTGACGCAACAGTGTGGCCACAGCAGCATAAGACCAACAATCTCTCAACTTTTTAGTGATTTTTGGTATTATGCTGTCACACTGAAGTTTGTAAAGCATAGTACGCAATCTCAAAAAAAGGCCTGGCGTAAGCCCAAGTTCCATATAAAAAAAAACGCTGGCGTAAAGTGAAGAAGAAGAACTAACATTTAGCTCATGTGTCCGCAGACTCAAGAAAAAAAGAGTTGCCAGATAAAAGAACGGGGCTGGGTAGCACTGTTAGAAACAGCTAACTGGCCTGGCGAAACATCAAACTGTTTAGAGTTTCGCTGGGTATATCTCTCTCGCTCACTCACAATAATTAAAAAAAATGGCTGCAACGCTGCTAAAATAGCAAAGTTGAGAATAACGACGACGCAAGATCGAAACTAAAATTGTTTTTATAGACATCAATTAGATAATTTTGAATTTTTTCATTAATATAGAGGAAGAATCCACGTAAAAACTTTAAATGCGATGGGTGCACCCAATACTCGCTGTGCTTGCGTGCCATCGCATATCTCTCCTCTATTAACTTTAATTCACATTTTTCATCGCCTATTCTCTCCTCTTTTTATCCAAATCAGTTATGTATGTTCATATTTAAAATAAACCGCTGTTGACGCATAGACCTGCCACTCAACTTTTTGTTATTTTTTCGTGTTGCATTGGCAGCACTGTCTTTTCGCTCGTCGACAGCTAAATATTGAGCATTTTCCGCCGCTAATTTATCTCACATCCGTACCAAGCTTAAGCAAATAACCTATAGAGAACCTATCCAATACAACTGAAACGTCACAGAAAAAATGCTTGCTCCACCTCGCAGTGTTACCGATCTGGCAATATTGTTCTAGTGGAATTTACAAGAAAAGCAATTTTATTTTTGAAGCCGTTGCTTGCGAAACTAAAACATGAGAACTATCAAATACCCCCTTTTTTTAAAAAGTAAGCCTTACTTATAGGAACAACACAGGGTATAAGAACACGGTATAAGAACAACACAACAAATTGTAGCGACGCTTGAAAATTGTATTATTCTAACCGGCCGAAAGTATGCAATAGAATTCGGTAACGAATATCTGCGAATATCGTAACTTTTGCTAACGCCCCTATTGTCCATAATCGGTAGAAAAAGTTGGTAACAAGTGGAAATGGAGTGAGAGAATTTCTATGTTAATTATTTGCAAATGGCGTATGGCCCACTTTCGCTGTTATTAAGTTCTTTTATGCGAATCCCTCTACTGTCAGTCTCTTTTTATTCTGGTCGTCAATCGAGAAGGTTGCTTTCTCTAAGAAAAATTTTGTAATAGTGCAAAAATCTAAAACCGCGCCAAGTGCCAGTCCAAATAAAGTTTGAAGTCCAAAATTAAATAAAAAGAGTAAAAAAATTTTGCATTGTGAATTTCAATCAAGAAAAAGCCAGCCGCTTGGCCGCTTTAAATAAATTAATAAGTGCCAAACGCAAATAAGCGGTAAGTTGGCAAACATTTTTTTTTTTTCTGCCCTATGAAATTTGTTCAGATTTGTAGGACATTTTCCTTTTTTTTTTGTAATTGCAGAATTGGCACTTAGTGCATTCTTATTATTTGAATCTAATAATTCAATCGCTGCCATATTAGCAGTCTGCTTTTATATGACTAATTGGAATAAATTCGCCTAACGAAAACAGCAACAAAACAGCTGTCAGAAGTCCTCTCTGAAGAGTTTTAGCTGCACTCTCAGCAATCTCGAATTCGCCGCTTCCAAAGATGTGGGATCAAAGGAGAGAGGAGAGCGCCGCTGCAGTCTGAACGAATTAGTTCTAATTCGCGCCTCAGCAGCCAACGTCACGTCGGGAAGCTGCCGAAGTTAAACCGGGATTTTTTTTTTTGCTAAAATCGTTTTTTTTTTTTACGTTTTTTTTTGCGTATGGCATTCTGGCCTAATAACTGATATCACCTAAGTGTTAGTGTAACAAAAAGAAAAGAGACCTTTAGTTGAATAGAAAAAAAAACCAAAGTAGGGTTATGTAGAAGCAGTTAGGCAAAGTAAGTTAAAAAAAAAAAAAAACGTATAAATTGTTCAATTTTTTTTCTCATATCATATTCAATTTGATTGGCATCAGAGATCCCGTGGTAATTTTCAATTGTTGGTTCCTCTTTTCTTTTTCTTTTTTTTTGGTGTCTATATTTTACTCAATCCGTTGTGGCGAACGCCATATTGGCAAGGAGAGCCGAAATTTTTTTTTGTGCCTGAGAAATTGCTAGAGGGAGAAAAATAATTTTTTTCTTTTCATTTTTGTTTTTGTGTATTTTGTGACTTTATTTTGCGTTACAGCAATTGCAGCAGTTCGTCGCCTCTCATCGATAAAAGCGCTTTTGGAGATGGATGGTATGTACGTAAGTTATACAGTTATTGAATTTTAGTAAATGCATGCAAAAATAGAAAAGAGAAATAAATAAGTCAAACCAAAGAAAAGGAAAGAGAAAAATTTCAATTACAAAACAAATTAAGAGAGGACAAATGGGATGTGTTCAGAAGAACCTTGAAGAGAAAACCTTGAAAATTCGTTTCTAGGTCAAGTCACACAGTTTGAGTGTAACTGAGCCGGATTGAATTACAGTTTTAGAGCCGCGAAAGGAAAACAGCTGTTGAGCTAGTTTAAAAGGGTTGAACAATTTTTAATTCTTTTTGGCGACTTGAAAAAAAAAAAACTTGTCATGATTATTTAAATTATTTAAATTGCAAAAAAAAAAAAAATATTTATTTCTTTATTTTTATAATTTATTTTCTACTTATATTTATACTTATATTTATACCTATATTCATATTTAAATTTTATCTATTTGTTAATTTTATATTTAATGCCCCTATTATATTGTGATTAATTCTGTTAGTTTTTTTTCTGCATATAGAGTTTGGAAATTGTTTTTGGGAATTATGAAATATGAATATCTGTCCTGTAATAAATAAGTTTTTACTGAATTTTAATATGTTCTAATTTGTTCGACCTATGGAGCCATGCCTCGTCGTAGTATGGAAGTAGGTTAAATCTTTGGTTGTAAAAGGGATCATCGGCCACTAATTTGGTCTGGCGGCCCAGATGATCATGGTAGGGTGGGCAATACGCTGTCGTAGCAACATCTGCGCAGCTAACAACCACATCAGCTTGTGTGGCAACATCGCAACAGTGCAATATCTATGTGTGCAATATTTAGTCAATTTTACTTCTTTTCTTAATCATTCCTGTCTGTCCGGTCGACTGTGTGTTTGTGGGTTATCAGCACGCGAATTTTTAATGTAATTATATATATAACAAACGAGCAGGTAGCACAGTGGTAAATTCCTCACCCCCCCAGCCGATGACAATTGAAGCCGGAACCAGCGCGTGCTCCTCTAGTCGCTGCATCAACATCAGCTCGTTATGCTAGCATATAGCCACGTTATATGCTACAAAATGAATAGTAAATTCTGAAACAAATTGGTATTTGTTATCAAATCTAATTTAAAATACATTTCACATTTCACTAAGAAGAAACAATTGTAGCCAATTATATCGTTTCCAGTTTTAAAAAATTAAAAAATTGGCAGTATAGAATCATATTTCATTCAAAAGCCACATTTTCAGATAGAAGATATTTGAGATTTTTCCGGTTTTTTTGGTTGCTCGATGGCGAAAGCGTTTAGTTTCAATTCCTGAAGCTTTTCTTCCATGAGAAATTTTAGTAAATCGTAGTACTTCGATATGACAGTTTCCTTTTGAATATAAGTTTGAATGAATTGAATTGCCTTGAGCTTGAGATCTGGCAAGTTGTGAAGATCGGCTGACTCTAGCACTGCATGTGTATTTTCTATGCTGAGATTATCGCTCATTAATTTGGCACACATCGACTTCAGTCTGTCCAGCCCGTATTTGTCAGCTGCCGCCAGAAGTTCGGCACTCATCTCCAAGTTCAAGCTGGGGGCTTCCCCCGTGTACATGAACCGAATCAGCTCCGAGACAACATCGACACTGAAATCGTCAATGGCAACACAATTCTCAGTGTTTTCCTGCATTTCGTGTTTGAACATGGCCGCAAAGACTTGACTTCGTGCTACAAACAAAGAAAACAACAATTATCTCATGTTTTGTATACCTGATAACATATTCTTACCTGATAACATGAACTTGTGAACTGGAATCTTTTGTCCGTCGGCTGTGACGATTGCGAAATCGGCCAATTCTTTGTTGTTGAGCATAGCGCCAAGATCTTCAGCCAATTTGCAACTGGCAACTTTAGTTGAATTGTCGTGTGGACCACTTGTACCTGTACGTTCGCACAAATATGTGATCTCACAGTTTATTATTAGTTTGCCACCATTTTGAGAAGCCGATTCTTTAAGAAAAGTATTTTCGATCGGTTTTCCCCAATCAATATCTCCAGGCTTTGGTAATTTGGTCCAAGGCAAACAACGTTGCGAATAGTTTCCCAGGCGTAATTGTATCTTGCTGGAATCTTGATGGAATATGTTCTTCGCGATGGTATAGGGATATACCCTAATGTAAGTCACATCACTATCAACAACTAAACGCAAACTTAGCTCCCATCCACAATTATCTACCGGAAAAATGTGCGATCTTAGACCATGATCTTCTTTAATATCATGTAACAATACATAGTTTTCGATTGTCCATGTATAAAATATCTTTTTCATTATGTGCGTTGTGTTGGTCCAACTCATTTTCAATGGGCCTCTTCCCGAATATATTTTTGCAATACGCACTGAAAGCAAGCATTAAATTTCACAATAAAAATATGATACATAAATATTTATGGAAATTGACAACCTTTACCTAAATAATACTTCGCACTCGCAGCGTACGATTTATACTATCACCTATTGTTACTGGCAGTATATTATATAATTCTTAATTCTAATTATAAATTTTGATCGTAAAACGGAAATAGACGGAGGAAAACTTCAAAAACGCAGCAGCAGCAGCTACCGAGAGAAACACACACGAATGAAGAGACGAAGAAATGAAATGAAGCTGCAAGCACTAAGCAAGCAATACATAGAGGCGTCAAACAAGCATTTTCTTGAGCGCAAACGCTTTGTATGCAATGGAACCCCAGAGGCTTCAGCAGAAGCCGAACGATCTTGTGTATGTGTACATACACGCACACTACAGTGTTGCCAATTTAGCATATTTCAGGCTAGATCTAGCATTTTTGAAAATGAAAAAGCTTATAAAATTTGCAAATAGCTTATAGCCTGAAATCTAGCATATTTTAAAATTCATATAGCATATTCTAGCAATAATCCTGCTCGTCGTGGTGGCGGAGTACTCATATCTGTCAACATTAACTTGCCTTCTGAACTCATTCCTGTACCTGTTGACTCGGGTATTGAATTTCTTGCCGTAAAAGTCAAATTGCAATCTTGTTTTTTGTTCGTTACATGTTCCTACATTCCTCCTGGTTCTGATAATACTGTTTATCTCAATCATTCACGTGCTATTTCTGAAGTTAATTCATTTCTTTCTGATCTTGATTATCTATTTACCCTTGGCGATTTTAATCTACCTCGCGTTGATTGGAAGGTCTTTGATGATTCAATTTATCTCACCCCTTCATCACAGCATGATTTCATTGACTTATTGCATGATATGTCTCTGTTCCAGATTAACCATGTCTTAAACAGTTTAAATCGGCTACTCGATTTGGTTTTCGTAAGCTCGTACAATAATTGCCTGGTAACCAGCACATCTCCTCTCTCTGTTCCTGAAGATATATATCACCCCACATTACAAATAAAACTTCAGCTTGATAATACAGTATGTATTGACAAGTCTTTGAACCTATCCAAATCACGTTGTTTTCGTAAGACCAATTATACAATGTTAAATAATTTATTATTAACTACAGATTGGTCTTTTTTGAATACTTGTTCAAACATCAATGATGCTGTCAATCTTTTCCAAGAAACTTTAGATACTTTACTTGATAAGTGCGTACCTTATGCTGAGTGCCCCCCTAGCCCAAGCCGCTCACCGTGGTTTACGAGGGAACTTACAAATTTAAAAAATAGGAAAGCTAGACTTTTTAAAAAGTATCAAAGGACCGGCTCACTTGAATGCTTTTCTAAATTTTCTGTGGCTAGAGCTAACTTTGCTCTACTAAACAATAAGTGCTATCATAGTTACCTAGCCCGTTGCAGGCAAAATTTTAAAAAGAATCCAAAGCAATTCTATGCTTTTGTGAATTCAAAACGTAGAACATCATCTTTTCCATCCAGTATGTCATATAATAATGTTACACATGACGATGACACAAAAGTAGCTAACCTTTTCGCAGCATTTTTTCAAGAGTCATACTCCTGCCCTAAGCAAATTATTTCATATCCTTACAATATAAGCAGTTCTTGCTCTATCTTTTCTCCGATTTTTTCAAGTGAGCATGTTTGTAGATACATGAAAGCTTTGAAACCAACTTTTTCACCTGGTCCTGATGGTATCCCAAGCTGCATACTAAAGTACTGTGCTGATTCACTGTGTGTTCCGCTTAATACTCTTTTTACTACATCAATATTAACTTCTTCTTTTCCAAATGTCTGGAAATCCTCTTTCATAATTCCTCTTCACAAGAAAGGAAGCAAATCATGTGTAGAAAATTATCGTGGTATTTCTAAACTTTCCGCAATCCCGAAATTGTTCGAGCAAATGTTTGTCTGTCACCTACAACACCTTTGTTACTCCATAATAAGCCCGACACAACATGGTTTTATGAAACGCCGTTCAACTACCACTAACCTCCTGGAATTTACCACTCACATCAATAATGGTTTCCTGAATAAAATGCAGACTGATGTTGTCTTCACAGACTTCAGTAAGGCATTTGATAAAGTTAACCACAGTCTTCTTATTAAAAAACTAAATATGCTTGGCTTCCAGCCAAATCTATTGTTGTGGATTGCTGATTACCTGGTCAACAGAACTCAGAGGGTATTGTTCCGACAATCACTTTCAAAAGAGATTGACGTTACATCTGGAGTGCCGCAAGGGAGTCATCTTGGTCCCCTTCTTTTTAATTTATTTATAAATGACCTTCCCCAAGTCATAGTACATGCAAGGGTCCTCATGTATGCTGACGATGTAAAGCTGTGCGTCTCATACGATAACCCAATTTTTCATCTCCAGCTTCAGGATGATATAAATTCTTTAAATAACTGGTGCTCTTCTAATGATTTGATCCTTAACCACTCTAAATGTACAGTTATGTCGTTTTTTCGCTCTAATGTATGCATTATGCCTTACAAAATTGGTACCGCTTTCCTTCAACGCATATCGTCCGTTAATGATCTCGGGGTATTATTTGATAATAAATTATGTTTCAATGAACACATTACTACCATGGTCAACAAGGCCAATAGTAATCTTGGATTCATCAAGAGATGGTCTAAAGAATTTGATGACCCATACACCACCAAGTTACTTTATATGTCACTTGTGCGTCCCGGTCTTGAATACTGCTCTTGTGTTTGGAGTCCACAGTACTCAGTTTATCAGGGAATGATTGAATCTGTGCAAAAGAAGTTTTTGCTGTTTGCTCTTCGCGGCCTAAATTGGAATGATAGTTTGAGGCTCCCTTCTTACTCTAGCAGATTGTTACTGCTTGATTTACCTTCACTTAAAGATCGTAGGACTTGTCAAGGTGCCATGTTTCTGTTTCACCTAATCAACGGTACAGTTGACTCTTCGGAGCTCCTATCTAATTTAAAGTTTGCTATTCCATCAAGAACTACGCGAAATTATAAGCCGTTATATTTGCGTCGTTGTTTCTCAAATTATCAGCTTCATGAACCATTTTATGTTTTGTGTTCAACCTACAATTACTTATATTCTGCTATTAATCTTCATTGTACTGTACCTAGCATAAGAAAATCTATTATGAATTTTTTAAAGTAAATTATTTTTGTTAATGTCTGCACTGCCTTCCACTTCCATGCTGTGAGTTGGACCATAGCCTTATAAAAACTTGTCCCAACGGGTCGGAGTGCAGACTGTTGCTTGCTCCAAATTTTTGTATGTTTAGCATTACTGTACGTTGTTAATATGTGACATCAACGAAATATTTCAAAAGTTTAAAATATTTCACGGCATAAAAATATCGGATCTTGTTCTTTGTTACGTGAACTTTATTCTTATGATCACAAATTCACGATCATTAGAATAGAGTTCACCTAACAAAGAACAAGATATCTAATCGGTGGTGTCATCGTTATGTTGATTGGTGTGTTATCGCCGATTTTGAATTGTGAAATCAAAGTGAAGCTTGCAAAAATGCCAAAAATATTGTAGTGTAGTGTGGAAAGTAGTGAATTTAAGGATTGCTGCTATTACTGCGGACGGCAGTCCGCGCTAGTGACGAAAGCAGCACGAAGGGTGCGAAGGCGACTAGCATATATACACAGGAAGAGTGGAAAATTTTCTATGACTGTCCGATCAGGTCGAGTTATATACCGATCGAAAGGTATCAACTCAACTTACAAATGTGCATACTAAGACTTTTGAAAACTCACCTGGTTCGTGAGGTAAACAGGTGTAAGGGGGAGGGGAAAAATTTAAATTATTGGAGCAAAAGGGGCCGTTGGAGCCTTTTTGAATTTTTTTTGAATTTTTTACTATTCTAATTAAAAATACGCATCGAATGACAACTTGATCATCGAAATCCGATTACTGGTTCAAAAAATAATTTATTTTGAAATTTTTAATCGCCTTCCGAAAATGAGATGAAAAGTCAGTCTGTTTGTTTGTTTGTATGTTAGTATGAAAGCGTTGAAGTATCTTAAATCGGTGAACGAGGACTTGTTCCCGATTAAAAATCTAGAAACGTTTGTTCTACGGCTTTTTCGAAAAATTGCTAGTTTAGCGGTAAATCGCTAAAAACCGCTAAAATTGAAACCCTTATAGCATCCAAACGATAGATGCTACAGATGTGATCAATATATCGTTAAAAAGGTAGTTTGGAGGGCTTTTAAGCATAGCTGTAAAAAGCTACAGGTTAAAAAAAAGGTATTTTTTCTCACATTTTGGCGATTTAAGAAAAATCTGTGTTTCAAATCACTTTTAAATATGGTATATCTTAAAGACAATTCCATTCCGCGTTTTTTGACATACAACACATGTCTGTCAAAATTCGTTTGGGCAAGATATTACCTATTAACTGAATATACCATTTGTCTTTACAATCCTGCATGTACATATGCAGTATGTACACTGCTTGCTTGCTGCGTAAGTATACTGCTTGCAAGTGGTGAATGCAGCAACAAATGAGAATGCTGATAGCTTTTGCAAGTTACAAGTTATATTGTAAAAATATATTGAAATTTTCTAAATTTCTTTTTCAAAAATTTCTGATATCCCATAAAAACACCTCTTTACGCGGTAAAAGTCTAGTGACGAAAACATTTTCATGCCCCAAAATTTCTGATATCAAGTTTTGTGACGAATAATATTAAGTTTTACATATGAATAAAATAAAAAAAATATTTTTTGCATTCGGCACTGCGCAAAACAGTGAGTATTATTTGGTATGAAGAATTGAGCATTTTAGCGCAATGTGCCGAGTGCCAAAATTTTTTTTTTATTCATATGTAAAACTTAATATTATTCGTCACAAAATTTGATATCAGAAATTTTGGGGCATGAAAATGTTTTCGTCACTAGACTTTTACCGCGTAAAGAGGTTTTTTTTATGGGATTGCAAACCAACAATAGCAGCAAAAATTTCTGATATAAGGCAGCTTGCGGCGTCCAAAAAACATTTATCATCAATGGGCTCAATAGTTCAAATATTTGAGTGAGAAAGAAAATAATTATATGTTGACCAATTTAATTTCAGCAAAAACCTAATGCCACTTAAAAATATCCAAAAGAGCCAAAAACAAACATAACATGAGCCAAATTGGCTAGAAAAGAGCCAAACCTTTTTTTGTAGTTCGTGCTGTTTTTGCATTAATTATATACATTCAAAATATTTCGTTCACAAACACTTAAAGCAGTAACACATATTTCCAAAGTGTTTCACATTTTCATCTTAATCTAGTGATTATGCTATTAATTAAAGAAAAGAGTACTTCAACGTTAAGCATAGTACGCTCTAGCCGAAAATATGTTTGCAAGGCCAAAACTCCATATAAAAAAAAGGGTTGCAAACATGCTCGAAATGTTTTTGTAAGGCCATTTCTAAACCTATGTACGCTGTACCTAAATATGGGCAGCTCAGAATATTTTCTGGAGTTTTACAACACTGTTTGGTTAACAGATGGCAACTTTTTTTTGACCTTTCAAAACATCGATTGAATCGTTGTTTTGACTAGTCGAAATCTTTTTGAATAGAAATGGCGACCAACAAGCAGCAAAATAAAAGCCGAATTGAGCTCTTTGAACACAAAGAGCGAATTATACTGATAGAAGAGGTGCAACAGTGGCCAATATTGTAGAACTTGACCCACAAAATACATTTGGATGGAATTTTTATAAATAATAATATTTAATTTAATAATTAGGGTATTAGTCGCTGCTATTGGCCTTATTCCATCCATTTGATAAATTTTCCTTTGTTTGTGTTTATCAATGTTATGTATTTGATTGTTGTGCACAGTTGACGCAACAGTGTGACCACAGCAGCATAAGACCAACAATCTCTCAACTTTTTAGTGATTTTTGGTATTATGCTGTCACACTGATTACGCATAGGCCTGGCGTAAGCCCAAGTTCCATATAAAAAAAAACGCTGGCGTAAAGTGAAGAAGAAGAACTAACATTTAGCTCATGTGTCCGCAGACTCAAGAAAAAAAGAGTTGCCAAATAAAAGAACGGGGCTGGGTAGTACTGTTAGAAACAGCTAACTGGCCTGGCGAAACATCAAACTGTTTAGAGTTTCGCTGGGTATATCTCTCTCGCTCACTCACAATAATTAAAAAAAATGGCTGCAACGCTGCTAAAATAGCAAAGTTGAGAATAACGACGACGCAAGATCGAAACTAAAATTGTTTTTATAGACATCAATTAGATAATTTTGAATTTTTTCATTAATATAGAGGAAGAATCCACGTAAAAACTTCAAATGCGATGGGTGCACCCAATACTCGCTGTGCTTGCGTGCCATCGCATATCTCTCCTCTATTAACTTTTATTCACATTTTTCATCGCCTATTCTCTCCTCTTTTTATCCAAATCAGTTATGTATGTTCATATTTAAAATAAACCGCTGTTGACGCATAGACCTGCCACTCAACTTTTTGTTATTTTTTCGTGTTGCATTGGCAGCACTGTCTTTTCGCTCGTCGACAGCTAAATATTGAGCATTTTCCGCCGCTAATTTATCTCACATCCGTACCAAGCTTAAGCAAATAACCTATAGAGAACCTATCCAATACAACTGAAACGTCACAGAAAAAATGCTTGCTCCACCTCGCAGTGTTACCGATCTGGCAATATTGTTCTAGTGGAATTTACAAGAAAAGCAATTTTATTTTTGAAGCCGTTGCTTGCGAAACTAAAACATGAGAACCATCAAATACCCCCTTTTTTTAAAAGTAAGCCTTACTTATAGGAACAACACAGGGTATAAGAACACGGTATAAGAACAACACAACAAATGAATAGTAAATTCTGAAACAAATTGGTATTTGTTATCAAATCTAATTTAAAATACATTTCACATTTCACTAAGAAGAAACAATTGTAGCCAATTATATCGTTTCCAGTTTTAAAAAATTAAAAAATTGGCAGTATAGAATCATATTTCATTCAAAAGCCAGATTTTCAGATAGAAGATATTTGAGATTTTTCCGGTTTTTTTGGTTGCTCGATGGCGGAAGCGTTTAGTTTCAATTCCTGAAGCTTTTCTTCCATGAGAAATTTTAGTAAATCGTCGTACTTCGATATGGCAGTTTCCTTTTGAATATAAGTTTGAATGAATTGAATTGCCTTGAGCTTGAGATCTGGCAAGTTGTGAAGATCGGCTGATTTGAGCACTGCATGTGCATATTCTATGCTGAGATTATCGCTCATCAATTTGATACACATCGATCTGAGTCTGTCCAGCCCGTATTTGTCAGCTGCCGCCAGAAGTTCAGCACTCATCTCCAAGTTCAAGTTGGGGGCTTCCCCCGTGTACATGAACCGAATCAGCTCCGAGACAACATCGAAACTGAAATCCTTAATTTCAATACAATTCTCAGTGTTTTCCTGCATTTGGTGCTTGAACATGGCCGCAAAGACTTGACTTCGTGCTACAAACAAAGAAAACAACAATTATCTCATGTTTTGTATACCTGATAACATATTCTTACCTGATAACATGAACTTGTGAACTGGAATCTTTTGTCCGTCCGCTGTGACGATTGCGAAATCGGCCAATTCTTTGTTGTTGAGCATAGCGCCAAGATCTTCAGCCAATTTGCAACTGGCAACTTTAATTGAATTGTCGTGTGGACCACTTGTACCTGTACGTTCGCCCAAATATGTGATCTCACAGTTTATTATTAGTTTGCCACCGTTTTGAGAAGCCGATTCTTTAACAAAAGTATTTTCGATCGGGTTTACCCACTCAATATCTCCAGGCATTGATAATATGGTCCAAGGCAAACAACGTTGCGAATAGTTTCCCAGGCGAAATTGTAACTTGCCGTGATGGAATATGTTCTTCGCGATGGTATATACCATAATGTAAGTCACATCACTGTCAACAACTAACTGCAAAGTTAGCCCCCATCGACTTCCATCTATCGGAAAAATGGGCGAAACTAGACCATGATCTTTTTTAATATCATGTAACAATACATAGTTTTCGATTGTCCATGTATAAAATAACTTTTTCATTATGTGCGTTGTGTTGGTCCAACTCATTTTCAATTGGCCTCTTCCCGAATATATTTTTGCAATACGCACTGAAAGCAAGCATTAAATTTCACAATAAAAATATGATACATAAATATTTATGGAAATTGACAACCTTTACCTAAATAATACTTCGCACTCGCAGCGTACGATTTATACTATCACCTATTGTTACTGGCAGTATAGCACTATTATATAAATCTTAATTCTAATTATAAATTTTGTTCGTAAAACGGAAATAGACGGGGGAAAACTTCAAAAATGCAGCAGCAGCAGCTACCGAGAGAAACACACACGAAAGAAGAGACTAAGGTGAATTTACTAAGTAGGGGATGTCTTCACCACAGCTGCTCTCTTTCGAGGAACGTTGTCGAAAGAGAGAGTTTGTGTCGCATGTTTTTTTATTGTCTTCTTCTTTACGAATAAACTCGTAGAAAGAAAAGAATGAAAAGAATAAACTTATTATTATTATAATCTGCAATTATTTTATTAACAATACAAAAACAAATCATTTTTTTTTATATTCTTTCATTTTTATTTTTTCCAGCGTATTTATAAATTGTTGTGGCATATAAAAAATAAAAATGAATGAATATGAATGAAAAAAGATTTCATGAACAGCTGACAGCCTGGTCGAACAGCTGATTGACAACTAAAAAGTATACAAAATAAGGTCGTAATTGCACAAAATGCCGAAAGAAAGCCAGAAAAGGAAATTTATGAACATATTAAACGAAAGTTTGCTCATCGAATATGTTTTTATTGAATATTCGCAGCTTTCCCATATTAACATGACAGCAGAATGTAAACAAACACCATATGTCAAACAGCTGTCACAGTTTTCATTTGAAACCAAATCCAAATCAAATCTAAAACGCTTTCCGGAATACCACTATTGTTAAATATGGTCTTTTATTCACTTTCACAGAAGTTTCGTTAAATTACCATCGCGGCACTTGCAAAGCACAACTATGTGGCGGCCTTGGCCCCCAAAACACGGAAAATGTGGAGTATTGAAACCATAGGGGGCGTCTTTATAAAAATTGATCATTTCTTTTTGCTGCTGCTGGTTTGTGTCTTAGCTATATAAATTACTGCTTGTGGCAGCACTGCATTTAACGAAACTTCAAACTTAACTTCAAGGCTCACTTAACGAAACGATAGTTGAACGCATGCTCACTTAACGTAGGATTCTGTTAATGTGCAAAATTTAATGTTAAATTCATGAAAAGATTAACTTATTCACGCAGCCAGGTAGCCAGTGTATTAGCTAGCTGCAATGTTTTGCTTTTTCTGCAGTCAATTTAATTAATCGATTACTATCTGCAGACAATCGAAACTCAAATCAGCATATCAGCCTTTGTCGAATAACAGCCCCGGCAGAACAGCTGATTTCGAATTTTCGAGCTGGCTGCATGCGTTTGCGCCAAAAGGGGGTCTAACAGGCAGATTGGATTCCAACAGTAGTCTTTTATCACACTTTCTCGCGCGCGGTTCGCAGTCGGGTTTGGCGTTGGCGTGTTGCGGCTGTGTTTTCTTTAGAATTTAAGCTTTATATTTAGCCCCACAATTAAATAATAGTCATTAAAAAAACCACGTGCTACAAAAACTGATAAAAAAGCCGTTGACGTCGTCGCCGCTTTTGCGTGTGTTTGTGTTTGTGTCTTGGCCGTCTTTGTGAGAAAGAGAAGGCATCAAAAGAGAAGCGTGGAGTGCAAAGTGCGGAGCAGGTTGATTGGGAAAAGCCGCCGCTAAATAAAAAGAGCTTAATTAAATCTAAAAAAATATTCGCATTGTTGATATCAATAGTGAAAGCATTGTGTGTTTGTGTTTTTGTGGAGATGTGCCGCGTTGTTTTTGTTTTCCAGTGAAGAACAAAATAAGAAGAAAGAAAAACCGGTAATTTTTTTTACCCCTCTTTGATTCTCGTCTTTCCACCTTTTGGCGCCGCCTTTGTTGTTGCTTTTAGAGTTGTTGTCGTTGTTGCATTGAAACTCTGCTTCAGTATTCAACTTGCTTTGAATTAAATGGCAAGGCATTTTTTGTTATTGTTCTTAACATTTTTTTTTTGTGTCAGTTAAAATTGATATCTAAATTTTCCGTTTCATAAAAATTCATGGTAAAGTTTGACTTATAATTTGCAAGCTGTTAAAATTAACTAGAAGCGACAGCACCAACAACAACAACAAACACAGTAAGAGCGAGTCAGCGTGGAAGGGGTAGCGGGAAAGAGAGAGAGAATGAATTACTCATTGCTCATTGGTCCGCCGGCTTAATAATCCTTGTTTCGTTACGTTTCGTTTCGCAGTGTGTGTGTGTCGTCGTCTGTTGCTTCAAGCAAATTGTTGTTGCTGTGATCTTGCGTGGCAAGCTCTCTCCTCCTCTCTTCATCCGCCCCATCACCCCACCACCGCCCGTCAGCATGACCAAACGCGGCACTGTTATTCTGAGCTCCATCCGCCAGCTACTCGGCCGCTCTCATCATGTGCGTCAGTTTGAGCGGAGTGGACTGCGTCTAACGCCGGTCACGACATCGTTTGTAACCCTGGTAAGTGCAAAACATCCTATAAATATATCACATACGTAAATACTTATATACAAATGTACATACATATGTATATAGCGCCTGTCGCTCCGGGGGAGCAGCTGTCGGCTGCCGGCGACTATCGAAATTTATAAAAATATACAGAGCATATAACATTATAACATGTTAAAAAGAATACATAATACTTATGTATATATGCGTGTGTGTTAGCTGAACGCTTGTGGGCGCATTTCTTAAATTATTTAAATTTATGTGAGTAAGAGAGATATACACACACTCTTTTACCTACTACACGTATTTATACATTCTATTACATATGTTAGTCGTATCTTTCTTATTGCCTGCCTCTTCTTACTTGTTGTTGTTTCTTACGTATTTATTTGCTGCTGCTCTCATGAGAGAAAGCACTCACTCGCTCTCTTTGTATTGAGTTCAAAACTTCATTTGAAGTTTGCTCTCACTGGCAGCTTGCAATTTACCTTGTGTGTGTGTGTTCCGCATTTTATTTATTGTTGTTTTTGGCACCTGCTCATCGTGCATGAAAAGCTGTCAGTGATGGTTAATCGTTAAGTTCCGACTGGTGGGGGGTAGAAGGCGAGGCGGATTGAGTGTGAGCTGTGAGAGAGCTGAGTTTTACGCTCAACTAATTGATGAGAGCAATGATGAATGAGTGTCGAAATCGAAAGTCAGAATCTCGCTGTGAATCATTCAGCTGATCCTCCCCCCTCCACTCTACTTTTACATTTGAGCAGTTTGACTTTCTGAGCATGTGATATGTTTATCAGCTGCTTGTCTCAGTCTCAGTCTCAGGTGAGACATTTAACAGCCTACGCAGCGAAAAGCAAAAGGAATAAGTCGTTTACGCCGTCTGTCTGTCTGCCTGTCTTTCTGTCTGGCCATAACATGTTCTTTTATGGCAAACACGATTTGCATACGAAATGATTAAATTCGCCGTTATTTGCTCAGGGAGAGATATACAGGGAGTGAGACAAAGAGAGCGAACGGCTTTTGTTTGCCTTGCTCTATGTACGTAGGCAAGAGTGAAAGAGAGAGGAGACAAACAATACAAAATGTTGACAAAAAGTGTCAAACGCAGTGTTGATACAAAAGTTTTATCAGCGAGGGGTTCAAGGGTCATTGAGGGAAAGGAGGATTGGAGAGTTGATGGGTCGTGGGTGGTAGGCTGTAGGTCGTGGGCTATAACGGTGCTACTTAATTTGCATTGTTGCTTTGCGCTCTCCTTTCTGTCTGTCGTTTCTATCTCTCTCTCTCTCTCTCTCTCTCTCTCTCTCTCTGCCACTCTGATTAAAATCAACAAAAATCGTCCCAGCAACAAAAAAAACATTGATTGCATTTTAAGGACACGCTCTCACACACACCAAACACACACACACACGCACGCACACAACAACAACAACATACACATGAGTCAAAAAGTTCACTTCAAAGGATGCTGCAAGTTATTTGTGCCATATTCTCATCCTCCTCACTCAGCCTGGTAGATGTCTAGTTGTTATTGTTGTTGTTGAGCCTGCCATAATTTTTTCTATCGCACGTTTTTGCTCCACATTTCGTTGCTCTCTCACCACACTTAAAGCTCTGTTCGCAGTAACTGTAACTAAAGTTTGTTTTTTTCTTCTATCCCAATTTTGGTATTTGTTTCTCTGTTCTGGTTGTTGTTTTTGTTGCCTTCCCCCTTCTCTCTCTTTCTAGCATGAAAAGTTTTATTGGCGCCATTCGGTCTGCCGCACAACCCAAAATGTATGTTAGAACAAAGACTCGCCTCCTCTCCACTCGCTCCACTCTACTCTTCTCTCTCTTTTAAATTCTGCTCAATTCCGTTTGCTCCGTTTTGTTCGCGTTTGTTTTATTTTTAACTGTTTTTATTGTTGGATTTTTTGGGGCGTGGCCGCGGTCAACAATTATTTTTGGGACAGTGCAATGGCTATAAATAAATTTTGCATATGCAAGCAAACAAAAAAAGCGTTTGCCATTGATATTTGATTATGGCACGGCTGATAACTTCCACCTGTGTGTGTGTGTGTGTGTTTGTAGAGACTGTTTGTTGCATGCCGTTGCTTAAATACACACACATACAACAACAGCAAATTAACATTATGCAAATGGAGTTCATGACAAAGGAACCCGTTCCAATGTTGTTGTTGTTGTTGTTGCTGTTAAGCTTTCGATTGGACTTTAAATTGTTGCGGTACTTGAAAGCTATCAGATCTATTAAAGCACGAGCCACAGAATGATTCAGCATATTTATCAGTTGATATTCAAGAACTTGACTTGAACGGGAGATAAGAAAACTGCAAATGCTTGAGTATTTATAATATTATATTACTTGTAAAGTTTGAACAATCTCAGTTCTAAGCCCTATGCTTTTGGCCTGGTTATCAGTGCTTGCTTCTTAAGATTGTGAATTGTATGGAAAAGCTTTGCCAGAATTTTTAGACTGTTAAGTTAATCAATGTAATTTCCAGATTTAAGGATTTCCTTATATTCTAATGCACTAGTCACAATTATAATATTTAAACTATTTACTCACACAAAATCTTATTCAAGTTGGTTTATCTTTAACAAATTTTTAGTAGTTTGCATAAACTTTTCGTATTTTCCTTGCGCTTTTGGGAACATTGCAGTTAAGCTTAAAGTTGGCTAATTAACAGTTGGCAATAACTTTTTAGAATTCAGTGCAAAGCGACTTTTTAGCCATTGTTTTGATTCAGCAGATTTTTGTTTAATGGCTAAACTTAAAGCTCAACTGTCACGTGGGGAGGGGAAAGGGGGAAGGGGGAGTCTAAGACCGACAAGCTTTTGGCCTTAACTGGTTCACAAACAGCAACCGCAGCAAATCTGCATATTATACGAGCTATCTACCCCCCACCAACATCTTCTTGGCCAAAATGAAGCTCTCCTGGGCCACGATGCCTCAAACAGTTTGGCTTGGAAACTTGTGCACGTTTTCCCACATTTATCAGGATAAGGAAATCTTTCATCTAGCTGAAAATATAGAAGAGAAAGGTGAAGGCAAAAAACGATTTGCATATAGGGAGAGTGAGAGGGAGAGATATATATATATGTAGAGACAGAGAGAGAGAAAGGGAGGCTTGTGTGCAAGGCATACGCTTCTAATTAATGTTAATGAAACTTATTAAGGGGAAAGGGGAAGGTGAGAGGGGAAGGGGAAGTGCCAGGTGAGAGTGCTCGTTAAGTTCTTGTCGCTAGATAGTCAAAAAATGTATATTTGTGTATCTGTCAGATACATTTGTATCTGCATGTTACATTTGTGTCTGCAAGTTACATTTGTATCTGCAAGTTACATTTGTATCTATAGCATGTGTGTCTGTCTCTGACTGCCATTTCAATGCAGCTTTTCCTCAATTGCGTGTTATTGTTTTTTTTTGTTGCTTTGCACTTGACTCTCGTTTAGCTGCCACTCAGCAATAACAGCAACAGCAATAACAACAACAACAATAACAACAACACACCCACGACTAGCAATAAAAAAACACATGTTGCACGCGAATCTAATGGATTCAATCGATACCAGTGCTTGCCAAACTGTAAGCACTTTAAATAGTTTTCCATGTTCGTCGCAAATTCTTATCAATTGCGTGTTAACTGTTAGCTGATAAGCAGATGTCGCTAAAAACAGTCAGAAAATATTTAAAAATAACATTCAAGTTTAAATTTAATGTTAAATTTTGTTTGTCGTTTATTTTATTTAAAATAATAAATTCCATTTATTTGACAGACAACCTTAACAAGCTTAACAACATTTGCGATATCCGCTGATAAGAGTTATCAGTATTGCAAACTTTGATTTTTGTATGCTTTACGTTGACAATTGTCTTGGTGCTTTGGCTCATTAAATTATCACAATTGAATTAAGAACTTGATAACAAAACAATGCATAATTTATGGCCATTTATAAATGGTCCTCCATTAGGATCTTTTAGCCTTGTTGAACTTTGGCTGAGATTTAAAGTCAATTTATTGGTACGCTGCTGATAATGGCCCTCGGCAGGCAACAAACAACCAACAACAAACACTTGAAACAGTTTTTCACTTGTAATTTATATGGCAAATATTAGGATTGTAAAAGCTACGCGAGGGATCCGAGAACTCTGGTTACCCCAAAATCTTTGCATAAATTTACCGACTATTTAAAAGGTCATCGAAACAGGCTAAACAACAAAAAACAACAACAACAACAACAACCACGACAATAAAAAGCAGAGAAAAAGGCTGCCAAAAGTCCCATGTTGACTGCTTAAGCAGGCCTGTTAATAATTCAGAACGTGTCTAAGACTCACCTACTGTTTTCTTCTCCCCCTATTTATTTTCTTGGCCAACATCCCAGAAGTGTCAGCGTGCAAATTTCCCTATTATATGCAAATTTTTCACTCCAAAAGTCACTTGCCACAAAATGAGCTACATAAATTTTCCAGGCGTTGCTTTTGATTTTTCATTGGCCAAATAAAAAAGTAACTAAAGTATTTAAATGGGCTGTGTTGAAAGCATGAATTTGTTGTGTATGAATATTTTGTAGTATTTATTTACTTGTTATTTGATTTCAGTTTGGAATTGTTTAACCACAAAATTAGTTAAGTTTTGTACTTTGTTTTGCAAATATTTCTAACATAATTCGTAATCACACAATCCCCAATATATACAGATAAAGAAACTTAAGATTTCACTTAAGATTTGACAACCACTTCAATTAAAAAAAAGCTCAAGGAATTGAAGTGAATTTGTTGCCATGGAAATATCTTTTAAAGTGCCAGATAATTGTAATTGTTAAAAAGTTTATTTAAGCTCATTTAGTTGAACTATTCAAAAAAAAATAGGGAAATTATTTAGGAATCATGTTACTAATTTAACTCCTTTTTGATCGGAATATTAAAAGTTTAAAATATAATATTTACCTTCATTTTTTTTATAGATATTTTGTTAATTTACTGATAAAATCAATAAATCTTTTTAATATTATACTTAGTTTTGTTTGAAAAACATAATCTTAACTATGCAAATTTTAATTGTAGTATGCATTTATTTCTTGAATATAATCCGTATTTGTAGGGTATTTGTGGTGCGTGGCAACACGTTGAATGTTGCATTTAGGTCTTCAGCTTGTTTATTACCCAAATGCTCCTGAATTATGTCGTTTGCATGTCCTTTTAGTATGTAGACAGCACAGCTTGTGGGCCACTTAGCCTAAGCAGGCTAACAGACAGACGGAGGGACAGACGGGCGGACGGAGCGAGGAAGGGACAGACAGTCTCTCATCGCGTTTTCTTTCCACATTTCTTTTTATATTTTATTTTGTATACTTTTATCGCCTGCTGTTAATAATCACGCGCCGCTGGCTCCCTTCAGTCTTCACGCTTTTTTAGGGCGTGTCCTTGGGCCTTTCTGCTTCTTGCTTCTGTTAGTACCAAGGTCCAGAGTTTGCTTAATGGTGTTCCATCTAATTGTAAGCAAATTAAAATCGCTCGTGCCTGCCAAAAGATGCACAAAGACATGTTCTAGGCAAGGTCTTTGTGTCACACACACACACAGATAAACACACACACTCTCACTCACATACACACAGACAGACACGCAGACAGACAGGCTTTATCGCTGGCAAAGGATATATGGCCATATTTAAGTGCCACTTTTCCTTCTACATATACTTTTATTTTGGCCACAAAGCTGAACATATTTTTCGTGCAGATTTTCAAGGCGTTGTCAGCTTTTGCGGTGGCTTCTTTCCCAATTTTTCCCATTTTCCCCCACATTTCCACACTGCGCTTTCTTCTTTAATGTGTGTAAAGTGAATTATTTGATGCATATGAAAATATTTTCTTTTTGCTTTTTTGCATCATCCACTATTTTTAGAGCATGGCACTTTTTGATGGCAGTCTTTTAAGTTTTCAGTTTATATGTATGTAGTTGAATGAGACTTTATATAATTGCTTAATTCTCTTTAACGACTGCTCTTAACTTACGTCGAGAGTGTATTAAAATTGTGTGTAGTATTTAGCATAAGGTGTTGAGGGTGGACTGCAAATTAAGTGTAGCTTAAGTTTACAGTTTTAATGACTCATGAAAAGTGCAGACAATACTAAATAGAAAATATCTTAGATATGCATATTTAAATTGGAGTCTTTTGGTAACTTGACACACTTTTATTTTCAATATTTACTAAAGAAAATAGAAAATTTTAGCTCTTATTTTTGATTTAAATTTAACAATTGTAAAATAATAATTAAATACAAATTGTATTTCAAAGTCGTGAAATAAAAATCAGGGACCGTAATCATTATGCGTTTTATTATATAAATTACATAGTAATGATTATTTAAAGATTTTTAAGGATTTTCTTCAATGATAATGATTAAATTTGAGCGATTTGTGATTTTTATTTTTTCATTCAAAATAAAACTCACTTTTAAATTAGATAATTTTAAAGATTTGTTTTTGCGTTTTATGGGTCCTCTGGGTTTCTTTAAAAGGGATATGCAAAAAAACTTTGCGAAAATCCTACACAAAAGCCATGAATTTAAAATGAGTTTTATTTTGAGCGAAGAAAATAAAAATCATAAATAAGGATCATTATCATAATTTTTTTTGTATATGTATTCTAGTCATTGATTTTTTGATGTAAAAAATCTCAATAATCATTATTTTCGGTCCCTGATTAAAATAAGATTTTAAATTATAATCAAACTGCTTTTCAAATTTAGTTTATATATAATTTTTTTATTGAAATCAAAAATAGTAGAGAATTCTTTGTTGTTATCTAAAAATCAAATCATGTTTTAAAAATTAAAATTAAAGTTTCCTTCATTTAATTATTGTTTAGTAACTCTTTTACTTAGATCAAAAATAAAAGTTCGTTTTAAATATTTCCATAAAAATTCCCGTATAATTTACATTTTTAGAAATTTTAATTGTGAGGTTCTTTGCCGCAGGCAGGGAATTAAATGGAATGAAATGAAATTCCTTTAACAACTGAAGGTCGCGCCTCCCAATTACAGTTTAATTATTAACTTGCTATTTCAATTAAGCATTTCTCCCCCCTTTCACCGCCCACTACCATTAAGTTGTTTTACCTGTGTAAATTACTTGCCTTTTGGCTATGGAAACTACAAGAAAATTGACAATAAACATGCGCTGACGTTGCGTATACGTAATATGTTTAGTGTTGCTCGTTTCACATACGCCCCGTTGCCCATTAAGACAATAATTCAAATGTGTTTTAGCTAAATGCGTCGCATAATTCCCACAACGTGCATTTCGACTCTGGGGTCAACATACCGAAATGGGCCATAAAACATGTAATCTATAGACCTCGTTGAATAATAGGAATGAGAGAGAGATGGAGAGATAGAGGGACAGAGAGGGAAAAAGTGGAAGAACAAAAGCGAAGGCAAATTTATAAAGATAGCCAAAGTTTGTGTGCGATTCTTTACAGATGGCTAGCATAATGTTAGCCATGTTTATAACCCGTAAAACAGTTACCACCCCCCATTTCCCATTTTCCGCCCACCTCATCTGTATTTTTTATCGTTTTTCACTTGAATTATGACTGTGCGACAAATTGTACAAAACGCTTTGCACTTGTTCATGTTTCTACAGATGAATATACCACGTTACTTGAAAAATAAGTAAAAGATTATATTGTAGTCGTTGCAATGTATGTAACAGGGAGAAGAAAGCATCTCCGACTCTATAAAGTATATATATTCTTGATCAGCATCAACAGACGAGTCGATATAGACATGTCCGTCTGTCCGTCCGTTAACTACTATTATTAGCTATCATCCTAATTAAACGCAACAAGATCGGACAAATATAAAGGTTTGAATGGCTGTTTTAAGTTTCAAGCCATGTAAATGCCTAAAAGAATGCAATTAAAAATATTTTAAATTTATTTAAATAAGTAACGGGTATCCTATAGTCGAGAACGCGACTATTACCTTTTCCACTAGTTCGTTCTGTTTTTTTTTTTGATTTGTGCTCGAGAATCCATTTAATTTTCTAGTACACGTATCTCCATCTCTTTCTGTATTAATATCTTTTCGACAACTGCTGTCTATCTGTGTAACAGTGTGTGTGTATATATACATACATACATACATATATCGCATACTAATTTTAGTCTGTCTGCTTTGCTTATTTTTTTCGCTTTTATCTGCCTGCGTTTTTGGCTTGTGCGAAAACATTTCGTTGATATTTTTATTTGATTATCTTCTGTTCTGTCGATTCTGGTTCTTGTTCTTCTTTACGTTTACCTGCTCTCTCTCTCTCTCTCGCATTTCAACTATATAAATATTTATTTTCTAATTTCCAAGAAATTTCTATTTACTCTTTTGCAAAAAAAAGTAGAAACATAAAATAAATGTTTTACGGCTGATTTTTTAGTTTTTTTTTTTCGCTGTGTTTCGCATCTTTTTTCATTTTTTTATTTATAGAATTTTATTGACAGGGCTTTTGCCTCTTTATGTATATAAAATACTATGCTGACTAAATAATATATACTATTTATATATATTTTTGTTGAGCTCTAGTTTCAACAGCTGCGGTTAGATTTGTTAAACTCGTTTCAAATTTTAATGCTATGAATCATGAAGTTACAAACATAAATTGTTAGAGCAGATGAGGAAAAGAAATAGAGAGAGAAAGAGAGAGAGAGAGAGAGAGAGAGAGAGAAAGAAAGAAAGAGACTGAGTAAGATTACAAACAAACTAATTCTTATTTTTTATTGCACGTTCCACTTTAATTTATGTTGTCTGTTTTATTTGACATAAAAGCAAGCTGGAAAATTCAATTACGCTTTATTGGCAATTGTGTTGATGAAATTGCACAAACATTCTCTTTTCATTCATCATCCGACATAATACCATATACTATACTATATATGATTGTTTACCTTAATTACACATTCAGCGTCAATCAAAAGCGTTAACAGTCTTAACAACAACAACAACAGTAAGAACAGTAAGTGCATAAAAGGGTTCACTTGGTTGAGTTCTCAGCATGCGACACTTGACACGCGACTCTTGTAGCCATTGCCAGGACAATGAAAGGAAAACCGAGACTAAAGAGCAGGAGAAATAAGAGAAAATAAAGCATTGAGAGTGCAAGCACTGTAAACTTTATTGTGTGGGTTTTTTTTACTCTCGGCACCCGCAGCCTACAATTTGTAAAGCAGACGCATTCCAAGTAATGAAATCTTCGCAATTTTCACAAATTCTTTCTGTAAAATGTGCTGAAAAATATCGCATTTATTAATAATTGAATTAAATTTTATCTGGAAAATATGAAAAATATCGCATTTATTAATAATTAAATTGAATTTTAGCTGACTGCCTAAAAGTATGCAACGTTTTTTTTAAAGGTTTTCAATTAATGTTTATTGAAAATATCTAAGTGGAAATTACTTTGAAAAATAAAATAAAAGGCACTTTGGACATGTGTGTTTTGTAAATTAAAAGTAAACATTGAATGCAAATATTTGAATTATATTTGAAATTTAGTTGTAAATACATTTGTATTTATTTTGTATTGTGAAAATTAAAGCTTATAATTTCTATAAATATATTTTTTATTTGAAGCAAAAAAGCAAATTTATTAAAAGCAGAATGAATGAACAAACGTTGTTTTGTTTATAAATATAAAAATAATATTTTTATCAGAAATTCAGCTTTTAAATTTTGCACCATAAAGTAGACAAACCTTATTTTACCCGAATTAAGGTGAAATAGTTTTTGGGAAGGCGATGTGTGTGTAGCACGTTTACTACACTTGCACTGTTTATTGTTATTATCTAGGCTGCTTGGCAGCTCAGTATCTCATTGCCTTTTCCCCTTCCCAACTCCGCAGTATTATGAGGCAGTTTCAGTTTGCTCCATTCTACATTCCTCATTCTCCATTCCTCATTCTCCTTCTCCCTATTTTACTAGAAGCTCTTTTGTCAGCGCTTCGAGTTGAGTTGAGTTGAGTTTTTGTTGTGAGTTTTGTTTGCCTCGCTTGTTTAGGCCTGAATTGGCCCATTTTAGTGGCACGTGGCAACATTGTTGTGGCTGTTGTTGTTGTGGCTGTTGTTGTTGTTAAAGCGATTCGTGCAACATGTCGCATAGCTCAAAGATAAGGAAGAAGACAACGCCCCCAGTGCAAATTGTAACTTGCGATGACTTTTGTTGCCCTTTAAAGTCGCCCCCAAACACAAATTAACTTGCAGCCAAGTGACGGCAGGTGTAATTTATAAAATTACATTTTCATTTTCATTTAAAGCCATAAGCTAAGCACACAACAACAACAACGGCAAGTAACTGTGATTTCAATTTACTTGTGGGCTGGTCATAAAAATAAAAAAAAACTTTTGCCATTTTGGCCAGACTTGAAAACTCGGTGGCATACTTTTGGGCCACACTGTTGTCTGTTGTCGAAGCTTGTTAAATTTATGCCCCTTGATGCTGGCTGACAGTTTTTGGCCAACTCAATTTGCCATGCCTTGAATTTTATAAGCAATTTTGACATTTGGTTTTGGTTTTGTTTTTTATTAAGTTTTTTTATTATTTTTTTTTGCACCTTTTATCATTTGTCAAACTGTCATTTACTCAATCTGTCAATTTGTCATATTTCTCTCCGCTTTTACACCCTTTTTCTCCTTCCCCAAGTCAAGTGCAAACAGAAATTACAAATCACAAATCCGAATTCCCGCAGCAACAAAAGGAATAAATTTGAAATATGATTTATGTTTTATGGTCAGCAAAGGGGTAGCAAACTAAAGGGCTCTACATATATATAGTGAGGTCTGTTCAATCAACCGATTCCTCATTTATTTGCCATTTAAATTTCAATTACTCACTTGCAATTCGACCCTGAAAAATTGCGAGTTTGTTGAATTATTGAAACGCTTGATTGAAGCTGAGCGTAAAATCCAATCAGTAAACTCAGTTACTCACACATACATCCAGCTAGTCAGCTCAATTTATGCAATAGCCTTTTTTACGAGGGCTATTCCAAGAGTTTCAGCGTTTATAAATAAATAAGAGCATACAAAAATGGTTTAAAAATTCCAATTTAAAATTGAAAATGCCGAATTCGATTCTGAAAAAAACAATAGAATTTTGTTTGCAAATTTGCAATTTACAATAAATTCCGTCTATTTATTTAACATTTTTAAAACGCGTTTAAAATAAATTCAACAAAGTAAAAAGTTAGAAACTGTTGCGCATTTGATTTTCTCCACTTTTTCAACGTCCTATAAAAGCACAAATTTAACTAATAATTGCTGAACACAATAAACTAAACATAAATAAATAGACACAAATGTATATAGATTTTAAAAATTAAATTTACACATGATAATTTAACAAACAAAATAAAAATAACTAAGACCAATAAATCTTAAAATGTTTAAGAAATTCTAATTTAACATTTAAAGCACAAAATTTATTCAGAGAAATAAGCCCAATTTGAGTTTTACTTTCGCATTAATTTCATCGTTTATTTTTTAACCAATTTAACTTTAAATCTAAGGCAATTTATAAGAAATTTGAATTGAGATGCGAAACAGGCCTCAAAATCTCTAGAGTGTAAGTTCTTAAAACAATTTTCTTTGCTGTTATTTGTTGCTCTCTTCCCAATTGGAGTTGTGAGTTTATCTAAGTCGAAGAATGAAGCTAAATGACAAGTTAAACAGTTGAGAGTTTCGATTTTGCTTTTGCTCCCAGCGGAATTCAAAGAAAAAAGAGAGAAGCAAGCTTTGCAATTGTGGTGCGTGCGATTGCTCATACGCAACGTTGGCTGCAAAATATATATCTAAAAAAAAGTGTAACGAAAATGAAGAAAATTACGAATATACATAAAAGTTGTTAAGCACAAAACTGGGCGTGTAATGTGGGCGTGAAACGTGCGTTGGATTTAGGCGGGTTTTATTTTTTGTCTACCTCTCTAGCAATTTACTCGTTCTCTCTATATAGAGAGAGCATAGAGCTCTCATATCATCATTTAATATTGCTGTAGGTAACAACGTATGATGTTGGCCACATTTTGTGGCTTTTGCTGTGTGTTGTTGTTGTTGTTGCTGTTTCGTTATGGGAAGCACGTGATTTCGCTGGGGAGCATTTTAACTTAATTAGGAACGGTTGAAGCATGCAAGACTGACAGACACACGCACACACACATTCACACACACACATGCACACATATGGAGTTGGCTTATATAAATATTTACGTTATATTAGCGCCGAGTGGTTTTTGGCAGTCAAAAGATCTATGGCCAATTGAAGCCACAATCAATAAGCCAAAATGGAGTCATTAATGTTAATTTAAGCATCTTATTCACTCACTCACTCACTTACTCTCTTGCTCTCTCTCTCTCTCTATTTACTTACAGCACAGAAATTTCGCCTCGTCTACGAATTCCTCGAATGATGAGCAAAAAAAGCTGGAGAAGCACAAAAAGGAAACATCATCGAATGGTAAGAGATAACTTAAATATTTATCTTGTAAATATTTGGCTTTAATGCGGCAAATTGATTGTGAGACAAGAGAACAAGAGAGAGAAAACTTGTTAGCCTAAGTAGTTGAAGTTGTTATTTCCACCCAATTTTACAGTAGAGAATCAGAATCAGAATGAGAATCAGAGTGAGATTAAAGTTGTGTGGGAATATTGCGATAATTGCGAATCGCAGAAACTGAAAGATTGTAAAAATTTGGAATGCAAACATAGACCCGGCGATGCTTTGGCCATTCGTGCTGAAAACTTTACAAAAAATCAAAGGCACAAATTAATGATGGACAATTATGAGGCCTATAAGAAAAAGCACGAGTTGGAAGCAGTTCGAGAAGTTCGAGCCAAATTAGAGCGAGAAGTTCAGGCAACGGACGTGCAAGTTGCACTACAAAAGAAAATTAAAATGAGTCGATTTCAAAAATGGAAGGCCAAAAGGCGTAGTAAGTAACTTTTAGCTATAGCTTTAGATTTGTCAATTATCTATCTTCTTATGCCTCAAATAGAGTCTTCTGGCAACCTAAATCTAATCAATAAAATGGTCTGGAATGTATTCAAACGGAAAAAAGCAAGCCAAAAAAATGTTGCTAACAAAATGCAACAGAAAAATCATAATAATGATGCGCAAGTCAAGAAAAATAATCAGATTCAAAAGAAAAGCAAAGATGTTTAATTAAAGATTTATTCAAGTTAATGTGCAGACCAGACGGAGTTAATGAAATGTGGCTTTTGCTGTCCGGTCGTCTGTCTGTCTCATCAAGGTTAGACATCGAGCCAGCAAAATCCGAATTTCATCGTTTACAAAATTCAGAGCTAATAATATATTCAAATATAATGCACCATTAAAAAAAATACAAAAACGATTAATTCTGCATCAAAATCGTATTCTTTTGGAATATTTTTATTTATTTCTTTTCAACACTGTCTACTTTTTCCATATTCCATTACCATGGGACTTTCAAAAACTTTAAGCTGCCGTTACTTTGTCAAAACCTTATCGCTATATTTATAATTTTTTGGACTTCAATTTGATTAGTTTTTAACTTTTTACTCATTTAAAATGTTTTTTTTTTTTACACTCTTCACATTTTCCATACTTAACACTTTTTCAAAAACTTTAATCTGCCATTACTTTGTCAAAACCTAACCAATATCTTTGCGGAATGCCAAGTTTATCATTTTTGGCCTCCGATTCTGCATCATTTTTTTATTCAGGGTATCAAACCGAAACGAATATCTGTTTTTTGTAACGGTTTCGGTTATGTTCTCATTTAGGTTTTCGGTTATCGGTTTCGAAAAATGTTTATATATCGGTTATGTAACGGTTACAGGTTTTTTGTATGTTTCGGCTTCGAAATACCAGTATATTTTCGGTTCACAGCACAAATTATTTAAAATGTTAGAAAACACGTAAATTTGAAAACAAATATTCGAAAATTTCAAAAGTTTAGATCTTTTTCTTGAGAGCTATATACAAATACGAAATAAAAATCAAATTTACTTTTGAAAACCAGGATTGCACCTTAATAACATAATTAAATTTTATGCATGAGCGAACCGAAATTAACCGTTTTGGATGAATCGGTTGCTAAACGGTTATTTCGGTTGGAGTAAATTAGATTAATACCGGTTAACGGTTACGGTTAGCGGTTATCGGTTAACGGTTAGGGTTAGTAGTTACGGTTAATGATTATGGTTTCAGCTTTAATCTCTGATTTTATTTATGTGGTAATTTTAGTTTTTTCCAACACTTTAATTCCAATTGTTTCCAGTCTATAATGGATTAAGCTGAAGTTATGTATTAGCTGATTAGTTTATAGGTCTATGTAAATTTGTAGTTTATGGCTGCAATTACCACAGCTTTTGAGCCAACCACCAACCACCCATAGAAAAAGCGTCCGCTGCAACCGCAATTGTATCTATAATTAGCAAGTACAAAAATATATATGCCCTTTTTACTTTATAAATAAATTATATAAATAATTTGCGGGCAGCTCTGTGGCTAACTCATTAAATAAAAGTTTGTTTTATTTATTTAGTCATTAAATAGATTAAAATTTATACAAAATACAATGGAGCAAAAAAATATATGTTTAAAAGATTGAGCTCAAAATAAGTATATAATAATAATACGATAGTATTTTTGGATAATTCATTTGCTTTGGCTTTACGTGTAAAGCTAAGCAACTTAATGGTAAATATGGTTACTATAATTTATATAACTTATTTAATTTAAATTATATTGTTCTTATTGTTTTAGCCCAAAACCCAAAAGTCGTTGCTTGGTTTACATTCTATCGTCGAGGCTGTCGTAGAGTTTTTCATCGATTGTCTGTCGTCTGTCCAATGAATTGACACTCTCCTCTGTCTGTTGTTGTTGTTCCAGTTTCTCTTTCTCCTTGGCTGGATCGTATATCTCGAATTCTTCAAACTCAATCTCATCGTATTTGCGTCGCTCGTAGATGCTTCTATCATTCGCCACATAGTGTCGCACCACAGTCCTGTCCACAATTGTAGAAGCACTGCTGCTCGCATTGCTCAATCGTCGCTCCTGAGACTGTATCTGTATCTGTGACTCATGTATCTCAATGGGCACCATGATTTGTTCCGGCTGACCAGTTTTGACATCATCTTGGCCATCATTGTATTTCGCATTCGCACTGACAACGTGCTTGGCATCCTTTGGCTTGGCCAGTGTATAGGCCAAATCCACATTTCGATTGCGACATATTTTACTGTTATTATTGGGCTTATCACTGCCACGCCCAGCACTCGATTCAAGGCGTATGTTCATGGCCTGACTGTGATAAGTTGTTGTTGTTGCTGTCGCTGTCTCCACCTCCTGCTGTTGTTCATTAGGCATCAACGTCATCAACTCGGCTTCCATTTGCTGCTGAGGCATCACATTTATGTGATTATTTACTGTCACTTGTCTTGGAGCTGTCGCCTCGAGAATCTTCTCCTTGACAACGTTGCTCTGACTGTTAATGGTCACATTCAGTTGGCCATCGTCCGACTGATTGCACTCAAAGTGATGGACCATCTTACGCACCAGCTCCGTGTCGCCCATGATGTGGTTCATGTGGTGGCTGCTGGTGTTGTTGTCTCCTCCTCCTCCTTCTTCATCGGCACCCGCCAGCTCCAAGCGACTGCTGCAGCTGTTCGACTTGACCAATTTGAATTTAATGCCTGCAAATGAGACAAATTTGATATCATTTGATATTTGAGAGAAACCATTTCACAACATTATCCACAAAAAACAAGCAATTTTTCATTGAAATTCAAATTGAATTCCAGTCACATTAGATTAATTTAGTAGCTACTATTTTCGTTATCAAAAAGCCAATTTGTCATTCAAATTTCAAGAATTTTGAAACTAAACTTGAATACAAGTCACCTTAGATTAATTTATTAGCTTCTATTTTTGTTATTCAAAAGCCAAGTCTCACTCGCATATTTCAGTATGTACATAGACTTCAAAACATTTGTTTTATTACTCAGATTTATCAAATAATAATAGAGTCAAATTTGTCATTAAAATGTCTAGAATTTTAAAACTAATCTGGACTCGCATTAGATTAATTTTTTGAACAAATCTTTTAGTTAATTTTAAATTTTGAAACATTATAAATTATAGCAAAAATTTCAAGTAATTTTCTGAATTTAAAACAATTTTAATGTCTAATTTAAAATATGTCAATTATTAACGCATTTGAAATTTGCAAATTTGTCATGTCTTTTGAGTCACTAAATTAGATTTATTAATTAATTGAGTTCAACAAATTGACTAATCGTTTATTCAGCCCATTTTGTAATTGGATTCGATGCCATAGATTAATAAAATTAAAGCAAGTGTCGATAACATTTTTATTTCAAAATCTTTAGCACATTTTACCATTAATTAATTAAATTAGTTACAACAAAATGTTGATATACAAAAATAATATAAACATTTGTATTAAACCAGCTTTGAATTCACGTGATTAATTAAAGTAGTTTTATTAGTTTAAAAATATAAAATTGTATTTGACATCTTTTAATTATAATTGATTAAATAAACAAGTTTAATTAACAATTACAGTTATAGAAATGTGTAAAATTATATTTGAAACTATTAAACTAATAACTATTTTCTGTTTATTTTTATTAAATTAAATTCATTTAATTAACTCCCAAAAATTGCCTCAATAAGTGCGAATCAAACTTTTGCAAAAAATATATTAAAATCCAACTAAATAGAAATAAAAGAATTAAGAAACGAAAACCTTAAAAATACATAAAGTAAATTGTTTGAGAAGGGAAAATTACATTTGCAATTTATGAGGCACTCACCCTGATAGGAATCCTGTTGCGCCTCCAAAAGTTGCAGTTGTTGTTGTTGTTGTTGTTGTTGTTCGTGTTCATAGCACTCGTTGCATGCCTCAATTTGACGCACTCGTGTTCGTGTGCGTGTATCGGCATTGTTCGCATTTCCACATCCGTTTCCACTTCCATTTCCATTGCCATTTCCATTTATCAGCTGCGGATTTGACTGCCCTGGCAATGGCAGCCCTGGTTCCAGCACGCGTCCGCCGTAATAGGTAACCGTGGAGCCGCATTCGCGTATTTTGGCCAAGATATCCTGTTGTTGGGAGGGGGAGAGAGGAAATGGTCAAGTTTATGTGCTGCCATGAAATGTCCTTAATGGGACATAAAGCTGCTTCTGCTTTGTCCTACACTGATCAAAAGAATTGAATTTTTTAGAGACACACTCTGTTTTGTAGACATAAATTACAACAATAATAAGTTAAAATATTTGAAAACTACTTGTTTTTTTATCTGAAATATTCAGATATATTTTAAAAAACTACAAAATAATAATATTTTAATACCTAAAATATCGTTATATCAATATTTTGTTGTTTTTTTGATCTGAATATTATATTATACAATATTTATTAATTTAATTTTTAAAAATTAGAATTGTTACGGTCCCTGGTTGTTTTTATATTAGTATTAAATTAAAAAAAACATTTTTTTTCGATCTGAGTATTATGTTATAAAAATAATACTCAAATTTTAATTTTCAAAATGTAATTTTGTTATTTTACTAATTTTTGGAAAAAATCAATTAATTTGAATTTTTAAAATTATTATTGTAACGGTCTCTGATTTTTTCTAATTCATTCATTTTTTGAGATCAGTGTTTTTTCTCTCTGTGTACTTACATTGCTGACATAATAGGATTCGCACATGTCCGTCTCCACATCATCGTCGTCATCATCATCTTCATCATTATCTTGTCCATTATGATGATTATTAATTCCCTGCTCCTGCATCTCAAGATTGGCCTGCTCATAAATCTGACGATAGCGAGCATCACCTGCAGTTGCCCCTCCCCCTCCGCCCGCTCCGCCTCCCACACACCAGGTGCGTCGACTGGCCAACTTGGCTCTGGCCTTGGCATTGGCCGCATTGCTGTTGTGACGTCTGACCACATCGAGGACATGGACACCCTTACAGGCCATCACTGGCGACTCCTGCTGATTGTGACACTCGCCACAGGGTGAGGATAGGTCACCGCTGGAGATGCCACTCGATAAACTGGCGTTATCCCAGTGCTTTCTGTCCTTGTGCTCCTCCAGCAACTCCATGCCCTTGGGCTGCTCCTCAGCCGTTGCTGTCGCGGTGCCTCCATAGCTCGTATCGATGGTCAGATAGCGATAGCCACGTGCTCTCCTCGTTTTGGGACTCAGTTGGCAGGCGGAACCACCAAATTTCTGTTGGGATTGCACCAGGATTCCCTGTCCGGGCGTGGGCAGCACATGCTGCTCGAAAAAGCGCCGCACATTGCGCACCGTATCCGGATCGGGCAACTCATCCTCATACAGTTCCCGATTGACTCGAACGGGTTGATAGAAGAAATGCCGCTTGGCAGCAGCTCCTCCTCCGCCTCCTACTCCCACTCCTCCAAGCTGACGTTGTCGTGGTTTTTTGGCAGTGGTAGTAGTCTTGGCATTTGCCTGCTGCTGCTGCTTGACAGGCTTCACTGTACTGGTAGTTCCTCCTCCTCCTCCCACTCCCATGCCTACTGTCAATGGTCGCTCAATCTTTGTCCTCACGGGCTCCACAATCACCACATTGTTGTTGCTCAGCAGCTCCTGGAAACTGTAGTCCTGCATAGATAGGCATGGGCATAAAAAAAAAATAACATTTCAATATTAATATTAAAAAAATTAAAATAATAAAATAAAATCACAAAATTCAAGCTTCATTTAAAACAGTAGTGTCAAGATGCCAAAAGCTTATGTAATTCTGCCAGCGTCGCAGCCGACACATATATAAAGAGAGAGAGAGAGAGAGAATATGTGTGTTCTATAAATAGCACGCTCTGCGGCTTGCTCTCTCACGATGCGTGTGTTCGGCTTTTTGTTCTCTCACGATGCATCTGATCGACTGATCCTTTGTGATGTCAGTCGCTGAGCTGCCTTCAATGAGGAGAGACCGCACTGTGCGAGATTTTTATCATACACTGCAACTAATGCTTTACTCTCTTTACGTCGCCAACTGTAATGATGCGACAGTTGGAATGTGCTTCCATTTAATTTTTTCAGTGTAAAGCAGTCAAACGTTTCGTTGACTTCGTGTTTCGCTGCTACGCACACGAGCATAAGGTAAAATTATTTACTTAACTATTATCAAAAATATAAAAAAAAACCTTAATAAATATTCTTACAACAAAATTAGTATTTAAAACAAAATTGATAGTGTATAATAATAAAAAAAGATTAATCACAAAAAGAACGAGCTCAATACATTCCTCAACAAATCAAAGTTACTTTGGAGCTATTATAAGATGTATCGTTTTAAATATTAATATCTTATGTGTTGTTCCTACCTGCAGATATTGAATGAGTCCATCGAATTGTGCCTCCTTTTTGTTCCTGGCCGTCAGAATGTTGCTCCTGATGAGCTGCTGTGAGCCGAGCACCTTGTAGCGTATATGATCAAACTGTGCCGCATCCTCATCATCATCGTCATCATCATTATCGTTGTCATTTGGTGCTGCACTCACAATTGTGGCCTTTTTGGAGCCATCGCCACCCAATTCCACAATCTCAATGGAAGGCGGCATTATGCTGCTAAAGTCATTGGAAATTTGTACAGATTTCTCGCTGACTTTGTCACCCAGCTGGAAATGCAATCGTGAACTGTAGTCCTGCTGGGTTTCGGTCTCCTCTTTCCTGCTGGGTGCATTGCCAGCCAACTTGTTCCAGTAACATTTGACGGCATCCACTTTTTGCAGATATTCCTGGGCCACTTGGCCAGCTCCATTGCACACAGTGCTGGCCATGCTTTTAGAGCTGCTGCTTTTAGAGCTGCTGCTGCTGCGTCTTCTCAGCGTGTCATTGCTGTCCACCACATGCAGAATCTGTGGACGTGACATTTTGAATGAATCGCTGGCTAATACCTTAATGGGTCGTGCCTTGTAAATGGGTGCTCCTGTGCTGAGGACACGTCTCTCACTCGGTTTGCCACTCGACGAGCTGCTCGAGCGACGCAGCGAGCGTTGGGAATGGGAGTGGGAATGGGAATGGGAGTGTGAAGGGTTTGTGGTTGCAGTTATGCAGTTGAAGTCTGTGTTTGTGGCTGGCGTGGAATGTGTTGCCTCCTGCTCCTGTATAGCTTCCGTTTGGATGATGTTGTTCTGTGCGTCGGTGACTATAATGCGAAAGGATTGCGTCGGTTGTTGTTGTTGTTGTTGTTGCTCCTTCCTTGACCTTTCCTGTTCCTGTTGCTGATTCTCTTGATTTCTCAACTTTTGCTGATTCTTTTCCCTCAAGTTCTTCTCCTGTTGCCTCTGCTGCTCTCTGAGCTTCTCCTGGTTCCACAGCTGTTCCTCGCTTGACTTTGCCTCTTTCCTCTGTTTCTCTGCTTCCTCCTGCTGCTGCTGCTCCCTCTTTAATCTCTCTTCCTCCTCCTCTCCTTGCTCTCCTTGCTTTCGCTGCCTTATCTCCTGAGCACGTCGCTCAATTAACTTGCTAAAGTTGGCCACCTCAATGACAGTCGCTTCCTTGGGCTGTTCCGCCTGTGAAATTGACACGCACAGATTATCGATATTCTCCTCTGTCTCTATCTCTTCTCCCTCTTCCGCCTCTGTCAAAGGTGGCGGTGGTGGTGGCAGTGGTTCCTCCTCTTCCTCCTCCTCCTCCGACTCTTCTTTTTCCGCTTCCTCCACTTGAATCGATGCTGACTGAGATTCCCGCTGTTTTTCCCGCTTCTCCTCTAGTTTCCCCTCTCTACTCGTTTCCTTTTCCGCTTCCTTTTCGCGCTGCCTTTCGCGTTCCTCGTACTCCTTTTGTCTGGCCCGCTGATGAGCGCGTCCAAAGCGTCGTATGGAATCGTAGGTCTCGGCTCGGGTCACCACCTGCTGCTGTTGGTCACCAGCTGTCTGCTGTTGTCTCTGCTCCTTGCGCTGTTGTTGTCTCTGCAGATTGTAGGAGGTGCGCAGCTCCTTGTCAATATTCTCGCACACTTTGAGACTGACACCAATGTTGACATCCGGCAAGCTATGGTATTGGTTCTCCACCAGATTCGATTTGTGGTTAATGATAATGTGGCTATCGGTTGCCTGACGCTTCAGTTCCGGCGTGGATGCAGTTGCTCCTCCCGCTCCCTGTTGCTGTTCCTGCTTCTGTTTGCGTTTCTCCACGACACTCAAGATGCGCGGTTTGTTGATGCCGCCTTCGATTTTGAGTATCTGCGTAAAGATCTGTGTCTGATGCTCCTCTTGCTTTGGCTGCGGCTCATAGATGGAATCCTCGATGGAAATGTGCAGCAGACTGCGACTTTCGCTCTCCAGGAGACTTGTGCGCTGCTCAAAGGACTCGCAACTCTCGCCAATCAACGTGCACTCGGAACTGTCCTCGGAACTCAAGTAGACGGAATCGTAGGCAATCAGTTTGTCCAGCTGTTCACGCTTCAATGTGCCATCCGTATCCGAAGTCTCAGTTTCCGTGGGCGTGGTCAGCAGACTTTGTTCCTCCCGTTGCTCCTCGTGCTCTGCTTCCTCCTCCTGCTCCCGCTCCTCCTCCTCTTCGCTGCTCTCGAAGCGTGTCCGTGTTGTTGTCGTCAGACTTATGAGCTCGTAGCTTTCCTCCCCTGTCTGGCCCTGAAAGATCTCCTCGATGTGCGTTAAATCGTATTCCTGCTCGGACAACGACGGACTGTCCGTCTGATCATCCGAATTGCTGGTCGTTGTCTCGGGGAACACACTACTCTGACTCTGACTGTGCTCTGGACAGGATTCGCCGCCCAGATCAATGTGTCGCTCTCGTTGGAACCTCTGTTGATGCTGCTGCTGTTGCTGCTGGCGTCGGGACTGATAGATTCGCGGTCTTTCGCTCAACAAGGTCACCGCCTGCTCCAATGCCTCAAATTCCAGTGAGGATGGCTGCAGTTGCTCCACGTGATGGGGATGGGGATGCGAATGCGAGTGTGGATTCTGGTGCAGCGAATTCTTGAAATAGTCGGAATTGAGGCTCTCCAAGTCGCTTTTGTCGTTGTGCCACGGATGCAGTTGCTCGCTCAATCCCAATCCCAGGGCCAAGGCGTCCAAGCGTTTCAGATTATCATAATACACATCAAAGTCGCGTGAATCACGATGTTGTTGTTGTCGCTGACGATGTTGCTGTTGTTGTTCTTGTGGCTGTTGTTGCTGCTGTTGCTGTTGCTGCTTCAGCAACTGTTGCTGCTGATGCGAATCGCAAGTTGTTGCACCGCTCGTATTGCTCTGAGCGTCGTCTGTTTGCTCCTCACTTTGTTGCTCTTTATGCTGCAGTCTGCGTAGAGAGAGAGAGGGAGAGATAGAGAAAGAGATAGAGATAATATTGCCATTGTTTTGCATTTGTCGGTTAATATCAAAAGTACAAATTATAGTCAAGTTTGTGGCCTTGGTTTGTCAAATGCTTGACTGACTGATGCCACTGTAATTGCACTGACATTGAGTTTAGTTCTATGCACGCAATTCCACAGACAAATCATGCGATTTGTCAGTCAATCAAACAGCAGCCAAGTCAGTCAATCAATCATCGAGTTCATGTTGGAGATGTAAATTAAAACAGATTCGATTTAATAATTTTTAGTGTCTATTAAGTGACAAAGAATTTGACAGTCAATCAAATGTCAATTTCAGTGCTTAGTCAATCAGTCAGTCAATCAATCAATAAACAGGCTTTTGAGCATGAATATGACAACTGAAAACTGACTTCTAAAGATTTTCTTCAATTGCTCGAATTGTGATTTGAAAACCTGACCATCAATCAAACAGTCAGTCAGTCAATCATCAGGATATTGAATAAGCTGACAGAGGGAGATTTGAGCAATGACACAGCTTTAACAGATTTCGTTTAATAATCGTTGTTTAAATTGAGCTAGGAAGTAAGCGATTTTAGAACTTGTCGATCAATCAAATAACAGCTTAGTCAGTCAGTCAATCAACAAGATTATTCAAGCTGGAGATGACAAGTTAAACTTGGAGTAACTAAATTCGCATTGTTAGTTTAATATATGAATTACAAATCTGTCAGTCAATCAGCAGTTTGATAGTCAAGTCAGTCAGTCAGTCAATCAACAAGCTAATGAGCAAGTACTATAGATAGTTGTGGGGATATATTAAAACATGGCTTGAGCAGATTTGCTATAATTTTAATATAATTTAAGTTTTAATTGTGTTCAGAAGTAAGTCAATTTGTCAGTCAATCAGCTTGTTCAGTCAGTCAAGTGAACAGTGAATTAAGAGTTTGTCAGCAGCTTGATAGACCAGTTAGTCAGTCAGTCAGTCAGTCAATCAATCAGCAGAGTAATAAGCCTGCTGACAGTCGGAGATGAGAACTAAAAACTTGTCTTAAACAAATTTGCTTTAATAGTTGAGTCTTTGTTCAACTGCTGGAGGGAAGTCATGGCCCTTATCTAATCTTCCATAACGACACATTAAGCGTATCCAGCTTTAGGAACTGAACCCCGACAACGACAGCGACACCGACACTTGACCTAAAACCCGGTTGCATTGTCAGCTCAGTTTACGACTCACGTTGCACTTGGACGCAATGTTTGCTCAGCCACTTGACGCGACGATTTGTGGCAAAATAAATGACAGACGAGGATGAGGCGAGTAGAAGGAGGAGAAGAAGAAACATCCGCAGCTCAGCTGTCATTGGCAGCAGAAGGATGTCAGTCCTGAGAGACGGAGAGACAGAGAGAGCCCGAGGCTAAAAGCTTTTGAATGACGCCATAAATCAGAAACGGATGCAACACATGATGTGGCAATAAATTCAACTACATATATTTCTAAACTTTAAACACAACAACAATTAGCACTTTTAAGTTATGCAATACAATAGTTTAAAGTGGCACTATCAAAAACAAATTGCAAACACACATAAAACGCAATTTTGCGGTGGCATCAAATGTCAAAAACAAAATTGGCGAATTGGAAACCGACCAAAACCGAAAAATCGACCACAATACAAATTTCGGCTTATGCCTTGCGATCCAACAAAATGCAGTGACAACCTGTTGACTGTTGTGTTGTGATGTGTTGAGTTGGCCAAGAGCGTCGCGTAACAACTGCGAAAAGACGCTGGCAAACAAATTGACTTTGACTACGTTTACGAGGTTTACGAGGCGTATGCGTGATCTCTCTCTCCCTCTCTGTTTCGCTACACTAGTCAACAAAACAATTAAGTACATCAGCGTATAATTATTAAGTGCAATTATGATAAATTTTCAACATTGATAATTGAGTTCTCAGGGCATCCCTAAAGTTTGTATTCTCCGAAAAAGATTCACTTCACATGTGCCACATAACTGGGAAAATATATTTGTCGCTGATTTAGTTTTTGGAAAATATTCAAATAAAGGAGTATTATTGAAGCAAAAGAGGCTGAATTTTGTTAGAAAACTATTATGTGTATCGCAAGTTGATTTGATATTATTAGATTGTATTGTGACTGTTTTTAATAAATTTATTGACTTCAAAATTTGTTTTCTCTTTCTAAGACTTCCTAAACCTTGTTTATTTATGATTCAATATTATTTATATATGATACGACAATAAAATGATTCTATATTTTAATCATAAAAAAGTCTTTCTTAAATTGTTCATAGTTTTCCTTGTCTTGCATTTCTTCGCTGAGTAGAAATATATTAATACTTTCATATATTTTCTATCATTTTATAATAATCTCAAATTTTTTTGTCTGGTGTATTCTGTCTGAGTAGTGATTTATTCCTTATATAACACTTTTATTGCACTTTAGCTGATATTAATTTTTATTTTCATCCCCTTTCGATTTAATATCTAAACTGGTTTTTTGCGTATTCATCACTTAAAAGCAAGTTATTTAATTTGTTTTCTTCAAGTCATTCTCTTAATGTTTAGTTAAAAGCTAAGTTAACAGACTGAAAATAGATCTATGCCCTATTCGATTTCTTTATTAATTGTGTTGTCAAGTGTATTTAGTTTATATATCTAAAAGACATATTTTTTCGGGAATTGAATAGTTCTTATTTTGAAAATTTTGTAAGATCGATGAATTTTAGCACTCACATTAAGCTAATAAGATTCTATTCATAGCTCTTTGGACCTCTATTAAACTTGATGTCTAGTGTAACTCAATAGTATCTTTTTCACATACTATTTCAGGCATAACAATTACAATATCAATTCTATAGCTATTTTGATTTTTATCATACTTTCCATTCGATTAACCTTGTTGTCTAGTGTTTTTAGTCGTTTCATTATTTGTTTTTTCGGGTCCAAGTGATTCACTTACCGTGGCGATTCGCGGAAAAAACCGCGATTAACTAGCCGGGCACGCGGTATTAGCTGCGATCGTCGTCGACTGCTGTTTGCGGAACCAATTTGCAGATCGCTAAACGTCTCCTCACGTATCACCGCCAAACTGCGCGATCTCCTCAAGCTGCACGATTCGCTGCCAAAGTCCAAATACGTTGCGGTCACTGTTGCTCCACTTGTTGCTGCCTTTTCTGTTGTTTCTGCTGCTGTTGTTGTTGCTTTTTCTGTTGTTGCTGCTGTTGTTGTTGTTGTGGCTACTGTTGCTGCATCAGTGGCTGAGGGTGGTTGTGGTGTTGTTGCTGCTGGCTCAAAGCTGTTGTCATTAACTGAAAGCAATTCAATTGTTAATAAATACTCTTATGCTCATTAAAAATTGTGTAAATGGGGTATACTGGTTTTGTGTAACTGTTTGTAGCTGACAGAAAAAGACAGTCACGACCTTACAAAGTATATATATTCTGTAAAAGTATCCAAAGTCCATTCAATTAAAGAGCTAGACACTCGAAAATAAGAGCTAGAGACTCTAAATTTAGTATGTAGGTTCTACAGAAATAGTTTTAAAATGGTGTAAATAGGGTGTAATGGTTTTGTACAACTCTTTGTAGCTGACAGAAAAAGACAATCACGATCTTACTAAGTATATATATTCCTGATCAGTATCCAAAGTCGTTTCAAATTTGTCATTATCGTCAATTCCAGACGCTTCAAGAGCTAGAGACTCTAAATTTGGTATGCATGTTCTAAAGAAACAATTTTAAAATTCTTTTACAAAATTGGGTCTTTGGCACAAATCACGTTTAATCACGTTTGTATAACAAACACAAAGTTCTAATAAACATGAGTTTTTAAAAAATATAAAAATATAAAAATTTAAATACCTTTTTTTCCAAATAAAATACTTGAAAATTGTTTTAACCAGTTACTTGTCTAACTGCATGTAAGCTAGGGTATCTAATAGTCTGCTCACAAGGAGCTTGTTTCGTCTCACTTCAGTGCGTTCGATTTGGAGTCCAAGACTTGACTCTGTACTTTGCTCACCCGCGTAATCATCGAGCTGTTCAAGCGGCGCCTCCGCATCGAAGTGCCAATAGAACTCGGCAATGTCCAGAGCGTGCTCCTCCCGCTCCAGCTGTGTATAGTCGAGGGATCGAGCGTTCCTCAGCTGACCGTGTCCAGTGCCTGGTGCAACTCCGGCCGCGGCGATGCCCACACGACACTGCGTCCAATGGGGCTGAGCATGCGGTGTCAACGGCGCTTGTGGATGTTGTGGATGCTGTGGATGATGATGTGAATGTTGCTGATGCTGATGGTGATGCACTTGCAGTTGCAGCTGTTGCCTGTGCCTGTGACCGTGATCTATGCCAGCGCCAGCTGCGCCATGGCAGCTGGTGGCCAAATCGAGATGCGAGACGGACTTGTGCGTGTGTCGCCAGCCGGCGGCTCGCAGCTGCTGTGGACAGCGTGGATCGTGTGTGGATCGTGGCTTCTGATGCGAGTGCGAGTGTGAGTGCGAGTGGTGCAGTTGCTGCTGCTGCTGCTGCTGCTGCTGGTAAAGATTACCGTTCGTATCCTCCAGACGCACTCGATCCACGTAGTTGTGCTGGTAGCTGTAGCTGTCCTTGCCGCTGTGCAAAAGATAACAGAGAAAGCAGAAAAATTAATGTCAATTTTAACAGTTTTCTGATCCACTTTTAATCGTTTGGTTAAATAACTCTGCTTAGTTTTTAAAAATCAATTACTTCAGAATTTCGCAAATTAAGGTCAGTTTTAAAACGATTTAAGATTCGAAAATCGCTTTCTTTCCAATATCTAAAAAATTTGATCCAAGTCTGTCCCATATTAAAAATCAATTTTGAATTTAGGTTGTTTTTAAACGATGTTTCAGTCTTAAATGTTAGACCGCAATCTTTCAGCTTATTATCTGAAAATTGGTATCAAAAATCAATTTTTCAATACTTCATTAATTTGGCCTTATTTTACTTATCGTACGAATTTTCGGTTCTCGATAAAGATCTTTAAATTATATTCAGTTTTAATTTAAAGTTGTCTAAAAAATGTATCGAGAAATACGTTATTTTTTGAATGCATAATTGTCGCCTTTCCCCATTTAACGTCCATGTGACCTACACTGTTGGTTTTCACAAATTTAAAACTTGATTAAGTTGCCCCTTAGGTAACAGAAAGCCAGTTAAATAAAATTACTAATTTTTTACCAAAAAAAAAAAAATAAATAAAATAATTGTCGCCTTAAATAAATTTCTTTATAATTTCGCCTTTAAAGAAATAACTTTAATAAAAATGCTTAACTGACTTTGACTTTGATGCTCGCCTTTTTCTTCCCGTCTCTCCCTCTATCCACTTGCTACCTCTGCTTTTTTGGTCTTATCCAACTTTTTAGCTTCTGCTGTGTTTTCGAAAACTCTTAGGCGTGTTTTCGTCACGTACTCAGTGCAAGTTACCTATGTAGCTGACCACTAAGTGAATTAAGCCGAAATGTCTAGTACGATAATCGTAAATTGCACTCATTCATTTGTACTTTAGTTAAATCCACACACACACACTCGCACACGCACACATGAGAAGCAAGACGTTTAAGACGAATCAACAGTCGTCGAATCAGAAGAAGCAAAGCAGAAACACGAGCAGAAAACACTTTGCTCATCGAAGCATTAAAGCCAAGCAATTGCTTATTGCCATTTGCTCTAGCCACGAGTATTTTCCGCTTTTCCTTTACACGTTTTCCCCCCTTACCAATTTGTAGCTGTATTTCGACTTAAAAGCTTGTACTTTGGTCGCCCTGTTAAATGAAGCGTGGGAGCTGCGACAGCTTCGTTGGAATTCCCTTTGAGGGCAGAGAAGCGCAGAGAAGAGAAAGGTGTAGGTAAAAAAAAAGCCAAAGCTATTCGTTGCAAGTGAATTACATGATTGATTGGGTGCGGAAATTAAAAGGCTGCCCTTGATAAACAATTTATTTTGTGCCTTCAATACACAGACGAATTCTTGTATACTATTTCTAACAAGTTTTTATTTGCTTTATACCAGTAAATATGTGCAAATATTCAACTCCAAACACTTCTCATATCAATTTTGTAAATAAAAATATTAAGCTAATAAATAAAACTAAAATTTAGTATACAATAAATAAGGTTCTGAATTTATCTCATCGCAAAAAAAAATCTAAATTAAGCAATTGGGATATTTTTACCAAATAAAACAAATGTTTAATAAATATTATTTTACTTAATTAGTACAATATGTTTTATGAGTATATTTGGAAGTTAAATACTTGTACAGTGCAACAAGCTTCAACACAGGATTAATATCAGAATTAAAATATATATGCTTTCGTAATTATAAATGGCTTCTTTTTAAAGAATGAAGATCGATTTCAATATATAACAGTGGTCGGCACCAACACAGTCATATGTTTGCATTGCGTTAGTGTGCATTTTTGTTCGCCTAACAGCGGAATAACAGCGACGTTAACAGAAGCAAATCGTAGTAGTGTGTCGTACGTGAGTGTACATGAGCGGCAGCGCAGTCGCCACGAAAATTTCCTATGCGTACGAGATAGGGCCGTGCCGATAGCTGATATATAATAATAAAAAATAAAAAATAAAACATTTTCCAGAATGTATTTAAAAATCTTATTAAAGTTATTTTAATTTCCAGCTCGTTTTTACATTACCATAATTAGCGGAAACTTTTATTAAACCTCTTTTTCTACTGTCCTGATTAGTGAAAACTTTTCTAAAATAAATCCTAAAACAGATAGCAATCACAAAATTCAAATCAATGCTCTTTCCTCTTGGGTGTGTATGTTTGTGCTACTTGATTCCTGCCAATTCTCTATGCCAGCTCGTTTGCATAATAGAGAACGTAACTGAAATGGCAACAGTTTCCACAGACAATCAACTTTCAAAGCGCTTTCACCCATTTAATCTCTATTATTTGCTGTTGTTTTTTTAGTAGTCAGATATTTAAAATAAATACTTGACGCTTATGCAACATTTGGCACGTTGTTTAGCAGCTGCAACCCAGTTGCAAAGTCGTATCTGTTAATTGCCAGGCCCGCAACGTTTACGAGTTGCCCTGACCTGGAAAAAGGAGCAAAATATTCAGTAGGAAAATGGGAAGCTGCTGTTTCCATTACAATTGCAAATTGTAAATGCTGCCATCTAATGCTCAACTATGCTGGCAAAATGTGTGTAAAGGAAGGCGATTCGCCAGGATTCTGGCGCGACATCCTGGCGGCAACTGCTGTTGACTGTCTGCTTGCAACCTTTTGTGGCAAGTGCAACGGCAGCGGCAACGGCAACTGCTGTCCTTGTTTTATAGCTCGACTCGACTCGCTCAGAGAATTTTACGAGTCTTGTTGTTGGTGCAAATGGATGATGCCGACGCCTGTCTAAGTTTCTAAAGCCGCCCCCAAAAAGGCGGCATGGGGCATGCAACACGATGTGCTGACGACGACGAATACATAAATATATGGAAATTTTACACAAAAATATATACAAGTTTGCTCTCAATTTCCCTTTCGTTTTTATGTTACACAAATACTTAAAGTTGAGCACACAAATAAACTGATTATACCGAGAAATATTTAAATATTTCTGCAAAAAGGGAATTTTAAATGTCAATATCAATATTGTTGACTTTAAAGTGTCTAAACTCACACAATCAAACATCTCAAGCAACAAGTTAACGAAACGTTCTACTGCTTTACACTGAAAAAAAAAATGAAATAAAACGTAAAGAGACCAATGCATTAGTTGCAGTGTATGATAAAGGTCTCTGCCCATTGAACGCAGCTCAGCGACTGAAATCTGAAAGCATCAGCCGATCAGATGCTGCGTGAGAGAACAATAAGCCGAACACACGCGTCGTGAGAGCACAAGCCACCGAACGTGCTATTTTTAGAACACACGTATTCTCTCTCTCTCTCTCTCTCTCTTCTCTATACATGTGTCGGATGCGACGCCGGCACAACTATGAGATCCTATCCCATGAGAAAGGCTTTTGGCATTTTGGACTTAAGCAGTCTTTTCAGGCCTCACCTTTTTCGTGTGTTTCTCCAATTACTGAGCCTTAGTCTAACCTCATTTAGCTTTGCCAACACACACATATGTCGGGTCAGGGGGTCAGGGGTCAGAGATTAGGTTAATGCACACATTGTCTTTCATTTTTGTCGCGTTTTCTTTGGCAATTCAATTAAAAGTTAATTAGCCCACGACTGTCATTAGCGTTGCCAAATTCCCACTCTGCCACCTTTGGGCGTGTGGCAAACCCATTTTTTTCTTGGCAATCTTTGCGTGCTTATCTTTGAGTTTATCTGCATCAAAATTGTGATCTTTTGCCGGGTTTCTTGTCATTTTTAACAGAAAAGAAAATAAGTTCTTAAGTACTTAATCATTTATGTTTTAACTCAACTTCAACTTTTCTTTAACTTTTGTAACTGCCATAATAAAAACATTTTCTAAATGAAAGTCTTGACTTTTGATGGACATTTACTTTTGTTTGTCAACTTTGTATGCCCCATAATTCATATGAATCGTAGGGCAAACAAAAAAGTACTGAGAAAGGGTATCCAACAGTCTAACTTTGATGTTTTCGATTCTTGTTTATTTGTTTTATTTTCTTATGTTTTTTATAGTCTTGTTTTTTGTATTTTCTGTCAGTTTTAATTACCTTTTAATACATTTGAATGTCGAAATACAACTGTATCTATATTGTTTATATCTAATTTATTTGCTGACTTATATACTATGTAAAAAAGCGTTAATTACTTATTTTTTACGACCGCCGCTGTCAGCATTAAAAATTTAAACGCAATTTAAATTTAGTCTAAAGTCACGTTTTAGCATTTTAATTGGGTTTTAGCTTTTTTACGTGTATTGCGTTTAAATTTGTCACATTTATAAAAAACAACAATTTGAGTGTTTTTTATGCGAATGCAAATTTTGATTGTCAACAAAAAGTAAACAAGAAAAAAAAAATATAAAAGTTTATGTTGGTGAAAATATTTAAAATACAAACGATGTCAGTGGCCAATTAAAATGTCATATTTACGCCAAGGAAAGCAATGAAAATTATGAAAAATTAAAAAAACTGTCAAAACCAATAAAATGCCCACAAAACGCAGTTGTAAAAAATGCCGCAGAACAAGTGAGAAAGCTGCTACGACTATAACATACCCTGCACGCACTTCAAAATGCACAAATGATAAAAATAAATGTACACATTAATCATAAAAACGCAAAAAAAAAAGAAGAAATTAAAACGCGTATATTTAATGCCATTCAACATTGGTTTTTTATGAACAGCGGCGCCAATTGCTCATTAAAAAGCAGCTAATTTAATTATATGCAACAACCAACAACAACAACAACAACAACAACAACAAATACAATTGTAGACAAAAGAATATGGCGAAAAAGTGGATTATTTCGTGGCAATGGATGAAAATGGGAAAATGGGAAACTCGCATGACAGCTTCAAATTAATTAACACAGAAAACTATTGGGCGAATAAAAACAATAAGCAGCAGCTAACAATTTACATGAGGAGCGGCAACAATAAACGAAGCATAAACTCGCAACAAATAAAACCGTAAAAAGTATAGAAAAAATAGTTAAAAAAACGTATATATCAAAATTTTGCAATGGCGCTTTTCACACAGCATATTTTATAATTGCACAAGCTAGAATAAATAGAATAAATATTACAGAAAAGCAGAAAAAAAAAATGGAAAAAGCGCACACAACTTTAACAATCAGAGCAGATACACATGGAAGAGGGTCTTCCTCTCTCCCCTCCCCCTGATTCGCCACCAAATGTTGCAAATGAATTGGCCAACAGGCAGCTGCCAAAAATAAAAACCTGATGACAGCACCGCAGGCAACAAACAACAACAATAACAACAAAGTAGAAGACAACACGCGACATTTGCAATGACATTTTCGAAAATTTGGCAATTTCCACGATGATGATTCCATCGATGGGGCAATAACAACAACGATAACAACAACAATAAAATGAATAAATTGAGTGCGGAGAGAGCGGGTACTCGTAAGTCTCATAAAACGAATACGACAATGCTTACTGACAAATGTTAAATCAATATTGCGAATTGAACTTATAGTTTTCTTTTGCCTTAGCCACAAATTGCTTTTTTGAGCAGGTCGTTAAAGTCCATTGCAGCTGCCAAAATAATGATGAAAAATTATCTTGCAGTCTTTTTCAAGAAAAAGTAAAATTAAGGCGGATAAACAGAATAAGTATAATAAATGTCAACTAGTAAATCAAATTTACTAAATAGAAAAATACCAACGATGCTTTAGAACAGCGGTGGGCACGCAGGGGCTCCGGGAGCAATTTAGGAGAACATGTATTAATCTACATAAAACCTAAACAATTTTTTAACCAGCTAAAATTCTTTGAAGGCATTTTTAAGGCAATTAAAGTACTTAAATGACTAAGTAAATTTTAATAGTTTACAAAATATTTATCAGACAGAAATAAAAATTTTGAAAGAAAATAATCATTTAAATTAAAAATAATATATGTAAATATAAATATACAAGAAAATATTCGAAAAATTTAAACAAATATTATGTTAACTAAAATGATATTAATGGTAATGATAATTTCAACATAATACTTATTTAACTGTTGCTGGGAAAACCTCTTAGCAAGCTGCTCACAACCAACTATTGTGCACAAATGACCATCAGTAATTTCGCCAATCTCTCAAGCTGTAATTAACGAGGCTGGCGATATTATGGCTAATGCAGATGAGCAATTACCTGGACTATTGTGAGTCAGTTCTTAAGGTGGCCGTTAATGAAACAGAAAATGGGCGCATTAATTCATTCAATGAATGGCTTGGAAAATCATGAAGAGAGGAGAAAAGTGGAAAAGGCGGCGCTCGTTAATGATGCTATTGGCTATTGTTTACTTCAAATGCAAATATTGACAAATTGTTTGTGTGTGTGTGTGTGTGTGTTTGTTTGTCTTTGTTGTAGTTGCGTATCTTTTGTGGTTGGCACACATTGATACCGGCATACAATTGAACCCTTGGCATTACTATTTGCACACTTTTGGCTAAAACCAAAAAAATCCACTATACACTGCAGGCAGCGGGGGAAATGGGGCGATAGCTTTCTATTGGCGCCAACTTTTTGCACAGTTTGTTGATTTTTGTGGTTAGCGACAAAAAAAAGGCTTTTATTGTGCATGAAACCAGTGTTGACATGCTTAGCTTTTTTATCGCTAGATTTTTGATTCAAGTATTATTAAATGAAGTATAACACAATAATATCACAAAATATAAACATATTTTGTGGATTTATGCTTAATAATCTTTAGCGTTAATTTATTTTTTACCTTTCTTTTTATTTTTATGCCTGTTACTCATAGAGCATAACTTTTTTGGTCAACTTAAACTTAATGTTTACTTAGCACATTTATTTTTATTTCACCTTTTTTTATTTTTATATTTAATTTAATAATTTTTTTATAGCTAGCTTTATTTAGCTGTCAAAATTCTGACAGCACTGCTTGAAACTCACTAGATAAACACAAAACAACAATGCGCTTAGAATGATACATATGTTTACTCTCTCTTGCGCTCTCTGGCTCACTTTTCACTCTCGCTCACTTTTGTGCACTTGTCTCGCGCTCTTTGTTGTTGGTGTGTTGTGCGCGCGCTTGCGTCTCGCGATAGACTGAAGCGACGCGTCGCGTCGACGCTTCGTCTGCAAGCTGCGCGCTCCGCTGCCGACGCCAACGATGGAGCTGCGACTGCGCAGCAGCAGCGACGCCGTTGACTTGTGTTTCACTGCCAAACGTTCCCAAGCCGCTGCCGCTGCCGCTCCCCCTTCGCTTTGCCACCTTTTGCGCTTGGTTTAAGGTTAACCAAATTACATGCCACAGTTGCCACAGCAACAACATCGACAACAACAAAAACAACAACAACAACAATTGGGCAATTTTTTTTCTTTTTTTTTTTGCCTCTTTCACAAGTTTAACAATTAAATTTTTGTTTGTTTTCAGATTTTTAATGCAATTTTTGAACTTTAGCGCGACACTTTAAATTTTGAGTGTACTTTGTTGGCGCTTTTCTTAATTAAGTTTGTTCAGTTGTTTAATTGAGTTGCGCTCGTCAGGCACAAAAGTAAAAGTTATTTTAGGGGCTCAATTAAACCAGTTGCTAACTTTGGGCTATTAAAATGCTCTTAACGCTTTTGCCAATTTGCAGCATGTGTTGCCAAATACCCTAAACAAATTTGTGTCCCACATGCCAGCCCCTTCCCTCCCATCCACCGTCCTCACAATTTCCCCACGTTCGGTGAAGGGTTCTATCTCAAGGTTACCCTTTGATTGCCACTTGAGCACGGTCTTTACCCCCTAAGATGTATTTCGAGGCTTTCGGGTCACGTTTGAGTTGTCACTGTGGATCTAAGGTGTCTTTTGTTGCTGCTGTTTTTCAATACCAACAACTGTTAGTTTTTTGTCGGTAGAAATCCCTATAAATGTACATTTTTTATAATATAATAAATTTTTACTTTTTAAAATCGAATTTTCAAAATCGAGTTTTTATTTAATTGAAAAATAATATAGATTTGTCGAGTTTTTCTTATTGATAAATTAATTGTAATTTTAAGTTTTTGAGAAAAATGTAATACTGTTAGAAAGAAATAAATTTTTTTAGATGAATTGAATTTTGAGGCAAAATCGTATTAGAAGACCAGCACTAAGAAGTCGGTTAAGTTTTGACAAAGTTATAGGAGTTGGAAATAGTGTAAAAAATTAGTTTTTCTAAAATCCAGTCTTTTGAAAGTGTTCTCGCTATTAACACTGAGTCTGCAAAATTGTTTTTATATTTTATTTGATTTTTAAAAAACTAACTTTTTTGTATAAAACGATTTATTATAAAAGCACGAAATCTGTCTCTCTTTCTCTCTCACTTTCTCCCTCTTTCCCTGTCTCTCTCTTTCCTTTTTCTTACTCTCTCTCTCTCTTCATTATCATACTCAATTGATTATATTTACTAGAACTTTCAGCTTTCGCACCACTGTAAAATTCTTTTTTTAAGCGAAAATTAAAGTATAGTAAAGAAAAGTTGGCAATGCCAATCGTTTGTTTTTGTTGTTGTTTTTGCAGGGAATGAACTCAGTTGAACTGTGAACTGTGAGTACAGCAAACACCTTAATTGAACTCTTGACGTGTTGCTACCAATTTTGTTTGTTGTTGTTATTGTTGCTGTTGTTTGGTTTGTTTTGTTTGCCTATTTCGTCATCGGGCAGGCGTCACCTAGTGAACTTCTCTGTATGTGTGCTGTAACAAAAGCAACGGAAATGCGTTACACACAAATGTACTTGTCTACATACATACTATATGTACATATGTATGTATGTACTGTACACTCATGCCGGAAGTGAGTGAGTTGCTTATGAACAAAAAAAAAAACAATCAAAAAAAATTAAAGCTACTTGCAACACTTGGCACTCTATGCGGCTCTGTGGCACCTCAACTCATACTCACACACACACACTCACTCACTTTGTGTCGCCAGTTGAAAAGAGTTTTGGGATGCAGTGAAGCGCGAATAACGTCGAAATGACGTAAAAGCCACCAAGCCAAAGTTCCCCTGCCTAACTACCTCCCTCACCCCTTTCGTTCCCTTTTAAACAGTTGGTCACTATTTAGACTGGAATTTATACACTTGGAGAACAATGCTCTAGAATTTGAAAAACTAAATTTTAATTTAACTATTTTGCAGTATGAAATCAATGTGTGATTAGTATAGCTATAAATAAAATTGGAATATCATTAATTTAAATATAAAAATATTTCAGTTAAACATTTTTACCGAATATTTAAATCAGTGGTGTCAAAAATGCCAATGGCCTATCCCATGGAGCATGAAGCTTATAATTCTGCCGGCGTCGCAGCCGACAGAGAGAGAGTATACGTGTGTTCTATAAATATCACGCTCGACAGCTTGTGCTCTCACTATGCGTGTGCTCGGCTTTCTGTTCTCTCACGATGGGCTGATGTAACAATGCGACAGTTCAAAAATGCTTTTATTTCATTTTTCAACATTAAACAAAGTTTTTAATTTTAAGTGTTTATCACTTGAGTTTTACTTAATTCCTTTTAAATTTGTCTATTCAAGTATATTTTTAGTTAAATCAAAATTTTATGTACATAGTTAATTTTAATACATTTTTTGAAATTTTTTTCTATTTAAATGTTATATGGTCAAATCTAATATGACTGTACTAATTTATGTTATGCATTAACTTCTCTGCGTGTAGTTGAAACTAGCGAAAATAAGCTGGAAAATGTTTTGACGTGTGACGACGACGCATGGAAATTGCATGCCAAACATTTCGGACATTTTGGGCTCACATTTCATTTTGAGGTCCAGATTCTATTTGGCGGTACTCTATGTGGCTCTTTTGTCGTGTTCTCCATTCTCTCTGCTCAGTGTCCGTAACCGTAATGAAATGATTATGTTTTCTGTTCTTTTTTGCTGCCTTTTCGTTGAACCCTTTCAAGCTCTTTCTCTCTTTTATTTATAAATACACAGAATGCGATTAATGTGTCATAAATTAAGTGAACCGCAAACCATTTCTCATTTATTCTCGCTCCTCATCAGCTTAAGAGGCTGTCTGAGTAAAAATGCCATACATTTTGTTGGCCAAAAAGAAAATGGAATTTGGCCAAGGCATCAACTGCAGCAGTAACAATAAGAAAATTTAAAAGAAACAACGGAAAATTGATTGAATTTTGATTAAATAAATGTACAAGCTTGACTAGTTACAGACATTTTCCGATCAACATTTCTCTAGTTTTTACCAAACTATGCGTGTTGAAAAGTTTAGAAAACTATGCTCGATTTGTGGCCAGGTTGCAAGTGGCAACTGCACGTAGTTCATAAATTAATATGAATGGTACAGTGGACACTTGGGACGAGGATTTGATGCTCAAGCTTAAAATACGCCCCAAGTGACGTTTAAAATACGTGAGAGAATGTGTTGCAACAAAGTAGAGTAGGGTATGCACGACTACTTGTAAATTTGGTGATAATTAATTACTAATTAATAAAGATTTGAGTGGGAAACAATGGTTGATAGACAAAAATATTTGCTAATTTCTTTTTAACTAATTAATCAAATTCTACATTTTAAATCTTCGTGAAAAAAATATGAAATAATTTGATATACAGTGGAACTCAGCTTATTTGACCAACTTCTTTTTTTTGCAAATCTTGGGTAAATAAATTTGTCAATTATTGACCCTGCTGTTCACTTTATAATTACAGGGTATATTTGGTTAGCACGCACTGCTGCATATTTTCAGGCGCTCCATTGAGGGGTCAGTTCAACTGTGAACTGTGATTTGTTTGTGTGCATTAGGTCATTCCAGTTGCGTTTCCGAGTGCTTGCAACTATTTTTATTATTTCATTTCTTTTTTTTGTATTAAAAAAGCTTTGCAAATGTCTCGGTGTGCATACTTGAAATGCAAGCAGCCGGAAAGTAATGCTCTAACGACTCAAATGTTGCGCCAATTTTCATCTCACGATAACTAGAATCGTTGCTATCTCCCTCTAACTATCTGTCTATATTTCTCTCTCTCTTTCTTTCTTTCTGTCAGTCTCTCTGGGGCAAGGCACATTTGAAATGCTAAGCAAATCATGCCGCGTCAAGGCTGCAACTTGTGCTTTAGAATTGTTTCGCCACTGTGCACTGAGAGAATAAACTGTGCTAGTATTGAAAAATTTAATTTGCAATTCAAAAAAAATGTATGCCTGAGCAATATAAGTACAAATTACTGAAAATGAGCATACAAAAACCTTAAATCAAGTTATGAATATTCTTTATATAATATAAGTACAAACAGTCTTAAATCAGGCAAATTCTAGATTAACTTAAAATTACTAGAATACTTACATTACATTTAAGCTTAAGAATTAAAAAAAAAAAAACTAGATTAATGGTGTTCAAAATTCCAAAAGTCTATCCCATATGGGTTAGGAACTCATAATTCTGCCTGCGTCGCAGTCGACACACGTATAGAGAGAGAGAATACGTGTGTTTTACAAATAGCACGCTCAACGGTTTGTTCTCTCACGATGCGTGTGCTCGACTATTTATTCTCTCACGAAGCATCTGATCGGCTGATGTTTTTTGATGTCAGTCGTTTAATGAGGAGAGACCGCACAGCGCTACACTTTTAGCATACACCGCAACTAATGCTTTGCTCTCTTTAAGTTGCCAACTGTAACGATGCGACAGTTCGAATCTGCTTTCATTCCATTTTTCCAGTGTAAAGCAGTAAAACGTTTCTTTAACTTCGCTGCGACGCACACAAGCGCAATGCTTGATTGTGTGAGTTTGGACACCACTCCACTAGATACTTGATTTTAGTATTTTTAATCCAAGTGAAAAAACAATATTTAATTGTTGCGTTTTGTGAACGAAAGTACTGGACTTTATCGCTCTGTGTGCTGTGTGCGCCTTGGGGCATGTGGCAAGAATATAGAGTAATCGAGGCTTAGTTATACGTGGCAGCAGCCACTGCATCTCTCTCAGAGTCTCTCAGACTTAGACTCAGAGGCTACTTCGTTTTTGACGGCGCCTTCAAAAGAGAATTGTAGAATTCCAATAAAGGCAAGACTCCAGAAAAGCAAACGAAAATGTGAAAAGGCAGCACTAAAACAAGAACAAGAACAGCAGCTATAATAATAAATAAATAAAACATAAGCCTCTATTTTGCATACCTGCCACATCACATACACTTCTCTCTCCCTCTCTCTCTCTTTCTGTCTCTCTCCTCTACACCATATGCATAATAAATGTAACTTTTTGCCTCGGTTTTGTGCTTGTTTCCTTCCCCGAGGAGTGAATCAAAATGATGGCCAACATGTTTACCACTTTTTCCCATACACAACATGTCAGTTTCTGTACTTACATGTACATGGAAAACAACATTAAGACAGCTTTTCAACTTTTTACCACAATTTGTTCAAATTTTCATCCAACTGACGAGTACAGACTTTTATTTTTTTCCAATTTCACCAATGAAGCGAACTTTTTGGGCTGAAACTTTGCCACGTTTTGTGTCTGAGTGTTTTTATAATTAATTAGAAATTTTTGAATTTGTTTTTAAAAGCAAATTTTAAAATAGTTGAAGTGTAGTTTAGAGTGATTTTTAACTAATTAAAAGCAATTCCAGCTTACTCAAACTAATCAATTGTTAATACTAACTTCAAGCGTAAATAAAACTTTTAATATCAGTTTATTTTCAATCTTATGTGACGTAGTTTTATTTAAACCTATTTTAAATTGAACTTTAAAGTGATATTTATAGCATTTTTGAATTGAAATAATTGTTGACATTGAAGTTATATTTTTCAATATATTTTAATCATTTATTAAACATTCTTTAATTTCAGTTATTTCCGAATCTGCTTAATTTATACATATTCAAATTTAAACAAAAATTTACTAGTGTATAAATTTCAAATATAGTGGAAAAATATTTACTCTGTCGTCTAAACAAAGTATTTATTTAAAACTATTTTAAGTTTAACTTTAAAATGATTTTAAATGCGATTTTGAATGGAAATAATTGTTGACATTGAAGCTATATTTTTCAATAATTTATTAAACATTTTTTAAAGCTGAGCTACAATGATGAACAACTTAAATCTATTAAATTGTACAAAAATTCCAGTTATTTTTGACTCTTTAATTTATACATATTCAAATTTCAACAAAAATTTACTAGTGTATAAATTTCAAATATAGTGGAAAAATATTTACTCTGTCGTCTAAACAAAGTAAAGTTTTTTTTTTGTATATGCTATTTTTATGTTTGTTTTTTTTTTTTGCCAAAATAAATGCACATGTTTGCCATGTTGTATTTGAATCTTTTTGCCCGACAGCAAAACAGCAGCTTATGAATGTAAATAAAACAGACAGTGAGACGGGCATTAAGTGTGGAGTGTGGGGAACAAACTGCCAGACAGACTGTAAAAGTATGTATGTGTGTGTGTGCGAATGAATTCCCTTGTCACAAATAAAGGCATGTGGCAAATTGGTTTGAACTTGGCTCTAAATGCATTTCTCTGTTTTGCCTGTCAATTTGCATAAGAAATTTATCAATTGAATTGAATGAAGAAATCGCAGCGATAATCAGACATTCAATAGGAGACAATAGAATGCAAAGAGACAGGGGATAAAGAGAGAGAGAAGAGGGTAAAGGGAACTTGACATTGACAATGTCGTAAACTAATTGCAGACATTTTTGCTGTGGGTGAAGCTCGTTACGCCTTTTGCCTGTAGCCTAAGAATAGGCTGACGAACTGACTGACTAACTATCTATCTCTCTCTCTCTCTCTCTCTTTCTTTCTTTGTCTCTAAACTTGTATTGTCTGCTTTTGGGCATTGACAACGCAGACACTAAACGGAAATTGTCTTAACTTTTGTTTTCATTTTATTTTGCCTTGCAGACAATTTTGCCCACTTCTTCTTTATCCTTCTCTCTCTCTGTTATTCTTTTGCTCCTTGCTTACTATCTTGCATATAGTTTATTGTGCAATTTGTTATAAAATGTAAATGAAACCCTTGAAATACGTTTTCACCATCATAAACTACGACAAAACGCAATTATTTTCCACTTTTCCATTGCATTTTGCATTTTCCAAAAATGTTTATGGGAAAAAAAAAATGTAAAACTTTTTAACCACAACTAATTGGTAAACTTTCTTAAGGCCTTTTTTAGTTTATTCTCTCGGTCTCCGTCATCTATGGCTACCTCACTATTTTTGAAAAACCCCTGAAAATTATATTCATAAAAGTTTTGCAGCTGCCAATTGCAGTTGTTATTGCTGTGGTTATTGCTGTGATTTTACCCTGTTAACATTAAAAGCGGGTCTAAATGGGTTATTACATTTTGGGGAAATTATTGATCAAGGAAAAATATTTCTACCTGCATATGTATATAGATAAATACAAATAATAATAAGACTTAAGAAAATATACATATATGAAAGTTTATAATAACAATTAATTAAATGTATTATACATGTTGTGACCAAATTCACACAATCAAACATTACAATTGTGTGCGTTGCAGCGAAACACGAAGTCAACGAAACGTTTTACTGCTTTACACTGAAAACATGAAATGGCAACGTAAAGAGAGCAAAGCATTAGTTGCAGTGTATGATAAAAATCTCGCACTGTGCGGTCACTTCTCATTGAACGCAGCTCAGCGACTGAAATCTGAAAGCATCAGCCGATCAGTTGCTTCGCGAGAGAATACAAAGCGGAACACACGCATCGTGAGAGCACAAGCCGCCGAACACAGAACACACGTATTCTCTCTCTCCCTCTCCATACCAGAGAGCTGCAAAATTCACTATTTTTCTTGATTTACTCATACGCACAAATCGTACTCAACTCCACTCACTGTTCGAAACACAGCGTTGAGTAAAAATCAACTCATGCTGATGAACACAACGTTTGAATGTTGGCTCGTGTTTAATCACGCAACGAAACGAAGAGTTTCACTCGTGTTCATGCTCAGCCTTCTAAACGTTTGAATGTTGGCACGTGTTTTTTTTATTTTTGTTTATTATTATGCCATGGATAATTTAATATGAAAATATATATATGTATATATTCGTTGTTATGAAATTACATATTTTGATTTTTTTCTGTTTCGCATTTTTCCTTCTTCACAGTCATCAGCAGTGCAGAGGCAGCGCTGCTGACTGCGCAGTGAGCCCATGAATAAACTCATACGAGTTGATTTTGCTCTTTGAGTTTTATTCTTTATTCAACACAATCATTGTTGTGTCGAATGAGCATACGCCCGAAATGAATCGTTTGAGCACGAGCGTAAATAAACTCAACGAGCAAAACAATTTCGGCTTTAATTTAACCTTAAATACAGGGTATTTATTAGTCCAGTGCTCTTAACTGTCTCACTCTCAATTGTCGTTGCTTTTATTGCTTTTATGCAGTGCCAAAATGTGTGCTTGAAACTTTTTAATGAACATTGAATGGTCAAGTTTCTGGCTCGCATGAAAGTATGCAATGCAAATTTGAACACATACACATTCACATTCAATAAATTTATTTGATTGCCAACAATTCTAACAAAAAAATTCTTTTTCTTCTCTGTCTCTTTTATTGCAGGTGAGTTGACACATAAAACACATGCTGGGAAAGGTCAAATTCAAAAAAATATGTGATAAGTATGCACACTCACACATTGTAGATTTACAAGCACACGTATCACACACATACATACTTACAAAAACACACTCACATTTTAAGGCATTTTTATAGTAATTTCAATAAAAGTCCGCAGCGTCATTGGCACGTGACCAAATGTTTTATTTCAGCAGTTCCAGCTGCTCCTGTCAATGCTCCAATAACTCTCCAATTGTCTCCCTTTTCAGCTGAGCCTGTTTCACCGTTTGAATTTAGATGTTAGACTTTGAATGTACGAGCGAACGAGGCTGTGTTTTGTATGCATAAATCGATTTGTTTGTTCCGAAACATCAGAACCGTAAAATAGTTACCAATTTCGTGTCTCTAACATTCTGATATGTAACACATACACACGCACACACACACACTACACTTGATTCGCTCCACACGTTATTCCCTCAGTTCCTAACAGCATCTGTCCCCCCTTTCACTCAACGACATTGACAGCAGTGTTGTTATTTTAGCTATCAATCAGCTAGATTATGCACTGTTTTTAACGCTAGAAAATTTGAAGTAATGCTAACAGCTTAAAATCTGACTATTTAAAAATTTACTCAACACTTTTCCAGATTGTTAGATAAATTTAATTTAAATAAAAAGCTAATACTTAAAGGTTCTTTTGCGGTGTAAGGAAATATTACAAATAATGTTTTTTTAATAATAAAATTCCCACCACTTTTTTTTTTAATTAATTCAGAATAAATAAATAAATTGAGGCAATATCATTTTTGATAGATGATAGGAGCATATGGAGCTTCACTTTTTAAACTCATAATCTGATTTTTGTATTTAAGCTATTGCTTCAGCTATGTTGTGTGAAAATTTCAGCTTTCTAGCCTTGACCGTTTGGCCTACACGTTGATTCTTAGTCAGTCAGTCAGTGAGTCAGTCAGGGTAAAGAGGTTTTTATATATAAATACAAGAAACAGCTATTTCTATATGAGCTATACAAGCAATAGCTATTTCTAGCTAGATTTTTTGGTAAATTTAACCATTTTAGCCCTTGATATTATGGCAACACTGCCTGACAGGCCATACTTCTCTCTCCCTCTCCCTCGCTCTATATGCAAATGAAGCGGCGCCTGTGCGTATGCAACGCAAAACGCAAAGCGCGAAAAAAAAAATTACCAACAATTCAATTTTTGGTTGTGCCTCGAGAAAGAAATTCAATTTTTGGCCACACTTGGTGGTATGTATATAGAATGTAAGCAACCTCTTTCTCCCCCCTCTCCGCAATCATGTTTTTCCGCTTGTTGAAGAAAATTGCAACAATTTTGATAACTTTGTGGCGCATTAAATTTGTGAAAAAATCACATCGTAAGAGTTGTCAACAGAATCTCAAGAGCAAACGTAAAGAATTGCAAGTAATAATTTCACTGGAATTTCTTTGAAAAGTTTAAGAGTATGCTTTTGAAATTTATTTGATGTTTTGAGTATGTCAGGGGGAGCATATGAAAATCAAATTAAACTTCCATAACTTTGTCAAAACTCAACAGTGTTGCTTTGTCCTTTAAATTCATTTTAATAGGTAAAAATTTCAAATTGTGTTTTTTTTTTAAATAATAGATTAAATCTCGAGTTTGTTGTTAATTTAAGGTTTTCGATTTTAAAACAATGTCTAAAATTTGTATTCAGAAGCGTGGTTTGAAAACTGATTTCCGATCTAGTTACTCACAATAGTTAGTGTGATTGATGGACAGTTTGAGCCAAGCTCTCAGTTAGCCAACATATTCTGATGGCAATTACAATTGTGGCTGCAGCAACAGCTTGACATCTGAGCTTCCCGCAGTGACTGGCAGATTGTTAATGGCTCAACCACACATATGTACATAGATATATATTTATGTGTGGTATGTGTATGGGAAAATGTACAATTATTTACTCCCTGCCAACAGCAAAAGGCAATAGTTCTTGTGGGCAACCACGCCCCATTCATTTCTGCTCCTATTTGTAGGAATTTTAATTGCCATTCTTCTTTCTTTTTTCTGCTCTCTCTTTACAACCTCAATTGCTGGCCATTTATTAATTGGAAAAATGTTCCATCTCATTTCTAAGGCTTGTAAATCGAATCGATTTAAACGGCAGAAGGAAAGTAGAGAAAACCGTGTCGAAAAACAGGCGCTAATTGCAAGAGTGTAAGGAAAAAAGAAGATATATAAAAAGGGGAAAACCTCGAAAAGAAATAAATTTGTTTGCCCTTTGGTTAAATTTCGTGTTTGTCGCATTATTTTGTGGCTCTTTGGACAATTCAATTTAACCAACGCGAATGATGCTTAAAGAAAGCCAGAAGGGCGAAAAGTTTCCTTTTTTGTTTTTTTTTGCGATTTTATATCTTGCACTGACACGAATTCGGACAGAACTCGGACTTCCGCATTTTAAACTCTCGTTCTGAGCATCAAACTTTATTCGACATTTTTATTTGTCTTTCGCATGGCCTCGTTTTGACCTTTTTGTTTGTATTATGTGTGTGTGTGTGTGAGTTGGAAAAATTTGTCTTTATTTTGTTTAAGGTTGAAAAGCTTTAAAGTGAAAACAATGTTGAAACTAAAACAAAGTTTCATATTAGACTTTGATAAATGGAGTTTTTTAGGCAGATTTTCAAGCGGAATTAAAATTGTACACCTTAAGTCTAGTTAAAGCTCTTTAATTTAAGCTTTAAGCTGTTGATTTCTCACTACATAAGACTTTAAACGACTTGAACTTCTGCCCTTTTCAATTGCCCGTAAATTGAGTGTGTAACTTTATGACATGAAATCAGCTTCTAGACGAGTTTTCGCACATTTCTTGCTAGCCCTTTTTTTGCTGGCAGTGGCAATCATTTGTCAAACTCATAAATTGGTCCAATAAGTGGCAACCCTGTCATAAATATTGATGTTCGGTTGTAGCTGATTATGTAACTCGACTCGAGATGCATACGTCATTGACTTTTATGGCCAACAACTGTGGGAGAGGGCACACAATAAGGGTCCTCTCGAGTGGAAACCCTCAACTTCCTACCCTCATACTTTATTAACGCTTGCATCAGCTGAAACTGGAGACTTGACCGGACCCCAAGTTGTTTACAGACTGTACAGTAATGGTTTTCACAAGGAAAAACATACACATCATTTATTTTGAAAAAGAACTAAAGAAAACCTTTTCCTGATTTTGTTTTTTCATAATAATAATACATAGATGTCTACCGTTCTTAGAAAAGTGTAGAAAATAGGTATTAAAAGATTGGAGATAAAAAAAAATTGATTTGTAGTTTTTTTGACAACGATTTTAATTGTTGAAATTGAGTTTTGTTAAACTAGATTAGCTGTCCCAAAGCTCGTTAAATAATATTACTAATTTTTTAACAAAAAAAAAAAAGAAGAAAATAAATTATAAAATTTTAAAAATATAGACACAAATTAAATAATTGTGCTTAAGCTTAAACATAAATAAATTAACTAGTTTGCTTTTACTTTTTTGTCTTCTTCCCATTAAAAGATAAATTATTTTAAAATTTTCAATATGTAAGAGTATTGGGTCAAATTAACTGAATACTCCTATATTTATTGTCTATAAATTGACCGATGTTTAATATTTTTTTAAAGTTAAAATACAAATAAATATGTGAATTTTGTTTGTATTGTGCAAACAATTACATGACCAACTGTATGTAGATAGATGTAGTTTCTTACTTACCGCTTGTCCCGTTGGCGGGAGGACGTCGACGTTTGTGACGTTCGAAAGTATCCGTTGCCCATGGTGCCGCCATAGCAGAGGCTGTGACTCTGTCCGGAGCCTATTTTGACGTGCAAAATGTGCCGGACTCAGCGTGAAAACGGGAAGCTCCCCAAAGACAGAGAGGGAGAGAGAGAGAGAGCCAATTTAAGATGATGAGCACAGTGCCTGCAAGTGTTAGATAATTTGTTACTTGAAAATACTTTTAGATGTTTGTCAAAGGTGAAGCAATTAATTTAAGTTGAGACACCACACACATGAGGTGTGTGTGTGTGTGTGAGGTTCATGTAATGAGCAACCAGATGGCGCCACTTGAGGTAGACTTGAGACTGAAGACAACACTTGAGGCCATCACAAGTGGTTTCTTTGCCCGCCTGTGTCGTCAAAGTTTCAAAGTGTGTCAGCTGAAGTGCTTAACAGGTTTTTCCTACACGAGGTTTTCCTTTGCTCCTTGTTTCTGATTTTTTTGCTTTCACTTGGCCAGTTAAAAACAGCAGCCAATTCCCAAAATGGGATTACATATTGTGCAATTTCCGCTGTGTGCACAGCTGAAGGCCAACTAAACTCGGCAGCTCCACAGAGATCGATTATGTTGCTGCCACTGCAGCAATTTTGAACTGAACCAAAACTGAAATGAACTGAGCGAGAAAGAAAGCAGCCAAAAAAGAATAGAAACTCTAAGGCAATAATGAAGATGATGATGTTAAAAGCAGAAGGAAGATGATAAGAACAATATTGATTGCGTTTCGATAAACTGCAGTTCATTACTGAACAAAATTGAAGTAGAACACGTGTTGGACAAATAATGAGAAGCAGTCAAAATCGTGCAAAATCTGCAAAGCAATTCTAATTTAGCACAAAATGCAATTCAGCAATTCAGTTATGTAACGAGTTTGTTTCGCATTTCACTGGGGAATCAATTCCTGGCAAATTTTAGCATATTTTTGATTACACAAGTGTTTACAAATGAAATATTCATTCAATTTGAGAGCTCGAAACTCAATCTACACAGCTCAGGGAAATGGAAACAATATTTTTGTATAAATAGTTTATTTTACAATTTTATAAATGCAACTGCAAATTAAATGCAACTTTTTTAATTAAATAAAAAAGGATTTAAGTACACTTTTCACCCGCTAACAGAATATTTAAATATAATGTACTTTGTAATTGAAAAAGTGTATTATTTAAGAAACTATTTTACAAAGTTTCAAATCGGAAAAACCGCACTGCAATATATTAATTGATTTCTTTTTGCATGCGTACAAATTCCAAATAGTTTGAATTTGGCATTTACTAGTTGAATTCTTTTAACCGCAGCCTTCTTTCAATTGCATAAGTGCAGTATAGAATGACGTTAATATAGTGGTGTCCAAACTCATGAAACACGAAGTCAACGAAACGTTTTGCAGCTTTACACTGAAAAAATGAAATGAAAGCATAGTCGAACTGTCGCATCGTTACAGTCGGTGACGCAAAGAGAGCAAAGCATTAGTTGCAGTGTATGATAAAAATCTCGCACTGTACGTTCTCTCCTCCTCATTGAGCGTAGATCCGCGACTGACACCACAAAGCATCAGGCGATCAGATGCTTCGTGAGAGAATAAAAAGCCGAACACACGCATCGTGAGAGCACAAGACGCCGAACTTGCTATTTATAGAACACACTTATTCTCTCTCTCTACTTTTGTCGGCTGCGACGCCAGCAGAATTATGAGCTCCTATCCCATGGAATAGGCTTTTGGAATTTTTGAAAGTACTCAGTTTTTTTCATTAAATCGAATATCTGATTTCCAATATCAACGAAAGTCAATTTTGATGGTCGTTATGAAATGGTAAATGTTTGTTATTTGCTCTCTCTCATTCATATATTAACAACTTCAAACTGTGCTAAATTGTGTGCACAACAACACACATAAACAGACACACACACACATGATTTTCTGAGCTGCAGTTGCGCAGCATGAAAATACAAATATACAAAAAGCATTGCCTACTTTTGTGTGCAGCGAAGTTGCTTTGTTTTGTTTACATTTGTTAGCGCTGTTGGTTGAGTTTATTGTGCAGTTGCTTTGGCCTCTTGTTACCGCACATAAAGAGGCGTTGGAGGTAGGCAGGGTTGGGGGCGTGGCTGGGGCAGATCCAAGGTAAAGCCATCGGCAAACAAGCGCGTAAAGTATAAAGTACCGCATTCGTCGTCGGGGCCAAGAGCATGAAAGGCCAAAGCCAACGCAACTAAAATATTAAAAGCCTAAGCACAATGGTTAACACAATGGCCAACGCGGTTGCGGCTGCGGCTGCAGTATTCCCACTCAAACACACACACACACAGGTGCAGACACATAAAAGAAAATTCGTCTCATTCTCTTGTTGAAGTTTTACGTCAACAAAATACATGCAGTCTACACTGATAAAACGAGAATGTTTCTTAGATAATATTTCTGTGATTTAACAAAAGTATCTGACTTTTGTGGTATATACAAATTTGCGAAAAAAAACATAAAAAAGTCGCCGTCAGCGCGAACCTAAAATTGGGGATGTCCTACAAAAACAGACCGCGCAGTACATCCAGCGTTTAGATAACCACACAAACCCTCTCGCACGTCGACTTCTAAGCGTGCGCACCATAAGGGGAAGGCCTTTGAGAAGAAGACTGAAGCGACATCACCCAATTGACCTTGCCACTAGGCAACTTTGTTAGTAACTTAGCAGCATTACCTAGCCTTTTGACTAGGTTGTATTAGAAGCTAGCATATAAGTTTAATTTAAGTTGTTGTAAATAATAACAGAATAATTAAATAAACAATAAGAAATTTAAATTTAAAAAAAAACAATAAGAAATTTAAATTTAAAAAAAAAAAAAGTCAGTGCGAGCTTGAATCGAGCAAACTCATAAGTGTGTTAATAGTATCATTATTATAAACTATCATCCTACTTAATCGCAATAAGATTGGCCAAATAGAACGGTAGTAATGACTGATTAAAGTCTTTAAGCAATATAACTGCCTAAAAGTATGCAACAAAAAATATTTTATGTTGTTTTAAATAGGTAACGGGTATCCTAAAGTCGGTAATTCGACTTTAATTCGACAGTTGTCGCTACTAAGCAAATATTTCCAAAAATTCTTAAAAATAGAGAAAACATCCTTATTGTAAGTCCACTTATTCATGCATTTTTCTCTTAAAGTTGTCGTAAAATATTTAATATTTTTGTTCTTCAATTTTCAAGAAGTCAGTCATTTTTATCAGTGTAAAAGCCCCATCTCTCTGTCTCACACTCTCAGCCTTTGTGTCTCTCTCTCTCCCTCTTGGCCTTTAATTAATTAAGTGCACTTTTCTGAATGGTTTGCCAGCTGCTGCTGCTCTTGAAACGACAACTTGAAAATGTTGCAGCTCAAAATTCAAGTTGCAACATTTAAGGTTTATTTTTTGTGATTTGTGGCAACACCGAATGATTTGAGCTTGAATGCGTCATAAAATGCGATTTATTTAATGCCCACGGTGTTTAAATCTGGCAGCAAATTTATTGCCACGCATAACATAAATAAACAAGCAGAGGTTAAAAGACTATGAGGATGAGGATGAGGCAAAGGGGGCGTGGCAAAAAGGCAGCCTGCAATTTCATAAATATTTGATTAGCTTAAAGGCACATTGGATTTTTTGGTTGATGTTATTTTTGTTGTTTTCAGCTGCTGTGATTTGTTTTCTTTTTCATATTTTGATCTATAAAGTTTGAAATTCTGTTGTTGTTGTTATTTAGTTGTTGCTTTTAAATTAAAAGCATTTTGATAGCTCTTCAAAATGTATGAGAGGATAACGAACGACACTCGTAGAGTTTTACAGGCTTTGAGTAGCCCAAAGTGGTCAGAAAGGTTAAACATTAAGCCAGCAAAAGGTCATTCGAGTGGGGGAAATGAATCCAAAGATAAATGGCTAAAAGTGGCTTTGGTTTTATGGGTGGGAGTATAAACTAAATTCAACAAAAGGGTTTTGATTTAACGCAAATAAAAGGAAACAAAATACGAAAGCTTTTAAAGACAAACATGAAATTGAAAGTCCTTTAAGATTGCTCAAAATGTAACTATGAAAACTTTTATTACTTGCTCCTATTTACTTAATCGAAACTGAAATTTGATTAAAAGTGTGCAGAGATTGATCAAGTATCGATTTTATAGAAATTTAAGTCTTTCAGATCATAGAAACATATGTTGGCTAACTAAGAAAAATAATCAAATAATGAAAAAGTTTATAATTAAATTGAAATGTGTCGCAATTTTAAATTTTATATAAAATTTAATTTACTTTGGATTAAACAATAATTTCTTGAACGCTAAATTTAAAGTAATTAAATCCAAATATAAATATTCAAATTTCAGAGCAATTTTCTCTGAGTATATAATATATTGTATATATGCACTAATCTATATGCTTAGATACGATTTCTTTAATGCTGCAAATGTTCTTTAAGTTTTGTGTCAAATCATAATCATAATAAAAGTAGATAACTAATATTAATAATAATAATTTCATGACCCTCTTAATATTTCACAAGTCTTATGTTTTTTTTATCAGATTCGTGACATATTCAACGAAATGTTTAAATCGCACAATCTGAAATCAGACAACTCGTCAGCTGACTGAAATGCCTTCCCTTTCTCTCTTTCTCATCTTCTGCTTTTCATACTCCATCTCCTTCTTAAAAACTCGTCTTCTTCCACATTTCATGACATTGCCTGCATTAATGTGTTTCCGTTGTGCGTGTCATTTCCTGATTTTGATAAAGAATAAAAGGGAAAAGCAAAACAGAAAACAAGATGTCACAGGCCTTTTGGTCCTGCGCGTGTCTTCATCAACATTTGGGCGGCTATTCGCCTCTTTTTTCATTCGTTTTTTACTTATTTATTTTAACACATTTTGTCGTCTTTGTTTATGTTTTTTATGTGCATTTTGCGTGGCGTTAACTGCACGTGCCATCAATGTTAACTGCGCTTTTTACCTTTTTCCTCTCTTTCCTCATTTTCCTGCTTTTGTGTGCTGTTTGTTTGTGTTTTTCCCTCTTCCTTTTTTTAATTTTTTTCATTCATTATGCAGAGGCAAAAGCTGAAAAGCAGTCGCTGCCACAGCTGCTGCCTTTTCTGCACTTTTCACCTGCCATTTTTCTTTTCTTTCTTTACATTATAATAATTTTTGTGCTTTTGCCACGCCTTGTCTAACACCTTTTGATGGAAAATCTGTTTAATTTCTTTTCACTTTATATTTTCTGGCACGCCTATTTTTGCTGTTTTTTTTCTTCATTTTACTTTTACTTTCTTTTTGGTTTTTTTTTGCAACGTTGCCAGGCGACGACGCTGAGGATTTGAGGCGTCTCAATCTCAGCGATTTGAGGGCGCGTCTAAGGGAACGCGGACTGAGCGCGACGGGCAGAAAGCAAACGCTAATTGAACGCTTAGAGACAACGACAGCAACAACAACAACAACAACAACAACGGCAGCAACTCCAGTTTCAACAGCAACAACAACAACAAGCAACAATTTGTCGCCGAGTTGCCGCGGGGAGGAAACAACGCAACAACAACAACAGCAGCTCGTAAATTGTGTTGCCAGTGTTGCAGAGCCAGATGCCTGTGGCAACAGCAACAACAGCAACAACAACAACAACGAGGCGGCGACTTTAACGCCAGCAAATGGTAGGTCTTGTATGTTAGATACACCTATGGTCATACAATTGGAGCAAATTAAATTTGCAATTAAAGAGGTTTAATTTAAATAATAATGATTGTAAGCAACATTTTATAGACTCATTAGTTACTTGGTTAATATAGAAAAAATACTTTAATTGAGTTTAGTTTTAAAAAAGCAAATTTAAATTGAAAACAAAGTAAATTCAAAAGGCTTGATAATTTATTCAATTTTAATAATGTAATCTTTAATAAAAGGATGAATATTTTATAGGAATTGGGAATTAGGAAATTAGGAATTCGGATTATCATCTCTTCTTGATTTATTATATATTTTAGCTAGTTTTTTGCTAATTGGCTGTGTTTATTGAATAAAAATAAACCTGAATTTAAACATCAGTTTTATATAAAATCCACAAAACTCAAAAAAATGTGTCACTTTCCAAAAATCTTGGTTTTTGACCAGCAAGCAATGATAATGATTGTGCCCACTAAATTAAAATATCGGTTTATTAGATCAAGAGTCTTAGACCTAAATATTTTACTTATTGTAAGATCAATGAAGAAATCAAACTGTATTCTCTATTTTTAAGAATTTTCGGTTCTTTTTTTTTGAAAGGAAGGATTTCCAATTAAGATTTGTGTCTTAAAACTTAGAAGCTATTTTAAAAAAGCGTCCAGAATGAACATTTTTTTTAAACAATTTACAAATAAAAGCTGAAAATAAAGTGCATGAAAGAGAAAAACAATTGAATATAGAAAACTTTTAGAAATATTATAAAATGTATGTTATAATTTTGGTGATAATTGTATGACCATTGGTGTAGCTGATGTTGGTCAGGTGCAAACCGGGCAAAGTGCCGCACAAAGGAAACCTGCACCTCGGTCGGAGCAGTTCCTGTTCCCAGTTCCTGTCGTCGACTCAACGCACAAAGCAACCTGCAACCTGCAACATGCAACATGCAACATGCAGCTGCGATTACTAACAGAACTTACCCGCTTATATGTTTCCTTCGGCTTTTCTTTCACTTTGTTGTTATGCGCGTTTTCACTTTGTGCTTTTTCTTAGCGTTTAATGAAAATTGTAAGCTTAAATTGTTTATGCATGCAGTTTTTTTGCGTTGGCTTCGCGGCTGCGTTTTTATAATTTAATTTAAATGCCGAATAGCCAGACTATACACACACACACGCACACACGCACAACATGTCGAGTAAGAAATGAAATCACAGTCGATTTTTGCAGCACGCGGCATTTTTAATAATGCAGCAAAGGACAATTTTTGCATGTTTGGCAACTGGAGCAAAGTGAGAGGGGTAAGAAGAGAGGGGAAACCACCAGACAGAGAGAGAGGGAGACGCACAAATAGTGCAGACTGTAGTGTAATCATGCAATGCAATATACGAATACTGCGCGTATGCGCAATGCAATATTGAAATAAAGCAGCCGCCCAAAAGTATGCTACAAAATTTGTGTGCCGACATTACGAGGAAAATATGAGAACTTCAAAGGAGAGCTTGTCGAACAGAAACGTAAAGTGGTTAAAGCACCTGCATATTTAATATGCATAAGTTTCATTTTAATTTAAATTTCATTTGAGCACCTTTTTTTTTATTTGAAAAAAATTTAAAAGGCGAGTTGAGAATATTAAAGCAGAGGAGGAAAAAAAGATTATTCGGCTTGGTATAAGATAGCGTAAAAAAAACTTTTAATTAAAAAGAATGCTCTCAAATGAAATTTAAATTAAATTCAATAATAAGCTTTTAGATTGTAACTAAAGCTGCTATATTTAATATAATATTTCCAATTTTTTGCCGTTCTTGATTTTTTTTTTGTCATCAAATTTGATCTACCCAAAAAGTAATTTCCTAAAATTTTGCTAAAGTTTCTCTACAGTTTTGACTTGACAGTCTAGGGAGTTGATAAGCTTTCAAATCTGAAAAATAAGTGACCTTTCAATATTAATTTAGTTAATTTAAATTTAGAACATTCAAGTTGCTTGTCTACAAAGTTGACGTCAAATTAACTTTTATTATGCGCTGCACTTTGAACGTGGCTTGGTAAATTTAAATAAGCGTTAATTGCAAGCACACTTTGGACACTCTGTAAACACACCCTTAGGCACACACACACACGAACACACAGCAAGTTAGGGTTGACTGTTATAAATTTGTAGGCTGATTGGCGCTTGCATTTCCGCTTCTTGCCACACAACAAACATTTGCAACACTTTGACCTCATTTTGTTGGCCAGACACAGGTGTATTTGTGTGTGTGTTTGACACTTGTTAACCCCAACCTCACATTAAGTTTTGATGAGAGAGCAGGCATAGAGAGAGAGAGAGAGGAAGATACACTAGTAACAGGAATTTAATCAATGTTGCACGTTTGCTCTGTCTGCGGCTTTACTAACTGAATACATAGTATATATATCTGAACAATTGCAGCAACGAAATCAGGGACAACATGTGTGTGTCCTGTTGTGTGTGTGTGTGTGTGTGTGGCATGCATCATGTATCCTGTGGCGAGCTTATCAGACACAAAGTCCTATGCCTCTGGCACTTTGCTCATAGTTTTTGCAGATTAAACTTATTTGGTGGTCTGAATGTTATCAGCTATGTATAGGTGTGTGTGTTTGTGTGTGTGTGTGTGTGGTGATTGCGGCTCATCAAAACTGTCTCAATGTGGCATGTGGCAAGTGGCATTCAAAGCACACACAGAGAGTAAAGTTCACAGAACTTTTTAAGTTGGCACTTGTGTTCTGACGAACTATCATTTTAGTTTTCTGTATATTTTTAAGTATCATTTAGTTGGTTTATTTAGTTAGTTCGTTAGCTTAAGGTAACTTTTATAGCCACGTACAACAACAACAACAACGACACTTTGAAGAGAATCTCCGATGGTAGAAAGAGACTCAACAAACCGAGACAACAAACAACAAACACGTCTGCAAGCGCGCAAATCTGAAAGTTAACTGAAAAACTAAAAAAATTAACACAAAAAACTATCAATAATAAAAGAAGAAGCAGAAGAAGAAGAGCAGAAGCCGCAACAGCAGCAGCAGAAGAAGAAGGAGAAGAAAAAGAAAACATACATCAAATACATATAAAATTGTGTTTAAAATCCCAAAAAATCAAAGTGCATGAAAATAATAATCACAACAACAGCTATAGACATTTTACTTAGCAGTTAGCCAACCAACAACAATAACAGCAACAACAATAACAACAACAACATGACTAGTTACCCACATTTTAGTGGCGCCGTAAAACAACAACAATAACAACAACAGCAACAAGTAAGAACGAAACAATTTAAGTGCTCAAACTTCAAATGCCCAGTAGCCTGAAATAATATAAATATTTGAAGTGAACTAAAGAAAATACAAAAATAATTATTTAAATAAATACATTTAATAAGCAAATAAAATGAACACTCAAAAAAACAAACTAAAAAAAAATAAATAAATAAATATTACTTTAATAAATATAACACAAAAAAAGAGACCTTTTGTTCTCTTCTTTGTATAACTGACCAACAACAATTTCAATGTGATTTTGTTGTTGTCTTCTCCTGTTCTCTTCTTGTATTGGTGCTTTTGTTTATAAGTATTGGTGAGAACTCTGCCGTATGCTGGCTTCGAGCACCCCTGGTAAAAAAAAACAACAAAGAATAAGTTTAATAATAAATAATAATTTTATATAATGGGAAATACACGAAATATTTTCTTTAAAATTAAAGCAATTGTGTCCAAAATGACAAAAGCCTATCCCGTAATCCTCATAATTCTGCCGGCGTCGCAGTCGACCCACGTATAGAGAGAGATTATACGCATGTTCTATTAATAGCACAATCGGCGGTTTGCGCTCTCACGATGCGTGTGTTCGGCTTTTTATTCTCTCACGAAGCATCTGATCGGGTGTTGCTTTGTGATGTCAGTCGCTGACCTGCGTTCAATGAGGAAAGAGAGCGCTCAGCGCTAGACTTTTATTAACATTGCAACTTATGCTTTGCTCTCTTTACATTGTCAACTGTAACGATGCGACAGTTCGACCGTGATTTCATTTAATTTTTTCAGTGTAAATCAGCTAAACGTTTCGTTTGTGTTTCGTGTTTGATTGTGTGATTTTGGACAGCTCCGATTTAAAGTAAACGTAAGCGATATTTAAACCGTCGCCTGCATCGGTAGATAATGCATTTATTCTCCGTCAAAATATTCAACTCTAACTAAATATAACTATATCTTAATTCTTCATTTATTATCTATTGCTATTCATTTCGTATTCAGATAAAATTCTCAGCCAGTGCTCACAAAATAGTCGTTTTGTACAGATTCGCGGTTTAAATAATTTCGTATAGAAATTTTAAATATAGTAGAAATCACCAAATTTGATAGCTCTATCGTTGAAAGTCACTGAAATATAGCTGTTTATATGCGAACAGACAGACCTTGTCACAAACTTATAAGCCCATATACCCTGCAAATACTGGGCGAACAACAACAATCAATAGGCAGCAACATAAACTGAGATGCGACTCCAGACCCAGTAAAGTAAATGCGATTAAGTTGAGGCAAAATGTTTATTAGAAGCTGACGTTGCCACAAGAAACAGAAGAAGATGGAGAGGGTGTTGCATGGTGCTTGGTTGCTTGCTTCGTTGGTCACTTGGCGTGTTGCATGTACACACACACGCACATATGTACATATATTTATACATGTATACATACATATGTGTAGAGTGTGTGCATTGTTTGTGCTACTTGAAAGCCCCCCACATGCGACAAAGTGAAAACTTTGCAGCACCAAAAAACAAAAAAAAAAAAAACAATATAAAAAAAAACAGTTTTCAAATTTGTTTTTCTTGTTGCAAGGTGTGCGTAAACACACACACACACACACATAAGTGTAGTAGCAACTAATTGAATTGTTGAAGCTGTCATTTGTGTGTCATCTGCACATTTGCAGCAAGTTCCAATCTTTGCCACACACAGAGAGGGAGCTAGGGAGATAGAGAGAGAGAGGAAGGGAGACACTCACCACTCTGCCTCTCTCTCTCTATCTCGTCGTTATGGCCGAGCAAACAATGCGAACATCTAACTGCATTCAACAACCTTGAGTAGCTGCTGCTCTTCACAGCAATTATAAATACTTAATATTTTACTGCAACGCAATGTGGCACAGTTAAAGTTAACCGCAGTTAGTACATACATATAACTAACTAACTATAAATCTGTTGGGTTAGGTTAGCACAAGTTTTTATCTAGATAGGTTCTATAAACAGCTTTGCTCTACAAATCTTTAGAAATTTTAATGACAACAACCTGAAATTTCAGCGGTTTCATTAATCATTTTATCGACCCAAAATTGACATCCATAATTAATATTTTTTAAATTTGTTATTATTAAATTCAATTTGAAATAAATTAGGTAATTTTATTTATTTATTCATAGGTTTTTCTGCTGCTCAACTGCAATGTGCAGATTAAAATTTAATTATTATTATTCAGGCGTATTCAATAAATATCTAGAAATTTACTCCAATAAACGATAAAATGATCAAGTAAATGCAACAAATAATATATTATACATTAAAATGTATTTTGTGATTTCTTATACAAGTTAAAAATAAATTTAGATAAATCATTAAAAAATATTCTAATTATTTTATAGTTGCTCAACTTTTATGTAGTGCTTAATATATAATGTTTTAATAGCGATCGATAGAGTTAATCCTTGTCAATTCAAAGCACAGAGTCCTGTTAAAATACGCTAGGATATGGCTGAGTTTGATATAATTTTCTCGCATAGTATTCCAATAAAATTAAAAATTGTTGCATGTATTAAATCACAAAAGATAAATATTGAAGCATACTCTTGGGGCTGCATATAAATAAATTATTCGACAAAATTATCTTTTAGTGCCAATCGATAGATTTTGTCCTCTTGAGGTTTTCGCAGATATCAAGGATTTTCGATTTTAGGCCTGTTTCCTTGAAACTGATATTTTCCAAGTGTTTATTTCTTTATATTTTAAATAAATTTAAAAAGTATAAATTGATGATTATTACATCAGAAAGTGAAGTTAAAATTATGTCATATGATGGCTTAACTTAATGAGTAAAGCTGTAATAAATCTAAGTTCAAGGAAAATTCTCGAAAACTAATAGCAAATATATTATTTTGATATTGAGTACATAATAAAAAATGCTAAATATTTAGTTTATTAGTACAATGTTTTTAATTGTTTGTTGTTCTTTCCACTTTCTCCACAGATGATGTGTGTCTGGAGTATGTGAACGGAATGCCCCATTTGACAATCCGCCTGCCCAGTCGCAATGAGCTGTGCCAGTTCGCACTGAAGCCCATCTCACACACCGTGGGGCATCTGTTGACGATGCTGCGGGAGGAGGATCGTGGCATTGATCGTGCTGCGATCATCAACAAGCATGGCGTCCGGATTGCCTCCTCCTGCACCATCGACAGATTGCTGGATGATACGTTTAGGTGCGTCACATAGCAATCTATCAATAAAACAAAATGTAATTTAATCAATTAATTATTGAATTTTACAGCATAGAAATTAATAATCGTAGTCTGGCTGTGCATCCGCCAGAACGTGAAAAGCTGACGGTGGAAACCGTTGATAAGATGGGCGATGTACGCAAGATCATAGGACAGGTGTGTAAATATAGAATGTTTATTGGAGTTATTAGAATAACAGATAACTTCGCTTTCTTTGACAGCTCTACGAGGCCTTTAATGTGGGCGAATATCAGCTGGCGAAGAGCCATGAATTGGCGCAGGAACTGGAGAGTCTACGCTATGAACTGGAGCCACTAGAGCAGGTGGGTTTGCAATTAAATAAAGAATAAAAAATAGTGAACAAAAAACAAGCAAGAGATACCCGTTACTTATTTAAAAAAAAATTAAAAATTTTTTTATTGCATGCTTTTAGGCACTTACATTGCATAAAAACTTAAAACAGCCATTACCACCTTTATATTTGTCCGATCTTGTTACAATTGAGTAGGATGATAGGTAATAATACTAGTTAACGTTAAATAGTAAAAAAATCCTAATATCTTAAAAACTCATACTTATTTTTTTGAGTAACAGAATAATAAGAAGTAAAATAAATAAAAAGTTTCATTTTTAAAATAAGAATTATAATCGTTGCTTAATTTAATATCATTTCTTTGTGCCTAGAAAAAACTGGAACTGGCCAAGAAGGCTGAACGTCGCACCAATATGATGACCTGGATGGGTCTGGGTCTGATGTCCGTACAATTTGGCATTTTGGCCCGCTTGACCTGGTGGGAATACTCCTGGGATATTATGGAGCCTGTGACCTATTTTGTCACCTATGGCACCACAATGGCCATGTACGCCTACTATTGTGTTACGAAGCGAGTAAGTTGATTATGATTTCAAATTCAAATAAACTTCAAACTAATTAAGATACTCTGTTTTTTAGGAATACATCTTGGAGAATGTGTATAATCGTGAATATACGTTGAACATCTATCGGAATGCCAAGAAGAATGAGTTTGATGTGGAGACCTATAATCGTCTGAAGCGCAAGACAGCCGAATTGGAGTATAATTTGAGGCGTTTGAATGATCCAATCAACATGCAACTGCCGGCACATTTGGTGCGCACCCAACTGGACACACCGCCCACGGATGAGAGCAACAGCTCGTCGGAGAAGAGCAAAGAGAAATGTACTTAAGATAACTCTTTCCTATTCCCTCGAGACAACGTAGCAAACAGTTATGAAACTATATGTAAAAGCAGGAGAGGAGAAGAAGAGGAGAGGAAAACTACTAAATGAAATTGCAACTCAAATCTACATTTCAAATCAATCAATCAATCAGTGAATCAATCAACTCGTCGTCCTTTTGTTAATCGCACAAAAATGAACAGTGATCATAATTATTGTCAACTTTATATAAAATTATATATATAGATTGGGTTTATATGTATTTGTTTTTGTACACAATTCTTTTTGTTTGACCGAATGTTTAGTTATATATGTACTATATTCTATGTTTAAATATTTGAATCTAATCGGCTCTAGAAAACAGTTGACGTGACACTTTCAAAGCCGACTATTTTATTATTATTTTTATTTTTAGTTATTTATTTACTGAGTGAGATTTGCTTAAGCTCAAAATCTCATATTGTGTTGTGCAAAGTTCTAGTGAAATATATGGAATTATTTATTGATTATTATTAATGTTGAGCCTTTTTTTCTGCAATGAATAATTACTTGAACATGGATAAATAAATTATGCTTATACTTTGATTTATGTACTCGTATTTTGTGTCGAATTGAATTGATTCAAATGTTTGTCTAACGCATTGATTCTCATTTCATTTCATTAATGCAGAAATACTCTTTAGATTTTGGTCACGAATTTTAGACTTACCTACCCGAGGTAAGCCTACAAAATTCTAGCGAATTTGTAGCATGCTTTTAGGCTGAATTGGATAATTCACTTTTCTAAAAAGTATAGCATAATTTTAGGCTGAAATAAAAACTATTTTTATTTTCAACTAAAATCTGATTTTTTTTTTTTTTTTTTTAATTTCTTATTGTTTATTTAATTATTCTGTTATTATTTTACTAAAATCTGAAGAGTATCTTTTATGCATCACAACAAGATATCTATAAAAAAAATACCAAACAAATTAAATAAATTAAATATGATCGTCAGTCATATACTTAACCACCTCTATATACTTAATTGACTCTCGAGTTAAGGGCGAAAAGTGAAAATATGCAGTGAAATCTACTAACTTCCTAAGCTTTAATATACTAAAAATATATATACAAATATTAACTAACTAGATACAAATAACAAATTGTAAATAAAAACGCACCAACTATTCCATTAAGTATTTTAACAACAATTAACACGCGCACACTCATACATATACATATACATACATATATGTAGTTAGTAAAGTTTACGAAATTCCTAAAATAAAAAAATAAAGATCAACAAACATTCAAAATGATGCCATAGCATTAGTAACAGCAACTAATTTGTTGTAGTTGTATGTGTAAATAAATAAAATAAACTGCTGTGTTTCATGACAACGTAAAAGTTATTTAAGATTATTATGAACTTGTTTAGCTTAATTATAGTTTAGTATAAGCCAAAAGATACTGTTCAACTGTTTTACGCTTCTTGATTAAACCTTCACTGAACTTAGAATTGCAAAAAGGTTGTGTTTGAAAACTTTATGCCTCTATCAATCTATATCTACTGATCTATCGATCTAACTACTCTCTATACTATGTATAAATCCCAAAATCAATCAATCTGATGCTTATAAAACACACACACACATAGCTTTTAAAAAAACGCACATTTTAAATACATGTATAACAACACAGAATCTAAATAAAAAACACTTAATTTAGCCTAAGCATTAATCCTACATACTAGAAAATTTTGAAAAGATTTGTGATTCAATTTGAAATTATAAAAGTAAACAAATTGTTTTTTGTACGAGCAACAAGAAAGTCATACTTAAAATTTTGACAAACTTAACTAAATCACTTAAAAAGTATTTAACTAAAAGTTCCCTATAATCATTAATCATTTATGTTTATACCTACCTAATTATTATATTAATTATACATGCTTATATATACATTCATATTTATTGTTGTAATCAGCGCCAAAGACTTATAAACAAATATTTTAAAACAAAACAAAATTTAACTGTCTTCGGATTGCCGAAGATGAAATACTCTTGCGAAAAGTTTCCAATTAATTTTTAAAAACTCTGCAAGAATATTTAAAAAAGAGAAAACTTTTATGCCCAGCCTTCTTTAAAAGTTTTTGAATAATTATATTCCTATGCTCGTTAAATATTTATATTTAAACCCTAAACTATTGTTAAACTTAATTAAAGCCCCATATGAAATGGCGTTTAACTGCTCTTAAGATCTTATACATTCATAATTCTCAAGTACCTTTTTTTCGAAACCAACCAATCTTAAATATTTTTAACGAATTTATACTAAACCAAAACTAAAAACTTAAAACAAAAAAGGAAAACAAAAATAACAATTATAATAAGTGCTTTAAGTATTAAATTGTTTAAACTTGACTAAAAACAAAAAACAGAATTAATAACAAGAAAAAAACATGCGATTTTTTACATTTATAAAACAAGAAAATTTGTTTGTTAAAATTCCAAAAACCCGGCTTAAACAAATTAACAACAAAACGATTCTAAAGAAATTAACCATAAAAATTACGCAACAACTAGAAAACTGATTAAAAAATAAATACAAATACAAATAATAATAGTAAACAAATAAAAAAGTTAATATTTAATTATAAAAATTGAATCTGTTTTTTTATTTTGCTACTAAAACGTACAAAACGGAAAAACGGAATTGGAAATACGTTTCAGGCACAGCGAATTTCCAGCCTGAAGCAGCGACTCGAGTCCGTGGAGTTCCATCTGACCAGCTCGGCAATGGGACGACTTGGCTTGAGGAAGAGCGTCAGACGCTCGTTCAGCTGCAACGGCGAGAACTTGCTGATGATCAGCGCCTTGGTCGAGTCCCGATACTTGCCCACCAAGGTGTCGTTGCTGAAATTGCGTCCTCGTCGATCGGCCCACTCATAGGTATGCACGGCCTCATTGGCGGCATCGTCTATCAGTCGATAGCTGGGCTGACGATCCGGATTATAGCCCAGTTTGCGGCAGATCTCACGCACCTCGGCGGTGCTGGGCGGCGTGCTTTTGGGGAAGCATTTGGTGTGCCAGATGCCATAGGACTGCTCAATGACCTGGCCATACTGCGACACTGTCTGCTTCTGGCCCGACCAATAGTCCAGCTGCTGCTCCTGCAGCGGCTGCTCGATGCCAAAGCAGTAGCGTTCATCCTCGCCATTGGGACAGTCGGGCTGCTTGTCGCACACAAAGTCGCGTGGAATGCAATCCCCCGGAGAGCTGTAAGTGGTACGAGTTATAGTCACGAATTTCGAATATTTGTATAAGACTAGGGGGTTCCGCCCCAGAAAAAATCCAGATTTAACGGGAAAAACGCTAAATTTAGCGGAAAAAAAGCCAAATTTGGCGAAAGAGTCCAGATTAAGCAAGAAGAGTTAATCTGTGAGTTTGGTTGAGATATGATAAGAAACAAAAAAGTTGTTCACACTAAGCAATTTCCTGACCTTTAACCCCGAATTTGACCCACTTACAGGTTGAAATTATCTCATCTATGTTGTGTGAAAACTTCAGCTTTCTACGCTTAGCCGTTTGGCCTACACGTTGATTCTTAGTCAGCCAGTGAGTCAGTCAGTCAGGACAAAGAGTTATATACATATATAGATTTGGTATTCTTAACCAATATCTCGTCACTTACGAGGTGCATTGAAAGTGATCCGCCGTGCAATTGCAGAGCACGGAGCTCTCGTCGCTTTTGTCCCAGCAATTGCGCTTGCCATCGCAGATCTTGGACGGATCTGTGGCTCTGTGAAGGAAACAGTCTATTAATTTACTACAGAGTGTAATGACTTTTGTGGCTCACTGTAGATACGTAAAGCAGCTGCAGATGGTGGGCTCGTCCGTCATGTCCTCACAGTCGGGCACATGGTCACAGAACTTGCTCTTGTGCACACACTTGGCGCTGGAGCGGCATTTCATTTCACCCGGACCACAGCGTTGTTTCAGCTCACGGCACTTGGACTCCGCCTCGTCGCTGTTGTCGTGGCAATCGCTGCGACCGTCGCACAGCGCGGAATGCGGCAAACAGGCGCCCAGAGGACAACGATGGGTGGGACAAGCCGGCGATGACTGCACATTGCTGCACTGTGGATGATCTAAGGAAAAATACAAAACAAACATTAAAAAAAATGACTTTTTTTTATAAATTAGTATTTGATCCAAATAAAAGCATTAAAAATACTAATTAACTTTAAAAGCTTAAAATTGAAATTGATAAAAATGAATTCCAATTTTAGTAATGAAACTTCAGACTCAAAATATAAATTGAAATAAATAAAACTATTTGTTGCATTTTTTTATAAATTAATTTTGAATAAATCAATTCACTTAAAGCTTTCCCATACCCATAATATCCTGCAGCGTTCGGTAGGATGGCTCCAGTGTCCGGATGCCAAAGGGCGCCTTGAAGCTGTGACAATCCGTGTTGTTGTAGCTGAAGATGGCGGTGGGAAACCAGCCCGAGTGGGCGTGGCGACACACGAGCACGCCCTGATCGCTGGGATGACTCTCGATGTCACTGTAGTTCTTCTGGCCAAATTGCGTGCAACTGGTGAATTTGGTCAGAGCGGGCAGTTCCTTGGTGGCCACGCCGCCAATCAGCTCCACTTCCTCCGATATGGAGGCCATGTCCTCGGCACTGAGATTCAGCATGCGCATCAAATTGCCAGGCGGTCGCTGCTCCTGCAGCTGATAGCAGGAGCTGCAGTCGGAGTCATTGCTGGACTTGGCAATGGCCACGGTCTTGATGCGGCCGGAGAGATCGTCGTGCAGCACGCTGATGCACTCCTCCGACTCCTCCTCCTGCTGACTCGAGCTGTGAATGTGAACAGAAAAGAAAAAGAAAAGTTAAGAAACTTTAGAACATACGAGAAATATAAATTAAGATAAACCAAAATATTTGCTGACTTTTTGTAAATAAATAAACATTTGATAAAAATAAAAATATTAAAAATATTAATTAACATTAAAAGCTAAACATTTTAATTGATAAAAATGAATTTGAATTTTAGCAATAAAAATTTGGAGCAAACTATAATATAAATTTAAACAAATAAAATTACATTTTTTATCCAAAATAAAAACATCAAAAATAATAATTTACATCAAAAGTTAAAAATTAAAATTGATAAATTTTAGATTTAGTAATGAAACTTCAGACACAAAATATAAATTAAGATAAATAATATGATTGGTTGACTTTTTAAATAAATTAATTTTTAGCCCAAATAAAAACATTTAAAATAATAGTTAACATTAAAAGCTAAAAACTTAAATTGATGAAAATTCAATTTAATTTTAGTAATACAAATTTGGAGCAAACTAAAATATAAATATAAGTAAACTAAATTATTTGTTGACTATTTTAAATAAATAAATATTTCATAAATATAAAAACATTAAATATATTAATTAACATTAAAAGCTAGAACATTTAAATTGATAAAAATGAATTTGAATTTTAGCAATACAAATTTGGAGCAAACCATAATATAGATTTAAATAAATTAAATTATTGGTTGTCCTTTTTTTAAATAAATGAATTTTTGATCCAAATAAAAACATAAAATATAATAATTAAAATTAAAAGCTAAAACTTTAAATTGATATAAATGCGTATTAATTTCAATAAAATAAATAAAAATAATAAAACTTAAAAATTAAACTTGATAAAAATAAATTTATCTTAAGTAATTAAACCTATACAAAATTATGATTTTAAAAAATATTATAATAATTATATTATGAAAATCAATTTTTTTGTTTAAATTTTATTATTAAACTATTTAAATAGTTATAAGTAAACTACCTGCAAATTGAAGTTACTTACGTGTCCGGCAAAAAGGTGGGCAGCACATGGTGTGTGAATCTGGCCGGCTGCTCCAGATGATAGAGGAGCACCTCTGAGCTGGGCACCGCCTCGAAGCAGTCGACACGGCGAATCTGCTCGTGGTTGCTGCGGTGCAGGGAGCGTCGCGTCTTGCCACCACCGAACAGAGCGACGATGTAGTGCGTCTCAAAGCTGCAGAGGATGCACATATTAATAGATAACACCAATGGAGAAAAGGAGTAACGATAGCTTACCTGATGCCCGAGAGGCAGCTCTCGTGCACGAGGAGCCAGTGCTTGTCCAGGAGCACGCCCAGACACCAGAGCTCGCCGTTGGCATAGACATCGGCCAGCCAGGGCCAGTGCAGCTCCTCGATGGCCTCATGCAGCTGATCCTGGACCAGCAGCGTCTTGTTCTTCTTGCTCTTGATCAGCACGTCTAATCGGTCCATAATCTCGTCCTTCTTGTTGACCATTTGGGCGGGCAATTGTGGCTTAAAGTGCACATTGGGCTTGTTGTGGGTCTCAATTGTGGGCTGTAGGGCCGGCAGATGCTCCGCGGGATTCTTTTTGACCGCCTCGCCAGCGCTGAAAGTCTTGATGGGAACCGTGACATTCGAGCGTTGATTGCATTCCACATAGATGCCCGGACACTGGGCATGGGCATGGGAATGTGACTGAATGGAGTCCTTTTGTTGCCTGGGCAACGTTCCATGACGATGATGATGATGATGCATCTCGGCGCTGGCAAAGTGCTCATTGTCACTCATCAGAGTCTGCAGCGGAGTTCCAACCAGGAATCTCTGCTTCGTCAGCTCTGGTGTTATGGGATGCATTCCCCGCCGACTGTGAGTCGTCTCTGTGGTGTTGTAAAAGTGCGCTCCATGGAAACCCAACAGAGCACACACCGAATCCGCCGTTTCCGACGGACGCTCATCGAATCCCGTCTCGTGGGCGCAGACAACGCGCCACGTGCCATGTGCGTTCTTGGAGAAGATGCCCACGCTGCTGAACTTGGGCTGCTGATGCGCCTCGTAGTGCACATCATGGCCATTGGTTAGAGCAACTGTTAACGCAGTTAATAAGATGTTTAATCTCGAGTTTATAGTTAGATTCGTTTGTACTCACAGCAATCCTTCTCGTCCTCCTTGAACTTGCAGTCCACGACGTTGTCACAGCGCTTGGAGAGCGGCAAACAACTCTTGGACAGCGCACAGTGGAACTCATCGGCCTGGCAGCTGCCTGTGAATTGAATAGATTTCATCCATTATATTTTTTTAATATATTTCATATAATTGTGGTGCTGTCTTATTATTTGTTCTTTGTTACAAACATATAAATAATTTACTATATGTATATTGTAAATTGTTAAATTTCTTTATTTTTAGCTGATCGATTTTTTATATTCAATACGTTGTAATATACTTAACTGATGATTATGTATATCCTATGTCAAAACATTCTAGTTTATAAGATATATTTAATTTTTTTTTCATAATCATAAAAGCAATTTTCGTTATTTATTCCACAGTGCTGACACTTTAGCTTATTTAAAGCTGAATGTAGTTGAATTGAAGCTGAGCCTCATTACTATCATATGTTTTTTTTAATTTCCAAATTTATTTTATGCATTTACATATATCAGTGGTGTCTAAAATGTCAAAAGCCTATGTTCTGCCGGCGTCGCAGCCGACACACACAAGTATACGTGTGTTCTATTAATAGCGCGCGTTCTCTCACGACGCGTGACTTCGGTTTTTATTCTCTCACGAAGCAACTGATCGGCTGATCCTTTTCATGTCAGTCGCTGAGCTGCGTTCAAAGAGGAGAGACCGCACAGCGCTACACTTTTATCATACACTGCAACTAATGTTTTGCTCTCTCTACGTCGCCAACTGTAACGATGCGACAGCTCGAATCTGCTTTCATTTCATTTTTTCAGTGTACAGCAGCAAAACGTTTCGTTGGCTTCGTTGAATGCTGCCTTCAACTTACATAATTCATTACATTACATTTTACTAAAGTTGTAGTTCTAAAAGTGTTGCACATTATTTAAATTAAAATTGTACTTGCCACAATTCTGCTCATCGCTGAGATCCTCACAGTCCGCTTTGCCATCACAGATGAGGACACTCAAACTGCCCTTCAGATAATCGCGACAAGTGCAGTCCAACTCATCGGTGCCATCCTCGCAGTCCAGTTTGCGATCACAGCGATGCGACAGATCCACAATTTGAGGCATTCTGAAAGGTAAATTGACAAATATTAATAATAAGTAAAAATTTATAATAATTAAGTTATTGTTGGTCAAAATAAGAACTTACTTTTGGCATATAAACTTGTGAGGCAGCTGCGTTTTTGGACTAACTTTGCTGTGTGTTGTTGTTGTGCTATTGTTGATGGTTGTTGTTGCTGCTGTTGTTGACGCTGTTGTTGCTGTTGTTGTTGTTGGGGGTTGAGTTGTTGTTGTCTGTGTGTTTGCTGTTGTCTCCGAGATTGTTGTTGTCTTTATTGTTGCTGGTGTTGCTGTCAACTCTTTGGTTGTTGACTGTGTTGTTGTTGTCTCCTTCGTTGTGGTTTCCATTGCTGTTGTTTCCATTGCTGTTGTCTCCCCTTTCGATGTCAACTCTTTTGTTGTTGTCTCTGTCAGAGTTTCCGCTGAGCTGAAACTCTCAAAAGTTGTCTGCTCTAGCTTTGTTGTTGTTGCTGTTAAATTAGTTGTTGTTGGTAAATGAGTTGTTGTTGTATCTATTTCAGTTGTTGTTCCTTTCATTATTGTTGTGGTCATACCAGGTGCATCGGTTGTCATGGCTGCCAACTCATCAGCAATTGTTGTTGTTGCTGTTGCTGCTGTTGTCGTTGTCTCCTGCAAAAGTTGCGTAACTAAATCTGTTAATTTCATGAAATCCTCCGTTGACGTTGGCCATGTTGTTGCTGTTGTTGTTGTGGCTAATGTTGAAGCAGCTGTTGTTGTGGGAGCTGTTGCTGTGGGCGTTGTGGTTGCTGCTGAAGATGTTACTGTTGTTGTTGCAAATGTGGTTGTTTCTTCAGCTGGCAGTGTTGTTGTTAAAGTTGCTGACACTTCTGTTGTTGTCTCAGTTGCCGTTGTTGTCATTGTCATTGTTGTTGTTGTTGTATCAAATGCGTCACTTTCCTCAGTTATTTGTGTGCTTTGCTCCTCTGTGGAAATTTCACTCTCTGTCATCTCAGTTGTTGGTGTTGTCGTTGTTGCTGTTGTTCTTGTTGTATTCGGTGACTTCGTTTCAATCTCTGCCAACAAATCCTCGTCCTCAATGGCCACATCCTGTCGCTGTTCCTTGCCATCGCCATCTTCCGCTGGATAGTAATCACTTTCTGTGGTCGCACTCACATTCTGTTTGCTGCTCCCGACCATGTCGGGTATGAAGTTGTAGGCACATCCCACCTCATCCTCGCCGCCCAGGCAATCCACCTTGCGGTCACAGCGCTGTCGCTGGGCAATGCAACGTTTGCCGCCCCAGACGCACATGAATCCGGGACAGAGTTGGACTGGCTGCTTCGCGGGCAGCAGGCGCGGATTCACCGCCAGCTCCAGCCAGTCCAGGTAGAGGGCGACTCGCGTGTAGACACCGAACTCCTTGGGGCGACCACAGCCATTGCCGTGACTCACGACTCCGGCCAGATACCATTCGTCCGTGTGGTTGACACTGCGACAGAAGAGCGGTCCACCCGAATCCCCCTGGCAGGCATCGCGTCCGCCATCCGGATCGCCGGCACACACATCCTCCGACGCCTGATCCTCGGGATCTGTGCAGCGCTTGCGTATGGGCACAATCACCTGACGCAGCGGATCACTGCTCGGCCCCTTCTCGCGGATGGCGCCCCAGCCCACGGCCGTGCACAGCGTGTGCTCCTCTGGCCCCCAGATCCAGTCCTGCCCGAACGTGGTGCGTCCCACGTCCGGCAGACAGATGGGCTTGACCCAGCGATTGAACTGCAGCGGGGATTGAACTCGCAGCAGGGAGAGATCGTTGCGCATCGAACGCCGCTCGTATCCCTGGTGCACCACCACATGGGAGACGGTCTGGATCTGGGTGGACGGCGCGTAGCTGGTGCGGCGCAAGAGTCCAGCGCGAATCTCATAGAAGTACTTGGTAAAGTTGATCACACAGTGGGCGGCACTGATGATCTGAGTGAGAGAGGAGAGAACAGAAAGGGGATTAGAGAGTTGGTCACACTGATTCTATATACGAATGTCGAAAAATATTACTCAGAACTCGAAAATTAGGAAAAAAAAAGAGGAATCCAAAATTAGAAATGGAATAACAAGGAATCCAAAATTACGAATCCGAAATTAGGAATCCAAAATTAGGAAAACAAAAATTAGAAAAAACCGAAATCAAAAATTTCGCGCGATTTTTAATAAAATATTTTTGATTTCGGCTTTTTCCTATTTATTAGCAAAAAGACAACACTTGCCGAAACATTTTTTTCAAAATCAGAACTTCGATATGTGATATTTATTCGAACCGTTTGTTTCAAAATCTACGTGTTTATGTTGTGTGTCACCTTTTATAAAAAGTCAACAATTTTTTCAACATTGCGTTGGTCGTTCGTATTGAGTAACGATTTAAGACGGTTGTCTACCCTTTCATATTTTGATTGTTTTTTTTTTCAGGCCCATCTCCTATGACTGGAAAATCATAGATACTTTTTTTATTTTCCTAATTTTTTTTCGCTAATTTTTGTACTCTGAATATTTTTCTTAGTTGAAATTCCAAATTTATGATTCTTAATTTTTTCTTCACAATTTTTGATTCCTAAAATTGTATTCTTGGTTCTTTTTCTTCTTTTTTAAAATTCCTTAAAAAAAGTTTCGAAATTCGTATGAGGTACCCTTGGAGTTATCCCAAAGCTTACCCAACGCTCCGTGTAGATGGTGCCGCCACAATGGAACTTGCCATCCCGATAGATGGCCACCACGAAGGGCCACTGCAGGGCACTCGTATAGCTGCCACCCACAATGCGTCCCTTCTCCGTTTCTGGCTCCGTCTCCACTCGATCCTCAACAGTTACCCGTTTGGAGCGGCGCCTTAGACGCTTCTCTGGCTCCGGCCTGCTGGGCAGTCCACACTTGGGCGGCGGGCACTTGACATAGGCCACGTGATCCACCAGCGTGTCGTGATCGTTGCGCCCGTGACAGCCCTGGGCAAAGTGAATCCCCGCGTGCAACGAGGGCTCAATGAAGGGACCCGACAGCGTCAACTGCCTGAAGCTCAGCAGATCCGCGGGTGGATCCTCCCGCTGCAGCTCGCAGGCAGCTGCTGCCCACTGGCCGCCATTGTTGCACACCGGATACCAATCGCCACGATGATTCCTATACAGATAGCCCTCGGAGGCGGATGCAGCGTGCGACTGAGGAGGAGATTCATTAGTTTCATAAGCAAACAACTCTTAGATGATTAAACTACGATTATTTTTCGGCTCTCGCCCAATTATTTAATGACTACGATTATTACAATTATTCAAAAATAATCAGAAATAATCAAAAATAATCTTTTTAAGTAGTCGGTTTATTTTTTAATATTTTTTAATTATTTCTGATTATTTTTGAAAAAGATTATTTAAAGATTATGATTACAAAAAATCAGAAATAATCAAAAATTATTACAATTATTCAAAAATAATCAGAATTAATAAAAAAAAAAATCAAAAATAATCTTTTTAAGTAGTCGGATTATTTCTGATTATTTTTTGATTATTTATGATTATTTTTGAAAAAGATTATTTAATGATTCAGAAATCAGAAATAATCAAAAATTATTACAATTATTCAAAAATAATCAGAAATAATCTTTTTAAGTAGTCGGATTATTTTTGAAAAAGTTTATTTTTGATTATTTTTTATTATGATTATTTAATGATTACGATTTCAAAAAATCAGAAAATTCTTAAATTATTGCAATTATTCAAAAATAATCAGAAATAATCAAAAATAATATTTTTAAGTGGTCGGTTTATTTCTGATTATTTTTGAAAAAGATTATTTTTTAATTTGATTATTTAATGATTACGATTTCTAAAAATCAGAAAATTCTTAAATTATTCAAAAATAATCAGAAATAATCAAACAAATTCTTTTTAAGTAGTCGGATTAAGATTATTTTTGACTATTTTTTATTAATTCTGATTATTTTTTATTACTTCTGATTATTTTTGAATAATTGTAATAACTTTAGATTATTTCTGATTTTTTGTAATCGTTATCATTAAATAGTTAGTCAGAACCGAAAATAATCGTAATTTAATCATAAGTTCGCCTTTTAAACAAAATTAATCTAATTACTAATGACTATGATTAATAATCATTACTTAACAGGTATGGATGGAGTGCCTACCATGTGGTGTGCCACATCCGTGACCAGCATGTTGCACTGCCGCTCGTCGCGTCCATTGAAACAGTTGCGGAAGCCGTCGCAGCGCTCCAGGCGACTGTAGCACCTGGACAGCGTGGAGCGATTGTGGCGAGCAAAGTCCTCGGCGTTCTCGTAACAGGAATGGGCCAAGGGCTCGCAGCCAAAGCAGCCCAGCTCATCCTCGCCCATGGGACAGTCCTCGTAGCCATCGCAGAGACGCTCCTCGTCCAGGCGATCGGCACAGGTGCAGGCGGACTCATCGCTGCCGTCGGAACAATCCACGACATTGTTGCACCAGTTGGCGGCGGCAATGCATTCCTTTTTGCCAAAGCAAGCCACCTGATCCGCATCGGGGCAGCTGTGCCGCTCCAGCATTTGCTGCGGTGCATCCATGTAGGAGGCATAGATGATCTGGCTTTGATGTGCGCCGGCTGACGTTTGATTGGCATCGTGTCGCATCTTGAAGTTGGCATTGGAGAAACCAGACTGACTCTGACCTGGCGAGAGATTACCCTGACTCTGTGCCTGGTTCTGGTTCTGGTTGTGATTCTGCTGCTGATTCTGCTGCTGCTGATTCATGTAGGTGCAGTACACCTGCTGCTGTCCATTGCCCTGCTTCGAAGGCGACGCATTCTTCGAGAAGATGTTGGGCAGCTGATTCTGCGCTCCTCCAGCTGTGCCCGCTGAGCCGCCAAAGAAATTGCCCGTGGGTCCGAATTGTTGCTGTGGCACAAAGAAGATGCCACCACCACCGCCACCACCCGCGTTGGAGGAGCCACCAAAGTGTCCGCCCTGCATGCCCATAAACGAGGGCTGCGGCGACCACATGGGCATCCGGAAGTTGGCCGGCGTCATGTAGAAACACACTGGAATGCTGGGCATGCCAAAGTTCGGATTGAACATGAACTGTGCCGAGGCCTTCATTGTCTCGCCGGACACGGGAAATCCGCCGGGTCCTCGACTCGTAAACTGCACGCTGGGCGAGGCGGTGAAGGTCTCCGTGTCCCCAGCCCCCGATCCGAGTCCATTATGGGACGACTCCAGGGCCGCCTTCATTCGCATCTTTCGCGCAATGTGTGCGCACAACGTGATGAGTTGCGCATCGCCAGCTGGAAGGGATTCGTGTGGGGATTAATTGAGTAACTCAATTTTAAAAAATTAAATTATATTAAATTTTAACTAATAATATTGGAATATATTTTATTAAAATTTCATATGTAATTATAATTTATAATATTAGAATTTATTTTGTTAAAATTTAATATAAGTTTATTTGTAATCCCAAAATTTAAGATGCCAGAATTTAAGATTAAAATGACTTAGAATCACAAAACTAAAAAGCCTTACAATTAGAAAATTAAAAAAACCCAATATTTAGAAATTTTGATGATTTAAGACTTAAAAAAAATGGATGAATGAAATATACAAGTGGCAAATAAATGAAAACACCAAAATTAAGAAAATTGAGTTGGAAAATTAAAGCTATTTCCACTTTATAGCTACTTTGTCACTTTTGCGACTTAGAATTCTCAACTGGTTCTGGCGTCTCAAAGATGACATTAGACTTGCATCGCTGGTCAAGTCGGCACAACGGTACTGATCTGCAAGTGCTTTGTGTGTTGTTGTTTGTGGATATAGTTTTCATATCGATATTACTAGACCTCAAGTCAGCTAAAACTCACTTACTACCAAGTAGATAGGTCGCTTAAACAAACATTTTATTCAGAAATATAAAATATTTATGAAAAATATAAAATTTAAAAGAAATTGACTCAAAAATTGTTGGATATTTATTGATATAATGATATGTTTTTGAAAATTAACAAGTTTTTGTGAATATAATTTAAAATTTAATGTTTATTTTAAATTATAGCTTAATATTTTTGTTAATTTATGAAAATACTCCAAACAAAGAGGAACCATCATACCATTATTTATATTTAATGGATTCAATTGGATTCGAATAAATTAAAGATAGCTTTCTGTAATATTTATGTCTTTGATTTTGCAGATTTTGAACCATTCTTCCATCTAAAATTCATGATTTTTAAGTTTTCTATCCCTTTTAACTCTTACAAAAATTTTATTATTGAGCTCCACTTACCATTTGTAGTCTTGCCATTGACGGGATTCAGTTTGGGACCCAGTTGCTCCAGACTCTTGGCATCCAGTTCGGTGCCGAAGGTGTCGATCAGTTCATCCTGGCCGTTGGCAGCCTGCAGCTCGAATTGATGCAGCCAATGGGTGCGATCGTAGAGATTCGAGTTGCCGTTGGTCTCATTGTGGTGCAGCACATTGATTGGTGGATGCAATTGATCATCAAATGGAGTTGTTAACTGTGGTGCAACTGTTGTTGTTGTCGTTGTGGTTGTGGTTGTGCCTGCAGTCGGCTTTTGTTCCTCTTCTCGCTCCTCAAGACTCTCCAGCATGTTCTCCCTGCTGCTGGGATTGTCCAAGGGATGCACAGAGATGCTTGAAATTTCAGTGGTGGTTTCATTGACATTGACATTGACATTGACTCTGCTCTGCTGTGTGGTTGTTGTTGGAGTGGTGCTCAATTCTCCGCTGTCTTCAGCACCATCAATAATCCAACTGTATTTCAGTGGCTTCTCTTTGGTCGGATGCACCGTGTGGTTGACAGTCTCCACGGTGGTTGTGCTCGGACTGAGTGTGGTGATTGGCACAGTGGTTGTGACTGGACTGAGTGTAGACACTTGTTCCTCCATCTTCTCCACTGCGGATTGCGTCTCTTCCACAGCTGCTGCTCCTGTTGTGGTCGTCAATATTTCCATAGCAGCTGTTGTTGGATCTGAACTGCTTAAATCCCGACGATCATTATCTTCTGTATTCGATTCCCTATGAAAATTTCGAAAAATAATTCAAAGATCATCAAAAATTTGTAAGCAAAAAATTGGGAAAACAAAACTTGAAAGCTTGCTAATTTAATATAAAAATTATAAAACAAGAATTAGAAGTGTTTTAGTTAAATAAATTTAGAAGAAAACAAAATCGGCAAGGCAAAGATTATAAAGAAAATTAAAAAAGTCCATTTTAAATAATTTTAATTCGTAAAATTCTAAATTCATGATAATTGCCCTCTACTTATTTTAGAAATTTGTAATTTTTGCTCTCCTTTTTTTTATGCAAAGTTTTTTCCTTAAAAAAATTAGAAATAGACGAAGTAAAACAAATCCATTTTAAATAAAGTATTTTTGATTTCGAAAAATATGAATTTAATAATATTTGCACTCTTGATTCTTTCCTTTTAGAATTTTATTATTTTCACTTTCAATTTTCATTTCAGTTCTTTAAGTATTTTCCTTTAAAAAAAATTAGAAATAGACTCAATAAAAAAAACCATTTTAAATAAAATGATTTATATCATAATATCTGCGATCTTCATTTTTTCTTATTCGAATTATTTAATTTTTGCTTTTATTTTGTATTCCAACTCTTTAAATTGAATTCGTTGTTTTTCTTCATTATTTTTGCTACATTTGAAATGCAAAAATAATAAAAAAGAAGATATCAAAAAAAAATCTATGAAACCAGTTCTAGTTTCATAACTTTTGTCACTTATATTCCTAGTTTTTTCATTATTTTTTGTAATTCTTATAAAAGTTATTGGAAATACGCACCCTGTACTTAGAGTAGATTGCTCCGATGCTTCAGTGGTTGCTTCTTTTACTCTGCCAGCCACACCGACACCCACGGTGGTGTGTACAATCTCTTTGGGCCTGTCAAAGCGATCCAGGATCCAAGTGATGTTGTCTGCAATGGCATCCAAATCAGGCTGCTCCGTTGTCAGACTTGGAGTCGGGGTGCTAACAGTGGTGCTCCTGTCAGTGGTGGTGCTGATGGTGCTGGTTATGGTGCTCTCCACCGTGGTAGCTACCGTTGTGTGCTCGGTGGTGGCCAGCACTCTGGGTGTATTCTCCATGTACGCCTCCTGTTCGTCGTGTCCATGTCCGTCGATAATCCAGCTGATCTGGGCGGGCTTGATCTTCACTCGCATGGGTTTCAGTGTGGTGTCGGTGGTGCCATTGCCACTGCCACTGCCAGTGGGAATGCTGCCATTGGTGAGAGGCGTTGTCACCTCGGGCATTTGGCCATCGGTTGTTCGCGTTGTCTTCTTTGCCGGCACAAAGGGCTCAAAGTCCAGAGATTCCAGGCTGCTCGAGTCGAGCTGTCCCTTGATCATTTCCCTCATCCTGCCCAGCTTCTCGTTGATCTCATTGGCCATCTGGTACATGCGCATAAAGGCATTCATGCAGTCCGCCTGACTTTGCTTCTTGCAGCGCACATAATCGTTCTCCAGCTGGATCAACGCCTCCTTGGCCCGCTTGCTTCTCAGTTTGCTGTACAACTGCTGCATGTTGGCCTCCAGCTGCAGTGGATCAATCAGATCCAACTCCTGGATACTCCGTCTCCGTCTAGATCGCAGCTTTTGCCTCAAACGAAACTTGAATCGCAGATGCTTCAGACGCAGCGACTGCTCCTCACTCTTGGTCATCTTGGCGTCTGCCAGGAGCAAAGGATCTGACTTCTTTAGCGGTATGTGAAACGGCTGCGACTGCGGGCGAATCACAAAGGCTTCTTCCTCATCGATGGGCTGCAGATTCAGGTTCAGAGCGTGCTTCTCATTCAACACCATAATCTGTCGCAAGCGATCTGTAAAAAGTACATGGAGATATTGTAGAAAAGTTTCTAAAAATGTTTACTCAAGTTTAGAAATATCAATATAAAATTCGAGCTAAAAAATACAAGTTAATTTTTTAATTATTGATAAAAATCATCAAATAAATTTTTAAAAAGTTTTCCTTATGATTGAGAATTAAAAACAAAAGATATAGGTTTAAAATAAAACTGATTTGAAGGATATATATTATTTAATTAAGTTAATTTTGTAATTTATTGATAAATATCAAAAAATGCATTTTAAAAAAACCTTCGTCAAGTAAAGAAATGAAAAAATAAAAAATGTTTATTTAAAGAAATCAAATCTAAAAGAAATTTACTATTTTATTTATATTTATAATTTAAGTTAATTTTGTAATTTGTTGATCAAAATCATTATTTCATTATATTAAAAATATAAGTTCATTTTGTTATTATTGACAAAAATCAAAAAATACATTTTTTTAAAAATCATCAAGTTTAGGAATGGAATATAAAAAATATTTTATTTTTTAAAATAAATCTAAATTTGTAATTTATTGATCAAAATCAACCAATACATTTATTTTTAAATTGAACTTACCCATTCTCTCTATCACAATGCCATGGTAGATCAAGGAGATTAGGAGCGCGATGAGCACCAGGACGGAGATGACCAGGATGCGGGGACAGGGCAGACGAGGCAGGCTGAATCGTCGAGGATGACGCGTCAAGCGTTTGGCCTCCAGCTCTGAGAAAGTCAAGGTCAAAGCTCAGCTTACAATCAAATCAATTCAAGTTAAAATATAAATTCAAAACTTAAAAGTGCATTTCGACTTCGTCTTTTTATTTTCTTGCTCCACTTAATTCACTTTTTTGTAGGAGTATAAAAACTTTTTTAGTCTAGCTGTGCATTAATTTATGTTTACACGTTATTAACTTTAACACAGTTTAACAATTTTGTTATAAAAAAATGCAGCACAAATAACTTTAAGTTTTTTTGTTTTGCGAATAATTTCGCAATTTTATTGAATTGCTGATGCCATAAAAATTGACGAATTGAGCAAAATCGAGTGTGTAATCAATATTTTTGATAGCAGTGTAACGATTGTTAATGGTAAAAATATAAAGTATATTTTTTATTTATTTAAAAGAAGGCTTGTTTTTTTTTAAATTCGGTAAAAACTATTTTTATATAAATTATTTGCACAAGGATTGATAATTTGCATCATCACTTTATTTATACTTTATATTTATTGTTATTTTATTCTTTAAAAACCAAAACCAACATGTATTTTCTAATTTCCAAAATAAAATGTGCATTTTAACATGGTCAAATCAATTACTTGACAGACTGTTTGTACACTTTTAACCAAATAAACCTACCATCCAAACTTAGTTTCATTTTATGTTAATTAATTGCACAACGATTGATAATTTGTAACATCACTTTACACAGTTTTTTTGAAGAGATTCTTGATTTATGACTTCTTTAATTAATTATACAATCGCCACGAGCTTCAAATTACAATTAACTTCACTTAAACAAGCAACACACATAAAAAAAAAAAACGATCCAAAAATAATCAGCAATTGTTGCTGTTGTTGGTAATTTGGTAATTCAATATTCAATTTTCGACGAATTAATATCACGACGATTTCCTCGGCGCGTTCCACCGGCAACTGAATTGGACGACGACTCGGGAGGCGCTTTTAAAGCTTGGCGGAAAGTGGATCAGACCGTTGGCGACCCAGTTCCGTGCTGCATTTTCTGCTGTGCTTTGTACTTGACAATTTTTTGGTTAATGAAAATGTGCTGAAAATTGCGAGCATTGCATAAAAAGCAAATGAAGAACAAACCTCGCCGAGTGCAAGTTGAAGGAAATTGCAGAGCAACGAACCACCCACCATAGTTGGATTTGGATTCGGGTTCTTGGCTGACCACAAAAGTGACCAGCTCATCAACAATTGAAGCGACAACGACTATCAATTGAAATGAAATGAAAGCAAGCCTTGATCTTCTAGACTTTCAAAATTTTAATTTTTGAGTCGTCATTTTACAAATTCCGTACACTAAAAACGTACAACAAAAATATTTTTTTTTTTTAGTTAAAGACCTACCAAAAAACAGACACGCAAACAAGTATAAAATCTTTAATAAAAAACAAAAAAAAAAAAAAATATATAAAAAATAAAAAACACTCCATGAAAACTTCCGAGGAATTAGTCCGAACTTTTATCCAAATTTTATTATCAGATTTAAAGTAAGTAAAGAAATTTTGATATACATTTATAATATAAGTGCATTCTATAACAGAAATCTATCACAAAAAATTGATGCAAAATTCAGTAAAGTGTCTGCTTTATCAACTACTGCGATTAGTTCACCTCACACAACGGGTGAGCAAAATGTGCGGAACTATCATATATTCCCAGCAGAGTCAGAACGAATGGTGAGTACGAATTGAAAGATCTTTTACCAAATAGAATTTCATGGCATGAAAGGGTTATTCATTTTACGATATTAGTAGTCGAGCAGTCGAGCTTTCCTAACTCGAGTCCAAAGAAAAGATTCGAGCAATGGAGATATTCGACTTATAGAGATATTTATCTTAAGTTTATTAATTTTACTACCACTCATTTAGTAGTTATAGAAGTTCGAGTTACGGAAGTTCAACTATAGTGTCATATAATTTTTATACTTAAAGAATTAGTAAAAGCGTATATTTGTTTTCGTTGTAAATGTATGTAACAGGGAGGAAGAATCATGTCCGACCCTATAAAGTATATATATTCTATACAGCTATCATCCTACTAAATCGTAAAAAGATCGGACAAATATGAAAGCGATAATGGCTGATTTAAGTTATTAAGCAAAGTAAATGCCTAAAAGTATGCAATAAAAGATATATATATTTAAGTATAGTCTCGAGTATAGTCTTTCCCACTTGTTTACGATCACATCGATCACACATTAAGTTATAGATATATCAACAAAAAATAGGCAGTTGTGTGTTTTATAAATAATAAAGATAAAGAAAATCAATTTATTCCAATTTTTTTTTTTGTTAAAGATTAAATTAAAGTTGTCTTCATTCCGATGTTTTCATATCGAGAAATGTATAAATAGTTTTAGATCATGTTGTTCGATGCTAGGATCTTAATCATTTATATCAAAATATATTTCATATTATTTAAATAGTTAAGAAAAAAAAAGTGTACTTCTCATTCGGTTTCGATAAACGCTTCATATCGAGAGGTTCAGAAGTTTCTTTTACAAATCAAAAGATTGAAAAATACAATTACTTGTATTTTTCGTTATATATATATTCTATATGTAGTTAAGTCTAAATTCAGTTGGTGTCCATGGAGTTGGACTTTTCAGTGCCCGGTTGCTTGGTGCAGATCAGACTCATGAGTTGATTAAACTGCTCGGGGCTGATGTTGCTGCTCACGCGCATTAGAATGAACCAATCTCCGCAGCTGAAGCCGCACAATCCGCGCTTTATTAATGACTTGTTCATGAAACGAGATTGGGCGCGCAGCAGTTGCAGACGTAGTCCACGATGGAAGATGACAAAGGTGCGATAGATTAGCTTGAAGCCCGCCAATATGGCCATTAGTATAAACCAGAGCCAGAGGAACACAAAGATCTTCTCATTCAAAGTGTTCAGCGGCAACAGGCAGAGATTGTCGCGATATTCAAAGCTGCCACTGGAGCCAAATTTCAGTATCTGGCACTTGGCAATCTTGGGAAAGATGTGCGTCGTGATGCGATTCCATTCGTTCCAGTTGTAGGCAGGAACCACGGCCAGAGCCTTTACATAGTGCGACCAGAAGTTGTCCAAGAACACGTTTAGCAGCAGCATGTTGATAATCTGAATGGGTGAAGAATTACTCAAAGTTAGTCATAGTTTTAGATTAACTGTAGGTATCAATGTTGCCAATTTCCCGTTAGCTATTTCCCCGCTACATCTAGATCTTTCCAGAGGTGGAAAGATTCTTTAGTCAAATGAACAATGTCAAAAGAAAGCTTCGAAATAAACTACATGAGGTATTTTATCATTATTTTATATTAATAACATTTAAATTCAACTTGAAAAGTTTTCAAAAATACTGGATTAAATCAATAAAAATATCGTTTCACTACTCTAGCGTTATTTTTTAGCTACCAACAAAATTGTATGGCTATTTCTATTTCTTTCAAAGGCTAGTTTAGCTTTTTTATGACCCGAAGAGTTGGCAAGTTGGTATTTCTAGTATTTATAAAATACTCACGCTTATGATAAAATTGCACACTTCGCAGAAAGTGTAGCAGACAAAGTAGCGCATATGCGACACCTTGTGATCCCGGCCAAAGTAGCTGGCGAGCTTTTTCAAATGCGTCAAGGTCTTCTCGTTGGAGGCCAGAGCGTCCTCGAGATTCGCGCAGAGATTCTTGAGTCTGCCGCCCTCCCATTTCTTCCAGAGAAATGCGGGCAGGTAGAAGATGAACGACTGCAGCATCAGCACTGGGACAACCCACTGATAATAGCGCAGGAAGACGCGCTCACGATCATGTCCCTCTTTCAAACCCAATGCATTGTTTAAAAGATTCTCGTCCATTTCTCTTTTGTTGTTGCTGTGTTTATAGTCACTTTGAATTGTTTGGCTCAGATTGGCTATCAGGGAGGCATCGTCGTAGTCCACAATGTACATGCCCATTGTCCAGCAGTGCGAGACGACAAAGTCCTTCTGCGGTATGTCCGAGATGCAGACGACGGGATCGCCGAAATATTGTTTCGACGACATCAGAAATGTGAACGCCAACAAAATGGCGCAGGTGCATTTTGCGTGCAGCGTGAATATGCCGTCGTAGATGCGCACCGACTTCAGTTGCAAATACTTCGACAACGGCTTGACAGCTGTATACATTTTGCCATGTAAAATATTCACTGCACTTTTTTATATATTTAGTTTAGTTTACTTTTGTCGTTTTTCGTGAAAGCTGCAAATTCTTTGGAACACGCGGGATCCTAACGGTTAAAGTGAATTCGATATATTAACAGTGTTGCATTAACACTTATCGAGTGCAGTGCTATGTAAAATTAACAGTCTCTGTTATGTTCAGCCATAACTGTTAGCTGCAGCAACACTGCATTTGAGCTGATTTAAAAACGGTATCCATCTGATATTTTATTTATTATTTTTCATTTGTATATCTTAGCAGCAGCATATCATTGAATTTTAAATTATCCATTTTCCTTGCTATTTAGCTAGTACTATTTACAGGAATCTTATGTTGTTTTGCATTGTTCTGTTATGGTTCTGTTAAAGCAACCCCCTGTTAATAACAAATAATGTTATGTTATAATACATGATTCTGTTAAGTTATGACAGCCCGCTGCTAGAAACAGAGTTCCATGTTGTAGTTCAGCTGAATACGTGACGAATGAACGAAATGAACGAGCTTGGTTCATTGGTGCAGTCGATAAGCATCGATATACGCAGATATACGCACATGTGATTTTATTATTTAACTTGTTAATTAAAAACTTTTCTGAAAGAGTTAAATAATATTGTCACATATGCCACCGTTGTCAAGATTGCCACCTTTTTTTGCCAATGCAATCAGCTGATTAATGTATTTATTTATTAGAGGTGTGTGTTGTTCGCGATGTTTCAATTCTTGGACAAGGCTTTTAAATCCGTAAATCTCATCTGTAAAAGAAACTGTATTGAACATATTTCTCATATTTTCAAATTCCTTCTTTCCAATGTTTTAGAGGGTCGTAATTAGCACGATTGTTTATTTTCGTTGAATATAAAAACATTCGATAGTTCGATAGCTGCGATGTTTTGCAAGCATCGATGCTTGGCTCGATGTTTTGCAAGCATCGATGCTTGGCTCGATGTTTGACACCTCTATTATTTGTACTCAAAACTCACATGTGTTTTTATATTTTACTTGGCGTTTTGTAGTTTAACCAACAGGCGAATGAAAATGAAAGAACAACTGTCCACGAAGCAGCAGGAGCGCAATGAGAAGAAAAAGAAAAAGCTGGCGGCCTTGGCGAACATCATCCAGATGAATGACAGGGATCGCATACAGGAGGCGGAGGAGCAACTGGCAAAACGCAAATTGTCGGAGGGGGAGGCGGAGCAGGAGGAGGACGACGGATTTGTGACAGTGTGCAGCAAGAAGAGGAAGCCACGGAATCGTCTGACCATAATGACGGCAGATAGCAGCAGCAGCGAGACAACAGTGGCCGCCGCCTCAGATGCCGCCACTTCAGATGCGGGCGAGACGGGATCGGGATCCGGATCGGGCTCGGGCTGCGATGAGCCCGAAATCAAAAGGAGTCGCAATCATTCGGCTGGCGGCGACAACACACTGGACAACGGGGATCTCACACTGTCCCAGGAGCAATACAAATCCCTGGCCACAGAGCTGCGACGTCGCAAGCGGGAGCTGGAGAGCGTGCCCGCCGTGCATCTGCGCGACATGGGCCGACGCGCCCATCTGGAGGTGCCACAAGACGCACGCACGCCCATCTTCCTCGCCGATGTCCAGCATCTCTTAATGTCCGCTTTGATTGGCAAGAAGAGTCCCTGTGTCCCAGATCGCTGGTGCAGTGCCGAGAAGTTTCAGAGTCTGTCGCACAGCGTGGTCCTCATTCTGGAGGGTTTGTCGCTCTATCATTATATGTCCCACGAGAGTCTGTTCCAGGCCACGAATCGCATCTTTGAGACGAAACTGGAGATGGTGATGCCGCCGCAGGATGAGGGCAAGATCATCGACACCATTGCCCAGGTGAGTGGCCAAATAAATGCTTGCCAAGATTCCCTTATGAATTTACTTACTTAATCTCTGCTTTCCTAGATTCCGCTGACGAATGTGCAGGCCCAGAAGCTGATCCACGAGCACGGATCTTTGGAGTCGGCCATGGAGCTGAACAAGGATCCCACGCTGTTTGTCAAGGCCATATTTCCGATGGAGAAGCAAACACAATCCAAGAAGGCAACTGGTCTGCATGCCGACGACAAGTTTCCACGGACAAAGCTGCTGCTCTCGGCGCTGCAGATGGTGGACGAGGGTTATCCGATACCGCTGCAGGGAGAGCTGAATGAGCGCTTCAAGTCCTACAAGTTCACCAAGGCATCGTATGCGCCCGTCACGGACTGCAGTCCCATGTACGGCGTGGACTGCGAGATGTGTCGCACTGTAACCGGAGCGAATGAATTGACGCGTATTTCCATTGTGGACGAGAGATATCGAACGGTCTACGAGACGCTGGTGCGTCCGGTGAATCGGATAACGGATTACTTAACGCAATACTCGGGCATAACGGCGGACATCATGGAGTCTGTGACCAAGACGCTGACGGATGTGCAGCGTGAGGTGTCGCAGCTGCTGCCGCCGGACGCGATCCTGGTGGGTCAGTCGCTCAACTCGGATCTGAATGCGATGCGCATGATGCATCCGTATGTGATAGACACCAGTGTGTGCTTCAACATCTCCGGCGTGCGCAAGCGCAAGAGCAAGTTGAAGTTCCTGGCCAAGACATTTCTGCAGGAGAGCATTCAGGAGAACGAGGATGGTCACGATTCCATCGAGGACTCCAGGGCCACACTCAAACTGGTCAAAATGAAGCTGGCCAACAGCATTGAGTTTGGCGATGAGATTCTAACGCAACGCAAACGCATCCACGATGTCATCCGGGCCACCTGCGGCGACGGACTCGCCAACAATCTCCTGGCGCACGCCACCAAGCGGGACAAACGGACGGCCATTGTCACCGTGGGTGATTTGCAGCCACGCCTCAAGGAGGTCATCCGCAAGGCGGAAGAGGCGGCGGCCACAATCTCCAAAGATGCCCTCAAGTCGGTGCATGTCCATGAGATGGCCAGCAGCAAGGAGGCGGTGCGCAAGGTCAACGAGATTGCCCTCGAGCATGCCCTGACCATTGCCAATCTCCACGTGCCCGAGCAGGATTTCGTAATGGATAGAGCCGAAAAATCGGCAGCTAAATTAGATAAATATATTGAACGCATCTGGAACACGGTGGCCCACAATGGACTCTTCCTCGTGCTCATGGGCGGCAGCGCGGAGTGTCAAAAGGGCGTGGCCAAAATAGCCATCAAGCGATTGGCCAATGGCAATGTGCCGCAGAGTCCGATTCTGTCTACCATTAAGTCAACACACACATAATTGTCACACACACACACGCACACACACACTGAGACACACAAATACATGTACAAGTTACATTAAGCAGGTCTAAACAAAGTATAGCATCTAAAAAACGATCAGAAAAATAATTCCATATCCAATCACAATGTTAAATTCGCGTTTAGTTTTCTATTTTCGGTAGAGTTCAGATTCAACAAAAAATAGACAAAAGGGCAACATTTGCTAACCTCGCTAACCACCTCCCCCTACCTCCCTCCCTTCCCTTCATTCCCCCACTTCCGACCCCGCCCCCGCTCCCGTAATGTCATGCAATAAACCTTTTACAGTAAACCATGAAAAATCAAATATACAATACAATAAACAAACTTATGCAAAAACGAGAAAAAAATAATATCTATACAACAAAAATAAATATATATATATATATACATATATATCACTGACATATATTTTCGAAATCAATAAATAAAATCATTTTGTTTGTAAATCAACATTACGAATCTATTGAATTTGAAACAGAATTATGGATTATTATGGATACATGTTGCCAGTTGCTAAATACATATGTAATTTGTTTATCAAGCGACACTCTTGAGAAAAACATTAACAAATTTTATGAATATAAGAAATATTATAGAAATATATTGGAAAGAAAAAAACTTAATGCTGTATTATTTATTTGGCTTAGAAACAAGTGATTAAAAATAAGTGCAACCCAGTCTAGGGTGCATTTACACTAGTTGACTAGCTGGTCAATTTTATCTGAGTAGACTGAAAATATTGATGGCAACTTAGTCAACTCTAGTATAAACAGTGGTCAACTCTAAGGAAGTGTGTTGACTTCGTAAAAAGCACAACCTACTGAGATGAAATTGACCAGCTTATCAACTAGTGTAAATGCACCCTTAAAAAGGTGAAAAATATTAGAAAGAAACTTTTTATTTTGTACAGTCAACTCTTTCAAATATTATATTTTATATTATTATTTTTATTTTTAAATATTTTTTATTTTTATTATTTCTAGCACATTTTAACCAAGTTTTTTCAAAATTGGCGCACTTTATACTACAACTGATATTGGTAAAACCTATTTTGTATAATTAACTTAAATTTTCGCAAGCTTGGTAAATCTCAATTAAAATATCTCTTAAAATCAGACAACTATTTAACATATAGCTACCCAAAAAAAGATCGCTTGAAAATTTGCCTATGTATTAAAAAAAAATTTGTTTTTAACAAAAAGCGAAAGAATATGATTAAAATTTGATGATTTTTAAAATTTGTATTGGCTTATGGTTTTTTTTTTTTTTTTATATTAAGGTTGTGGTTTTTATTAAGAGTATATATTTAAGACAAACATTTTTGAATTTATAATCGAGTCAATTTTATTTAAATGTCGTTTCTTAACTAAAATTTTATGATTTTTATTTCGAAGAATTTTTTTGAATAAAATTCATATTTGTATTTTGTTTTTTTTTTTAAGTTTTGTTTTTATTAAGAAAATATATTTAAGAAAGACATTCTAGAGTTTTTAATCGAGTCTATTTTTTTTTAAATATCTTTTCTTAGTTAAAATTTTATGATTTTTATCTCGACGCATTTATTGGACTTAAATCCATATTTGTATTTTGTTTCTTTTTTTTATTAAATTAGTGTTTTTATTAAGAAAATATATTTAAGAAAAATATTCTGGATCTAATGAAAGAATACATTTTTTCTTTTAAACAACTTTTCATATCAATTTCTGATATCTTAATAAACCCTAAACTTTTCAATTGCCCCTCTTGAAGTGTATTGAACTCGCTGGCAATTACAACACAATTACAACAATATTGCGCCTTCCAAAAAATCAACTCTTAATTATAAGTAGATAATTAATTAGCTTGCATTATTTTCACACTTTTTTCTTTCGGTTCTGTTCTGTAAATTCCCGAGGAATGCATTACGAAATGGCAGCTGGAGTTTTTCCGGGTTGCTGGGAATTGACCTAGTTTTTCATTTACCCGAATTTTTCGTTGTAGTTGTATTTGTTGTTGTTTTTGTTGTGTGCGTGAGTTGCCCGATAAGAGCAATAAATTTCCTACCTCAGTCAACGCAACGCGAAGTTGTCTAGGCTCGAAATAAAAAAAAAGAAGAACAAATTGTTCCCTTCTCCCTACAAATGGCTCTCTCTGTCTTTTTAGCTACCTCTTTCACTCTCTCCCTCTGTCACTCTCCCTCTGTGGTCGTGGAAAAGCGAAAGTAGTGGTATATACAGTGCGTAGGCCTCGTTTGTCGTCATTTTCCACTTGGCCGTCTTATCACACGCTCGAAAATGTTGCGCCTTCTTCGCATTGCTCATACGACCTGTGGGTCAACGCAATAAGAGAGCGCCCAAAAATATTCTAACAACCTGCACTGCGCATGTCGCTGTACATATATATATTTATTAAGTCATTTGGCGGAAAAGCGGCGAGCGCTTTTCCCCAGCACAAAGCTGCCAGATTGTTGTATACAAAGCAAAATAATAATAAAACAAATGTCAAAATAAATTTATACATTAATTTGCTACAACATTTGGAAGAAATTTGAAAACATTTTTAATTTAAACGTTGCTTAACTCGTTGAATTACTGAAGACATAGGTAGACTAATTGCAGGCACTGTGCGTGTACTATGGAGGGCAAATCTGGCAACGCCAATTTGGGAAATTTGGTACGTTTTTCCATGTTTTTTGAACGCTCAATGTGTATGTGTGAGTATGCGTGTATGTGTGTGTGTGTGTGTGTAATCCTCATGCGAAAGGCACACCAAATAATTTGTTGTATATACAAACGCTTTTCGGCTCTCGAGCAGCGACGTTGTCGCAATTTGCTGCCTTTTCCGAAATTTTCTGAACTTTCCTTGGCACGTCGCGCGCTCAAAAATTTACGCGACAAGCGATACACATATATATATAAACATACTATATATGTATAAAAAATATAATATATAGTTAGATCATTGTGTTTAGCCTGTAAATTGCCATAAACAAATGCGGCTTGTTGATTCTTTAAACTGTTTGCAAATCGATTCGCGGCGGATATTCGGCAAATAAAGTTTATAAGCTTGTGCAAAAAAAAGGCAAATAAAGTTTATATAAATAAATACAAGAAATTTCAGAATTGCTGCCATAAACTGGGGTAAGTCAAAACAAAGAAGGAATAATAATAAAAGCGTATCTAAACATAAGCGTGCAATTGGCAAGCATAAATTGTGTATCCATAAGATACACAGATACAGATACAAGTGCCTGTAAAAAGGAGAGCTGTGTGTGTGTGTGTGGTGTGTTGTGTGTGTGTGAGTACGGACAAAAACTCGTTCAGTGTGTCAGTGTTTCAGACTGTTTCAGACAACAACCACAACAACAGCAACAACATCAGCTGTGGCAAACGCATCGCGCATACGCCGCGTTGTCAATTGTTACTTTTATCTTGTACTCATTGCTCCTCTTTCACCCTTTGGCGCTGCGCCCTTGGCACCAGTTGCCCAGTTGAACAGTTGTCGACCCCAATCCTCAATCCAAATCCTAACGGCCATCGTCGCGCACTTGATATTGGCTATTGGCCTAGCCACCAGCACCACCAGCACCACTAGCAATCACTTCTCCTTTCCTCTCTTCTCTCTCCTCTCTTCCGTCGCATCGCATTGCAATTCGTGCCCAGCTGCCGCTGACTTTTTGTATTTTCACGCCGCTGCAAATGAAAATTTGTATTTCCCTTACACACAGAGAAAAAACTCACAGTTTAGAAAAAAAAAATATAATCATTAAAATATAAAATACGATAATTTATCATTTCCCCATACCAATTTTTTTTTTTTAAATATATAATTTCAATCAACTTTTTTTTAATTAAATAAATAATATTGAAAATTTACGTAATTAAATTTTATACTTTAACTTAATTTAGAATTATGCATGTTAATTAAATTGTTCATATTGTAATTGAAACAAATAAGCAATTATAAGATACTTGATCATTTTTGGAATGTTCCCAGAATTTCAAACTTTAAAATATTTAATTTATATAAACATTTCTTAGCTTTAAAATTGTATTTTAAATAATTATTCTATTAATTTTGGACAACTGCTTTTAACTGGCATTAAGTAAATACTAGTAAATCTAGTTCGATTGCGAAATAAAAAATTGATCTTAAAACTAAATTATTGTTCTTTTGTAGCACTAAATAATAAGTATTTATTATATTTATTTGATTTTAATATATTGCATTTAAATTCAAGACTTAAAATTCTCAATTGGTTCTAGCATGTCTGCAATGAAAAACACATCAATGCAAATTGAAAACTTAAGATTAAATATAGTATTCCTACACATAAACATTTTAACCTAAACATTCGAAGAACATTTTTTACTTAAATAAGTCGCTAAATATATTGGCTCTGAAATATATTGAATTATATTTTTAATGATACCTTTCTAAATAAACCACATTTATATTTAAGTCGCTGGCAAATCTAAATTAATCAATTTCAAAGTGTAAATATTATTGAAATTTCCGATCATTTTTCTCTGGGTGTATTTATTGTTGTTCTTCAGCCAGTGTTTGCTCCAGTTTCCGTCAAAAGCAGCCCAATCACCACCCACCACCCGCCTTACTACCTACCTCACCACCCGCCTCACCCCCATGGTCCCGTTGAACATGGAACATGTTGCGTAGGGCTTTTTTTGCGCTTTTCCGAGGGTGAGTTTTTCTTTCTGCTCATTTCTCTCGCTTTTTCCCAACTTTGTGTTTTGTTTGCTCGTTGGGAGAGTGGCGAGAGAAAGGCAGGGAAGTTGAAGGGGCAGAAGATTTTACTTTTGTTACAAGTCAGGTAAAATTTGCTGGCCAAAAAAATGTATGTTGACTTGTTCGTATTTTTGTTACTCGCTCAACTTTAATTTGCTTGCATTTTGGAGCAGTTCTTAATTAGAATTCTAATTATAATTATAATTATAATTAGTTGTGGTGTTAATTAAGTAAATGACTCAATTGCAGACCCCCCGCTGCTTGTTTTTGGTTATTTTGTTATTTTGGCTTATTTTGGGTCTTTAATTCTTTTGGCCCACAGCCAATAATTGATAGCAACAAACAATTTTCGTCTCAGTTGCAGCTCGTCAGTGTCTCTATTGTTGTTGTTGTTGTTGTTATTCTATATCTAAGAGTCGATTAGTCATTGGGTGGTGCAACTACATATATATAGCATAGTAATATGGTATTGTTGGAGGTGCCACTCGAGTGGTGTGTGTGTGGAGTGTGTGGCGTCTGAATTAAAGCACCACAATCACAAAGTGATGTCATTTTCCACATTGTGAAATCCTGCTCTCAGTCGTCGGTGCATAGGGCCCTTATCTTTTATGACTCAGTGTCTCCGTATCCCCGTGCTGTAGGTGCCACACAGCGTTGCAAATCAAATTATCAATCACTAAGTCGTCGTCGAGTTCACTGAACATTTGGCAGGCTTCTAAAAAAGTCACGCCAGTTCAATTGCCAAATCTCATTTGCCAAACCATCGAGTCGTACCATAAATAATATAGAAGAAATGCAGCTTTCCTTCCCAAGTAAAATATTTAATACCCTTTTGAACTGATAATTTACATTGCTCTCTTTGACTGATTGATTGCAAAGACATTTAATCACTGATGTGTACAGTGCACTGTAAAAAAAAATATAGGCAAAAATATACTATATATTAAAAATGAACTTTACAAAAATTTTAGTCTAAAATATTTGGTGTTCGAATGAAAATTAAAATAAATTTATCACTGTAAACAAAAAAAAAAATACAAAAATATAATTTATAAAAAAAAGCTTTACAAAAATATTCGCTTAAAATATTTTATTTTCGAAAGAAAATTTAAAAAAAGACCTGTTTAAAGTGATCTTAAAATTATTGTATTTTCTGTATTTTTTTCTTTCGATCCCATATTTAAACGATTGGCTTAAAGAAATCAATTTTTGTCTCATTGAAAAATATTTTTGACTAAAATTTTGAACTAAAAGTTTTTTCGACTAACATTTTTGAATAATATTTGTTTTAGTGTTGATATAGTAGTAGAATTTTAATGATATTTGGTCAGAGAATAAAAGTGAGTGGGGCTGTTACTTTTAATAAGATGAGTTTAATTAAAATATTCTGAAAAATATGGATTAATTTTAAATTCAAATACGAATTTAATTATTTATTTATTAATAATAGTAAAATTAAAAAAAGATTTAAATAAAAAGCTGATTTATTTATTATATAATAAAATAAAAATAAAATAACTTTAAAATAAAGACAAATTTTAAATACAAAAACTAATTTATTTATTTATTTATTTAATTAATCTTAATGCAATAATTTAAAATATTTTTTGATTAAAATAAAATGTTATTATTAATGCATATAAATATATCTATTGTAATCTCTTACATTAAGTTGCACACCTTGCGATAAAGGAACAATACTCTCTGCAAGTACATGCATAACTGTAATAACTGTAATATCTTAAAGGGGATTTCCCCTCTCTTTGAATTTCCCCTACTCTATAAATAGAGTCCATCGGCCATCGCACTCGGCCAACTCTAGCCAAAAAAAAAAAATAAAGAAAGAAACGCATACTTTTGTGGCAAGTGTTTTATTTTTGGGTTGCCGCCAAATTCGTTGACTGCCAGTGCCGCCCGTACAGGTGCCGAATTCGGACACGATCAGGGGCCAAGTTTTTCAAATTCGCCACGCATTTTCCAGCATTTGTTTTTGTTTTGCTTGTTTGCCAAGCTTAAATATAGAATGTTTTGTTTATGTTTTGAGTTGTTGCTTTGTTTGGCATTTTGTTTACGTTTTGCCGCCTTGTGCATAATTATGTTTAATTAAACTAATTAAATGCTTTTCATCTGATTGTCGTTGTTGTTGTTTTCTTACACTTTGCTAATTAAATTTTCCGTATGTGCACAAATATTTAAACTCATGATAAGCTCAATCCAAGTTATTGTAAACGATCATAAACGAGTTTTAATGTTCAACATCTGCTCGCATTATTAATGGAGGGTGGGTTAAAGGGGGGCAGTATTGGGTTAAAGGGGGGAGGGAAGGGAGGAGTTGTCTACAAAGCCTGCCACTCAGTTGGGAGCTCTGTGTCAAGGTAGTGCGTGACTTTTTAACTGTTAACTGCTTCCCCAGCGGCTTCCGCGAAATGACGACGACGTCGACGACGACGACGACGATGACAACTCATTAGCAGACAGTCGCTGCAGCAGCGCTGCAACTGCGCAGCAGCTGCGCTGCAGCAGCGACTCAGCCTCATCATCATCACATGTAAACATGCCAATAACTAGAGCTAAATTCATGTATGCTGTCTGCCCGCTCCGAGGGCTGCTCGAACAGAGCATACAAAAGCTGACTCATTCTACAAACAACGCAATTTGTTGTTCTTGTGGAATTTGCATAGGTTGAAACAAGAATAGACTGCTAATTTACTGCCGAAACTTAAGTAAATGACGCTTATGAATTAATTATTATTGTTGATTTAAAAACTCTGAAAATAATAGAGAAATCCACAAAATTATCCAATAAAATGCAATGATCTTCTTTAAGAAAGTATATATTTAAAAGAAATATGTGCAGCTAAATATATATTGTATTTAGAGTCATGTTAAAAATTTGACAGAAATTTAATAGAACTTAAAAAAAAATATAAGATTAAAAAAAAAAAGGGTTTGAAATGAAGGTTTAGTCAAAGAACAAGAGTTTTGTCATACGAAATATCAAAATATAGCAAAATTTACTTTAAGAAAAGTTTGCCATAGTAATTTAATTTTTAATAAATGTTGTTTATTATAATTATAATAATAAAATGTGCAGCTAAATATGTACATATAATACATTTAGAGTCATGCCAGAATTTTAACAGGCTTATTTATACAAAGAAAAATAAAGAATTAAAACAGAATATGCTTTGAAATGTTGATTTTTGTAAAGAAAAAACAAGAGTTTTTTTTAACCAAGCTTGAAAATTTCTTGGAAAGAAAAGTTTGCTATCGTATTATAATTATTTTAAAAATTTTGTTTACTCTATTCTACTTGTGATAAAACTTATGATTCGCTATATAAATTATTTCGATTGTTTCGGACTCTTTATACATAGTACTTATTTACCGATTCACCTATCGATACTTATTAATTTTCTTACTTAATTATATTCGATTTATTTTTAATTGAGAGCCTTATCTCACTAATTAATAGTTCTAGTAATTTTTACACAAGCAATACCTTAAATTAGTCTTAGTTGTTAAATACACACACATTTAAATGAACTGATAGTTTCACCAACTTTTCGAGCTGCCCTCGCTTGTATGCAGTTCAACTTAAGCAGTTGCAGCTTTGCCACGGCCTTGGCTCTGTCTATTTATTCCCCTCCTTGAGGCGGTTGTTCTTGTTGTTGTTGTTGTTGTTACATATTTAGGCTACACTAAGTAGCTTAGACTAAGCGTAGCCTAAACTGTCTCTGAGTTAAGCTGAGTTTAGTTGACGTTGGCTATGCAAAAACTGAATTGATAGTGCTTATCAATAAAGCATACAAAACGCCTAGACAACAAATTACACTTGTCAAATATCACACAACAAAGAGAGGTCTTCCCACACCCACAATCACACACACACCCACAATCACACACACACACACACCCACAACCACACACACATCCACACCCAGAACTATATCCATGGTCTGTGCTCTGCAATCGGTTTGTTAATTTGATAATCAAACATTGATTGTGACTGCGTTTTTCTTTCTTATTTTTATTTCTCTTTTTCTTTTGGCACAAAATAATAATATGCTTACGAGTATTCATATTCATACTCGTATTTATTTACTTGTCGTTTGCTCTTGTTTGTTGAATAAATTAAATTGATAATTGAGCCGTCGACTAACAACAACACGAAGTGCTTCAACTTTATTTCCGCTGCATCTCCTTCCACCATCTTCCATCTCTATCATTTGTCGTTTGCTTCTTGTAATTTCATTACTTCTCTCTCTCACTCTCTCTGTTGCTTTTTGCAACTTTAGAGATTTTACTCAAAATGCGGGTCAAGTCACACTCTTTCTTTATCTCTCGACCTCTCAACCTCTGAACTCTCTTTGAATTTCAACTTCAATTTCGAAGTTTCACAAAAGTTTCAATTGAACAATTCATGTGTTTGATTTTTAGGGTGGATTTTTAACTAAAAAGAAACTAATTGTTTTATATTTTAAAATTATTAATGTATTGTAAAGCAGATTTCAGTTACGCCCTCGGCTATGTTTGCAATTGAGTTTTCGGTTATCGGTTATGCAAAATATTTATGTATCGGTTACGTAACGGTTTCAAGTAATTTGCATGTTTCGATTATGAAATACCGGTATAATTTCCATTTACAAAACAAATTAAAAAAAAAATGTTAAAAACATGTAAATTTGAAAACAAATTTTTAAAAATTTCAAAAATTAAGATATTTATTTTGAGATCAATATAAGTAACTATTAAATTAGGGTAGAAGTAAAAATTGTAACTAGTTTTTAAAAACGATGATTGCAATTTAAAAACAAACCTAAAACTTATGGCTGGCTGAAACGTAAATAGCCGTTATGCATGAATCGGTTTCTTAACGGTTATATTGGTTATAATAATTTTATTTTTCTTTGGTTTCGGTATTTTAAAATAATTTAGTTTCGACTACGGTTACTGTTACGGTTACCAATTTCAATCGGTTAATACCGGTTAACGGTTACGGTTAAAGTCCCTGTTGTAAAGTCAATTACTTTTTTATAAATGATACATAGCGCACTCTTTAATTCTTGATCTAACTTGTTCAAAGCTGAATTTGCTTTAAGGCATTAATTTCATTTAATTCTAAACATACAATGTAAACAGGTGTTTCTTATTATTAACACTGATAAAAGTTATGTGTATATTTTAAGTATAGACTAAATATTATATTTTGAATACTAAATAAGAGTTGCATATTTTGAATGCATTAAAGTTGTGCCTTGTTTATTTTATTAGCATTGGGGCATTTCTTTAAGTTTGCTAATTCTACAACACTTGGGAATCACGCACGCGTCGCTGTCGCCGTCGCAGTCAGCGTTGACGTCAGCTTATGCAGCGGCAGCGGCAGCGACATCGACATCGACGTCTGCGTTGGGCTTTTGCACACAAACAACAGTCGAAGTTCTAAAGTTGCCGCGTGCGGATCGCGGGCCAAATACACAAATTGTGCGCCTAATTAACAATATAATTATGAAAATGTTGAATTCGATTTTTAAGTGTGATATACATAGACATATATGTACACACATATGTATCTAAAGACAGCGACAAACCAAAAATAAATCGCATTTGATTGATTGATGGAAAAAGCCTTCAGTGATAAGCGACAACAACAAATACTACAAATACAAATAAACTATAAAATGTAAGAAGTGCAGGTTCTGACCATGATACAAACACAAGTTCAATATATAAACTGATATATAGAGACTGATATCTGGCCAAGAGACATGTGAGCCGGTAAAGTTCAAGTGCGTGCCTTGAAATTATTTGGGAATATCATTTAATTTTTGGAGTATAAAATGCTGCACCCTCAACTCAAATAACAATAAAGTTATTGGGGCATCATAAACACCAACGCCTTTAGAGTGAGACAGCAAAAGAAAGAGAGAGAAAGAAGGACTGTTAAAAACAAAGGCAACAACTTCAGATTATGACTCTGGGTGTTAATTCCTACATTGTGATCCACATAAAAATAGTCTGTGGTCAGCAACAGCGTTGAGAAGAGGCGTGAGCGGGAAGGGGAGTGAGAGGGGGGAGGAGGGGGTAGTGGGTTGTGTTCGCTACTGTGCTGATAAGCTAGTGAAAATCGTTCACAGCACACATAAATTTATTTGCATACGATAATTTCTTTATTGCACTATCAACACAGACGTTGTTGTTGCCTTCGCACTTCTTCTGAGGAGAGGGAGATTTAAAGCAGGGGGGCGGAGTAAGAGGAAAAGGGGGGGAAGGGTAACTGTCTTGTGTTCAGCCTCAGCTTCAGCCCCAACTTTTTAGCAACGACATTTTGTCTTCCTTACAACTGTTTAAACATTGGTTTTTTTAATTTTTTATTTTTTTTATTTATATTTGAACTTTATATATTTTTTTCTTTTTGCTTTTGCGAACTTCTATGTAATCATGGCATGCCGTAATTAATTTTGTTTGCATTGTACTTATGGCAATAATAACAACAACAACGAGAACAACAACAACAACAACAACACATGTGAATCAAACTGTGATAAAACTGTGTTTGGTCTATAAAATAAATGTCTGTAGGGTTTCCGTTTCGGTTTTCAGGTCTTCAGGGCATACAATGCTCTCTTTTTATTGGGTCTCGAGAGTCCAGAGATAATGCAAAATAAACGTGTTTGTTTTTCTACGGAAAAATATGGAATATGGAGTTTATGGTTAGGCCACTTATTGGAGTTGAAGTGGAAGTTAAAGTCATTAAAGTATGAGTCATATAAAATATTAGATTGTTCATTTTAGAGAAAATGAAAAAATTAAAAAGAAACGCGACTTAAATCAAACATAGCGAGTAAAGTGCTTAAATTTTAATAATACCGAATTTTAGAAATTAATTTAAAAATTTATAAATATATTATATTTATTTTATTTTAAAATTTAACTGTCAACTAAATTTAGGTATTTATTTATATTTCTGTTCATTTTTCTTAAAACTTTAAAATTTGTCCTTTATAGAAGAATAGTTGATTATTTGTTGCATTATTTGCATATCGATTCACTAGATTTTTAAAATAAACTCAACAAAAAGCAAGTCGAGTCATATAAAGTATTATATTAATTTAATGGAAAATTAAAAAATTAAAAAGAAATGCGACTTACATCAAATATATGAATAAAATTGCTTAAATTTTATTATTAACTTATTTTTGAATTTTTTTTCTCTTCTCAAACTAAAACTAAAAATATTTAATTTTTTTTTTTAACAAATTTGAGGCATTCATTTATATTTCTGTTTATTTATTAACAACATAAAAAATTAAAATACAGTTAGCAATTTCTTGATTATTACTTTTGTCCGTTGATTTATTCGAATTAATTTAACGGTTCTAGATTCTTAAAATAAGCTTTAAAGAAATGCAAGTTAAACTTGTATGTAGAATTATTAAATAAATAAAATTAATAAAATAAATAACCCTTAACTTAAATAATAAAATAAATTTGCAAAAATAGTGTTAAGAATCTTTGTTGATATCTGCAGTTAATATTTTAGTTTTAATAGATATAACTTTATTTACATTGGCAGAATTTTAACCAATGCATAAAAACTGTAGTATTATAAACAAAGAAATCATCTTGGTTGTAAAACTTAGGGCCGCTTTGATAATGTACATACAAATTTTATTCAATATACGGTTTTAAATTTGATATTAATTTCTATACATTTTACGCCAAATTCTCTTAGAGTAATTAAACACTTTATTTAGACATTGAAAAAACGGGCCGCATTTTTGAATTTTTGTTTCGTTTTTTTCACTATTAAGAACTCCGTCCATTCATAGATTTTTCTTATAAATGAATCGACAATATCCCTTTCTTAGCTTATCTCTAATCAGCTGCAGTTAATTGATTTTTTGCGGCTTCTAGCAAATAAATCGATTCATGCATATATTCATATATATAGTTATATATAAGTATATATGGCATGGTCAATAGGGTTTTGTTTTCGAGTACTTTCGTACTTTCATTGGCCATGTCCGGTGGATTCGGAAGCTTAGAAATTGAGGCAAGTTGACAGGGAATATTAAGGCTGTCATCGAAAGCTTTTGGAACTCAGTGTGGGCTATTTCTAAATATGGTATGGAATGATATGGTATGGACTCTACCGCTGACACTACCGATGGATACTTTCGGGGGGCAGTCTATAGTATATAGTACAATTTATGAGCTGTCACGCGGTGTTGTATCTGACGATATGGCCAAGATTGTGGGCCACATGATTTATCGCCTTTGCCTGTTTCGATGATGATGAATTGAATTGCAACCAAGTTTGTTAAGCAATCAAACGATTGAAAATGCCTTAAAGCGATTGACCTCTGCTCAAAAGAATTTCGGGTACTCACTCAGTTCGACTTATGAATGATTGATTAAAATCATTGATTATGTGTACTACATAATTTATAGTCGCGTGCAAAAATCACCGATTAAACTCATTAAACGATTTGTGTGCTTAAGTGCAGCAATTGAAAGATAAAGGTACTATAATACCGATAAAGTCAGAGGTGGGAAGCACTTGTCACTTGTCTTTCAATATGTTTATATGGCCCATAAATTGCTCAAGATATCGATTGCCAAATGTGGTGTAATTGGGAAAGCTCCAGCTGACTAATAGTCTTTAGGAGTGGATAAATAATTTGTGGAACTCCCCTTAAGAAATGGGTGTCAAATTCTCTAAATGGCAAGTTTTACTACCAATTTGTTGTAGAAATATTGCTAAGGCTTATCTGCAACAAGTGGCCATAAAACTGCCAAGCGTACTTGTAGATAAGCATTTAAAACGATGAGCTATTTTTGGAATTCATTGAGTTGCGACCAAATGATTGTGTAGATTGAGGTCCTTGATCTTATGATTAAAGGATTAGATGGAAATGATCAATAATAAACTTTGCTTCGCTTTTCTTTATCCTAGATCCTAATATCTAATATTTTTGCTTCCCTTCCATCTTATTTCCAATATCTTATCGTTTTCTTCATTGATCGTTTAATGATCTTCTAATTTTTTCTCGTTTTAATATGTAATGAGCTTATCTTTGAAATTATTTTTTAAAATTTTATAAACTAATCTTCTGTTTTTTTATTTTCTTTTAACAGCATATTGATCGTATGATGATCTTTTTTTTATTTCCTGAGTTTGCCCATTAAACTTTCTCTTTAAATATTTTCGTAGCCCCGCTTACCGATCTACATGCGTTAAAAATAATTCTTCAGTTCATTTACTAAACCCCTTTTAATTAAAAATGTGTTCTCGTACTGATCTATTTCTCTCTCATTGTTTTAAATTATTTCCTGGTGCAGATCTTTTTCCTATTCTTTCCTGTACCTGATCTTCTCTTGTCTCTTTTTAGATTGTCGTAGAAATTCTTTTCTTCTTGACACTCTATCGTTTTAGTTCTATTCTGTTGCTGATCTTCTCCTTTTTCTTATGATAAAATTCTCTCCTGGTGCTGATCTTTCTCTTGTTTTTTATTTTTTCTGATGCTGATCTTCCCATTTTTCATTCATTAAAACTCTTTTGTGGCGCTCATATTCTTTGCTCTTTATCTTTTATATCTTTCCTGTTGCTGATTTTCTTTCTGTTTTTATTTTTAAAAATTTTCCTGATGCTGATCTTCGTTTTTCTCTTTCGAATAAATAATTTCCTGGTACTGATCTTTTCTTCTCATTTATTTAAATTTGTTTCTGTTGCTGATCATCTGTTTTCTCTTTTGATTAAATTCTTTTCTGGTGCTGATCATCTATTCTCTCTGTCCTATCTTTCTCGACATTCCCCTATTACTTTCCCCTGTTTTCAATGCAGTTTTCTAAGCTCATTTCTCTTTCTGTCTCTTCATTGCAGTTTCCCAACAATCGGTGTGGCAACAAGAATCGCCAGAGAAGCGTCCCGAGTCGCTTGGAGCAGCAGCTGACCAAGAAGGAGCGCACCACAAAGTTGCCGCTAGTGGGCGCTTTGGTGCACAAGGCGCTGCAGGTGCGCGACAGTGACACCGATCTACATCAACTAAACTCTACAACAACAACAACAACACTGACAACAACAACACTAACAACACTGAAAACACAACAACGAGATCTCCAACACAAAGATGGTGTTGCCCTTCGGCCTTGGCCCCGATGGGGGCCACAATGTGGATGCCATACAGAGCGCACCGGCGCCGAGTGCCCCGCCCGCCCACATGGTGGTGCCGCCCCTTTATGCCCGTGGCCAGACCAATATTTACACAGGTGTGCCCATCATTGTGAATCCGTACATCGACTTCATTGTGGTCAATGGCGACGATCGTTACATGATCCGTTGCGAGAGGAAGTCGGTGCTGGAGCGCAGCGTGGAGTTGGCCAAGTTAATACACGCGGGTCCGAACAGTGGCCGCAAGAGCGACAACCATTTCCAGATACTCAATGTGGACAAGAACGATTTCGAGCTGATCGTGCGCTACATGGAGAAACACTTTATTCCCTATCGCGATCACAAGCATCTGCTGAAGATTCTCGAGCTGGCGGATCGCTTCAATGTGCCCGATTTGGTGAGTTTAAAATGAGAAAAGAGATTCAGAGAGAGAAGGAGAGATTGAGATAGATAGTGAGAAAGGAAGGACTACAAAAAGACGATCCAACTTAAAATAGATAGCATATTTGATCGATAATTTATCATGATTTATACGATTATTATGATTTTATTTTCTCTTGTTTATTTTTCTCTCCTTATTTTTTCCCTGTGATTTACAATTTACGAGGTAAATTTTTATCAAAATTTCTGATATACATTTTTGTGACAAACAATATTTAATTTAACATTTAAATTAATGTTTCAAATAAAGTTTGACAACCTTACACTCCAAAATTTTGGTTTATTTTGGCCTAATTTTTTTTACGAAATGTTGAATAGTCTCAGAATCAGGATTAAAGTGTTTTTTATACTACTTGTGACATAGGAACTTGATTGCAAGTAAAGATTTAGATTTAAAATTTGCTTAAAGCCCAATTTACACGATCGGTTTCCGACCGACACTTTACGTTAATAAATCGTCGGTCTCGTGTGAACACGCACAATTTTAATGCGTCGGTTTGTCATCGAAGCAAACTTTACATGTGAAAATGACATTTTTTGGTATTTTTTGGTATTTTTTGGTGCTTGTTGAATGGCAACATTTTCCATCGGTCAAAAAGTGTCGGTCGGAAACCGACCGTGTAAATTGGGCTTAAAAAACTATATTTTGCGTCAAAAAACTATTTAAAAATATATTTCATTATTTGTAAGGGTGAAATTAAGAAATCGGATCAGTTTTGGCATAGTTATAGAAGTTTGAAGCTGGTCTAATTTTTAACCTACCAACTTTTCAAACTAAAATTAATTTAAAAGTACGATTGTATTTTATTTATATTAGGTATGAAGATTCGTGACCTTTTATTGCAATATGCCGAGTACTTAACTTATTTTTTTAAAATAATTGGATATCAGAAATGTTTGGGAATGAACATGTTTTCGTCACTAGACTTTATTCTCATAAATAGGTTTTTTTTTTATATGATTTTACAATTACGCTTTCTCTTAACATTTCTTTTGAAATAACTCAATATATCTGTATTATTTAGAGATATTCGGCAAATTCAATTATTTTTTTGTAGGCTTTTACATTTTGATATTGAAGTCGTTTCACAGTTTTAATTTACATCACAAGCTTAATCTTTTTTTATTTATTAGATCAGACCTTTTTTTTCCTGCGATTCATTATTGATTTCGTTTTTATTTCTCTTTCTAGATCATCTACTGCATACGTGAACTAGATCTCAGCATTTCGAGTGCCACCGCACTGGACATATTCAAGGCGCTGTGGTTCTACCAGGGCATCGCGCTGACGAACCAGCACCAGACGGTGATCACCACCCAAGAGACTGCACAACAGCTGGCCCGCAAGCAGGCATCCAAGGCCAAGGCGGCGGCGGCGGCGGCGGCCAAGCAATTGGCAGAGAAACAGGCAAATGGCGGCGCCGGCGGTGATGGCGACGGTGCCCAGGTTAATCTCATACCGAACCCCAATCCGTTCACAACTGAGGACTACGGCGTGGCGCTGCTCCACAATACACTGCAGCTGATCGACATGCATGCCGAGCTGTTGCTCTCCATGCCGGCCATTTGTGATCTGCGCTTCGAGGAGCTGGAGACTCTGGCCAAGCGGGACACACTGCAGCTCAGGTCGGAGATCACGCTGTTCGAGTGCCTGGCCAACTGGAGTCTGGCGGAGTGTGCACGCAAGAATCTCGACGCCACGCCCGAAAACCGACGCACGGTTCTTGGTCCGCTCTGCCTCACGCCGCGCTATCTGCGCATGACCGCCTCCGAGTTCCGACGCTGCTGCGATCGCATCGAGCTGCTGCCGCCCGTGGAGACGTCTCTAATCAGCGATGCACTCGAGGGTGAGTTACAATTACAATACACACACAAGTTGCAGAGACAAAGAGAGAGAGAGAGAGGGGGGAAAGAGAGAGATAAAACTTTGCTATTAATAAGAGAATTCGTTTTCAGTAAGTTTTGTCGATAAACTTTAAAAACAGAAATGTTGCTCATACCATTATTCAGTATAGTAAAGGTAAAGGTATCCCAAGACGTTCTACATGGTATCGTAACATGTATTTAAACAAAATCTTTCAATTGAATTTAATATTAGGCCAGGCGCACACTGGCGGCTGTAAGCCGAACTTGGTGTGTTGAAGATCTAACAGATTTATAGATTGTGCTGAAATTTGATAAAACTTCACTATTAATAAGATAATTCCTTTTCAATAAGTTTTGTCGATAAACTTTAAAAACCGAAATGTATAGTTCTACATGGTCTTGGGATACCTCTAATATCATAACATGTATTTATACAAAATCTTTCAATTGAATTCCATATTAGGCCAAGCGCACACTGGCTGAGCTTATAGGCGAGCTGATAATTTCAGAACTTTGAAACTGATAACTCAGCTAAGCTTTCGGTATGCGCGCTTTCATGCATGCAGGGTGTTTTGGTTTTATTCAGCTGTAAGTTCTGCTTTCAGCTGCCAGTGTGCGCGTGGCCTTAGTTTGATAATCTTGTGTTTTCAATGAAATTTGGTCAGGATATGTAAAAAGTTCTCTAAGCCATATGTATTTGGTAAATTTGAACAAGATATTTGCAATATTAGAAAAGTTTTTCATACAACATCTCTTTTTTCTATCGACGGCTATTAGAAATATGTATATTAGACAGATATTTATTTATTTAAATTTGTTCAATTTTATTTAAATTTGGTATATCGAGATTAATAATGTGAGTTTTACTAAGAACACTTAAAAATCAAACAAATTGTTCGTATACATTTTCACAGAATGTTTTCTATGGTAGCTATACTAAATCGTCTACCTATTTTAATAAAATTTGTTCAAGATGTGGATAATCTATATAAGCTTTAATTGACAGAGTTTGATTGTAATCAGTTGGGAAACAAATAAAGTTTTTCATACAACACATAATATTTTCAGCGATGGTTCCTATGGCAGCTATATGATATAGTTGAACGATTCAGTTGATTTTGACATATGTTACTGTTGATATTAAAATACACAGCCATAGCCATGTTTTATGAATATAACTTAACGGAAAGTGAAGTTCAGATAGAAAAAAGCATTAAGTTTTTACTCTTTAATAACTTAAATTAATTTTAATTTGCAGGCAAAAAGCTAAAGAACCTCACGGATCAGCAAACGGAGCTGTTGGAGAAGTTTCGCACACCACGGGCCGAGTACGCCCGGATGCCGGTTCATCTCAGCGATCGCAGCAGTCCAAAAAACTACCCCAAAAAGATGAGGTTATCGCATGAGGGTCGTGCCACCGAGGAGGGTTGCTGGGAGAAGGTCGGGATCAATTGTCTGCGCGTGTTTGTCTGCATTTTCGATTGACGTTCCGACCGAGATGAAGATGAAGAAGAGGAGGAGGAGGAGGAAGAAGAAGACGCAGATGAAGATGACGAAGATGAAGAAGAACCGGCGATAATGAATCCCACATAGACTTGTTGCATTAACGAATATTAGCGCTTATGAATTACATATATACATATAGTTAATGATTATGATGTTAGTCTTATGGGCAATATATTTAACAAAAAAAAGCAAACACACACACATTACCAAGTGTTACCAATTTGCTGGCCAATTTGTTTGGCAGCAATTTTATAGCAGCTGTTTCTAACATACTTACTATACGAGTACTATATAGAAGATATATATACATACATATATATATATATAGTGTTACATATATAGCGAATGTAGGTTTAACTGTCATCGCCAACTGAATGTTTGGGTTTTTGTATTCAACTAGTCAAAGATATACATATATAAATGAAAAACAAAAATCTAACAACCAAAAAGAAAAACAAAATAAAAAGAAGACAGGACAAATTTTATACAAACTTTATGCAACGTTTTGTAGCTGGACTCAAAATACAAAAAAATACAAATTACCTTAACTAATAGGTATAGTTAAAAATACAACATACTGATAAGCATTTATCACTGGTCTATAAACAGCATAAGTAACTAAAATAAAATACTTGAAGTCAAAGTTAAATGAAAATGAAAATTAATCAATCATCGTATTGATAAATCGTAAATATAGTTCAAATTATTGTGGATTTTCAGCCGTTCATAGCTAAAAAAAAATTGTTTATTATTATGTCTGTGTGTGTGTGTGTGTGTGTGAATGTAATTTTTAATTAATGTGTGAACATTAAACATTTTATATATAAACTCTGTTGTATTTGTTGCTCGGTTTTGGCTTTAAATCCTCAAAAATCGCTTAGATAACAAAATAACAATCAGATTAGCATTAATCATAGCAAATTAATTATGTCAATATTAACAAACACACACACATACAAATTGTTAACAGATTTATGCATTTTATATATATGTTAATATTAAAAAAATTAAAGCACACTCAAAATGCAAATGCAACGCTTTTAAAATTGTTTAAGATTAAATTCTCCTACTTTAGTTGCGATTTAAATCACATCAAAGTACATTCAGCCATTAAACCAAAAGATTAGTTAAATAAAGTATGTACACAGTTTTCTAAAAATAATCCATCTTTTAATTATTTCAATATTTAAATTTGCTCTTAATTGCAGCTCTGTTAAGCTTAACAGAAAGCTTTTAAATTGCTTAACAGCATTCCACCCTTAAAAGCTTTACTTAGTTTGGCTGCAAACCAATTGACGAAAAGCTTTATCGCTAAAGCTTTTTATAAGTTTTCTGAAGCTTTTAAAAGATTTGGTATTGCACTTTAAAAAAGATTAGCATATTATTTGAACTCTGGTCCAATTCATTAAAATCTTTGTAATAGATCATAGGGTATAAAAAAATTAAAAGTAGTTGTTTTTTATAGAATATTTTGATGTCCACCAATTTTAACAGTAAGTGATGGAAGCAACCCAAAAGCACGGAAAAGACAGTTTTTTATATATATTATTTTAGATTCAAAATAAAATAACAAAATACCATTATAAATGGTTTTCGTTGGTTAGCGACCTTTCTATTTGTTTGTAGGTGAGTTTAGTTAGCTCGAGGTCTATATGACACTTTATCAATATACATACAACAACTCACAAAAAACTTGCAGAATGCGAGGAAAAAGGCTCGATATACAGCTGTTTCAGGAGATGCTAGTCTTCACCTGCGATCCAAGCCTAATGTCATCTTTGAGACGCTAGAACCAGTTGAGAATTCTAAGTCGCAAAAGTGACAAAATAGCTGTAAAGCTGATCTAGCCCATTGTGTGTTGTTGTTGTGTTATTGGGCTCAAACGCATTCCGTATTTTCTTTGTCATATCGACATATATTAGACCTCGAGCTTACTAAACTCACCTATAAAAAACTATATTATTTTAGGTTGATCCGGCCGTTATAGTATAAAAATAAATGATTATTAAAATTTCCCTCCAGTTGTTTCCACATAAAAGTTTTTCCAGATTCCTCTTTAAATTATTTTATAAAATACATTTTTGTTAAAATATCTTTTAGTTTATTGATAAACCCCTTAACTAAAAGTTAAAAATTTAAAATATTAAAAAAAAAATTGTCATTTAATATACGATTAGAATTGTTTTCAATTCTCTAGCATAAGGCGTTTCTAATCAATTAATTTGTTTGATATTTGGTGAACATAGTTTTTTTGTTTTTTGTCAACTTTTCTGTAGCTCAAAATTGTATGACAAATATCAAATGAAGTCTAATGGCATTCTAGAGCTCTTCATTATTCCACCTTAAAACAAACTAGTTAGCAGTTGGTTGTCTCTCTGGCATTTCGACTACTTATTTTGGCCAGATAAGTAGCTTCTAACAAGAGTGCACAGAGTGTTCTCAACAATACACAGAGCAGATGTTTTAAAGGACTTTCAATTCCGTCACAGTTATTCCAAGTTCCACATTCGCACTTGGTTGCACACTAAGCCTGACCACTGTTTTAGACCAAGTCTAGACATGGGAGTGGTGTGTGTGTGTGTGTGTGTGTGTGTTGCGTGTGTTGGCCAGTTACAGTTACAGTTACAGTTAATGTCGAGCTGCTCGCACGGACACGGACATATCCTCAACTCTCGGCATTAATGTAGCATACATTTGGGGGCACACCGCAAATGCACTTGTCCCAAGCTCACACACACACATGTGCGTGTTTATACAAATGCAAAACAAAAACAAAAGTCTCTCACACATACACACACACATACACACACACATACACTGTAATTTTTCACTGGCGTGCAAGCGCTGCAAAATTTATGATTTTATTTCACGCTTGCTTTTCATTAACGTTCCCTTTTGTAGTTGTTGCTCCCATTGTTGTTGTTGCTGCTGTTGTTGTTGCTGTTGCCTGCCAAAAATTATAACTTCTTTTTTCTGTGTGCTGTTGGACTATTCCCAAAGCTGCGCTGCTCTGCCGCTTGTTAACCTTTTTCAAGTTGCTTTTACCAACTCACCCTATTTTTTTCTTTCAGTTCACTTTTCTTCTCTTTTACTAATTTTTGCGCACAGATGCACAGTGGGCAATTGCTTTAAATTAGCTTATACTTATTGTTATTTTCAAATCTTAAATATAATTTTTGTTTTCTAATTTATTCGATTTTTTTTTAATTTCAATTAAAATATTCATAGATTTGCGAGCTATCAAATGAATACATATATGTATTAAATGTATACATTTATGCTTATAACAATGTTTATTGTAATATATAAAAAATGAAATAAATAAAATAAATATTTATTTATTTAACATAATTAATTTAAAGAAATTATTTTTGAAAGACTTAAAGGTAGTACAAGGAAGTAATAAATTTACAAATTTATGTCCTGAATTTATACAAATTTCTATGATGTATATTTAGAAAAAATTAAAACATTTTTTAAATGAAGAATAAATTTAAAAGTAAAATTTTATTTTTAATGACAAGCATATATACTTAAAAAAAAAAAGAAAAAATTTTGTTTAGTTTACAAATACAGATAGAAAAAAAACAGATACTTTGATAACTTAGACAAACTAATCTATTCCAGTTTTTCCTAATTTTGCCCACTGTGAGTCGCTGACAGTGGCCAGCAGGCGGAGGGGGCGTGGCAGCAGCGCCCCAGAGTCAAATTTCCGCAAAAGTTATGCAGCATTCGCCACGGAACACGAAGCACGGAATACGGAACACGGACACATTTTGTAGCAAGCGCATTTTTTTCATTGGCTAAGCGAATAGCAAATTGCAGAGAGGGGAGCGGGGGGAGGGGGACTAATGGGCAGGGGTAGAGGGGGAGGGGGGAGAGGGTTGATGCTGCACTGCCTGCAGCTTTGTTGGCTGACCGCATATATAATTATTTCATATATGAAACATGTATGAAACATGCCAGGACCACGTAACCTTCCTCTTTCTGCCATCTCAAGGCAACATTCGCATAATTTTTTATTTTTTTTGCACAAAAATCAGCAAAAGTGAATTAGTGCACGACATAAGGGGGGAGGTGGAGGGAGCGGAGGCGACGAGGGGCGTGGCAAAAGGAAACCTGCAATGCAGTTGGTCGCCTAATGAAAATTGTTGTGAAATAAATCATTTTAAATAATTTTCATTTCTACATGTGGCTGCACACACATATCCCCCTCTCTCTCTCTCTCTCACGCTCTCTCTCTTTCTGTCTCTTTCTGTGTGTGTGTGTGTGTATGTGTGCTTGTTGGCTTTTTAAAGTTTAAATTGAAATGAAAGCCAAGTAGCTGCAATGGACTTTGCACTTTGCCTGTTACTTCAGCCGTATCTAACTTTTTTGCAGCTTGCTAAATTGCGCTAACTGACCAAAGCGGAAGTTTCAATTACACACATGTACACACACTCGCACACACACACACACTCACACACACATACGCACAGCAGCAATTTTGGGTTTGTGCAAGGCCAGTGCATAATAAGTCCAGTATCTAAAAGGGCTACAAAGGCTTATAAGTTTGTGACTATATCTGTCTGTTTTAGAATTTTTGAGCTTTGTTATTTTCTGAGCGCTTACTGAAAATTTCAACTCGATTGGTTAATAAACACACTAGATAATTGAGACATTGCTAATAATAGTTTCTAGAAAAGCCCAAGACAAACAATTTATTTATTTAATTGTATTTTTGCGCTTACAATTTTTATTATTATTATTTACAAGCTCCTGCGAAACTACAATTATTTTAAATGTTAAGTATACATTAAATTCTCACTACTTTTTTTAAAAATTAACTTTTAGTGTAAGGAATTTTACTGCTAATCAAAGAAGGATATCTTTTTTTATTCACTCTTTCATTATTTTTAGAAAATCTGTCCTTGACAATAACTGAACTGTACGGTTTAGCTTTAACGGATAATTGTTAATTTTAAAGGTTTTTTTTTTTTTTTTTTTGTTTTTTTTTTTTGATGACTTTTAGCTTTGGCATTTAGTTCAAACTGAGAGCTTTAATTGTGGTAGTGAGTCATCATTGAAGAAGTTTATGAAAAGATAGCTTTGAAAAACTGTGATAGATAGAAAACAACCCCACAATAATAAACTGTAGTTCCCTCAAATCGAAAACTAAAATTTTGAAAACCCAAACTAGCTTAAAACTTTGTAAAGATAGCTTCAATAAACTCGCAGGACTCTACAAGGACTCGGCGTACCGTTTTTTTCTTTTCAATATTTGCTTAAATATTATTTTTTTTTAATTTTTCTTGAGTTTTAAATTTTTTTTAATTTGTTTTCTGTTTTAAAGTTATATTTATGGTTGGATATTGGGCGTCTAAAAGTCAAGCAGCTGGACTGTAACGTTTCTGCTTTTTAGTTCGGTTATAGTGGGTAGGAAGTGCCTTTTTTTTTGTCGACTGGTAACAGCATTGACCTACACTGCGTATGCGTGCTCTGATATGACGCATACGCCCCATGAGCCATTAGACCCGTCGCAAGGCCACAAATCTGCGTTAGACCAACATAAAAAAGCAGAAGCAGAAGCAGAAAAATAGTGGACTGCAGTTGCGTCGCTTGTGACCAAATTATAGCATAAAGTTGGCACATTACTTGCAGTGGCAGCAGTAGCTGGAAAATGAATTTAATACCCTTTAATTTATACAGTCAGTCAGTCCACTTTGCATTCATGGGCATGCGATGGCGATGGCTTAATTCGATTTAAATGCCAGTCGTTTTATGGTTTAATATATACCATACATATATAAGTAGCAGATATACATACGTATTTTTATTCAAGTATGCTGCGTGACTACAGGGTATAACAACATGGCCAAAATGTCTTACCTAAAACGGATATTACTTTATCAAGCGGCATAAAAAATGAGCCAGTCGGCCAGGCTAAAGTCACTGGCAAGAGGGTTGGGTCAAGAGGGGGGAAGTGAGGGGAGAGGGAAGGCAGAAAAGCGGAAGCAATCAGCGAAATTTATTGCCGAGTCTCCTTTTTGGCGTAACTGATGAAGTGAGAAACTGAAAGACAGTCGAGGCTAAGTCACAGCAGGCAATACAAATGTTCTGAGAGTGAGAGACAGAGAGGGAAGGTGTAAGGAAACGACAGCTGCTAGTAACTGTAAGCAGTGACGCCCCCTCATCCATTCCCCTTCCCCTTTTCCCCTCCTCTCTCTCTTTTAGCCTCTTTTCTTGTGGCGTGCTGCTTTTTATTGCTTTATTTTTGTGCTTTTAGCTGCTGCCGTGGCGCTTAAATCTAAAAAGCAGTTGGCAATGTGCTTATATACCACTTACACCAATACACACACACACACACACACCAATACACACACACACAGCCATTTGAATGCAAATGCAACAACCGGAAATGAAACCGACATTGCCACTTATTTATCTTTGTACTTGCGGCTCTGATTTTGTTTTGTGGCTTCAAGCAATATCATTTTTGTTTTTGTTTTTGTTTTTATTTTTATTTTATTTCTGTAACTATTGTTGTTGATTTTCGTTGTTGTTGTTTTTGCATTTTGTCTGTGTGCTCGCGGCTTTTTAATTAAACGATTTAGTTTTGTTGATTTAGGCAGCCGCATAAATTTTAATTGTAAATAATTAGCGTTGATATTTCTGCCCTCCCCTCCCCTTTCCCCTTCTTTGCTTTTCCCTCCTCTCGTTTGTGCTCGAAAAGGCGACGCATTTTTCAAAAAAATACATTTACATATTTATGAAAAAGAGCAATTAAAATTTTATTGGCGTACGCATTAAATGATTGCACAAAAAAATACATACATAGTTGAATATTTGTTTGCAAATTGCATAGTCCCAGCTGGATATACTCGTACAATAAGCCAAAGGAATGATGGACAAATTTAATTATAATATCAAACTGCATTTCGCATTTCGCATTTGTTTGTTTACTCATTTGTTTAATTGTTTGCCTTTGCCTTTGATTTTGCTTTAGTTTTGGGTTAATTCGGTTTTCTGCTTTAATCATCGCCCAAAAAGGTTAAAGCATTGACTTTGATTTAATCCAAAAATCGTAGTGGGGAAATAACAGCAATAATAATGGAAATAATAATAAAAGACGAGAGCAGACTTTTTAAATTTACACATAGAGATGGGCATGGGCCGTGCCGTGCCCGTGCCGTGCCGTGCCTATATAAAAAAAATCCGTGTTGGGCCGTGTTGGGCCCCTTCTAAAAAATTGCCGTGTTTTACCGTGCCAAAGTCGGTAGGCACGGTAGGCACGGAAAGCACGGTACAGATTTTGAATTTAAATATGGTAGTATCGATAAGTTGGCGTTGTTTTATAGCTTGTTTGTCAGCTTGAGCTGTAGGATTCATCGATGTATCACACAATTTGCGAACACTTACAACATCGATAGCACGATTGATGCCATTATAATAAAAAAGTGACGCCACGAAGTGACAAAAATGGAGATGGGCATGGGCCGTGCCGTGTCCGTGCCGTGCCGTGCCTATTTAAAAAAATCCCGTGTTGGGCCTCAGTTTTTACCAGCCGTGCTTGGGCCGTGCCGTGCCTCAAAAAGTAGGCCCATGCCCATCTCTATTTACACATGATTTTTTTTTTCGCTTTATTATCTGCGTCAAAGTGGGAATTTAGATACCATTTCAATAAGGCTAAAAAGTTTATGTAGTTTTAACTACAATACTTTCAGACTCTTATAACTGTGTCAAAACCTAAACGACTTCCATTAACGACGTCTTCTTAATCTATATTCGACCTCAAAAATTGATTCTATATATACATTTTTTTGTTATAGAAAATTTAAATTTTTTACCCTCATTAAGTTTTTCCATAACTTCTAACTCTTAAACATTTGCCAAAACTCTAATCGATTTCAATGGACAGTTTCGTCTTAATCATTTTATTAGCTTAAAAAATTATATATATTTTTTTTAATTTTAATTTTTATCAAAAGCATAAAAATCGTATTTTATTGTATATTGTTATATGCTATTATCCTACTTAATCGCAACAATATCGAACAAATAATACGGAAGTTATGGCTAAATTAAGTTACAAGCAATGTAAATGTCTAAAAGTATGCAACAAAATATTTTATATTTATATTTATAGTCGGTAACTCGACTATAGCGTTTCCCATTTGCTTTTGAGTATATTCGATAATTGTATTTAAGCCTAGACTTATTACCAAACAGAGGTTTTCTTTCCTACCTTAAATTATCTTAGCCTTCTTACAAGATAGTCTGCTTTTCTACTTATATCTCTATATATTCCTAGACTGTGAAGCTGTTTAGTTTCTCATTTAATATCATAACCAATAGCTAAATCCCTTAAAAGTGTTAATGCGCTTAATGCTTCCAATAACCAATTCCCACTTAAGCTTTGATTAGTCAGCGCCAGGTACTAACGACTAATCATTATTTAAACTAATCAAATAAATTGGAAAGTACTGCGATTATCAGAGGCAAACTCCGAGTTATGTCGAGTCCTTTTTCTACACTTTTTTTTTTAATTTTTATTCACAAACTGCATACGAAAGTTGTAATAACCTATTAATGGGCATTGAAAATGCGGGTCATAAAGAAGGAAAATCAAAGAGCGGAAAGAAAGGGAGACATTGGAAGAGAGGGAGAAAAAGAGGGGGAAGAGAAAGAGGAAAAAAGAGGCAAGAGCTCATAATGTAATGTAATATGGAACGATGAAAAAATATTCATTGATTTTCTTAATTAAAAAATTTTGCCATCAACTTTTATGTTTATTGGCTTGACTTTTACCATTTGTTGTTGTTGTTGCTCTCATTATATTGTACCCTGGTAGAGGGTATATTGGTGCTTGTGGAAAGTATGTAACAGGCTGTAAGAAACAACTAACTTAATAAAATTTATATACTTCTGATCAGCATTGCGGATTTTAGAGATGTCAAAGGCCAGAAACATCAAATTTTGTATGTAGTATTTATAGTATTTATTTTAAGATTTAGATGACACACCCACAAATCGAAAAACTATAATTGCTGGAGCAATTTTAGAGATAGAGAATAAGGATTTGCCATATAGAATGAATTTGAATTGGGGTCGATGTGAGAAAAAAATTTCAAAACGTTGGGACGCCTCCTTTTAAATAACTTGAAAAAAGAATTTAAACTATACAGACTTTTTTAAAACCAAAAATGTTTGATGTTAGACAGAAAATTTCAACACAATCCGATATTAAACTGGAAAGTTATTCTACAAATAATTTAAAAAAGAAAGAAAAAGGGTATACTGACGATACTGACGATTTAGGAATTAAAGCAGGGTACTTCGTAGTCGAGTAGTCTCAACTAATGCTTGCTAACTTGTTGTTGTTGTTGTTATTGTTTTTTTTGTAGTTAAGCGGAGATTGTTGTAGGTTAAGTAGAAATGTTCGTCGCACGGTCGCATTGTCCTGCCTGTCCGTCTTTCTGTCCATCTGTCCGCCTGTCCCGGCACTTTATTCTCTTCCTGCTTTGTGCGATTCGCTTCCTGTGCGCATTATAAACTAATTACAGATTATGATGAAATTGTACGCCACGACCTCGACAATATTGCAAAGAATTCCGCCCCCAGCCCCCCATCGAATGTAGGCGTGGCTAAGACTAAGGCTGAGACTGAGACTGAGTCTAAGAGGCAAGACAGAGAGAGAGAGAGAGCAATAACTGCTGCTTGGCTCGCACTTAAGTTTGTGTTTTCACAAAAATTAAAGTCGATTAATGAGATTTCATTACAGTGCGCACTAACAGCAATGGCACGTAATTGACAGCCTAATGAGATTTGTTAAAAGGATTGTCACGGCATCGTTTCTAATTACCAAAAAAAGCAAAAAAACAGAAAAAATGCCAGTAGCAACAACAACAACGATAACACAAGCAAATGCAGTGAGGCTGGGGGAGGAGAAGGAAGGGGGGTGGGGAAAAACGATTTGAACGCAATCGAGCAACGAGATTTTGCTGTTGTTGTTGTTGTTGCTGTTGTTGCCGCTGCTTGTTGCTGTTGTCCGTATCAATTATGCAGCCAAAAAATGCAAGGCGCAACGTAAACAAACATTTTACCAACAACAAGCGCAGCAATAACAACAGCAACAACAACAGTAACAACAACAACAACAGTACGAAACAAATTTGCAAGTTGTATAGTACTAAACGTAGTAGGTCAGTAACTGACGAAGCCGAAACTCCTTTGCAGCCCAAAGAGAGCAAGAGCGCGTGAGAGAGCGTAAGTGAGAGCGAGCATAAAACGTGCGCTCTCTCATCATTTTTAGCACAAAGAGAGCACAGCATCCAGCAAGCATAGCACTCGCACGCTCACACTCTCTACCGCTCTCGCACACTCCTTGTTGTAAGTGAAGCTACAATGTTGCTTTGTAGCCGAAGCATTGGATGCTGGGGTCTCATATTACTGGGCAGCTTAGACGTTTTTAGTGCTGATTACAACGCGTTGCCGTTTGGTTCATGTGAGCGGACAGTGACTGTGACTGTTACTGTTACTGTGCACATGTGTCTGTGTGTAAAGCTGAGCGTGTGTGCGTGTGCGTTCGTACGTGTATGTGTGCGTGTGTGTACGGTTAAAGTCAAGCGTACTCAAGATTTAAAGTGCGCCACAAGCAACTTACTTAGTGACTCTTTGGCCGCAAGCATAGCTAGAATTAATAACAAAATTATTAAATAAATTAAGCTAATTAATATACACACTTGCAGCCAACTGCTAAGCATATATAAATTACACATCAATAGCTATTAAGCTTAACTTAAATAAATAAATACAAAACTAAATCAAATTTCCAAACAACGTATCAACTAATTAGCATTAATTAAACGCAACGTTTAAAATCCACAAATAAGTAAACTTAACTGTAATCAAAATAAATAAATACGAAAATTACATAAATTTCTAAACAAAGTATCAACTTATTAATTGATTGTTTATAAGAAACATAAAATAAAACTTAACTGTAACTAAAAAATATATAAATACCAAACTAAAATAAATATATAATAAAAATAAGTAAATGTCCAAACAACGTATCAGCTAATTAACATTAATTAATTACGGCCATAAACGCAACGTTTTAGAAGCCATCAAAAATCAAACAAACTTCCAGTACTTGCAGCGCTCAAAAGTAGGCAACAAATATTTGCACACGGCCACGCGCTCAACGAACAACAACAAAACCAAACAACAAGCAACAACGAGCAGCAATAACTACAAATTAAGCCAGCAAATACACCTGGCATTCAATAAAAAAATACTAAAAAAAAGAGCAACTTACAAGTGGAAAATTCTCAACGACAGCAACAACAACGGGAAACAGAATATACAAAATGCATTCGAGGCTAAAATTCTTGGCATATTTACATTTAATGTGCTCGCTGCTGGAATTTAGCGCAGCACAGCAACAACAACAGCAGCAACAACAACAACAAAGTGCATCGTTAACCGAGAAAATACCATTAGGTGAGTCTCAAAAGGAAAAGCAGGAAAAGCAACACCCGAAGCACAACCCAAAAGAGCCAAAAGAGTGTGTGGCAAGTTACCAGAAGCAGTTGCCGTTGCCGTTGCCATTGCATTTACAGTTGTCGCTAGAATTCTTGCTACAATGTGTAATGGCAATGGTTATGCTCTGAGTGTGTGTGTGTGTGTGTGCTTGATTGTATTTGTGTGTGCAGTTTTCCCTTAAACGTGTACGAGAGCAGGGAATGCTGTTCCCTAAATCGTTTTCAATTTTCACATTTTCGAATTCTTGACAACAATTTATGTAATTGCCAAGTCAGAAAGCAGCAATTGGTAACAGAAGTTAGCGCAATTTTCAAATGTGGAGCTAAGCTTTTATTGAACTGTATTTATTATATGATTTTTAGAGTTTTTTTACCTTTTTAAATCTGCTTTATACTATTTATAAAAATAATAATAATGATATTATGAGTTTTTTTACTATTAAAACTGCTTTCAACTTTTTATAATCATAATTGAACATTTTTAATCATAAATTGTCAATTCTAAGCTCAAGTTTTAAGTGTAATAAATTTAATGAAATATAAAAAATATTCATAGAATCAATATTACTTCTAAATTGTCAAGTCACAAATAGAAAAAGTTTACAGAAGTTTCAACCATGTAATGCTTAACTATTATTATTATTTTTATATTTAAGAAGCATATTTATAGATTTCATATAATTTTTTTCAAATATGAAATCTTCTTCATTATTACTTCTAATAAAACCTGCAAAGATAAAAAGTTTAGCTTTATTGCCTTGAATTGTTATGACAACGGATTCAATTTAACAACTGCTTAAACTTGATAATTTTATAATAAAATTTGCCAATTGCTGTTGAATTTACAATAAACCCAAAATTTGCATTTCTTTTAAATGCTCTGACTTTTTTCTTTTTCAATAATAAAATTTCAGTGCTGAAATTCATTTAATTTGCATATGGCATATGAATAATAATTGAAATTGTGGCGAATAAGCTAACGGGAACACACGGGCAATACAATTTTATGCTATTTCCTGAATTTTTCCGAAATATTGCTGTGTATTATTTTCTTTCATTTTCTTTAATTTTTTTTTAGCTTCATTCTTTCCCTTTTTTTCACCTCGTTTTTTTTGCTACTATATTTTTTATTACGCGATGGCGCCTCAGTCACTGCGTTTGCCGTTTGACTGGAGTGTGTGTGTGTGTGTTTGGGTGTGCTTGCTAATGTGACAGTCATGCTGACTGGTTTGCACACGAAGCCATTCACCTGCTCCAACTGCAGCTCCAACTGCAGTTTCAGCTTCAGCTCCAGCTGCGATTGCTGCTCCTTCTGTGGATTGTTGCTGCCTCCAGTGCCACATGCCACATGCCCCATGCCTGCTGACTCTGCCTCCTTCCTGTTGCCAGCAGTGTTGCTTCAATTTTGAAGCACTACAAAACAAAATTTGATCCAAAAATGTACCTGGAAATTGCTCAAAATTTATTTAAAGAGCTACAAAAAATTGCCAATTTATTAAAATATTTCAATACCTGAATTTTATAATATTTCAAAAATATATACTATACGAATAATTATTAATAATTGCCTAAATATTAAAGTTAACTGTCAATCTCATAATAGTATTTTTTAAATATCTAAATAAATATAAAAAATTTAATTTATTCTTTACAATATATTAAAGTCATGAAGCTTAAACTTTTTTGTCAAATTCATCTAGACTTCTTGTAAATATTCCATGTTTAATTCCTAATATATGCTAAACTTTTCAATCTTTGCAAAATTACAAAAAAGCTAACGCTAGCTGCAAAATAGCTAAAATGACAACACTGGCTGTCAGGCCATGGCGAAAAAGCGCAGCTTGCAAAATTGCTGCATCAACACTTCGTTTGCATTAGAGTGCCAGTGTATTTATATGTACATGTGTATGTGTGGATGTGTATATGTGTATATGTATCTGTGTGTGTGTGTGTGTAAGTATGTCCTTGTGTATTATACATACTATCATTTGTATAAATATTTATTCAGTGCGCTTTCGTTTAATATTAAGAGGACTGTGTCAAAAGCTGCCTAAATATTTAACGAACCAAAAATATGCTCTATATATATTCACACATATATACATAATTCTCTCTTTATCTCTTACTCACACCAACCCCCCACCCGTATTCTCTGTCTCTTTCTATGGTTATGTAGGCGCCATCTTTGAGCAGGGCACGGACGATGTGCAATCAGCCTTTAAGTATGCAATGCTCAATCACAATCTGAACGTCAGTTCGCGTCGCTTCGAGTTGCAGGCGTATGTTGATGTCATCAATACGGCGGATGCATTCAAATTATCCCGCTTGAGTAGGTGTTACTCCCCCCACCCCTTATCCTGCTACCTTATTCCTTATAGACAAAGCCATACAAAGACTAAACAAATACTAAATAAAGTGAAACCACTCAAACAGACAAGCACAAGACACACACACAGCATTTGTCTGCATTAATTATGCGCATTTTTATTGAAAATTGCACTCGCTACACTATCCCCTACACTCCCCTCTCCACACTCCACTTCCAAGGACTGCAATTTAATTGCGCACATTCATTTACATCACGACCTAGACACTGTCACATTCTCCACTCTCCACACTCTACACTACACACACTGCATTCTCTTCGACTCCCACACACATTATATTGTATTATATTTTCCTATACACTGAAACAAAATGCTGTAAAATCAATCCTTATGGATTATCTTGGATTTTCTTAAATCAAGCACAACATACTTGATTCAAGTACACTAATAAATAATCAGGGGTGCCACAGAAATCGCTTTCGCTTGAATTTCACTTGAATTTGTATGAAATTTAAGTCGCTTTCGCTTGAATTTCACTTGAATTTGTATGAAATTTAAGTGAAATTCAAGCGAAAGCGACTTCTGTGGCACCCCTAAATAATTGTTACTTCTCAACACATTTTTTAGACAAAATTTCCCAGTTTCAAGTCATAAAACTTATGTTTAATACTAATGAAAAATCTTGATTTTAAGACTTTTTTTATGTATTTTGTTTCACTTAAGCTGTATTTCTTGATTTGAGCTACCATTTATTTTTTTATGAGTCTTTTGTCATTAGCATTCTGAAAATAATGTGTACAAGATTTACATTCAGTCATCGGATAATGTATTTTGACAAAATTAAAGTTAAATCTACTCATAATTTGAACTTGAACGAGGAAAAAAGTCGAAACAGTAGACTTTTAATAAAATTTAAAATTTTCTATGGGTACTTAATCGGTTAAGGAAAGCTTTGTATCTTTCAAACGGAATTTAAATGATCTTTCTATTGATGCCAAGCTTAACATAAAGGTTAAAGTTATGAGTAGATTTAACGTTAGTTTTGTCAAAATACTTTATCCGATGACTGTAGTAAGTTTTCATTTACTTATTTCATATCTGTATATAAAATTTGCCTAAAAATAAATAATACTGAATACTTAATTTAATTAAAATTTCAGTTTAAACGTAATTTTAATTCCGTACTAACTTGTAAAAAAAAAAAAAAAAAAAAAAAAAATTTCAGTTGCTAGTATTGGTATTCTTAAACTTAAATTAATTAATTTTTTTTCTACTCTTCTTTTTAAAATAAATAATAAAGATAAAATATTTTTTTTTAACTTTTTAAATAAGTCAATTTAATGAGTTAAATTCGTTTTAAACAAGCTTAAAATCAAGAGACTTAATGTTTATATTTTTCACATAAAACTCAGAAATCTAGACTAAGAAATGTGTCTGTAAGAAACAGTTTTTTTTAACAGTGTATGTGAGACAAAAAGAAACCGAAACGCAGCTTCCTCTTCAACCTGTAACTGTTGCCATGTCGCGTGGCTGTTTCCCATTTCCCTCCCCCGTTATTCTCCTTTCTCAATTCACCCGCTACAAAAAACAAAAAAACCGAAACTAAAAAATATTTATTGGTGTAACCTGCACAGTTTGCAATCAATTCTCGCGCGGAGTCTACTCGATGCTGGGCGCCGTGTCGCCGGACTCCTTTGACACATTGCACTCCTATTCGAATACGTTCCAAATGCCATTCGTGACGCCCTGGTTTCCGGAGAAGGTAAGTGTAAAAGTAACAACAACAAGTAGAATGAAACGAAACCTAACGCTAAAAAATTGTCATACGTAATTGATTTTGTGTGCAGTTATTTACATTTGATGTGGTTTTGTTACCAACTCAGAGAGAGAGAGAGAGAGAGAGAGAGAGTCGAGTCATTCACTCACTCAACCTGCAGCACTGTCAGTCAATAAACTGACACACACATGTATGTGCATACACTGACACACATATGTATGCTTACAGAGATGAGTAATGAAGTTGCCCGCAGGCCAAAGCGGAAAAAGGGCGAAAAAGTTCGTAATGAAACAAAGAGAATATGTGGAATATTTGCGGAATTTCAGCTCAACGAGTAGCACAAATTATAATTAAAGCCGCTTACCAGCTGTGCCGAATAAAAAACAAAACAACAAAGACTAATTTTCAAAGAATTTATGCTCTTACTCTTAGAACCATTTCACATTTCAATTCATTCGTCAGGTTATTTAGCCAAATATTTGTGTCGTCAACTCGTATGGAAATCAAAATATATATATAAAAGTAAATATAAAAATAACTTGAATTAATTGAGGCAAAAAATCAACATAGCAACTAGTTAAACAGCGGTTCTAACTTAAATATTCCGACAGAGTTAAAAAAAAAAGTAAATGATAAAAATATTTATAGCGGAAAATGGAAATAAATTTGATCGCAAATAGGCGGACAAACAAATTGATGGTTGCATATTTGCGTTTTCGAATCGAGCGACTGAAAAACAATTAATAGCTGAGTTTTCTAAAATTATAGACTAGCAGTTACCCTGTAATTGGCATATGATAAGTTTTGTTTATTTAATTGCAGTCGAATAAATAAATATATTAATAATTATCATAATATGGCATGCAAAAAAGTAAGTAAATAAATAAATAAATTGTAAAAACTTAAGCAATTAATTTATGATCGACTAGAAGTTATCCTGCAGACTGTAGATAAGCGTATAAAATAAAAATTAATATCTAAATATTGACACCTATTTGATTTTGTTTTTAAATAAATAGTTAAGCTTAAAATCTACAGAAATTACAGGGTATTTTTTGACGACACTGTGACATCTGAGAGTGGCAGCCCAATGCAATTATTCGGGCAACTCTCGAATGAAAAACCGAATGCAAATAAAAACCAACTTCACTATCTATGTCAACTGACAACAGATTGAACAACACAATTTTCTGCTGCTTTTGTTGCTGCTCTTGATATTTTTCATATTTGTTGTTGTTGTTGCTGTTGTTGGTGTTGTTGTCAGCCACTGAAATTGCTGACCATTTAATTTAGGTCAATAGGTTCTAGTTATGCTCGGACACTGGCAAAAAGTAAGAGCAGAATATAGAAAAAACCTACTTGAAACACTTTAATAAATACTTATATACAGGGTGGGCCAAAAGAAGTCAGCCGATGTTGTGTGGCTCTCAGTTTGTTTCTAAATGAAGAACTTCAATTCTGTTTTTTGATTATGTTTATTCGAACCTTTAGAATATTATTGTTAAAGTTGAGAATATGATATCATGACCATACGCCCGTTTTATGGCATTTTCCATCACTTTGTGCCAGATCTTCGAATATTCTCCTCAAGGGCTTCAAGAGTTTGAGGCTTGTTGACGTAAACCTGCGACTTTAAAAAACTCCTTAAAAATAAGTCTGAAATGGTTTAATCGGGTGATCTGGATGGCCAGTGCAAATATCAAAAACGAGAGATAAAGCGGTTATTATTATTACATTATTACAATTATTCTGCGTTCTTGCGGAGTAAACCGATTCATGGCTGGTCGATATAGTGCTTTCCAATGGGGTGATTACTTTTGGAACACCCTGTATATATATTTTTTTCAGCTCGAGGCGCTTTTAGTAAAAGTTTTGCGAGCATATTCTTTAGAATAGTTTGCATTCTTCATGTTTTTTTTTATGCTCTTGTCCTTTGTCAGGGTCATAACTTTTCATACAGCTCACTTAACGATTTAAACTGCAGTTTATTGCGTGTGGAGGGGTAGGGGTGGGGGTAGGAGTAGGGGTAGGGGTGGGGGTTGAAGATAAAGGCGCCAAGTTTCTAATTTAAACATCAACCTAAGAAGAATAAAGTCATCGCCCAAAGTGGCTATAAGTACAAATATACACACACATGGCCACACATCTATAGACACACACATTATTGTGGTTGTTGTTGTTGTGGCTGTTGTTGTTGTTGTTGTTTTTCCTTTGGTGTCTGCCAGACGCTCTACTAAATCAAAAGCCAAGCACAAATCATAATAATTGTAATTTGAAGAAAATTTACTACCAACAACGAGAGCAACAACAACAACAAGTCGCTGTTGCTGTTATTGTTGCTGTTGTTGTTGTTGTCACTGTGCCTGGCACTTCACAAAACACAGAAGAGTCGAAGCCAAAGCCAAAAGCCGGAAGACAATGCCAAACGAGCGCCCCCACAATGCGCTCCTCTCTCTTCCCCTCTCACTCTTTCTCCCCCTCTCTCTTCCACTCACTCTGCTCTACAGTGAGCGCAAAAAAATTTATGATGCGCTCTTGGCCTCTTTTATTTCAATCACTATAAATCAAGATATGGCGTTGGCAAAGCAACGACAACAACAACAATAGTCACAGTTTGTTCTCTCTCTCACACACACAAACACACAAACACACACACACACACACACACACACACACACACAGCAGACTGCGCATTTGCGTGTGCCTTCAGGCGTGTGTGCGTGTGTGTGTGTGTGTATGTGTGTATGTGTGCTCTTCCAGCTTAACGGAAACGGGTCGCTGTGTATCTTCGCTCTTGATGTACAGACAAGTATGCTCTCGTATATTGTGCGTATATATGCCTCTTTCTTCTTAGCCCAGTACCTTAAAGGCTTATAAATTTGTGGCATTGTCCGTCTGTTTGTATAAAACAACTATAGCTCAGAAAGTATCAGAGGTAAAGCAAACAAAATTGGGTGAAAATGTTGCCATGCCAATTTTCTACTAAATATAATTTTTTTTATTTATTTATTCAATGTCAGTTGACCAATAATAAAGTAAAGTTTAAAGTAAAATTAAGTAATAGGAAAATAAAAGTAAAATTAAGTAATTATATTTAAGTTTAAATTTTAGCTGAAAGCATACAAAAGTTAAAATTAAAAATTATATTAAATTAAATCAACATTTTAATTCAACAATTTAGATCAAGTTCCTTTTTCTTTGCTATTTTCATTTAATTTGTTGTATTCATTAAATCGTTATTTTTTGAAAATATTGACATTGGAAAATACGGCAAAAAAATGAAATTAAAACAATTACAAAATATTTAAATTGCATTTGAGAAATTATTTTATTGGGAAACTATTTCAATCTTTTTTTTTTCTATTTGTAATTTTTTTTTTCTTAAATTTGTGTTTTTTTGTTAATTTTATTCATTTTGAAATTTTGACATTCACAAATATTGCAAAAAATTTAAATCAGCATACAAAATTTGTTTTCGTTTATACAGTCGAACTTCCCTAACTCGAATCACCATTATCCAAGAAAAAAGTTCGAGTTAGGGAGACTTCGAGTTAGGGAATTTTTTTTTAATAGTTTTTTAAAAGAAACTACAAATGCATTTAATCATAAATACATTTCAAATTGCAAATTTTTCTTGTCATTTTCAACAAAAAAGGATTCCAGTTTGATCAAGACCTGTCGATACTCTCAAAATTTGGTTTCTTCGTTCTTTTGCTGTATCCAGAAGAAGTTCCCGATTCAAATGTCATCATAATTAATATTTCATTTTTTAATAAAATGAAAAATGTATTTTGCTGATGTACCATATTTTTCAGCAACTTTAATTTATTTGGTCTACTTTCAAATTCCCTAACTACTAATAAGTTTGAATATTTCTTTAAACATTTCAGTAGTTACACTGATGCGCTGACAAAGAAGTACATTTCGAACATCTTTCCTAAAGCAATTTCACAAGCCTAAATAATTGTTGATGCAATATTCTATCATATTGCATCACCATATGTTAATGTACATCAATATTACATATCCAAACGAGTCGGTAACAAAAGCATAAAACAGAAACGAAAAAAAAATTCAAACTTTATTGGAGATTTTCCCGAAAAATTCGACTTACAGAAGCACGGGCCAATATTTTTGTTCGAGTTACGGAGAAATTCGACTTATGGAAGTTCGAGTTAGGGAAGGCGATTTGTATGAAATTTGCTCAGTAAACGCTATTGCCACTCGATTTTGTTCGAGTTAGAGAAAATTCGAGTTAGGGAAGTTCGAGTTAGGGAAGTTCGACTGTATATTCGAATATTTCTCTATCTGCTCTTGCATTTTTTTATAGTTTTTCAAAATCGATTTTTAATTAATTTTTTTAAAATATTTTATGTCAATATTTTTTTAAGTTATGCTGATTAAATCGCACTGTCCAGGGCATTTAAAAGTCGAGCAATTCAGCTGCAGCGCTCTTGCTTGCCACCAGTCAAAAGGCAGGACTTACATGTCCTTTACAGTGTCCTTCCCCCCCTCGCCATGTGTCCCTTTGTCGCTGGCAGCGTCAAAGCGGAAACGCGTTTCATTTTATTATTGCTTCATGTAGCGTGCACATTACATTGTTATATTCTCTGGAGGGGAGGCAAATTAGAGAGCGAGAGAGAGAGAGAGAGTGAGGGCTATAGTATCTACCCCTTCCATGGCATGTCACTTATGTGTCGCTTTGTTTTGCATACTTTTAGGTGCTTACGCCGTCATCGGGACTGTTGGATTTTGCGATCAGCATGCGTCCGGATTATCATCAGGCAATTATTGATACCATACAATATTATGGCTGGCAAAGCATTATTTATCTCTACGATTCGCATGATGGTGAGTATATGAAAGAGAAGAGAGTGAAAGAGAAAGAGAGGGGGAGTGAAGAAAAGAGAAGGCATGCCTATATTATCCCATTGTTTACTGCGTGTATTTTGATTTCATTTCATTTCATTTCATTTCGCTTTCGTTAGCGCCCAAAATAAATGAGGCGCCAATGGGCGGTTGTCATTTATGTGTTGTTGTTGTTTTTATTGTTGTTGTTGCTGTCTGACTGAGTGTTTGACATTTTTGTTGGTCTTTGTATTGTGTGTGTGTGTGTGTGTGTCTAGTGGCATAACTGAGCTAATGGCTAAACACAACAGATATGGCAATTCATTGAAATTAATGCAAATATTTGGCATAGTTTTCAACGCAATTTATTAAGCCAAAATAAATTATTGCTAAAGAGCTTTTGTTTTTATACATATGTACATATATCAAGTGAAAAGTAGAAGATAATAAAATGAAACATATCTTAAAAAATATTAAATATATAAATAAAATTATCAATGTTAATCAAATATATTTTTGATAGAAAGTGCAATATTATGGGATGTTAGTATAATTAAAACAAACCTACTAAATAATTTTAAACAACTTCATAAAATAAACTTTTAGTGTAACTAAATGTTCTTTATTTATTTATTTACTTATTTATTTATTTATTTATTTTTTTTTATTTATTTATTAATTTGTTAATAAATAAATTAATTAATTTATTTATATTTTTATTTATTTATTTATACGAATTACTTAGTTTATTTAACATGAGATTCAAAAGACAACAAATATGAATTGTTTAAAATATATTTTACATATTAAAATTTGACTTTTATTTTTAAAATATGTATATAATTATGCTAAATATTAGAATTATTTAATTAACCTAATTTAAGTTTCAAAAGACAACAATTGTGAATTGCTTAAAATATATAAAATTTCAATTAGAGACACAACGATATTTTTAATGGACATGCGACTAATGGCAAATTGTCTTAACTCAATTCGGTTGAGTAAAGTTCTGTTACCACTCTACTTATTAAGCCAAATGAAAGTGGGAGAAAGCGGGTCCAATGTAAACAGAAATCAGACATCAAACACATGTCTAAATACGAGGAGCACTCGTAACTAGAATCTGGAATCTAGAATCTAGGGGCTGTGGCACTTTTCGAGGGCAACTTCAGCTGCCCCTTCATTTTTATTTCTTTTCTTTGGTCTTTTTTCTCTCTCTTGCTGTTGCTAATATGTAATTAAATAAGCGGCACAAAGAGGACGCGCCTGCTGCTAAAAGTAAAAGTAAAAAGGACGAGACGAGTCGAATTGAGTCTGAGGCCAGACAAGGCACAAGTTGGAGTTGGAGTCGAGACTCGAGACGGGACGAGACTCGAGTCTTGAGTCTTGAGTGCTTTCAAGCGCTTAGAAGTGGTTCGTCTGCTTGAGCAGCGACAACACACACACACACACACACACACACTCACACGCACACATTTGTACAGATATGTGCAAAATAATAGGCACAGTTTCCATTAATATTGAAATTATTGAGTGAACGGCTCAATCGTCAGACTTTAATGGACCTTAAGAAAGAACCTTAAGAAGTTGCTTAAGAAACATGTCAAGTAAATCAGAAATCAGAAGAATATGTCACTTTTTAAGAGCCGCTTGTATAAAGTTTCTATAAAACACAGAAGACCAAAATATGCGGAAATAATTTAAGAAATTCTTTCTATTTAATATTAATTAAATAATATAATATATACATATATTAGGATGTTACGTTAAATTATCATATTCATTTGTTTCTCTACTTTTGCTCTTATTTTTCGGCCAGCAAATGTTTAAAGTTAAATTTTGGACATATCAAAGCATTAATATTAAAGAATATTTAAAGCTATCATTTAAAAATAATAAGAATTTATTTTTAACTTTTAGTAAACAAATTATTTTAAATGGTACCATTTTATTTTATTATTATCATTTATTTATCATATACAAAATAAGAAAATTGTTTAATTTTTAAGTTTTAAATTATTTCAATTAATTTTTTATTGTTTTATTTTATTTTTTACAATTTTATTGGGAAGATGAGAAATTATTTTTATTTTTTTAGTAATAATTTATTGAAATTGATGATTTATTATATTTTTATTTTTATTTATTTTTTTAAATTATCTTTTATTGCAGCTTATTGTCTTAACCCTATAGCGCATTTATAGTTTATTAGTTAATTTTTATTTTTTTTTATTTTAACAATTTTGTTAAGAAAATTGTGCTGTGCTTATTATTTTACACATGTGTGTAGAAGCAACATGCCACATAATGTTGCCATTGTTGTTGTTGCTGCTGCTGTTGTCGTAGGCTGCCTTTTATTTAGTTGTATTGAAATTTATTTCAAAGCAATTTCCTGCAGTCTACGGCGACTGCGACGGCGACGGCGACGGCGACGACAGCAATTACGGCCAAAGATGAAGACATCAAGGCAAGGCACGAGAGATCACATACACATACACATGCTTGTATATATACTCAAACACACACATATGTGTATCTACTTATAATACACACACAATGGGCGCTCTGTAAAAATTTCATATGATATTACGTATACGCCGCAGTGATTTCTGCGTGTGTTATTTGAGCATTTTTATGCCGACGCCTTTGCTTTAGGTTTTTTCTTCTTTTTTCTTCTCTTCTCTTTCCTTTTTTTTTTTTTTTTGTAGCGCCTTTTGTAATGAGTTCACAGGCTGTCGTTATAGCTGCTCCTTTTGTGTGGCACTCCGAGCAGTCGCTCTGCATGTGTGTGTGTGTGTCATGTGTTAATGACTCTGTGTGAAATAAAATTTATGACTTTATGCAACTGCTGGCAGCTCTGCTTGGCCCTTTTTCGCTGCCATTTTGGCTGTTTTTTTTGTCAGTATTTTGCCATTCGTTTTTTGGCCATTTTTTAATATTTTGCGCCGTTTGGCGAAAAGTAGGCCGACATTGTTGCCGCTGGCACTCGGCGCCGGAAAAGGAAATGCCGCAGCAGCAGCAGCAGCAGCAGAAGAAGAAGCAGCTTCTGTTCTCACTGCAGCTTCTGTTGCCGTTGTCGTTGTCGTTGTTGTTGCTGTTGTTGTTTGTTGGCCTGCTGGCATTTTTGGCCGACTTCAGCTCAATACACGTTGCTTCAGCATCGTTTACATTGTTAACGCAAAAAAGGCTCCACAGCGAGAGACTTTATATTTTAATGCCGCTGTCAGCAGTTTGTTGTTATTGCTTTCTTGTTGTTGTTGTTGTTATTATTGCTGCTCTCTTTTGACCCGCCCGCTGTTATCGGTCATGATTTAAGCCCAGCAGACAAAAGGGTAAACAGACTACTGAGTGTGTGAATAAATGTATGTCTGTATGAACAATTATAACTCACAGGGCGTTAAATTTAGAGTTTGCTGACAATATTTCTATGTTTTACACGTAATTCAAATATGTTTTAGTTTGTTTTGTTCTGCAAATTGTAAAAAATCTAAATACAAGAGCAATTTTAAGCTACAGTCTTGAGATTTAGCATACAGAATGTGTGTTTTTCTGTGACTGTTTGCTGAAAATTTCAACTCGATCGGTTTATAATCAAAGTAGACAATTGAGACATTGTTATTAGTAGTAGTAGTTTAATGCACATTCAATGACGGAACACTCATACATTTATTTGTTTATTCTTCTTATTCTTTAAATTCATATTATTACACTTTATTTTCCGCAAATATTGCAAAAAATTTGACAAGAAATCAATTGCAAAAAGTTCAAATGGCGTTTTGAAATGTATTTTTATGAAGAATCTATTCCTAAGCTCTATTTTATTATTTGGCTTGTCTCTTTTTAATTTAAATTTTTTTTAATTTAATATAATTTAAATAAATACATTTTAATCTTTTCTTATAATTGTGTTATTTTTCTTATAATTTTCTATGCTTTGTAAATTTGTATTGCACTTTTATTGATTGAATCAAAAGCGTGCTGGGCATTTAACAGTCGAGCACAGTCGAGTGTAATATTATCACTTGTTTTTTCTCTTTGTTCGTATTCTTCTTATTCGCTGTCGTTGTTGTGCGTTGTTCGTTAAACGAAGAGCGCACACGGCGACAAATTGGTAGCATATTTTTTGGCGCATTCATGAATACAAAAGTTGCAGAAAAAGCAATACGGCGACAACATAGGAAGCATTCAATAAAACATCATCGCACACGCACACACACACACACACACACACACAGATGGTTGAACAAACAAACAGCACGCACCCAGTTTTTATTATTTTGTTGGTTGTTGTTGTTGTTGTTGTCGGTGAGTTTCGCTATTTATTGAAATGTTACCAACGTGCCACAAAAAAGTACTTCAATTGTCTGTGCACTTCCGTTTCCTCTTCGACAATGTCGTCCTTCTGGTTGTTGTTGTTGTTGTTATTGTTGCTTGTTGTTTTGTGGCCATTGCCAACAACAAATCATGCAGCCAGAAATCAATGACAATAAAAACAACAACAACAACAACATCTGTGACAACAACGACGTGCAACAAATGGCGCGTGAAAATGTTTTTTGCGGCCAGAGAAATGAGTATGAGAATATGAGATTGAGCTAGTGATTGACTGACTGACTGACTGACTGAGTGTTTATCTATGTGTGTGTGTGTGTTTGCATAAAGAATTCATAAGCAGGCAGAGATACACACTCCAAGCACACTCACAAGAAAATAAACAAATAGATAACTCGTTTCTATGCATGGCTAAAATAGCAAATAGCGTTAACAGATAAATAAACATTTTATAGTACGAGTCTATGTGTGTTTGTATTTGCATTTGTATTGGTATTGCGTATTGGTATTGCGTATTCCCATATATGGCTATTGCTTTTTGGCCAAATTCATATTCAAATGCCAATCAAATATGCAGCAGATATTCAACAGTTTTCTTCATAAAAATAATTTGATTTCAAATTCAATAAATGCTTTTTGCCTACACTGATCGAAATTAAAGCTGAAATGCCATACATTTTTTATTGATTTAATTAACTTTGACTTAAATGAGTTGATGAAAAGAAATTGTTGAATTGCAATTGTGTCAATTTGCAAAATAACAATAGTAAATATAATTAAAAAAATTTACAATTTTCACATTTCTTCATTGAAAGAATAACTGAAAAAACTTTGAATTAAGTTTGGTTTTTTTGGACAGTTAGTCCATTAACTGCTTTGACAAATTACTATAAGAATACTTGCTTTCTTTTTTGATTATTTATTAAATTAATATACATAGTTGTTATGGTTTTTGGCATTAGAAAATTAAAAGGTTTCAAAAATTAAATACAAATATAAGAATAGTTTTTTTTGTCAAAACAATTACTTGACATACTGTAGATTAAGAATGGCAAGGTAAGACATAGCTTAAGCTCCTAAGCTTCGCTCATCACAAAGGCATAAGTCTTATGTATTTGCCTTTAAATTTCTTTTGATCTATTTGATTGGCATTTGTCAGAGGAGTGTCGAAAGATTCAACGCTTCATTTTTGATTGCTAGACACACACAAATACACACACACACACCACACACTCTTAGTTAACTATGGCGCGTATATGACACTCAATATTACTCATACGCCACCGTTCAACATTTGGTTTGGTTTGGTTTGGTTTCGTTTGCTGTCATTTTGTTCACTTTTTTTCTGTTTGCTGCTGTTGTTGTTGTTGTTGTTGTGGCTCATCCCTGGTATTTTTTTATCCCTTTCCTTTGCTGCCCCCTTTAGGCTTACTGCGCCTGCAGCAAATCTATCAAGAACTGAAGCCCGGAAATGAAACATTTCGTGTGCAAATGGTCAAACGCATCGCCAACGTAACGATGGCCATTGAATTTTTGCACACGATGGAGGATTTGGGACGGTTCAGCAAAAAGCGCATCGTGCTCGACTGCCCGGCGGAAATGGCCAAAGAGATCATCATACAGCATGTGCGGGATGTTAAGCTGGGACGGCGCACCTATCATTATCTGCTCAGCGGACTGGTGAGTGCAAAAAAACCAGCAAAACCAGAAAACCAGAAATCCAGAAAATCAACCAGAAACCAGAAGCCAGAAACAAAAGAGGAAGAGTTGAGCCCACCTTTAATAAGCAATTATTGCCAGCACATCCGCTGGGCTTTGTTAGCCTTTGTGTTGCCAGTTTTTATACGCGTTACTTCAAAAATAAGTAAAAGGGTATATTGTAACAGGGAGAAGGAAGCCGGTAGAAAGGAAAGAGTCGATATAGTCATGCCTGTCTGTCTATGTCATTATAAGCTGTCATTCTACTTATTCGCAACAAGATCCGGCAATCAGAACGGTAGTAATGGCTGTTTAAAGTCTTTAAGCCCAAAAGTATGCAACACATTTTTTGTATATAAATTTAAGCAAGTAACGGGTATTCCTGAGTCGTTAATTCGACTATAGCCTCTTCTGCTTGCTTTTATTACATTTTATCTCTTCCATCTACTTTTTTCGGGGCGTAGGTTAAGGGATAACCTCCTAAAGTTTATATATGCCAAGTCTGTCTGTCTATATCATTATAAGTTCTCATCCTACTTAATCGCAACAAGATCGGGCAGTCAGAACGGTAGTAATGGCTGTTTAAAGTCCTTAAGCCTAAAAGTATGCAACATATTTTTTAAATATAAATTTAAACAAGTAACGGGTATTCCTGAGTCGGGCACTCGACTAAAGCCTTTCCTGCTTGCTTTTTATACATTTTTCTCTCTTCTGTCTACTTTTTTTCGGGGCGTAGGTCATGGATAACCACTGGCCCAGCGATGTGGTGGAATTTGGAGCCATCAACATCACTGGCTTTCGCATTGTGGACACTAATCGGCGTGCATTGCGTGATTTTCATGACAGCCGGAAGCGTTTGGAGCCGTCAAGTGGTGGTGGTGGAGGTGGTGCGAGCGGAACAGTGGGTGGCAACAGCAACATGCCAGCTATTTCGGTAAATTTTCAGCTTCACAGTCTGCCTTACAGTGGGTGAAACTTACTTGCCCTGTTTCCCCCTTAGGCACAGGCGGCGCTTATGTATGACGCGGTCTTTGTTCTGGTCGAGGCCTTCAATCGCATTCTGCGCAAGAAACCGGATCAGTTTCGTGCCAATCATTTACAGCGACGCAGCCATACAGCCGGCGGTGGATCCGGTGGCTCCAATACCCTGAACGAGTCCAGCGCATTGCTGGACTGCAATACGCCCAAGGGCTGGGTCACGCCCTGGGAGCAGGGCGAGAAAATCTCACGAGTCCTGCGCAAGGTAAGCAACAAAAATTTGATGATGGAATTTATTAAGAAAATATTTTTATTGAACTTCAAGTTATTTAATTTTATGAGAGAATGTTAAAGATTATCGCACACATTTCCTTAAGAACAAAAAAACAGGCGAATATTGATAGAGTTGTAAATTATTATTATATATTTTAAATTTTAAATGAATACAACAAGATTTTTGCAAGACTTTGTTGTGGAAACACAAACAATTTCTTAAAACAAAACAAGAGGCAATAAAATACTCTGTAAAAATAATCTGAAAATTTATATATGTATATAGCTTGAAAAATTAAAGAAAAAGTTTAAAATATGTAGTTTAGTGTAATTATATTTATAATATATTTTTATAATAATAATTTTACACGAAAAGTTGGAGCTAGAATATACCCCGTATACATTTTAGCAAACAAAATGCTTAGCAAATGATTTGTTGTTATTTGAGATATTTTTGGTAGCTAAAAATAAACAATAAATTTCTCAAGAAAATGTCGACGGAAAAGCGACAGAGAAACAATAGCAGCTAAACTTGAGAATAATCTATATTTATGTTCTTTGTTTCCCAACTCTGAATTTCTGAACGAAGGCTGACAAGTTTTGGTCGCTGTGTAAATATTTGTCTTTAAATTAAAAGAAAATTATGCCTCAAAGGACCTCAATTATTTTGAGACAAGGCAAAGACAGTGAGAGAGAGAGAGAATGAAAATTCTTGAGCGTAGATATTTTCATTTTCATTTGTAATTTGTAATTTGTGATGTAAGCAGTTCCCAGTTGGAAAGTTACGCCCAATGCTTTTTGGTTTGTTTGGTTTCCCGACTCACGATTCCCTCACGATTGCAATCGCCCCAATTCCCCATGCTAATTTCATTGTTCATATACTGGACTCAACTCAACTCAACTCAAATCGACTCGGACTCGTTTCGTTGCGTCTCGATTTCGTTTCCGTTTCCGTTTCGTTTGCAGGTGGAAATCGATGGATTAACGGGCGAAGTGCGTTTCGATGACGACGGTCGGCGTGTCAACTACAGCTTGCAGGTGGTGGAAATGTCGGTGAATAGCACATTGCAACAGGTGGCTCTGTGGCGAGACGATGCTGGTTTTCTGCCCCTGCACGGACACACTTATGGCACGGCCAATTCACGTTCAATGGCCGCCGGCAGCAACGGTGCGGATTATACACGCAATCACACCTACATAGTGACCACTGTGCTGGAGGAGCCGTATCTAATGCACAGGGCTGGCTACGGCCACGACCAGTTGATTGGCAACGAGCGCTTCGAGGGATATTGCAAGGACCTGGCCGAGTTGCTAGCCACCAGACTGGGCATTAAATGTGAGTTGCACTACACTGAGCGAAATTAGTGATTTCTAAAATTAAATATATATTCCACTAACTTTTTTTTTTAATAATAAGACAATAGGAAGAAGGCAAAAAATGTTGATAATTTAAATGTGTTTTAAACTTTAAACTAAGTTCTTTCCATAATTTTTGTTTTTAAAGTCGTAATATTTATTTGTGAGCTTATATTAGTTTAAGTTCCTGCAAGCAGGCTATAGTCGAGTTCCCGACCATAAGATACCCATTACTTACAAGTTAAAATATAAAAAAAAAAATTATTGCATACCTTTCAGCACTTACATAGCTTAAGAGCTTAAATTAGCCATTACCACCTTTCTATTAGTTCGATCTTGTTGAGATTTAGCACGATGTTAGCTAATAATACTACTTAACGATAATTACCAAAAAAATTAAGGAGGCGAAAGGGGGCGTGGCAAAAATTCATAAAAAACTTGATCTGCTTGGTTTACAAGCTTAAGTAACGGGTATAAAAAGTCTAAGAGCCAAAATGTTTATATTTTTTTGACTCTACGTATATTTCTAAGTGTTTTTGAATTTTGATGCTACATTGTTTAGTTATCCGAAAACACAATTTTTAAACAAAACTAGGAAGTTTTTACCAAGCAACGTATGTTTTTAATTCCTTTACAAATGCATCGAAAGCAACAATAGCTTTTTTGATTAGTGTACAGTTTTTCAATCTCTACGAATTTTATGATTTACTTGTGCTTTCAGATGAACTGCGACTCGTGCAGGATGGCAGCTATGGATCGGAGAATCAGTTTGCTCCTGGCGGCTGGGATGGCATGGTCGGAGAACTTGTGCGTAAGGTGAGATAAACACAGAGACAGAGAGACAACTCTCCGTGCTGTCCACACTTTGTAACACTGGTAACTGTTCTTCTTTTGTTAACTGGTTGATGGGCTTAAAAACAGGAAGCGGATATTGCCATAGCAGCCATGACGATAACGGCGGAACGGGAACGCGTCATCGACTTCACCAAGCCCTTTATGTCATTGGGCATTTCCATTATGATCAAGAAGCCGGTGAAGCAAACGCCCGGCGTCTTCAGCTTTCTCAATCCGCTATCGCAGGAGATTTGGGTAAGTTTTGTCATAACGCAATGTCATAAGCAATTTTCATACCCTACCACTGAGGGTATTATAATATTTTGACTCTGTAAAGTTTATATATTCTCGATTATTTCTGTTTCTATGTCCAAATGTCTCACCATTTTTAAGTTATGTTAATGAAAAAAAAAATCGATTTTCTATGAAAAACGAAAACTTACTGAAGTTTGTTTGTCGTAGTTAATTTGCAGGAATTAAATGTTAAAGGCTGGAATTTAAAATATACAAGTACAAATTTGAATATATTATATAATAAACTGATAAGGGTTTAACTTTCCGCTTGAAATCGATTCAGTTTTTTTCAAGTTCATGGCCACAAGTCAAAGCTATGATTATTTACAAAATAATTAACCAAAAGTTAAATACAAGACTCTGCAAGGGTATCGAATCTTTGGCTTGCCGAATAGAAACTTGTTACGCTGTTAGTAACTTAAGTTTTCCCTTTCCCCTCCACAGATAAGTGTCATATTGAGCTATGTGGGCGTCAGTCTTGTGCTTTACTTTGTCACCCGCTTTCCGCCCCACGAGTGGCGCATTGTGCGACGTGCGACGAATGATGGCACAACCACAGCAACAACCACTCAACAGCAACCGCCGGGCATTATTGGTGGCAGCGAGCCACAGGAGCAACATCCTCTTGCACAACAGCAACAACAGCAACAGTACTCGACAGTTCCCGTCAATGATTTCAGTTTGCTCAACTCCTTTTGGTACTCCTTGGCCGCCTTTATGCAGCAGGGCTGCGATTTGACACCACCCTCGATTGCCGGACGCATTGCAGCCGCCGTTTGGTGGTTCTTCACCATCATTCTGATCTCCTCGTACACCGCCAACCTGGCCGCCTTCCTCACCGTGGAGCGCATGGTGGCGCCCATCAAGTCACCCGAGGATCTGGCCATGCAAACTGACATACAATATGGCACCTTGCTACATGGCTCCACCTGGGATTTCTTTCAGGTAAGCTGCTAATTTATTTAATTTATTTATTTTAATTTTTTGTTCTATTAAGGTTATAGGGTTAAGTTACATAAAATTCAAACATTTTTTATCAAAAGTCAATAAAACTATAATTACGTATTATTTAATAATTTTCTTTTACTTTAAATACATTTATATTCATTTAGTTAATCGAAGATTAAATTTATTTATGTAACCTTTAAATAATTTAAATTTATATAAAAATTCTTTAAATTCTAGCAAGCTATTCAATTGTATGACTTTAAAAAAAACATAGATTAGGTTTATTTATATGAAATAAAAAAAAGAAAATTATGAGTTTATTAAAAAAAATTGATTACTTACTAAATAATTCAAATATTTATTTAATTTAATTTACCACTAACTCAAATATTTATTTCACCTCATTTACTACTAAATAATTTAAATATTTATTTCATTGAATTAAATTATTTGGATATTTACGATATTGAGAAATTAACTTACAAATATAGCTATAATCTAGCAACATTCAACTGTGAAGAAAATTTAAAATTCGTGCTTTTTTTATATATAATATATTCAGGCCTGTTCCGGTTTTCACTTTCGGTAAGATTTTGCGGAATTGAATTTCTTTAACCTGCTCTAATATCATTTTGGCGAAATTCTGCGGATTGATATTACTTTGAGTTGGTGAGTTTAAGTCCGAAAAAGCGAAAAGCGATAGTTTTCAAACACTTGGTCTAAATTCAAAGTTAATAAATGCATATCACTAAATGCTTTAAAATAAAAAGTGAAAACCGAAACAGGCTTGATTAATTACTTTAAGATTAAGCATAGTTATATTTCCAATATTAATAATTAATTATTATTAATATATAGGAAAGAGAAATATATTTTTATTTTTATATTTATAAGCCAATATTTGTAAATCTATTTAGATATATTTTAGAATAGTCTTCGATTAATAAGTTTTCTGTTTTGCAGCGTTCGAAGCTTGGCTTGCACAACAAGATGTGGGAGTACATGAATGCCAATCCGCACCTGTCGGTGCACACCTACGACGAGGGCATTCGCCGTGTTCGCACCTCCAAGGGCAAGTACGCGCTGCTCGTGGAGTCGCCCAAGAATGAATATGTCAACGCCCGGGCGCCGTGCGATACCATGAAAGTGGGTCGCAACATTGATACCAAGGGTTTTGGTGTGGCCACGCCCATTGGTTCGCCACTGCGGTGAGTCATCAAACTGAACTGATCTGACTTGGCCAAGTAAATTTATTTCATCTTGTCTGTTTAGAAATCGCCTCAATTTGGCCGTGTTGTCGCTGAAGGAGAACGGCGAACTGTTGAAGTTGCGCAACAAATGGTGGTTCGATAAAACCGAATGCAATCCCAACCTGGACAGCCAGGAGACGACGACACCCAACGAGCTGTCGCTGAGCAATGTGGCTGGCATCTATTACATACTCATCGGTGGTCTGCTGCTCGCCGTCTTTGTGGCCATTCTCGAGTTCGTCTGCCGCGGCAAGAGCTCCCGCCTGAAGGCACAGCCGGCCAATGGCTCAGCTGTGGGCGGCATGCTGGGCTCCTCCTCAACATATCAGCGGGACTCGCTCTCGGACGCCATCATGCAGTCCCAGGCCAAGTTGGCCATGCAGGCGGGCAGCGATTACGATGAGCGTCTAGTGGGCGTTGAGGTGCGTAAATCCCAATGAGATTAAAGCTTTAATTTATTATATAAAGATTTTAATTTTATCTTTATTTAATTATGATTTATTTACGAAAATATTTGATCATTTACTTTAAGATTTTACGAATTTATTTGCTTATATAATATAATAAAAACAGGGCTAAATCCTAAAGAGATTAAAATATTTACTTACTTTAGATTTTTATTAATTTTTAAGAAATACTTAGAACACAATGGCACTTAAATATATATTGATTTTATTAATTGATAGATTAAATAATTTAGTTCAATCATGGCACTATTTATTTCTTTTTTGTTTATTTAGTAGGTGGGAAAATAACATAAAGATTACAGCTTCAATTAAATAATTTAAAATTTTAATTTAATCTTTTTTTAATTATTATTTATTTTTTATTTATTTACGAAAATATTCTATCATTTACTTGATAAGTAGTTACGAATTTATTTTCTTATCAATATAATAAAAACCGGGATAAATCCTAAAGAGATTAAGACATTTATTTATCTTATATTTTTAATTATTTTTAAGAGGTAGCTTAAACACAATGGCACTTAAATATATATTGATTTTGTTAATTGATAGATTAAATAATTTAATAAAATCATGGAATTATTTATTTATGTGTTTACTAGGTGGGAAAATCACTAAAAGAATGACAGCTTCAGTTTATTTATTTAAGATTTTTGTTTTATCTTTATTTTATTATTTATGTAAATATTTGCTAATTATATTTTACGAATTTAGTTAATTATTTATGTAGCAATAAAAAAAGACTTAAACATGTTAGTATTTGTTTAATCCGATTATTATATATTTTTATGAGTTAGTTGAAACACAAATACACTAACGTATGTATTGATTTTTTAAATTGCTTACCTTTTTTATTAGAGGTGTAAGAACCACAAGCAGTTTAATCATTTATGAATATGTAATGTGTGTACTTACTATTTTAGTTGTTTGTTTATTTACTTTATTTATTTGTTTATTAATTTATTTACTTAAAAAATATATTTTTTTTTGCACATTTATTTATTTAACGTCAATTAAAAGTAGTCTAAAATGTATGATTATAATTGATTAATTATATTAAATTAAATTATTTAAACTTTATAGTACTACAAAGATGATTAAAAACTCAACTCATGCAAATTCTAAATTTCTTTTCCGATTTTCAGCTGGCCTCGAATGTGCGCTATCAGTACAGCATGTAAGCCAATTAAGGCCAAGTTAACTTGTATATAAGCAACACACACTTACTCGTAACTAAACGACGCTGGCAATCACAACTTGGAGGACAACATTCGACGACTTTTTGGCTTTTGGGGCAACACTGGCGACGTTCTAAAACTGTACAGTCTAATTATTTGTATTTTTGATAAATGTATACACTGCGAGTGCATAATAAATATATGTAATAAACTAGCTGTAATTAGCGCTTAAGTGAAAATTATTCCAAATAATAAAGCATAAATTTTAAGCAACAAAAAACAAAGGAAAAAAAACGAGTCACAAGCGTATCATTTACATGCTGCTTTCGCGTTGGCTTTGGCTTTGGCTTTAGCTTTGGCCAATGCGGCGTATGAGTTATACAAAAGTGCGCACCTGTGCGTACGTATGTGTGTGTGTAGGGTGTGTGTATGTGTTAGATGTGTGTGTGTGTCTGGGTAAGCCGCTTAGCTGACTTAAAGTTTTAACAAAGCAGCTACGTCGACTGCACAAACCTAAGCGGCTTTCAATGTAAACTTTGCGTTTAGCGGGCTCAAAGGGGGCGGCAAGGATGTATGGGCGTTGTGGGCGTGGCATCTGTGGCTAGGTGGCTGGGCGTGGCATGGCACGTAGAGCTTTTGGGGTTACCTCGAAATTATGCATGCACGCCAAGTTAACACAAACACGTCAACAAAAAGCCAACGCAGCTCAACTCGAAACAAGAGAATTACTGAATTTACTTTTTTTCGCTCTTCTTCGCAATTTTTATACATTTATTTGCGCATAGTTTCAATTTGTAACTGAGCCAAATTAATACAAACACAACAAAAGGTAATGAGCAGCAAATGTACTCATGATAATTGTTATCATCCTGTCTGTATGTCGTTATGTATGTGTGTATGTGTGTAAAACATATTTGCGGTTGTGTGCATTTAATTAGATATTGGCTATCAATTGAATTGGAATTTGAATTGAATTTAACATTAATGATTTGCAATTATTTGCAGCTGCCTTTCATTTAACCAAATTTGCGGCAAATCAGCTTTTGTAAGAATTAGCCTAATTTTATTTTTCGATGATTTTATTTTTCAAATATATGCATATATATATTTTTTATTATCATTTTCCTTGTTATAGCTTTTAATTGTCAGCCAGCGATTTCTTTTGTTATGTCTGCGGGCATATTTAATTAAATGCTTGTTGATTTTGAATGCACGAAATTTAGGGATTATTTAATATACTAATTGGTTAGACATCCAATTATGTAGAAAAATGTTGGCCGCCTGTAAAGTTGCAAATTTGTGGACAATTTAAAGGGCTTAAAGTTGGCATTACACTTGCCAAAGTTCGCTATTTGGGTTATTTGTTCTTTAATTTGTGAAACAAATATATTTTAAATTTAGATTTTTTTAAAAGAAATTAATAGTAATTAATTTTAAATTGCTAATCAATTTCTACAGCCTAAATGTGAGTCGAATTTTAAGTTTCTTGATTTGCATAAAACTAAAAAATATTTTAATTTAAATTTGATTAGTTTTAAATATATAGATATTCTAATTTTTAGTTACATTTAAAGAAATTATGATTGACAAATTGTTTTTTTGAAAATTGATAAATTTATTTTATTAAATTGGTTGAATTGCATAAAATTTAAAAATATTCAAATTTAAATTTTATAAGTTTTTAATATCTAAATATTTCTTACTTCTAATTTTTAGTTAAATTTAAAGAAATTATGATTAACAAATGGTTTTTAAAAATTGATAAATTTCTAGTATCTAATACATTTTTCTACCTAATGTAAGTTGCATTTAAATTGATTGAATTGCATTAAATCTAAAAATATTAAAATATAAATTTGATTAGTTTAAAATATCTAATTATTTCTTCGTGCTTTTTGTGAGTTGAAATTATTTCAAAATTGACAACTTTATTTTATTAAATTTGAAATATGTAATAAATTTTTTCTACCCAATTTAAGTTGAATTTAAATTGATTGAATTGCATAAAATTTATAAATATTCAAATTTATATTATTAGTTTTAAACATATAAATATGTATTTCTTCCTTTCAATCGTTAGTTCAATTTAAAGAAATTTTAATTGACAAATGGTTTTTAAAAATTGATAAATTTATTTTATTTAATTTAAGTATCTAATAAATTTTTTCTACCCAATTTAAATTGAATTTAAGTTGATTGAATTGCATAAAATTCAAGAATATTCAAATTTAAACTATTAGTTTTTATTTCTTCGTCCTATTTGTGAGTTGATATGGTTTTAAAAATTGACAACTTTATTTTATTAAATTTGAAATATGTAATAAATGTTTTCTGCCCAATGTGAGTTGAATTTAAGGCATTTTAATCGTGCTTATCGCAGTTCTGAGCTACTTAGAGGCAGAGTGTGTGTTATAACCATTTGCCATTTGCCCATTTATCCATTTATCCGGTGTGTTTTCTACCTTATGGCATGGCAATCGCTGACAGCTTTTGGGAATTGGGGACAAAAACGCTTTCATCTCTCTCTCTCTCTCATCTCTCTTTCTGCTAACCCGCATAGTTAAACCAAACAGCCAAGTTATCTGACGAGTGCGAGTATTCGCAGTGGGTCGTTGTACAATACTTAATACTTATACATCACGCTCGGGCACTTTGTAACCCTAGGACAAACTCAAAGTTTCACCTTTAACCCCTTAACAAGTAGCAAACCTCAAGCTTACGACGAGTCTCAATTTTTGGCCATCTGAGGCAAGAAGAGAAAAAAAACTAGCAGCAGCTTTGGCTTTACTTTAAGTAACTTGCTGGCGCTTTGCATAAATTTTCATCTTTTTTCTGCTCTCATTTTCTTTTTCTTGTTTTTTTTTTTTGTTTTTTGAAAGGGCAGCAAAAGTTCGACAGAGTCACGCGCTGAGTTGCGAGCTAAAGATTTGGATGAAGAAGCGCAAGTGTGTAGAGATGTCAAGGGTATAAGGGGGGAAAGGGAAGGGAATTGTGCCTTTTGGCCAAATGGCTGCTTCAAGCCGTGTTGATTTGCTGAAAAGCCGCTGGATTTGTGGCCCTGTAAGCAGGCTGACTGACTTCTTTTCTTGCCCAGCGTGTTTTTTTGCATTTAATGCTTCAAAATCGATTTTTCAATAAATTTGCGAAAAAGTTCAAAGCCGTTACGATCTCTCTCTCTCTCTCTCTCTCTCCTCTCTTTCTCCCCCTCGCCCCTTGCCGAAAAAAACAGTTTTAAGTGAACTGCCAAAAATACCAAAAAAGTTTTGCCGTAAATTTTCATATTTATTTATTTTGTCAATCCTCATGCTTTGCATTTTGCGTAATATGGCGTATGTGGTACAAAACTTTCACAGGGACACACAATATGAAAGCGGAGCAGGGAATAGAGAATCGACTATGGTAGAAAAAGTAAAAATTTTGGCATAAATTACAATTTTTTGTTGTAAAGTAGCTAAATTGGTTTTACAAATTTTTTACCAAAAAAAAAAAAAAAAATCAATCTGAAAATTTTAAATTCTGCTTTAGTCTAATTTGTTAGTAATTAAATTAAATTAGTTTGTTATTTATGTTTATAGCACAAACAATCGTTATCCCATTTTCTGCCGCTGTTCGATTTTTTTTATGTAAACCAATGTATTCAAATCCAAATGGAAAATTAAGAAAATTAGCAAATCCAGAAAATGTTTACTCTGGTCATCCAATAATTAAAAAATAAAAATTATTTTAAACTTAATTTTAAAAAATACTTAAGTTCTACAAAATATGAATTTTAATTTGATTTTTAACCTCATATTCGGTTTAAAAAGGTCCAAATTGGCCTAGAAAAGTGGTTTTTAATGACGTGGTTTTTTTTGTATCGCGGCATAAAATGGGTTAAAGGCTATAGTTGAGCTCCCGACTTTAGAATATCCGTTACTTATTTAAATACATTTTAAATATTTTTATTGCATGCTTTTAGGCACTTACATTGCTTGAAGCTTAAATCAGACATTACCACCTTTCTATTTGTCTGATCTCGTTGCGTTTAAGTAAGATGATAGCTTTAATTAATAGATAACGTTAATTACCAAAAAATACGTAATATTCTACAAGCGGTGCGTGTGGTGGCTTTTCGCGATTTGTGGAGACCGAAAGGGGCGTGGCAAAAATTTGAAACAAACTTGACCTGCGTGGGGTTTATAGAAGTCTGTGTGACAAATTTGGTTGCTCTAGCACTTATAGTCTCTGAGATCTAGGCCCTCACATTGACGGACGAACGGACAGACGGACAGGCGGACATGGCTAAATCGACTCGGCTGTTGATGCTGATTAAGAATATACATATACATATTCTTTATAGTGTCGGAGATGCTGTTACATACATTGCGACGAATACATTATCCTCTTTTGCTTATTTACTTTTAAATAACGCGTATAAATATAAATTCCACTTAAGCCTGATTAAATTAAACATCAGATTTCAAGTCTCTGGCTTTTTACATAGATTTTCTATAAATATTTTATACTTTTTTTCAAATCAAAATAAAGAAAAAAATTCCAAATTGTTCTAAGCTTTATGCCAAATTTCAAGTGCCTGACTTTATATTTAGAGTTTATGCCAAAATTTGTGAGTCTTATACCACAGTGAAATCGGAAGTTGGGAGTCGGAATCGCAGCCGGAGACAGCGACAGCGACAGTGCTGGGAGTTAGTTGTGGCACGGCATGAGGAATGCGTTTGAGAAATGAATGCGAATGTGGATGTGTCGCAGATCTCTGTCGTGCGATATGTGCATAGATATAGCTTCACAGGAGTAGCATGTGTGTACGGTACATATATTCCATGTACTATTTGCCATGCTTTGTTGCCAGAGATAAGCATGGCTGCCTGGTAATGGCCAAAAATCACAGCGGATTTTCATTTTCTGTTTTCTGTTTCTGTTTTTTTTTCCAACTCTCTGACACTCAGATCAAGTGGCACTGCGGGGGACGCAGAACGCGACACGCATTTGCAATAAAAATAAAAATAAAAATAAAAAAGTATGATGTTTCCCATATGCATGCTCAACACTCTAACAAATTCTAGAGTTTTGGTTTTGGCCCGCACGAAAACTCATAATATTTGCAAATGACGAACGTGAAAGTTTTTGATAAGTTTTGTGCCTCGGGATTGTCAAGGAGGTCACAGCTTTAGTCATAGAGTTATCATCTATTTATACAAAAGCACAACAACTAAACTAAACTATAATATCATTATTCAAAAAGCAGTCGAAATTTATGAGCTGAACAGGTATAAATATATATGTATATATAGATAACTATTATATGAGATTTATGCTTAATGCCTGGTCTAGTCGTGTGTCTGCAGTCAAAACAAAATGTTCTATAAATAATTTTTAATTGTATTTCGATTTCTATTTGTTGTTTGTTAATGAAATATGACAAAGCGTGCAACTAAAAGCAATTAAGCATTGGATTTTTTGAGGCTCACGGGCATTTTCGGCTCACGGGGCGTATGCACAATGAATGCTTTCTTTTATTTTTGTTTTTCGCTTGTTTTTTCTGATTATAATAATAATTAATTTTTATTGATTTTATGCATTGCTTTTGGGCTTTTTGCTTGATTTCATTAATTAGACGGCAATGATTTTGACAGTTTCAATTAGTTTGGAAAGTTTTTCGACGTTTTTCTATTTGCTAACTTGTCAAATTGGCATATTAATTAAACGGAAAAACAGTGAAATGCCAATGGAAAAGCGGGCAGAATGTAGCATATGGCAATGTACAACAGTTTGAGATCGCTTTTTGATACAAATATATGTGAGTAGTATTTGCGAATTGCAACCACATAAATGTAATCCACAGTCAGGCCAAAAAAAACCCACACATAGAACCACCCAAAACCGCAAACATTTGCCAACATGTAGGCAGCACTTTGAAGAGCTATTTTTAATACTTTTTTTTTGGGGCGCACACACACATTTTTCGACTCCTTTTCGTTTTTTTGGCCAACAAAATGAAATTCATGCATCGTTGCATACAATTCGCCATAAAAGTTTTTGGTGGTGGCAACAACTGCCATTACCTGACTTACTATATGTGTGTATTTCACATTTCATATTACATATTTCTACATATTCATAAATTACAAACAGCATCGAATTCTTGAACATTTTGTGACTTCCTCCGCCGTCGCAATCGAAGTCAATCAGAGTGTATGATAAATGTCACGGCTCCCCATTGTATGTCAATATGAACTTTTTGTGAATTCGACAATTTTCCAATGATTTTATGATATTCACATAGTCTATTGCTTATAGTCTTCATCTGCTTCAGGTTTCATTTTGTTTCGTTTTGGCAATTTCTTTATCATGCCAATAAATTACTAGCCACAGAATTCAGGTCATTGCGGGGCAAAGTGCAACATTTTGTGTAATCCTCAGACGTTTTGCATGCATAAGCGGCTTTTACTTTGGACCACAATACAATGTATAGTATAGTATGTTATGAGCATAAATCTCTGCCGAAAGTCAACAAATCAAAATCAAAATCAAAAAACTGGCAAAAATAAGAGAAGAATATCTCAGCTCGGGGCAATGCAGTAAACTTGATTGCCAGAAAGAAATAAGAACAATTGAAAATTTACCCATAAGCTTTTCACTTTAATGATGCTCTGTCCCCTTCTCTCTGTCTATGTATACAGGGTGCTGCTAAAAGGGTGCTAAATACCAAATTAAATGTAAACAACAAATGTTTCATTAGCACCGTAAAATGTGTATTTAATTATTACGAGCCACACGATTCGCTCTGGGGTCGTGTTTAATGTTTTCTACCCATAAACTTACCTAAATAAAAAAGTTTAGTTTTCAGACACACTCACACACAAACACACACACACACACATTCTAGCACCACATACGCAATTAACTTTTACTATGTGTGCAGTTTTCTATGGTCAACTTTTGTTGTGCATTTCGCCTGAACTTTTCCGTAAATAAAACAAAGAAGCACAAAATAATACAAGATAAAAGTGGCAACGAAATTACAATACTCTATTTTTTGTTACACTTGTTTTTTAGCGCAAAAAGATTCACAATTTTGTTTGCTTTGAATCGATTTATTTAATTTCACTTCAATCGACATTTATTTGAACGGTCAAACATGTGAAAAACTGCGGGCTAATTACGAAAGCGAAACGTTTCAGAAAAAGTACAAAATAAAATGGCGACATTGGCCAGAGAGCAAAGCAAACGCCGTGTAAATATCCGCTGGCCAACTTTCGACTCGACGCTTTTTCCATCAGCTGCTTGTAATATTCGCCTTTGTGCTGTTACTTCTACAAATAAATACATCCTTTTTTATAAATACACAGCATTTATTGCATGGGAATTTAAGAAAAAAATTAATGTAAATAGCGTGAAATTAAATTCAATTCAATTTTTTTCTATTAACAAATCAAAATGAGTAACATTGAATTTACGCGTAAATGTAGACTATGATAATTTAATAATTTTACAGAATGCAAGGATAAATAAGTAAACAATTTGATTCTTTTTTTAAATAAAAATAAATTAAATTGGTATAAATTATTTGTAATTTAATTTACTTTTTATTTTCAGTCAAATTTCACTTGAAGATAGAAATATATTTAAATATAGAGTGACGGCTGGAAAGCAAAGTGGGATAGCTTTTAGCTAATGCGTGTGATACACTGAAATGAATCATTCTACAATTCAAGTTAACCCATTTTATGCCGCGATACAAAAAGTAGTGAGTTTTTCATTAAAAAAAAACCGAATATGAGGTTAAAAATCAAATTAAAATTCACATTTTTTAAAACTTAAATATTTTTTAAAATTAAATTTAAAATAAATTTTAATTTTTTAAATATGGGATGACCCGAGTAAACATTTGCTGGATTTTCTAATTTTCTTAACCTTCCATTTGGATTTGAATACATTGGTTTCCATAAAAAAATCGCTCTGAAAATTCAAAATTTGGTTATGGCAGAAAATGGGTTAATTATTAATTATTAAATCAATAATTTTTTAAATTATATAAGCAGATTACAATTGTTGATTTAAGACCATTTGAGGCGCAAATGAGCATTAAAAAACAATTCAAAATATTTGTAAAAAACGAAGAAAAACTAATTTTAAATTAAGTACTTATTAAGCACTCGGCTGTATCGATTTAATTCACTTTTCCTGTACTAAAATACAGTTAAAATGTCCAGCCTTTAGTTAGAGTATAAGAACAGGAAATAAGTATAGTAAAGTAAAATACTTTTACATATTTTTAACTATTTTCAGAGCCTCACCTCCCCTGCCCTAAGCTGAGTCCAGTCCCAATCCCAACCCCAGGTCTATTGAGCGAGAACTTTATCTGCGCAAATGTGCAACGCTTTGTTTGCCAGCTAACCACATTGAAAACTAGCTGCTAATGGTGAATGCGAATTGAAATTGGAATTGGGTTTGGGTTTGGGCTTGGCATTGGTTTAGGAATACGGATTGGGGTTGACTGCGGAGGGAGTTTACTGGAAGCTATAGCTCCAGCTTCAGTTTCAGCTTTAGCTTCAGTTTCAGCTTCAGCTTCAGCTTCAGCTTCAGCTGGGTATTACGGATAGGAGAACGCCCAAGTTGTAGTAAACTTTGTAAATTGCCAAAGGCAACTTTTACAAAATAAGCCGTATTATGCAGCTGACCAAAGCGGGGAGACAATGCAAAGGACAAAGGGAAATGACGCAACTTGACGGGGGAGGAATTGAAATAAAATAAAATTAGTTGGCAATTTTAATCCGACATATGAGCAACTGTCGGATGGACTTTTTTATAGAAAAAAGCTCAACTTTAAACTTTGCAATACAATAGAAAGTCAAAAAATTAATACATGATTGATTAAATATAAAAGAATTTATGGCAATTAAATTGATAGATAATTTAGTAGAATTAATTGTAATGTTAAATGAGTCTAGAAATAAAAATAAAATTAAAAATTCAAAGACAGAAAGAAATGAATTATAATTGAGCTTATGAAAATAAAACTGATAGGTAATTTTATAAAATTAATTAGAATGTAAAGTGACACTAAAAATAAATTATACAAAATTTAGTACATAATGAAAAATAAAAAAATAAAAAAAAATTATAATGATATCAAAAAATGAATGCATGATTGAATAAATATAAAAAACTCAACGTTATTAAATTTATAGATAATTATATAAATGTAATTTTAATGTTTAATGACTCGAAAAATAAATTCTATAAAATTCAGTACATTTATTTTATATTAATTTCTTTAATTTTAATACAATTAATTATACTGTAAACTTATTCTAAAAATAAATTACTTAAAAGCCAGTTATTAAATTAATAAATAATTATATACCATTAATTGTAAAGTTTAATGACTCTTAAAATAAATTCTTTAAAATTCAGTACATTTTTTTATTATTTTTTTTAATTATAATAAAATGATGTAAGATAATTCTAAATATAAATTACATAAAACTCGGTAAATTTTTTATATGAGAATCTATATTTCAACAGATTATAAATGATAATAGCAAGAGGAAAAAAAGAAAAAATTAAGGAAACTCATTGACAACTTTTTTTATGTTGAATTGAAGTAGCAAGTTAAAAAAATGTGAATAATTCAAGGGAATTACCGAGAGCCCATAACAAATGATTATAAATAGGCAGAGAAAGCAGATGTACTTAAATGATTGATAGACACATTGTCGTCCAAATGACAACTTTCTCTATTTTAAATTAAAGTTACAATTGGATATGCGGGTAAGGAACAAGCGATTACTTTTATGTTTTAAGAGCTTTTGGGTTTCAGGGAGAGAGAGAGAGAGAGAGATCGTTTAAATGCGTTTTACGAGTATGTTCAACGTTTTTAATATGAATGACTCCATAAATATGCATGAAGTTTTAACACTATGCAGAAACAGCTGCAGCCCAGCACCAGGGCCCAGTTATGTCCTCAACATTCGTCCTTCGTCCGTCGTCCTTCGTCCTTCGGCCTCGTCATCGTAATGCTAAACGAGAAATGCCCTTTTAAATAACCGAAAAACAGAAACAGAAACCAATTCGTGAAAACTGAACAAAACTCGGAGCAAACTGAAACTGCATCCAACTGCAACCAATTCCAATGGCCATTTCTGGCAATATTTATGCGTATGCCTCGTGTAACTGTTATTGTTGTTGTTGCTGTTGTTGTTGGGACTCTGTGTGCCCATTTCATTACAACATTGTTCATACGCCGCGTTGCACATAATTGAAATGGCAAACAGTGAAACGCAACGATTTTAACCAAATATTCAGATACAACAGCGAGAGAGAGGAGAGAGGAGAGGGAATTTTGCTATTGTATTTGTTTTTGTTGTTGTTTTGCTTTCGCTTTGTTTTGTTGACGACAACGAAACCAATTGAATTTTCATAAAATGCAACAGCCAGCGAGAGGGTATCAACAATATAAACAACAACAACAACAACAGCAATAAGAACAACAACAACAACAATGAGAACAGCTCAACAAAGCGCTGCATTTAAACAAAACGCTGCAATATGAAACAAATTAAAAGGCAACGCCTGCATGTGTAAGCGAGAGTGTTGATAGGCATATGCGAGTGTAAATGAAAGACAGGGACAGAGAGAGAGTGAGAGAGTGATAGAGTGAGAGATAGAGAGAAGCAGGCAAAGATTTAACGCCAGCACAAAAGATTTGCACATGGCAAACAATTCTCTTTATGCCCCCAATTCCAATGGCAAACAACAGGCGAGGCACATCAACTGATTGCAACACTTTGGTATTCTAACAGTGCAAGCAGCTCCACAAGCTCATTAAAGCCTTAAATCAACTCAAATGTTAACAAAAAACCTTCAATTCGTATTTAGTCAAACTCAAAAGCTATATTTAATATTGAAATAAATCTTGTAAGTAAAAATAAATGGAATTTATGGCTTCAAAATTTAAAATTTAATATAATATAGTTGAGAATGTGAGTTAAGCTTAAATTTTAATCACTTAAGTCTTAGGGAATTCAAATAACAAACCAGGAAAAAATCCCAATTTATTATTTATTTATTATCTATTAGCAGTTTTGAAAAGGCCAGAAAACTTAACCTAATTAATTTCTACTTAGCATTTGGTATTAATTAAACTATGAAACTTGTTTGCCTTTTAGGTAAATTAAACATTCAATAGTTTTTATTGGAAACATAAAAATATATTTTAATTAAACTATTTTTAACAAAATCCACAAAACAGCATTTTGTATTAATTCAACTATGAAACTTGTTTGCCATGCAGTTAAATTTAAAATTGTATAGTATTTTTTAAAATAATATTTACATATTTTATTTAAAATATTTTTAAGCCTTTGTCGTTTGCTGTTAGTTCATAAACAATTCAACAAATTCAACAACATTTTGTATTAATTCAACTATAAAACTTGTTTGCTTTTCAGTTAAATTTAAAATTAAATAGTATTTATTGGAAACATATTTATATATTTATATTTTATATTTATATATTATATTTAAAACATTTTTTAGCTTTTTTCGATTGCTCTTAGTTGATAAACAATTCAACAAATTCAACAACATTTTGTATTAATTCAACTTTGAAATTTTTTGCTTTTCAGTTAAATTTAAAATTAAATAGTATTTATAAGAAACATATTAATATATTATATTAAAAACATTTTCTAGCTTTTTTCGATTGCTCTTAGTTGATAAACAATTCAACAAATTCAACAACATTTTGTATTAATTCAACTTTGAAACTTTTTTGCTTTTCAGTTAAATTTAAAATTAAATAGTTTTTATTGTAAAAATAATTTCAAATATTATTTAAAATATTTTTAAGCCTTTTTTGATTACTCATTTGTTAGTTGATGAACAATTCAACAATTTCAACAACATTTTGTAATAATTAAACTTTTAAACTTTTGCCATTCTGTTAAATTTATAATTGAATAGTATTTATTAGAATCATATTAATCTATTTTATTTAAAATAATTTTTAAGCCTTTTTCGATTGCTCTTAGTTGATAAAAACATCAACAATATATAATTTTCAGTAAGTGTCGTTTTCTCTCACTTGTCGCGTTTATTTGTTGATATATTGTGCGAATAATATTCAGCTTTTACAACTAAACTCCAGTTAACTTTCACAGATACAAGTGTTGGCAGAGCATTCAGTTAGCCGAGCACTCGGCGAAAACTCCGAGCGCCGCATTCTCAGCGTCATTTTTAAATAATTGCGCATACGCCGCGTTGGCTTTTGTGTGTCTGCCCGCGCCTCAATGCATTTCCAGTGCAGTTGCAAGTTTCATTGCAGCAGTTTTACATTGAAATTATGCAAGGCGACGACGTCGAAGCAACCAAACCAAAGCCAAAACCAAAACCCAAATGAAAATGAAAAAAACCCCAATGAAAGAGAGTAAGATAAAAAAAAAATAATAAAAATCTGAAGAATGAAATGAAAGGAATAATACAAAAAAAGAATGTAGAAGAAGAAGAGTAATAGCTCCCCCGCTGAACGTCTTTTGCTTTTGTTGCGCAAACAGACAAAACCTCAATAAAAATGTTGCTACAATATTTGCAGCTGGCGCTGGAGAAAATCGTGTACAATGCAACTGCAAGTACAAGTATATTCTAAAGAGAGATGTGTACTATATAAATGTATATCTGAATATACATATATATATGTGCATATATATGTACTTATTCATGCACTCGCATATATAGTTGTAGTTGTAGTAGTTGGATGTATTTTATTGTATCTTTGTCGAGCTTTTTCTTATTTTTTTGCTGCTCCTTCTTTTCGTTGCTGGCAGCCAAAAAACCTGAGCCATCGTTTTCACATTAACAGCCAAAGCGAAACGTATGCACTTGCCAAGACTCTGGGCTCCGTGTTCTGTTCTGTTCTGTTCTGCTTTTCGTCCTGCTGCGTGTCCATGTCCATGTCCTTGCACGCTGCACGCCATTTGCTGCACTGGCGACAGCGAGAGAGAGAGAGAGGGGGAGAGTGTAAGAGAGGAAGAGAGCAGAAGGCAGTCAAGGCGCGAAATTTCCCAGCAGGCAAATATATTTTTCAATAGCGTCGCAGGCGACGTGATTAATGCAAATAAAATAAAATAAAATGCCAGCTAGCGTCCAGGACTCGCATCCTGGCAGCTGCATAAATTTAAAGCTGCACACACACACACACACAGTGTGAGCCACACAAAATGTTACACTTGAGACGAGGTCATGGTGCAATGGGGCGTATGCGTGATAAGGCAAATTCGAAACCAGGCCCCGTTTTTACTATTAAAACGCCGCACGTAGCTCATAAAGTTAATCAGAGTGCAGGTTCTTTACTATATAGTATTTACTCTGCCTCTGCCTCTCTCTATCTCTATCTTTCGCATCTAGACGCCGATCCTTTATACATTCCTCACCGATTTTTGCTGTGCTGTGCAAAGTCAGCTATTGCAGGGAGATGTATGTTAAGAGTAGAAAAAGAAAAAGGAGAAGGGGAAGGAGTTGGAGGAGGAGAAGTCACAGCCTCAACTACAAAGGGCACGCCCACATAGCGCTCATATTTGCGGTTAAGTTGAACGTGGTCTCGACATGACTTCGACGCTTTCTACGAATCTCCGCATTTTCCCAAGCCAGAGTCTACGTCTTTCTACACCTAAAGAAAATTGGTCTAACATTTTTAATATTCATTAATTCGTCTTACGAAGACAGCAAGAAATTATTAAAATTTAAAATATAATAAAAAAATAAATACAAAATAATTATAACAATTAAATTATATATTATTTATTTTTGAAACTAAGCTGAAAAAATTTAAATATAATTTTACAATATTATTTAATTATTTTGTTTCTCAGATTTTGCATTAAATATGGAATTTGTTAGAGAAAATTGGTCAAACATTTTTAATTATCATTATTTTATCTTACTTAGAATTTAAAATATATTCAGAAAAAAAATACAAAAAAATAATAACAATTAAATTTTAATAAATTTGCTTTAAAATTGAAACTAAGCTGACTAAAATTTTATTCAATTATTTTGTTTCTCTGATTTTGCATTAAATATGGAATAAATTAATATAAATTATGTAAACCTTAAATAATTTTTAGATTTTAACTGTGTATAAATATACAAAATGTTTAGTTTAAACTTCAAAATACTTAAATTAAATATTGATTATTTCATTTTAAAAATGATAACCAAATTGTTAACCATTTTAAATGGTTTTTGTTGGTATTATATTAAAATGTTAAATTATTAAATATTGTATAATACCTTAATATATAATTGACAGTGTGATACATGATATTTTTGAAATTCTTAATTAAATATACAAAATATTTAAGCATAAAATATTTAAAAGTACACTTCGAAATATTTAATATTATTTTTAATATCATATAATTTTAAGAAATTCAAATTTTATATAGAAAAATGTATTGTAGCTACCTCTGCTAGGTTTCTCTGAGTGTACTTGACTGCGATGCGTGGAAATCTATGCGCGGCATGCACAAATTTATCAGTGGCATTTTCTATGCATGCAACCTTCACCTAAATGCCAGCGATGGCTGCTGGTCTTCGCGGCCAATATGCTGGCCAGGATGATGGCCAGGACGTGAACGTGGTTACCCATACATATGTCTTGCTGTAGTCCTCTCCTCACTCACTCCATTCCCCCTTCTAAATGTGTGCTTTGGCGTATTCGCTTTTTGATGTTTTGGGGTTTGGCGTTAAAAAAATGTTTTGGCCAACAGCAAAGAGCAGCCGCAACCAGTAAAAAACTATTGGAAATTTCTCTATTTTTTCGACCTTTCATTTTTCTCTGCTTTTTTTAGCTATGCCGTGGCATGCCAGGCATGCAAAGCTGTAGACCAGAGGGGGTTGCCCTGCGGGCTAAGCATGCTAATAGGCGAAGTGGGCGGGGCACAGGGGGCTGCTCTCATTGGTTTTTTAGGGGTCGCATTGATTGGTAGCGTGAAATTGAAATATTGAGCGAACATTTGTGGCAGAGTTGCACACAAAGAGGCCAATGCAAGGCTACAGAACATTGTGAGGCAAGCTAATTAACTACTTAAAGGCCAAAAATTTGTTGCCTAATTGGATTGTGCGGCAAAAGTGCTCAAAGAAACTGCTTTATGTTATTAAAACTTAATACACTGTGAAAAGTGGGGGGCAATCAAAGCAAACAAATGAAAAAGTCTCTCTGCTCTATAAACTAAACCAATTTGAATGCTCAAGTCGCTTACAGAATGGCATATTTGGATATGTATTCGATTTCACTTTCAACTTCATCCTGTACAAAAAGTGTAGCATACTTTTGGGCAGATATAAAATTGTTGCAAATAAAATGTTTGCAGTTGTGAGTAATCTATGATTCTGACTGACTGAGATAACTTAATATGTATTCTCTTTGGCATGCACACATTTCAAAATACAGTCACCAGGTGGCGCCAGTGTTGATTTTCTCTGCTTTTCACTTTTGAACATAGTTTCATACATATGTAGTTTCTGTGTAAATGAAACTTTTAATTTTTTGGCTAAAAATCATGTTGAAATATCTGTTTTAAAATTTAAAAACTATATGTATAACTTAAAACCAAGCCCATATCTAGACACAATAACAAAATTCATTTTGACTTTTATTGGTCTTTGGAAATATTTAAAAAAAGAAATCAAAGTTGGGCACATGAAATTAGAGAATTACATTTTAAATACAAGCATCTTGCGATTTTGTAAATTGTAAATTGATATTTTTGAGCAAATTTTTGTGTCTTTATTTTGATTTCCTTAAATTTTGTCTTTGTATTTTTTAAGCATACAAAAATATTCGTAATTCGTGTGAGATATCATAAGGCATTTATATTTTGAAGTCATATTTCCCTTAACTATTTCCATATATATTATTTTATTGAGTCAACCCCAGCTCATTCAGAGTTCAACACAATGCAGACTTGCCCTAGTTTTGACCAAACTGGAGAGTCTTGATTTAATGCTCGATTGGGTCGATTTGAGTGTGAGTTCCATTGTGCATTGTGTAGAGAAGTAGGAGGAGAATGGAGGTGGTGAGAGTAAGTAAGTGTACCACAATCCTTTTTGATATAAGTATAAGCTGCATTATTTTCATTTAAGAGTCTTCAGCTGCCACACAAAGTTGCCAAAGCGCCAGAGAAGTTGCCGAAAACAATTGACACTTGCGAACAATCTGCAGCAGCATCAACATTACCCAAAGTCATTGCCATTCTTATAAGCAAGCCCCATTCTTCTAACCCCCCCCCTTCTACTAACTGCCCCCTCCTCCACTTAGCCCCTATATCGTTGTCGTTGTCATCGTCTGCATTTTTGCGCTCCGTCTCTGAGCAAACAGTTGAGCAAAAACTGAGCAGCAGCAAATACAGAGGGAGTAAAAAAAAAACAGGGAAAAAAATTGCACTCGAGATCTGCGGAAAAGTCGTGATTGCAGCCAAAACGCTTAGCTAGAAGACAAAAGGCAAACACAAACACACAAAAAAAAAAGAAAGAAAAATTGAGAAAAAAAATAAAAGTAGTGAAAGAAAATCAAATAGTAAAAGGAAGAAGTAAGAAAATAAAGCAAAATGACAATGCAAAGAAAAACACACGCGTTCAAAGTGAAGTCAACTCAACTCTCGACTCCTTTTGAATGCTGTCGAGCTGCAGGACTCGTGCCTGTATCTGTGTATCCTCGTGTGGTGTATCCTTTCAATAGGCTGCGCAAATAACAGTAGTGTCATGTGTTGAGGGAGTCATGGAATGGAATGGATCAGATCATGGATCAGTGGCAGCCATGAGCTTAAAGTTACGACTACGACTACGACTACAAATTCCCCCCTTGCCATACCCATTCCCATTCCCACACTTTGATTTGCCTTACACAATTCGCGCATTCCACTTGAGGTCGCGGTAGGTCGCCTGGTAGGTCGTCCTTTTGTATATATACATATATATTTATTGTGTAAATTACAAGAGAGCGCAGCATAGCGAACAAATAACTGTAATGGCTTTGTTTTGGTCATGGCTCAGGTGCCACGAAGGACACGAAGGACAGCGCTGACATTGTTATCACCCCCACCCACGCCCACGCCCCCTATCCTCGTCTACAGCAGCTACTGCCTGGACAATGCCTCGTCCTTGCTCTCGTCCTGCTCGCAAAAAAACAGAGAAAAAATCAAATAAGTTAAGCTAATCGACTGTTGGTTTCCCAGTAGCCTCAACTTTGCAGTCGTTCGATTAAATCGTCATAAATGAAATGCAATTAAAAAAACGGAATATAAAAACAAATACAACATTTTGTATGCTAAATAACAGCTTAAAAATGTTCTATAATATATTTTTATTTATTTAATTTAAGCAGACAGAAAGAGCAACGAATGCTAAGAAAATTAAAATGATATGAAAAATAATATGCGGGAAAGGCTATAGTCGAGCTCCCGACTTTAGTATACGCTTTACTTATATAAATAAATGTAAAATATTTTTTATTGCATGCTTTTAGGCACTTACATTGCTTGAAACTTAAATTAGCCATTACCACCTTTCTATTTGTCCGATCTAGGTGCGTTTAAGTAGGATGATAGCTTTAATTAATTGATAACGTAAATAATGAAAAAAATTAAATTTTAGTACAAGAATTACAAATGAAATTAAGAAATTTATGATAGTTAGCAGCGCATAATAGATTTTTTTCGTTTTAGTTTGCGGTGTCGTGAAAAAATTCCAAATATAATATTTATTTTAATATTTGAGGTTCAGTTATTAAATACAAATACACAGTCTTCACCACAAACTTATTAGTCTGCTTATTCTCTGGACTGCTGGGCTGGAAAACAAAAAACAGTTAGATAAAAAAATCTTTATAATAGCGTGAGCGCAGAAAAATAAAAAACAAAAAAAAAAGCGCCAAGGCTGCGTGTGACAACAACAAATAGGAATACAACAAAACATTTGGCATGCGGCCTTAAGAATTGCTGGATGCCAGTTCTAGGAAGCCACAACAAGGTGAAGGAGGCAGAGAAGGGAAGGGCAAGGGGCAGGGTATAAGGGAGGATTTCCTTGCCCAGATCACAGTGCGGTCGCCAAGGCGCATCATAAAAATGTTAATGAAGTTGACAGGCAACGAGCCAAGACCCACCAAAGAGAAAACACAGCCAACACCCGTGACCCGCCCACACCATGTGCCGCCTCTTGTGGCACAACCAACAACAACAACAACAAAAAAAAAAGACTGCACAAAAAAAGGCAAACCAATAGAAAGAAATATTTGCTGAAAATAAAATAAAAATTAAGTGTGACCTAGAAAACGGCAAAACATTTGTAAATTTGTCATCGCGCATGCCAAACCAAAAATATACATACATACATATATAAAAAACAAAAAGTTGAACAGAATTCCTGGAAAAAATTCGTAGGAAAAAAGTCGACAAAAAATAGAATAAAATTCCACAGTCATTTTTTTGGTTCAACTTGTCGCATTTTGTTGTTGAAAAGCAGCTAGGAATCGTGTAATCATACCCTGTAACAAGTACAAACGGACTAAAAGGTATCATAAGTAGAACATAAATATTTAATTATTTTTTTTAATATTTAACAATTTATTTTTAATATTATTTCATAGTTTTTTAACACAGATAAAAAAATATTTAATTTATATAAATACAATTTATTTATATTTTATTAATTATATTCTAAAACTAACTGATAATCCTAAAATTCCATGACTGAAAAATATATGCATCAAAGGATGTTTGCAACTGTTTACAGGGTATCTACTTGTCGTTCAACTTTTTAAACTCTTGCATTTCTACTTGTACTTGAACAGATAAAAAATTATTTGAAATATTTTTAATATTTTAAGAAAAATCTACAATTTATTTCTATTTAATTGTTAATTAATTATATTCTAAAACTGACAATCCTAAAAGTCCATGACTGAAATAGATATGCATCAAAGGATGTTCGCAACTGTTTACAGGGTATCCGCTTGTCGTTCAACACTCTAAGCTCTTGCATTTCTACTTGTACTTTTTTTTTTCTAGCACGATTTCCATTTCAAGTTATGCATTTAAAATTTGTACATTTTGCCAGTGTTTTCATTAGCTAATGTGTTCCAGTTAACTAACATATTTACACGCACACACACACACACGCTTGGCCCCACAAAGTATGCAGCAATAACAATTCATGTAATTGCTAAGAATCGGTTTTTAGACTGCAGTTTTTTGTTAAGATACTCGAATAAAAATGAAATTAGGCAAAAATGCGGCGAAAACTGCAGGAATTTTAAAGGCAATTGTATGTGTGTGTGTATATATATAAATGTGGGCTGAAATGTGCGGTGTGTGTGTGTGTGGTATATCTGTGCTGTGATTGCTGCTGCTGTCGCTTTGCTGCCGTTGTACCGAAAAATATGATAAATGACATTTTGCACTTGTTTTCCATGATGATAATTTATACTCCGTTCGCATCGCAAGCACGAATTAGTTTCCCCTTTGACCCCCCCTCGAGCGTTGTCTGGTCCAACAATTTGGCCAAAAAGGCTGTAAAATTGCCAACGGCAACCATTTTCATTTTCATTTTCATTTACATTTATTTTTATTTCGCTTTCTTTTGTTTTTGTTTTTTTTTTTTTTTGCAATTTTTGCGTGCCAAAAAAATTAAAATACAAAAAAAATGAAAGAAAATTTGCAACGTTGATGGATGATGAGTAATGATTGAAGCCAGGCTACCAGCCAGGCTCGTGTCACGCCCCTTCCCCGCCCACTGTTACACTCTTCAGTCTGTCAGGCCGAGTTGATTGTCATTTATGTCTGTTGGCGGTTTTTACGTTTGCTTATGTCAATTTGGCTCCAGGGAAATTACATACATTTCGTTTGTATCAGAAAATTAGTAGGTATAAAAAATGGAAAATTCTTTTAACAACAAAAAACGAGAACAACAACAGCGCTGACAAGAAGCATATAATTTGGTTTTAGCTGCAAATGAGCCGCAGGCCAAAAGTGAATAAAAAATAAAAAGGAAAAAAAGACAATTTCTTGATGCCAATTTTGAACACGTGAATTCGTTTAGTTTTATACATATAGTTTGGAGTTTGAGTTGGAGTTGGAGTTTTCCCAGCTGTCGATGCTCTCATATTTGTTTATCAGTTGCAGAATCTCGCTTCATTAAGGCAAAATAAATAAAATGGTTTTTTTCTGCTCCTCCTGCTGCCCCCAGATAATTAAAAGTCGACCCCAATTAAATACTGTTGTGTACGGCAAATATTTAATTGATTAACCAACAAGAATTTACTGCATTGCAAAAGCATAAGTACGAATATGGCCAATAAATAATCAAGGCTTTAATTGAAATTGACATTACGCAAATTTATGACAAGTTCACAGTTCACACTTGAACAAAGCGATAAAACAACTAAAGAAAATAAAAAAAAGACAAGAAATTAAACGACAAACTACAGAATATTATTGAATTTTTCACACGCTCGTTATCTTTATATATTTTCTGCATTTTCTCCATATACTTATTAAGTGCAGTTGGAAATACTTAAGTCTCAAAGAGGTAACGAATAAAGTTCGGAACGTAATTGTTATAAAGTCACTTGAGACTTTGCTTTATAAGTGGCTTTCTTATTTATACCCATTTTGTTGAATTGCAATCAAAATGAGAGAATGGAAAATGTTAAATTGCGAAATGGGTAAAGTGGAAAAGCCAATGAGCATTGAGCAAACACAGATCGAAACTGTTGGCATTGCTTTTTCTTGCCCCGTTTTCCCCTTTTCGAGTTGGCGGCTTTTCCACATTGGCACCTTGTTTGCAAGTTTTAAAAGCTGCCCTTTCGAGCAGCTTAAGGTGTGTGTATATGTGTGTGTGTGTGCTTATTGATGTGTATGGCTTTATATGCGCCTGTGTGTGTGTGTGTGCATTTCCGGTTTTGAGCTACGTCGTCGCCATCAACAGAGGCGTTCTGCTGTTAAGCTTAAAATGCAAAAATAAATGCCACGCATGGACCAAACATTCACAGCACACACACACACACACACAAATAAATACATCACACACACACACACACGTACATGCATACATCGCGCACATGTTTCGTCTTTCTTTACACTGTTCAAAAAAAAAAAAATGTGGGGAAAAGTTAAAAACTAAAATACTTGAAATTGATTAATTTAAAAACTCGCAAAATAAATATGTTTCAAATAATATTTATATTTATTTTAAACTTAAAACTAACAATTTTTAAGGTTGACTCGATTTTTTCTATTATATTTAAAAATTTGTGTAGATAACAGTGATGAAAAAAATAATAAATACGAGAGTGATTTTGACATTTTAAACGAATTTTTAATCATGTGGTAAAATCCTGTGCATGAATATAGAATTCCGTTGTTTTTTTTTTAATTTTGAAACCTGACAAAATAGGTATAAAATCAAAATGAATAAAGCAAAAATAAAAACATAATAAAAGAAGTAAACATTTTAATAAATAATACATTTTTTTCCAAGCAATTTTAAAAATATAAAAAAAATATCTATAATTTTTTCCATCACCGTCTGTTTTATTTCATTTTTTTTTAACTTGAAATTAAAGCTATTTTTTCATAATAATTTAATAAAAACAATAAAATGATAAATTAAAGGATATTGTATTTAATATATACGAGCCCAAACCACTATTAATTCGTACGCTCTTTTTTTGACTTTAACAGCTATTTAAGTCACAGTAAAAAAAATATTTTTGGAAAGGTCTTTTAAATTCCGTTTAAATGATGCAAAACTTTCCTTAACCCATTAAGTACCCATTAAAAATTTTGAATCTTAAAAAACAGGCATTTTTTTAACTTTTTTCCTCGGTTTTTTAGAAAAAATGTTTTGATGCATAAAAATTTTTGAAACAATTTTAAGTGTGACTGCCAAAAAAAATTTCAAAAATCTCTTCGCTAATATTTTTTATGATTTTTTTAAAATTGCTAAAAAGCCACTTTTTGTATGAAAAGTAGGAAAAATGGGTTAAAATGGCAATTTTCAAAAAATCATAAAAAATACTAGCGAAGAGATTTTTGAAATTTTTTTTTTTTGCAGTCACACTTAGAATTGTTTTAAAAATTTTTCAGCATCATAACATTTTTTCTAAAAAAACGAGGAAAAAAGTTATAAAAATGACTTTTTTATAAGATTCAAAATTTTTAATGGGTACTTAATGGGTTAAGGAAAGTTTTGCATCATTTAAACGGAATTTAAAAGACCTTTCCAAAAATATATTTTTTACTGTGAAGAATTGACTTAAATAGCTGTTAAAGTCAAAAAAAAAAGCGTACAAATAATTTGTGGTTTGGGCTCGTATTTAATATGGTTCATAAGTTCATTTCACTTTAATATTTTTTTGTTCATAATATGGACGGGTTAGTTGTCATTCTGGAATATAATATGCATAATATTTTTTTGGAATTTTAAAAAAACATGTTAATTTTATATGAAACATTTTTTAAGTAAATTCAATTTGTAACTAATTTAATTAACTAATTTTCTGTGTGGAAACATGAATTCATGTCTGAAAAGAAATAATAGATTAATAAAAGTGTAAATGTTAATTTTTAAAATTTATGTTTTTATTCATTAAGTTTCAATTTAAATTTATATGTAGGGGAGATGTGGCGGTTGTGGGCATAGTTTTGATTTCGGCCTATAATTACCGACCTAGTGCATATTTTTTGGATATATGGATATCTGTGTAAAGCTAGAGACCTAAGCTAACTAATCATATAAAAACATACCGGATTTTGTTACGCAAAAAAATTTTACATGGACTTTTGTAAAATCGGTATTTTCAGCAAAAAATTTTTTTAGTGGGGGTTGTGGGCACCCTTGGCAAAAATGCTGTAAATGGAAAAATATGAAAAAAAACCATAACTAATATGAACAAAATGACAGTTTATTAATCATAAAGCATGCATAGGCGTTATTCATCGTCGGAAACACAATTTTGACATGTATAATAACTTGCCCGCATGCCCACACATTTCACATGAAAAGCTCGATCGCAGATGTTACAATTGATGGAGTTGGTTGCGGTCAAATCCAACAAAAATCAAGAATGAAGCGTGAAAATCACAAGAATGTTCTAGAGGGTTCCAAACAAATTTTTAGAACAATTTTCCAAGAAACAGTAGCTATTTAAAAAATTTGACTGAAAAAAAGGGGTGCCCACAACACCCACAATTTTGGTGCCCACAACCCACTTTAGCAGACACTTTAAAAAGTGATGAACAAATTTTTTTGTTTAAATTTTTTGGTTCAAATCGATATTGTTCCATGTAGCATAATAGTTCGACTAAATAAAAATGCATTACACTTACCTTTCCAATCGATCCACTTTGATTGATACACTATTAAAAATGTTTGAAAGAAGTTTCCTCACCTTTTCCAAGCACAAAAAAAACCAATTCGTTAATTTCCAAAAGGAAACGCGTCCGTTCACTTTGATATTTGGCATGAATTATACATAGGGTAATTACTTGCGAATGACATTACCAATAAAACTCAATCTTCATTTCGTGAAAATATACGTAGGGGTGCCCACAACCCACCCATGCCCACAACCACCACTTCTCCCCTAATTCATATTAATATAATAGCATATTATATTACTTAATATCTATTTTCATTTTTATAAGTACATTTGGTCAACTGAACTTAGTTGACATTAAATAAATAAAGATTTATTATGTATTTTTTCTCTCTGTGTAGCTGCCCTTTCTTGTTCCCCTTTTTCTCTTTGCCTTGCAGCGTAGCTCGCTTTTGAGCTCAAGTTTATATTACGCTTGGCCTGTTAACCGCAGCTGCAATGGCTGCCATGTATATCATGCATGTGTGTGTGTGTGTGTGTGTGTGTGCGTGTGTGTGTGTGTATGTGTGTGCCTGGCTACCAGCTAAGCACTGCTGATTGAATTCTTTTGTGTTGTGATTTTGCAGCACTTTGGCGCCATAACCACCAAGCTGCCCCTTTGCATCTCTCTTAACACCTTCATCACTTTTTTCCTCTTGGCCAACATTTAAAGTAGCAAATTTTTACACGCTACACACACGTGTTTGTATGTGTTTGTGTGTGTGTTTGTGTCGCTGCAGGTGTGAAATGTGCACATAAAATTTGCACCTGTGTGTGTGTGTTGCTTTTGTTGTCGTTATTCTTGTACTTTTATTTTTCGTTGTTGTTGCTCTTTTTTTTAGCCTTTTCTTCGTTTGCTTTCACTTTCGCCAAAGTTGGCAGCACAGAAAAATGCAAAGCGCCAGCTGCAAAAATGTCGTGTGGCGCATAAAATTCACTTGAGCGAGTGTTTCAAGAAGGAGAAAAAGGAAGAGAGGGAGAGTGAAAAGAGAGGGACAAGTGTTTGCCCAAGACATAAAACATTTTCACAGTGAGTGAAATTAAATGCCAGCATGACACTGAAATGCAGCCACGCCCACTTTATGCAAACACCTGGTAGGCCGACATCCAGGCGGGCAGGTGAACAGGCGGGCAGGTGGGCAGTTGGGCTGCCAGCCAAGAGACAAAGCCATTAAAAAGCGCCAACGTCGCGTTCTGGCCGCCGGAAATGTGGCCCACATACGCTGCTTCCACAGATACCATCAGCGATTGTGTTCTAAATTATGATTTTGACACCAAATTGGGCGCAAGACAAAACGTACTCAGGCAAATATCTTCTGAAATTTGTTTGGCAAATCGCTTTCACTTCAATTTCGCCAATTTTTAAATGCAGATTTTAGAGATGCCATCAGCGATTGTGTTCTAAATTATGATTTTGTACTCAGGCAAATATATTCTGAAATATGTTTGGCAAATCGCTTTCACCTCAATTTCGCCAATTTTTTCGAAGCAGTTTTTAGAGATTCCATCACTGATTATGGCTTTAAATTATGATTTTCAAAAAACTTTGGCAATATATAAGTCCTATTCTTATATATATCTTATATCTTATAACATAAAACCATTTCGAGCGTATTTCGCTAACGTACAATATTTTTCGATGTTTTATTCATTTATTTTAATAGTTGCATCTATTATTTTTCTACGGGTTGTATGAAATCCAGTAATAATTGTGCTTTTAAATATGATTGAGGAAACAATTTACATTCGCTGCAATTTCGCCAATATTTATTTGTTTAATTTCTTACACAACTTAAGTAAGTTCCTTTAGAAACTTTTGCTGGTTTTCATATTGAGTGACAATTTAGATAGATTTAGATCCTTTCGTATATATAAAACAAATCGCTTCCGATACAATTTCGCCAATAGTCAAATATCAATGAATTACTTAGACTTATAAACTTAATTTTATGTTACCTTTGGAGATTTACTTTTTAGGAGCATCCATAAAAAAGTAGAGAGTGTGAAGAGAGTAGGGAGTAGGGAGTAGAGGTAGGGGAAAGTGACAGCAGTTATCTGCACCGATTTGCTGTGCGTAATTAAAAATGCAGGCGAAGCGAGCACAGCGAGAGCATTGCATAAATACTTTGGGGCATCGTTTAACTTAGCACTTAAGCGAGAAGCTCTGGCTAAAGCTGAAGCTGAAGCTGAAGCTGAGGCCGAAACTGTAGCTGAATCTCTCTGGCTAAAGCTGAATCTAAAGCTAAAAAAACAAAAAAAAAAGAAAGCGTAAATATCATTTGCATTTTTAAGTGCCGCCTGCAATTGGGCGGCTGCTTTTGCTTTAGCTGCTTTTGTAGCGTCTTTAAGCTGTTCGAGCCAAGTTGAAGCCATAAACTGGCCCCTGGGCTGTATATAGACCGCAGCAAATCAACGCTGGCAACCGCAGTGGACGCCTCTTAAGGCCATAAAATCAGCTAAAAGCAGCCACAAAACACGAGCCAAGTGCCACAGCAGAAGTAGAAGCAGAAGCAGAAGTAGGAGCAGAAACAGGAGAAGGGGTAGGAACAGGAACAGGAGCTGGAACCAAGACCAAGACCACGACCAATAGCAGTAGCAGTAACCAGGCAGATGCCTTCAAGTGAGCACGGAATTTATTTCAATAAAATGTGCATTAGCAGACCAAAAGGCAGCAACAAATAACTCGAGGCTTTTAGTGCGCACAAAAGTATGCAACGGCAGCGGCAGCGGCAAATGGGAAACTCTCAAAAGCAACAGTAAATGCAAAACAAAGCGAAACGGAATGGAATGGAATGAAATAGAATGAAACATGCAAAGATAAAAAACTAAAAGGTAGGGCAGTTGTATTCACTAGACATATGTTAAATGAAATAAAATGCAATGTGCTGAAGATGAAGATGAAGAAGAAAGCGTCAAAATAGAAAAAGCATAAATATGCCTTGTTGGAATAAAGTGGAATGAAACATGCTAAAGTGGAATATGGAAATAAAAATATATATATGGAAATAAAAATAGAAAAAAAGATATTGATGTCTAAACAGATTTTTGATTGAAATATCATTTTAAACATGATTTGGTCTCTAATTTCATTTTACTTTCAAGATTTTTATTTTGATTTTAATGCTACATATTTTTCTTTTGTTTTTCGAAAAAATTCAAAATTTGTAACCTCAAATTCTCAAAATTATTCAACTTTTTTGTAGTAGTATGAAATGGAATGGAACATGAAACACGCTGAGACGGAAGAAATGATACATGTGTAAGTACATACAGTTGCGAATGGTATAGAATGAAATGGAATGAAACATGAAGAAGTTTGATACTTGCTATATTAAATTAGTTGAAATATGCAGAAGAAGAAACTGAAGAAGTAGGAATACAAATAAATATTGATGTCTTATTAAAATTTAAACTTTCATAACTAAACATATTTTCAATTCAAATATCATTTTGAAATGATTTGGCCTCTAATTTATTTTACTTGCTAGATCTTTTAATTTCATTATAATAGTTTTTGTATTTTCGAAAATTCAAAATTTATAAATAGTATGAAATGGAATGAAACATTAAACACGCTGAGATGTAATTAGTTGCAGTGCAATTTCAGTTGTGAGTACATTAATGCGAGGGATTGGAATGAAATGGAATGAAACATGCCAAAGAAGAATCCGTGAAAGTACAGTTGTGCATATGCTAAAGTCAAACACACATATGTATGTACATATTTAATATTAATACGACTCGTCGTTATCGTCGTCGTCATCATCGCTGCAGATTTGCTAATACCCCAAAGTATGAAACATTTTACCCATGAGTAACTCTATTTGAAATCCATTACTGCCAACGAGTCCACAACAATAAAACTGAAAAGTTTCAAATTTATGTCAAAAAAGAAAAAAGAAAAGAAACAGAAAGAAGAATAAGAGCAACAAAAGCAACAACAAAAACAGCAAAAAAAACAACTAAAATGAAGCGCTGAAAAGAAGCCAACATTGAGAAAAAGCCAAAAAAGTAGGTTAGGGCAAGCGAGGGGCGGTTGACGAGAGAGGAGGTGGCGAGGGGAGGACGGTAGCAATATCAAACTTGAACAATAGCAAAATGCGTGTAGACAGAGACAAGAAGTGAGTGAGTGAGTGAGAGGGAGAGGGGAGAGAGCATGTGGGGATAAAAAGAAATGTGTGTACGCCGACAGGCAACAGGAAAAAACATTCTAAACGTTTTGATGGAAAACTTTAGGGAGCTTTTTGGCTCGACAAACTCCTTGAAGCAACACAGGCCACTCAAATTATGGTAAAATCTTTGGTGGCTGCCAACAAAAAGCGAAAGAGACAAAGACAGACAGAGACAGAGTGAAAGAGATGGAAGCAAAAAGTGAAAAATATGCTGGCTAGCTGCCACTTCAAGTCAATAATTTGTGCCGCGTTTTTATGGCAATTCAATTAAAGCAAGACACACATACAATTACAGAGAGAGACAGGGAGACAGATAGAGAGAGAGAGAGTAATCACAACAACAACAAACAAAAGCTGCAATTGAGTTGGTAAAGGGTTTTGGCCAAGAGTCCATCGCATTGCCGGAAGTGGTTGCAGCAACTTTTGCCGAGTGCCATTTGGCACACAAAAGATGGATGACGCTGAATGAAGACGGACAGCGACCAACTAAGAGAAGAATGGAGAAAGAGAAAGAGAGAGAATATAGTACTCGCTATTCAAGTGAAGTAAGAAGTGCAGCACATGTGGCACAAGTTGAAGTCACCAGATAATCAATTGTTTGGCTTAAAGCAACGACTCTCAACTGACTTTACACCGCAATGAAACCAACTATAAATGAGTCAATAACATTAGCATTACCAAAAAATAAACAGAGTGAAAGTGTAAAAGCTTTCTGCTTAGAGCTTTAAGTGCACTTTATTTAATTGCAAGCTGCTTAAAAGTTTTATGCGCTTTTAAAGCTGTTTGCAAATAACTTTGAGCTAAAAGCTTTAAGTAACTTAAGCCTTATTGCCACAAAGCTTTAAAGAAGCAGCTTTTATATGGCTTAAAAGCAGCTTTTGAATGGGTATAAAGCAGCTAAATGCTTTAATTATTATACACATTATCAAAGCTTTTTTTAATTACTAAAAAAAAACAGCTGTTAACTTCTTAATAAATGCAATCCCATAGCTTCTAAACATTCTATCCTCGTTACCTATCTTTCTATCACTAAGAGAAAGCTTTATGTACATTGAAAGCTGCTTAGAATTAACTATGAGCTTCAAGTGATTAAAATCTTATCGATAAGTGGATACATTTTTAGAAATATTATGCGCTTTTATGTGCTTCTAAAGCTGCTTAAAGGCTCAAGCCAAAACCAATTCAACTTGAGCTATTAAATGTGTTGGAAAAAAAAATTCAATGCGATTGAAAACTAGATGTCGAGTCGTTGACCTTCTTCACAGTTGACGCCAACTGATTAACAGTTAGTCCAGTTGACCAAGGTACGAGTATATTTCATAACTTTTCTTTCTTTTTTTGTATTTTATGTTTCGCTTTAGGTTTCATGTTTTAAAAGAACGAGAACGACGAGCTATAAGCATTTTGAATGCCTTTTGTTGCTGTTTTGGCTTGCTTGACATAAATCCAGCTCAGTTTACAACACGCGAATTCCCTTTGCGTTGCCCTCTCTCTCTCTCTTTCCCGCCCCTTTGCCTTTGCCTTTGCCTTCTCCACTCCCTCCCCATGCAGCCTTAAATGGCATTCTCGTTGACATTTTATTTAACATGCATATTTTTATTTTTATTTCATTTCAGCCAGAGCGACTGTCAGCGCTGCAAGAGATTTAAAACTAACTGACAGTGAAGCAGAGGGACAGACAGACGGACAGACAGACAGAGAGACGACATTCAGCCAGCGATTTTTGCATTTGGCGCTTTTAAAAAAGCTTATACAAATTACGCAGCAATGGGCGGGAGGCGTTGGGGGCGTGGCTGCTACGAGAAAGCAAGAAAACTTGGAAATTAGATTTTTTAATATTTTATGCAGTCATCACAGCATTTTGTGGCCTCAAAACGCACACACACACAAACTTGTGCACAATATAAAATTCATGCAAAAATTTATGTATTTCCCTGCTTGTAGATATATATGTTTGTATATATACAAATATTTCTTTGAGCATATTCATTTGCATATTGGAGCAAGTTTAAATGCTGGCGCATTTCTAATTTCAGGCTGACTGTCAAGTCAACTTGACAATTTGGGCAGTCAAATGCATGAAATGGATATGTGACAGTAATTTGGGTTTCCATCTACAAATGTACACACACACACACGCACACACACACTCTAAATAGAAATATGCTTGACTTGCTAACATATTAAATATTAGAGCTTATAAAGCCGATCTAGGAGCATTTTCTATGACACCAACAATTGTATTTATGAGCTACGTTTAACATTAACGGCATTAGGCGCTTTATCATCTGCTCTTCTTTCTTCTCTCTTTTTGCTTACCTTTTTTTCGACTTTTACCCATAATTGTCAAGGATACCAACGACATTTCCGAGAAGTTTTCCTTCGAATTATATTTGCTTAGTTATTTATGCCATAATTCGTACACATCCGCCGTACATTGTACTCTAATCAAGACCCTTGTTCCGAGAACTCAAAAATATTTATTTACGTTTTCTTGAGATTTTGTATAGAAGAAGATTGGCAAGGTGGCAACGCTGCAAATGAAGGTATGAGCCAATTGTTAGGCATATACTTTTTAAGTTCAAGTTTAACTATTATTTAGAAAAATAATAAATAAATAATTAGCCGTGCTGCCAGACATGCATAACAATGTGGCAACACTGCAAATAACAGCATGTTTAATATTTCAAGTTAAATTCTTAAATTATCAAGTTAAACTATTAATTAGTAAAATAAAATATAAATAATAAGCAATGTTGCCAGACATGCATAACAATGTGGCAGCACTGCAAATAACAGTAATTTAGCATGTTAAATATTTCAAGTTAAATTCTTCAATTATCAAGTTAAACTGTTAATAAGTAAAATACAAAAGATATATTGAGCAATGTTGCCAGACATTCACAACAATGTGGCAACACTGAAAATAACAATACATTTAGCATGTTAAATATTTCAAGTTAAATCTTCAACTACCAAGTTAAACTATTAATTAGTAAAATAAAAAATAAATAATTAGCCAGGCTGCCAGACATGCATAACAATGTGGCAACACTGCAAACAACAGTACATTTACCATGTTAAAAATATTTCAAGCTAAAATCTTCAATTATCAAGTTAAACAATTAATTAGTAAAATAAAAAATAAATAATGAGCAATTTTGCCAGACATGCATAGCAATGTGGCAACACTGGAAATGACAGTATATTTAGCATGTTAAATATATTTTTTTTAACTTTAAATTATATTTAAGGCATTTTTAATAAACACAAAGCATGTTCAATGCTTTCAGACTTTTGCGACCAGGTGGCAACACTGCAAAGTGAGCTACAGGTTAAGTGTGTGCACAATATAAAATCTAACAGCTTATAAGTATTACAAAAAAATGTTATTATCTGAATGTAAAAAAGGTGGCAATACCTTTAATTATGCTAATTATTAAATTATTAAAATGATTAATGTTAAACTTAATATGAAGATGTGAAAATGTTGGTTCCAAACACATAATCTGTATGTTTGGTTGAGATATCTTTATAAACAAAAAAGTTTTTCATACTAAGCAATTCCCTGACCTTTGACACCGAATTTGACCCACTTATAGGTCGAGTTCCGTCTTATTGCACGATGAAATATCTCATCTTGTTGTGTGAAAATTTCAGCTTTCTATCTTTTACCGCTTGGCCTACACGTTGATGTGTTAGTCAGTTAGTCAGTCAGTGAGTCAGTACAAAGAGTTTAATACATATTATTACATATTTAATACAAAGATATATTATATGTATTTTAAAGTTACAGTTGAATACGTATATAAGTTGGAAATAAAGTCAACGTCTGACTGAAGGTTTTGGGGTAATTCGCTCCGTTGAAGATGAGCTCGAATCTCGCTTGATCTCGGTTTCAATTACGAAATTGGCTTTAGCTTTTCTTAGGCTGTGTCTCGATGTGATGCTCTTCTCAACTTCATAATCATTGTCATCATTATTAGCATCATCATCATCATTATCAGCATCATCGGCGTCAGTTTCATAACTTGAATCCTTACTCGATGATGGTCTTCTCAAAAAGGGGGACACTTCCGAGTGGTGGAGGAACTCCTGTCCACCGGCAAGCTGTCGAAACCACTTCGACTTGATCCGCAGCCAATGATCGATCTGTCGGCCAAGAAAATAGACATTCGCCTGCGTTCTGGCCATATTGTCGTGCTCCTCGATGCTCATCTTCTGATAGCTATCATCCCATTCCGGTGGCTCCGTGATTATCTTCATGGGCTTCTCATCCTCAAAGTGCGGCGTCTTCTGTATCAAGTCGAGTATCAGCACAGATTGCAGCAGATACAAGGCGCCAGCAATGATGCATGCGATGCTCTGTTTCTTGCAGTAGCCAAAGTACTGATGATCCAACTCCTGCTGTGGCCCCATGAAAATCAAGTGGAAATCGTTCTCCGCATAATGCAGCGCCAATAAGGCGCACACGAAATGCAGTATTGTGCCACTGACATCAACTAAGAGCTGCGGATATAAGCGAGTCTTCAGTCCGAGCAGGATTCGCATCATTCGAATCGATGGAATCAATATGAAGGCGGCAAACGTGCCACAGAATATCATATTGTGCGGCTGTGGCTCCTCGTGGTGCAGCGAGCCGTCGATGTGGATCACCAGGCAGACAATGTCGGCCAGCAGATTGGGTATGCAGTAGAAAAACCAAACTTGATTCATTTTCTTTTAATTTTATTCACTCGACAAAATGAGTGGAAAATCAAAAGCAACTGGCGTATGAGCAATTTTTAAATATTAAAAATAAATATTTGAAAATAGCATCATAATCAGGGGTGCCACAGAAATCGCTTTCGCTTGAATTTTACTTAATTTTCATACAAATTTAAGTGAAATTCAAGCGAAAGCGAATTCTGTGGCATCCCTGAATAATTTGAATAAATCATATAAAAACTAAAATGTGAAATAATAATTTTAATCTAATAAATTTTACTACATTTTTTAACTAGTTTTTTTTACGGCAAAGTATTACAGACTATTTTTATATCATCATTCACCAATCAGCGAGAAACTAAAAATATTATATTCGTGTCCCGAAGTTTCAGAATCAAAATTTGTGCTGAATATAAGATAGAAAAACTAATAGAACTCAATTTTGTGTGCTACGTTTGCACGTGGCGTAATGAGTAATGTTAATAATATTAAAATATTGAAAATTAAGCAAAATAATAAATAATTTTAATAGAAAAAGTTATATAAATAAGCAGGCTGCATCTTAATAACAAAATACTTAATTATGCAAATACTTTTTAATAATAAAACAATATAAAAATTTATTTAAAACGTAAAACTTATATTAATCTAAATAAAACTAGTCGGCGGTGCTACAGTCGAGCGGTACTCGACTGTCGGAGACCCCGTACCTATTATAAAGATATCTCAAACAGCAAAAAAGTTTTCCATACTAAGACTTGATTTTCAACTGATTGTTCCTATGGGATCTATATGATATAGTTATTCGATTCCAACCAAATTTGGTCAGTATGCATGGCACCATCCCATATGCATATTCTGTCAGTTTAATTTAGTTATCTCAAACAACAAAAAAGTTTTCCATACTAAGACTTGATTTTCAACTGATTGTTCCTATGGGAGCTATATGATATAGTGGTCCGATCCAAAATCTAAAACAAACTCGATCTGCGTGCAATATAGACGAAACTTCTTACCAAGTTTGGAGTCTCTAGCTCTTATAGTCTCTGAGATCTAGGCGTCAATACAGACGGACAGACGGACAGACGGACATGGCTATATCGACTCGGCTGTTGATGCTGATCAAGAATATATATACTTTATGGGGTCTGCCACGCCTCCTTCTGCCTGTTACGCACATTTTTTTTTGTGACAAAGTTAATAGACCCCTTTACTTTTTTAAAGTACGGGGTCTAAAAATGTACTAAATTATTTCAATAACTTTCACCAATTACCAAATTATCTAGAGACTTAAAATTAACAAACCTGTTTAAGTGTCTGTTGATGTGGCTCATCCTAAAAGCCAAACTTGATTCATTGTTCGACTGAAAATGAGCGGAAAATGAAGAGCAATTGACAATTGAATTTTGTGTGTTATGGTTGCACGTGGCGTATGAGCAACGTTCGCAATTTTCACAAATGTCCACAATGTGATTAGCAGGACATTGAAAGGACTTATTTCTAATGTGCCATTTAATGCGAAATTCGAAACGAATCGAAACGCAACGAAACGAAACGAAACGAAACTCAATGTCAAGTTGCGTAATTTCCTTTAATGGCTTTTCATTTCATCGATAGTCGGTCGACACTTTTAGTTCAGTTTTTGTTGTTGTTGTTGTTGTTATCACTGGCCCGTAAAAAAGGCCCAAAGACAATTACCGAAAGTCTACAATGAGCCAAAAGGCACAACATTGAGTGCTAAACAGGAAATGATTTTCTGGCTACTCTACAGCATAGATAAATTGTGTGGGTACGGGGGGGGATGGGGGGGCGTGGTCGGGGGCGTTGCCTTGGTAATGAAATCATGAATTAGATTTGAGCTTGAGAATTGTTATTGTTTTCGGTTTCGGCCACTTCTCAGTTGGGCTTAATGACTTTTGTGGCTGCTTGCTGCCTGCGTACTTTTTGCCACAATGCGCCGTCCGTCCGTCTGTCCATCTGTCCGTCCGTCCGCTTTGTCCGCTTTGTCTGTCTGGCTGGCTAGCATATTCCCCAAATGTCTATAAATCCCTTTTAAATGTTTTTAAGCTTTTGTTGGACATTTGCAGCAAAATAGCAGCAGCAACATCAGTGGCTGTGGCAGTGGCAGTAGCTGTGTGGCAGGCACTGTGTGGCACTCACTGTGTGGCACTGGCAATGTCAGACTTGCTGCACACACACACTGCATCTAGTGGTGTAGCACACTCGCACACTCGCACAACAAAACCCAAAAGGGAACAATATTAACGTGTCAACGAGAATTTATGTTTACCGCAACTGGACAACTTTCAAAAGCAGCTCCATAGTTGCCCCCTCCTCACCCTCACCCTTGCCCCCGCCACGCCTTTCTTAACACTCAGCGAAAAAAGTATAGTCAGCGAAAAAAAAAAAAGATAAATATGAACATATTTGATTTAACCATGATTGGGGTAATTTTTTAGATTCTATAAAATATGAAAACTATAAAACTGAATAGAATTATTAATATTATAAAATACGAGTATGCTTAAAAGAAAACAAAGTGTTTTTTTTTTATAATTTTAAAAATATTTGAAGCATGGTAAAATGAAAAGTTTGATCTAGCATACAAACTGACAAAAAACTGACAAAATACTTATTTAAATTTTAAATAAGACTTATATAATATAATTTGATTTTAAGCTTTCTTAAATTTTTAATTCAATATGAATATACAATACTAAAGTCCAAGCTAAAATTACCATTAACTAAAAAATATCAACCTTATTTAATGAAAGCATTTAACATCCAAGTTAATGATTTGAATCGTTGTTTATAGACAGTCCAAGATTTATATTCATTAAAAGAACACTTTATACTAACCATTTAAATTTAAATGATTTGCATTTAAGATCTTAAATTTAATTTAAAAATATTGTAAGTAAAAAAAAGTAAAATTCTTTTGAATTTTATATGTTTAACGATATCTTTTATTATTATTTTCAACAAATAAATACCATATATTTAATAAAATTAATTGTGTTTCTTTAGAAACTATTTTAATTAACTATATTCATGTTTTATTTACAATTAAAATGCTTCAACTTAATATTGATTAATATCATAATTATTGCTTAATCATATTAATGAAATTTAAAAGTCGTTTTTTCTCTCAGTGTATCTCTAGCTGTGCGGAAGTGCCAGCAAATGCTTTACTGTCTCGCCAGTTGGCACTTTTTTTTTTTGTTTTGGTTTTGTTGCTTTGTTTTGTGTTGTTTGCCCCATTGTTGTGTGGGCCATGAAAGAAAGCTTTGGCCCTCAGCATTGGCACACATATGCAAATGATCCATAAATATCAACACTTTTGCCCACAGTAACAGCTAGAAAGAGTGAGAGAGAGAGAGCGCGCGTTAGAGAGGGAGAGGTAGTTAGTTCAAAGAGCAGTCATGGCAATTGAGAAAACGGCAGCTAAAAGTGGCCAACGATTTACACACCAGTTTCTCTCTCTCTCTCACCTCGCTCTCTTACTCTCTCTCTCCCATCTACCCATGTGTGTGTGTGTGTATGTGTGCTTATGGTAATTGTGCTGAAAACTTGAAGCATTTTGTGGGCTGAAACTGAAACTGAGGCAAAGGCAAAGGCAAAGGCCTCAAACAGTGGACGGCCATAAATAAATTACATTTGTTGCTCATTAAACGTTGAGTGGCCAAATGGCCGCAATTTAAAGTGGATGCCGAGTGCTGCCAGTGGCGGCCATTTTGGGTGTTGAGGTGGTGACGGTATTGGCCATTTTCTCAGTTCAAAAGGCCACGGCAAGTTTATACATACATACAAACATATATATTGTATACATGTCTCGTTTGTATTTGAAGTGGCATTGATTTAAAGCTGAAATACACTCTGCTTTCCCTTCTCTCTCTCTTTCACTCTCTCTCTTCCGCTTAGTTCCCTGTCCCTCGCTGCTCTCACATTTAATTGAGGATGAGTAATGAGACTTAATCATTAGTTAATAATTAAACTTCAGCTGTGTGTGGCAAGCAGGCACAATTGCACATCAGGAATTTCAACAATTTGCGGCTACTTTCCATTCACAAGATGCAATCCCATATGCTTACTTACATATATTTAACATCTCTTGAGATTTGGTTAATCGTTTCCATGGTTAAATATCAAAACAATATCAAGATAATTTCTTGTTAAAAAAAAACCCTTAAAAGTGTTGTTGAAATTGAAAAATAACAAATCATTCGGAACGGAAATATTATCTACTATTTTTTTCAACCTACTTGTATGCATTTTAATAATGAAAATATATTTATTTTTATATATTTATAATATTTTTAAAATTTACTGCTTAAAATTAAAATTAATTGCTTAAAATGTTTAAAAAATATTAAATAATATATAAATTTAGCAAAACTAATATAAATAAATAAATTTAAATTTAAAACGTATTTTTAGCTATTCAAATAATATTTTTAATTATTATTAATACAACGACAAAGTCTGCTAACTATAATGCTTATCAAATTCCTTTTCTTTCAAGTAATTTTCCATCACAGATACTCTCTCTTTTACTTTCTCTCTCTCAAGAGACTTAAAATTATAAATTCTGTTTTATAAATTAAGAGAAAACAGAAAAGGGAAATTACAAAATGAGATTATTTACTTGAAATAAGTTGCAAGCGCTAAGCTCAAAATGAAAGAATAAAAGCTAAAGTTATTTTTAAGTTTTTAATACTCACAATTAAAGTTGAACTAATCAGAGCTGAGAAATAAATAAATAAAACGTTAAGTAAACTATGGAAAATACTGCAAAACTAAGGGAATTGAGGCAACTGGTGCAACTGAGTTAACTTGGCTTAGACTTGGACTAGCTGTAAATTAATCTAGAGTCAAGTGACATTTACACACGCACAACAAAATAGAGGTTGTGTGTGTGTGTGTGTGTGTTGATCAGGTGCATGGGGAGGAAAAAGGCAGCTGATAAAATGCCTTATTATCATTTAATTGAGCAGAGGCAGGCTTTCAAAACAGTAAACTGCTAAACAGTTTACACAATTTATATGGTCTAAAGCCAGAAAACAGCAGAGACCACAAAAAAAAATATAAAGAACAAAAGAGAGAGAGAGAGAGAGAGAGAGAGAGAGAGAGAGGGAGAGGGAGAAAGGGAGTGTATTTCACGGCTTTATGACAGGCAGGCAATGATTATAAACCGGCATAAATTTAAATTGAGTGTCACTAACTTGGCCCAAAGATGTGCCTTGCAGGCAATGAGCAGACAACAGTGGCAGTGGCAGTGGCTGTGTGTTGAGTGGGCGTGGCACGGTGCGCCCACTGCGTAAACAAGCCGCACAATGACCAGAAAATAACCGAAGCAACAACAAGAGTTGCGACAAGATGTGGCAACGTTCCCAAAAACGGAAGCCCAAAGCAAACACAATAAGACTAAGTGGACCATTTTTCGTTAGGGCATAAAAAGACAGAAAGAGAGAGAGAGACAGAGAGAGAGAGAGAGAGAGAGAGGGACACGTTGCTGGCAGGCAGGTCAAGCAGCGTATAAAATTCATAAAATATCCGCACTTCAAAAACGCTGCTGGCCACAGAAACTAAAAACTTAAAACTAAACCAAAGCCGTAATAGCAACACACAAAAAAATAAATAAATAATATTATTATTTTGCTTTTTATTTGCTTTATTTTACTGTTATTTTTTTTATTTCTCGTTTTTTTCTTTGTCACTTATAAAAAATATGTATAAGGGTATATCGTATACGTGGAAATCTAAGTAACAGTGCGTCAAAAACATTATCGCCTCTGTAAAGTATATATAATTCTATATATTCTTGATTAGCAGCAACTGACGAGTTGATATTGATCAAAGAAATAGAACACACAGATTTTTAAAATGCGAAGTTTGTGTTAAATATTTGCCACGCCCCCTTTCGCTGCCGCAGATGGCAAAACTAAAGTCCTCTCACAGTTTTCTATATTTATTCACTTTCATTCGACTTAATTGCAACAAAATCGGATAAATAGAACGACAGTTATGGCTGTTGTAAGTTGTTTTACAGCTCAAGCACCTGATAGTATGCAGTACTTTTTTTAATTAGAAAAAGTATATATTCAAGTTGTTTAAAAAGTATCTCTTAGTCGACTATTGCGTTTCCCACATAAACGCCTAGATCTCTAGAACAAACAAATTTAACACAAAGATTTTTAAAATGCCAAGCAGATCAAGTTTGTGTTAAATATTTGCCACGCCCCCTTTCGCTGCCGCAAATTTAAAAAAAAAAGTCCCTGTGTTAGTTAACTATTGTTATTAACTATCATTCTACTTAATTGCAACAAATCTGGATAAATAGAACGACAGTTATGGCTGTTTTAAGTTGTTAAATAGCTCAAGCGCCTCAAAGTATGCAGCACTTTTTTTTGGTAAAAAATAATGTATATTCAAGCTGTTTAAATAGTATCTCTTAGTCGACTATAGCCATTCCCACTTGTTTTTTTCCCACATTCCTTTTTTACTTTTATTATTTTGTTTTTTTTATTTTTATTTTTTTCTGATATTTTTGCTTTTATTTACGTTGGCTGAGCAAACAAAAATTCGTTGGCTCCTTGGTTGCGATTTTGTGCTTTTGTCAGTTGCACATGTGTCCAGCTGTGGGCGGTTTAAGCCACAGTCACTGCCACAGTGACTGCCAAAAGGCATGCGGCATAGTCTGTGCCCCTATGCGGACTATGGACAGTGGACAGTGTGCAGTGGGCAGTGTGCAGTGGGCGTGGCAAACTGTTCATTATGCTTCATGTATATTTTATGTTGCTTTGCTGCCATTTACAGCTCGAAAATTCATTTCGTTTTTAAATGTGACAAAAATATCACCATTATCAAGTGTTAATATTTATGACCCAATTGTTGTTGTTGTTGTTGTTGTCATTGCTTCCTCTGTAACGCCCTTCAATTTTTGTTGGTCGTTGTTTTTTTTTGTGTTGTGGCCATGTTATTCAAATATTTTGTTGACAACAAAAACTTTCAACAACAAATATGTTAAGTGTGTGTCTCGTTCTCGGTCCCACAACAATCAAAACAACAACAAATCAAACAATCGGAAAATAATTTAGCTGCATTTAACATGATCCACACTCAATTCACACACACACAGACACAGTACACAGAGAGAAAACGTCTTGTAATAAAATTAAGTAAGGTAAAGTATGTAATAAGTAAATCAAGAAGTTGATTCAATTACTTAAAATGAGTATAAAAATTGATTATAGTAAAAAGATACCAGGAACATTAATCATTCTCTCTTTTTTTAGAAAAAAATATCTTTATAAATATTAATATACTTTTTTTTTTCATTAAGAAGAATCCCTGTCATAGTTTTCTATTGTTATTAACTATCATTCTACTTAATTGCAACAATATCGGACAAATAGAACGACAGTTATGGCTGTTTTAAGTTGTTAAACAGCTCAAGCGCCTGCAAGTATGCAGTCACTTTTTTTAAAGAAAAAATTAATAGATATTCAACTTGGTTAAAAGTATCTCTTAGTCGACTTTTGCGTTACCCGCTTGTTTTATTTCTTATGATCTCACTTTTAAGTTGGAAACTGGCTAAATTTTTAAATTTTTAAATTTCATAAATACTTAAATTTATAAATTTATAAACTTTTTAATATTTAATAAAGAAATTTTTGACAACAGTAATTACAATTGAATTAATTTTTTTTTTAATACGAATTACTTGATTATTGCGCTCAGTGTACACTGCATAAATAGTGAGGTTAGGTACGATTACAAGTGTGTGTGTGTGTGTGAAGTGTGTGTGAAGGGTGTGTGTGTGTGTATTGGTTTCTATCAAAGTGCTGTCATTGTTTCAAATGCAAATCATTTGAAACGGCCACTCAAAACTGGTGAATGAGATAGATGGAGAGAGAGAGAGAGAGAGAAAGAGAGGGTGAATGTTGGAGAATTATTTGATTTATGCCATTGCGTGTATGTGTGTGTGTGTGTATGTATTTAAGTGCAATTTGTAGGCCGAGTCATTGTTATTGTTGCTGTTGTTGCTGTTGTTGTTGTGGAAGGTGCATGTATTTGAGTATTGCATTTTGTAAACATTTAATATTCCAATTATGTTGCACAATTCAATTGACAATTTGCTCAATGCTAATGTTGCCACAATTGCGACAGTTGTTGTTGCTATTGTTGTCGTTGTTGCCGTTGTTGTTGTTGATGTTGTTGCTCGAGTGCAATATTATAATTTGTAGCATACCTTTGGGTGCCGTACTGCAAAATCACATGACTGCGACAAGTGGCCGGGGTGGGAGTGGCAAGGGGAGGGGTAACAGGGGCCATGTTGCAAGTAGGCTGCAGCAGCAGCAGCAGCAGCAACCGTTGTCGTCGTGGCATTGTCGCCACTGGCATTGTCGCGAAATTCACTTAGGGCCACGTTCAATTGCCATTATTCATGCAAATTGAACTCAATTTAATTAAAATACGTTAATAAATTCCACTTGCAGCCCACACACACACACACAGTTATGTCTGTTAACTCAGCAGCTGTGGATGGCAAATGTTAAGCAACAGCTTGCCCCTCGCTGCTGCACAGCTTAACATCCAATTTATGGCAACTTAACATATGTTCAACACTCCTGCCTGTGTTAAACATTTATGGCAGCTTAACATACGTATGTTGTGTACCCCTGCTGTAGCATAGCAGCCAACTGTTCATTAACAGCGCTGCTAAATTCCACCCCTGCGTAGCGCTTAAACTGTTCTCAGTTTGCAGTGCAGTTAACAGTCTATGCTAAAATAATATTGTGCGCTAGGGCTGTAGCTTAACAGTACCCAGTGGCGGAAACCGGCCACAACGGATTGTTGTAACGCTTCGGAATGCATCGACGAATGTACATTCGTAACCGATACTTTCTTCACTTTTTGAACTTAGGTTGGTAATGGGGCGCCGTTTTGGCTTACACTGTTCTGCCATCGAACATGCACGAATGTCTTTCGGCTTTTGTTATTCTGCTTTGGTTGCAACAATTGTTGCAAACACGGGTTGTTTGTGCAATTTTTGTTCGTTACCTTTTCCCACATGGTTTTGTTTGTTTGTTTTGTCGCGTGTCACTTCTGTTTTACCGCGTGGCTGCAACACTTCAACAACTTTAAAGGAAAGTAAATCTGAATAGGCTTATTGATAATTAAATTGTTTTAAACATATAATACATATTTATATTTGATAGAAAGAAATGGACAACAATACCGACATCGCCCTTAAATCCCTGGAAGCCAGACAAGGACAACGGCAAGGAAAACGACAAGGAAAACGACAAGGAAATAGATTTAGCTAATATGTTATTTTAATTTTTAATTTTTCTTATTTTTTATTTTATTTTTAATTTTATTCATTTTTTTCTAATTTTGTGTTGCATTTTTAATTTTATTTTTATTTTCAATTTTATTCATTTTTTTCTAATTTTGTATTAAATTTTTATTTTAGTTTATTTTTATTTTTAATTTAATTCTTTAATTTATATATAATTTCTACATTTAATAAAAAATATTGTTTTGTTTTGAAAAATTAAAATCTTTCATTTTGGGGTGGGTTTACAATATGCATTACAATCCTATAGGCATGGTATACCAGCCAGTAAAGCATCTGCATTACGATCCTATACGCAACAGTATACAGGACGGTAGTGCAACACAAAAGTGCTCACTCAATTATGTTCGCATACTGGCTCGATTACAAGTATGCGAGTTTGAAGCTGGTCCAGCTTAACAGCGGTCAACCTTATGGAAAAGTAATCCAGTTCGTAGTATGAGCTCGCAGCCGTACTGGCCACGAAGTATGGTGGTTGTAATCGATTTTCGTAGGCGAATTTCCGCCACTGGGTATTGTTTTACTTAACAGCCCTGTTATAGTCAACCCCTCTGAAGCAGAAAAACTGTTCCCAGTTGTGTATTGCATTTAACAGTGTATGTTAAAGTGAAGAAATGAAATGCAAAAAAATTAATTTCAAATTAAAAATACCTTTTTGACATAAGTTTAAATAAAAATAAATACAAAATAAATATTATAATAATATTTTTATAATTTTTAATTATTTAAATATTTAAATATTGGTTAAATCTTGAGATATTTGCTGGCTAAAACAAAAAGCAAAACAAATGAAAAGTTGTAGATTTTTGCTGGAAATTCCTAAAAGGCAACTCAAATGCGGAAATTTCGCAGACTTCTTGAGTCGTCAATTACTGTGACAAAATTGTTGTTGACAAAGTCATTAGAAAAACTTGTTAGCTTGGTCTAAACCAAAGTCACGCGCTTGCCACGCCCACAGCCCCAAAAAACTGAGCTGAACTGAGAGTACAACTATGCCAGGCCATAATTGCAAAAAGTATTCAAGCAGCACAGTCACAGTCACATCAAGCAGTTTACACACAGTAAGGATACCTTAAAAGCACAGAGAGAGAGGGAGAGAGAGAGACAGAGAGAGAGAGAGAGAGCGAGCTGGGAACAGAGTCTCGATTCTCTGACTGCATTTTGAAAATATTTGCTTAAATGCCGCAAACCAAAACTCACATAGTTCAAGAATGAAATACGAAATATGCGCCGCACACACACACACACACACACAGACATACACACACACACACACACTGAAACACCCGCATATCTAACCAGGCACAATCTTCTCTGCCTCCACTGTAACCGCACCACAAAACGCGCTGCCAATGCGCCCGCGGCCTCTTGGCAACTTGTGTGGCAGAGGGAGAAGGCAAGAGCGGGAGGGAGAGGGTAGTAGAGAGAGAGAAGGGTGCAGTTGAGGCCGCTGCGGACGCTGCTGCTGCTGCTGCTGCTGCCAACTAGCACGCGATATATTGATGTGCACAAAATATGCCAAATATCACTAAAGGGGCAGTCAGCGGCCAAAAGGGGGGCGTGGCAGGCTGTGTGGTCGCGTTGGCATGTGTATGTGTGTGTGTGTGTGTGAGTGTGCCACAATTGCAGCAAGGATACCGCCCAAGCACTTTACATGTGTTTGAATTGTTGCTGCAACTTTATACACTAAGAAAAAAAAGTAGTACAATTAAAAAAAACAGTGCAGATAATTTAACTGCAAGCAAATTCTCTTATAATATATTTTTATAAAAACATATTCGCCGAATATTTAAAGAAACTATAAAAGACGTAAATTTCAAGTTGAATAAATTAATTAAAACAAAAAAAATTTATTTATAAAAATGTATAGATTCTCTTTTAGTATTTAGTATGATATTTTTCTATAAACCTATAATCACCGAATAGTTATTAAAATAAAGTATAAAAACCGCTTGTTTAAAATGAAATAAAAAATTAAACATACATATTAAATTTAAATTTAAAATTACATTTTTAAAATTAATATGATACATTTATTTCTTACTTTGATTTTAGTTTATTTACATATCACATTGAACTAAGAAAAAAACATCTTTTGAAAATAAAAAAAAATTTTAAGCCAGAAAAACTTTTCTGTATTTGTGAAAACTTGCACTTTATTTCAGAAAAATACTTAATACATTTTTTTTTAAATATATTTAAAATGTTTTTCAGTGTATGCTGCTGTGTGTGTGTGTTTGTGTGTGTGCAAGCTGCCAAATCAAGCGCAAGCCCAAAAGTAGCAACAAATAACATTTTATGCTCGCTGCAAAAAAGTTTTTCTTTTGCATAATGCAACAACAACAACAACAAACACCACGATAACAACAACAATAATAATAACAGCAACAACAACAACAACAACATCAATGGCAATTTTCATGCACAATGCAAAAGTTTCGATTTTATTGTTAGGAGCGCGAGTAGCTAAAACGAAAACGAACAATAAAGGGAAAGTGGAAAGGGGGGAAAGAGAGGACAAGAGGTGGATCAAACGTAGCAAAAGGGAAGCAAGGGGAGTGAGGGAGTGAGAGATACTCTCTCTCTCTCTTTATTGCTGCAGGCTGCGCTGTCTGTTCTGTGTTTGTTTTACATTTGACAGCAATAACAACAACAACAGCAACAGTAGACGTCATAGAGCGTCAAAATGTGTGTGAGTGTGTGTGTTTGTGCTTGTGTGTACTTGCGATAATGCAATGCGACGCCAGCGTCAACGTCAACGTCAACGTCAGCGCTGACTGCAGGCGTCCAAAAGTCAAAAATTGTTGCAAACACCATTTATTGTATTTACAGCCACACTCGCTCACATGTGACACGCTGAGTGTGTGCCACACAGAGCTGCCACAGTTGCCCCAGCTGGTTGCCACATTACAAACACATTGTTGTTGTTGTTGTTGTTATTGCATTTACAGGCATAAGATGACACTTTCAAGCAGTTGCATCTACAAAATGCCATAAACTTAAGATGTACATCAAGATTACGAGCCACCACTGTAGCAGCCACTGTTTGCGCGCTATACACACAGACACCACTGTAATATGCAGTTTTTCTCAGCTGTTGATCTACTGAAATACAGCTTATTTACGGGATTGCACAATTATCTAATTAAGTTTTTAGCTTATTTATTTTAGACAGCATTTTATTATTTAAATATTTCAACAATACAATTTAAACAAATCAAGTAACAATCGGTGCGATCTCGCTTCCATTTCCATTTGCTACCAACTGAACACTTGATCGCGACCCATAGATGGCGTTAGCAAAAAAACCGACCAAGTTTTTCTGAAATTTTTGAGAAAAGTTTTTTCGGCCGAAAAAGTCAACTTTTTTGTTTTTCGAGCTAGAGCTTTAAAAAAAATATCAGAAATTTTGTTGAATTTTTCTCGAATTTCTGACATCTTTTTTTTCTCAATTTTATTTTTATTTCTCAATTTTTTGTTGGCTTTTTTTTCAGTTTCGACACCAAACTAATTTTAAAATAAAGTTAATTAATTAACCGAATTTTGCATTTTGTTTTCTTTTTTAAATTGTTTTAATTTAATTTTTAAATAATTTTTGAAAATTCCATTCAAATTTGCGCGCCAAAAAATGTGAAATGTTATTAAATTGCATACTTTTCGGCATCCGAAAAATGATGTTGCACAAATGTTGCATAGTTGCCGACAGCTGCACATAGATGGCGCCTGCTGAGCTGTGGCGGCCCAGTGGCGCATCACGGAAGCCACAGAGATCCTGCAGCTGTACCTTCACAGCTTTGAAGCATGGGCAAAACGCTGGAACATTGGAATCAACAACACAAGCAAGTGCGCCAATGTGACCTACGCTCTGCGCGTGAGCCTCTGCTCAGGCGTCTTCTTGCAGGGCCAGAGGTTGGAGCATCTCAGCAGCTACAAATACTTGGGAGTACACTTGGACCATCACCTTACGTTTGCCAAGCATGTGTCCAGCATCATAGGGACTCTCAAAAACCGGATCCAGAGATTAAGATGGCTCCTATCAAGCAAATGGCTGTCTCTGGACAACAAGGTGAAGCTGTATAAGACCTGCATTACTCCCTCCTGGCGATATGGCTTGCAAGTATACGGAATAACTGCTAAAACCCATCTGGGCAAAATCCGCATTCTGCAAGCCAAAACGCTTCGACTAATTAGCGCTGCTCCTTGGTATGTAAGGACTGCAAACATTGAAAGATCTGCGAGTGCCTAAAATTGGGGATGTCCTACAAAAACAGACCGCGCAGTACATCCAGCGTCTAGACAACCACATGAACCCTCTCGCACGTCGACTTCTAAGCGTGCGCACCATAAGGGGAAGGCCCAATTGACCTTGCCACTAGGCAACTTTGTTAGTAACTTAGCAGCATTACCTAGCCTTTTGACTAGGTTGTATTAGAAGCTAGCATATAAGTTTAATTTAAGTTGTTGTAAATAATAACAGAATAATTATATAAACAATAAGAAATTTAAAAAAAAAAAAAAAAATATTTGTTTAAAAACATATGTATATTCTTTGCACAACAAAAACGATAAGTTTTCAATTAACTGACAAAGCTCAATTAAATATTGAATTTCAACTCAATTAGAAAGCGTTTAAAGGCGACTGAGAGGGAGAGAATAAGTTGTTGAATGATTTTTGGCATGCAGATTATGCGAAACAGGATTATTTATGAATATTGAAACGACAATTAGGAGGATTAAAGAGCAGCAGCAGCTCAAAATGCGATTTGGAATTAAGATAATCAATAATCATCAAACAAAATGGAGTTTTCTCGTACGATAATCGCATTACAGTCATGGCAGACAATAGTAGGACAGCCTTCAATCTCATACGCTCCGAGTGAAATACAAATTCAACAATATTCCATCAGCTGTGCTTAGTATACAAATTAAAGTTAACTTTACTCATTTGTTTGGCAGACGCCCCCTCCCCTTCCACAATCGTAACAATTGGATCTATGCTTTTAGGGCAGACAAATCGTGAGCAATTTAAGGCGTGCTGCCAAGCAACTAACTTGCCACTTAGAAGGAGCAGGGGGCAGAGGAGGAGAAGGAGAAGGAGGAGGCGGGGGTAGTCTGCCATGTGGAATGTTGCATGCAAAATGCGAGTGTGTGTGTGTGTGTGTGTGTGTGCTAATGTAGTTTATGCCCACAATTTAGCATTTCAAACGCTCACAGCTGCACTGAATCGCATAGGTTTAACTAATTTGCATATTCTCCGATGCAATTGCATTATACACTATACTATATATGTACATATATGTATAAATGGAAGGGCGGAGTGTGTAATGCAGAGGCGGAGGCAGTGTCAAGTGGGTGTGGCATATATTGAGTTGCTGCCTAATCAATTGGCTTGTTGTGCGCTTATCAAATGAGAACCGAAAATCATTTGCTTTGTTTGGTAACTTTGGCAACTGCTCAATTAACATATCTACCCCTCCAAGAACTTGAGCTCGAATCGTAACAGTTTTTGTTATGTTTTAAATTAAAAAATAAATAATTATATTTATTTTATAATTTCATATATTTAAACATCTTTCATTATATTTGAACTTGATTTGGAAACATATTATTATTTATTTTTTCTCTTCTTTTTTAGCGAGAGTAAGAGAGAGTAAACGAGTAAAATATAGAATAAAGATATAGAGAGGAATTCTGAAGATAGATTTTTTTTAAATCTTAAATCTATTCATTGAATAATTACAAAACCATCAGGTATGCCACAAAAAACACTAGTGAAAGTGATTTCAGAAAAAAGCAATTCCACTTCGAAAATTTCTCCGTGCCACAGAAATTCGTGTGATTTAGGTTTTTAAGCATGTTCATCAACCTTTTCGTACTAGGCTGCTAGGGTTGGCCCCTTCTCAGATTAAATTTCCCAAGGGTTTGTTTAGCAAATTTTTTAAATTTATCATTGCAGAATATAAAATTTGTATTTTATTTCTTATTGAATTTATATAATTCAATTTATTTATATAATAATTGATATTGTATAGCTTAAACAAATTTAAAAGTTATTGGCGCGGCAAACAATACAAACTACTCGACAACTCTAAATTCAAAAATTCGGACAAAAAATGTGACATTATTCTCATGGCATCGAATGCCAGTGAATTGAGCGATGATTTCGTCTCACCCAAAATTGTTTAGGTGATTGGACTGTGGCACGGAGAAATGAAATTGACGTGAAATTCAAGTGAAAGAGATTTATGTGGCATGCCTGCATATTTCACTTTCTACAATTTTATATCAGTTTGATTTTGAAAAAATTGGACCAAAATAAATGAATGAGATGAAAACAAAAAAAAAAAATTTTGTTTCCCTCTTTTTTTTCAAAAACAAATGCTTCCACTTTAAATGGCCTACCCTGTATATACAATAGAAGTAAGTTTTAGCCAACTTGAGGTCTAGTAATGTCAATATGACAGTTACGACAAACAACAAAACACACAAAGCACTTGCAGAGCGCAAGGAGCATGGCTCGGTATACAGCTGTTTCAAGAGATGCCAATCTCTATCATCAGTACCGTTGTGCTGACTTGACCAGCGATCCAAGCCTAATGTCACCTTTGAGAAGCCAGAACCAGTTGCTGATCAAGCCCTTTGTGTGTTTGTTGTTGCCGTCGTTATTGTGCAAATGCCATCGGCTTGTGTGCTTTGTGTGTTTTGTTGTTTGTCGTAACTGTCATATTGACATTACTAGACCTCAAGTTGGCTAAAACTTACTTCTAAAAATTAGAAGGGTCACAAAAAACATTTTAAATACATATGTATATACAATATTAACATTACATTCTATTATATTATATTCCTTAAAAGTATAGAATATTTTAATATATGTTTTATTCTTATGATATTGATTTAAATAATAATAAACATAATTATATAAATTTGTATGGTTTTTTATGCACAATTTTATTTTGACATAATTAAGAAACAACGTTAAAAATTAAAATAAACAAATATCTGAAATAATTTAATGAGCCAATAAATAAAAGAAAATAATTGAGAACAAAGTTATTTTTTTGTTGCAATAAACTAAGACAAAGTTAGAACTAAAATCTTGCTATCTGCTACATCAAAACCTCTGCAAAAATTGTTTGCAGGTAAAAAGCATTGGCCACTGTCCCATTTCATGGGGTAAGACTAGACTCTTGCCACACACGAGTGGCAACAGTGGCAACAGTGGCAACAGTGGCAACACTCACTAATTACGCTCTGTGTATGCTGCATATGAATATGTAATTATGTGTATGTTGCAAATAACTAAACATGTGGCAAGGCAGCCACAAAGAGCTCGACCACAAGGCAACAGCAACAGCAACAAAAGGTGGCAACTATTTATTTTAAGCAACTCTCTCTCACACAGTGGGCAACATAATTATGCAGACGCCAAATTTTAGCATAAAAATCTATTAACATTTAACTGCCAACTTATTAATATTTAGCGAGGGGATAAGAACTTGCCGCAGTGTGCTGCAAATTGCCAGCTGTCACGCCCCCCTCCGCCCCCTTCCCACCGGCCACGCCCCCCCGCTCAGCAGTTAACCAGCTAACCAACTGGCAACGCTGCAACTTAAGTATTAGCAGTTCTCCTGACAGTTTAAATTTCCACAGCGCCAGCTTTTCTTTTTATTTTTCTCCCTTTTATTTTTTGCTGCGCTTTTGTTGCATATTTTACGGCGTTTTTTTTTTTTTAGCAGTGTGCAGAGGAAACACAACGAACTGCCAAATGGCTGGCGCAAAGCGGAAGAAAAACTAAAACAAATGTCAGTCGTAGTTGACGCGTAGCCACCAACCAACCAACCAACCAACCACTTGCCACTTGCCACATGCCACCAACTACTATACATATATACACTGAAAAAAACTGCATTCTAAAATGCACAATTCAAATTCTTGACTAGAGCATGTATTATTAAAGAGTTGTGAGTTTGAAAAGATCAAACCTTTCAGGTTGAAATTAAATAGAACAAGTGGGAAAGGCTATAGTCGAGCTCCCGTTTACTTATTTATATTTTCTATTGCATGCTTTTAGGCACTTGCATTGCTTAAAAACTTAAATCAGCCATTACCACCTTTCTATTTGTCCGATCTTGTTACGATTTAGTAGGATGATAGGTAATAAAAGTAGTTAACGTTAATTAATAAAATAATCCAAATATCTCGAAAATTGTGCGGGTGATGGCCTTTTTTTTTGAAAAAATATTAATTTTTTTTTTATCTTGCATGAGGTATCCTGGGAACAGGATAAACTTTAATTTTCCGTTTTATTTGAAAATCATATTATGTTTATCTATTTATTGATTTTTTTATTTTTATTTTTTTTATAGCAATAAATAATATTTGAAATTAATAGATAATTTTTAAATGTTTATAAATTTGTTTCTTTTTAAACAAACACAACAAGCGGAAAAATTGGCAACTTAATACATTTAAAGAGTCTTATATTGAAAACAAACAATTTCAATTAAAAATTAAATTTAAGTCAAAATATTTGCAGGGAAGAAATTAAAAATCGTACTTAAATCAAGAATTTTTTACTTTTTTTGCTTCGGACGCAGCTCGGATTGATTTTATACTAGAATATCGCACTTTTTTCTCAGTGTATACATATATATATTTAGACACAGCATCATTCTCAGCTCCAGCAGCAGTTGCAGTTGGAGCTGGAGCTGAGGAGAGTTTCAGCGGCAGCTTCGGGCTGCCAGCGAAATGCAAATGTCATTTGCAGTTGACACTTGACTCAGCACTTCGCACTGTCCTGGGGCACTTTGGGGTTTTCACCTGCAACTCCAGCAACTGCGGCACAATGGTCGGACACACACCAACACACACCAGCACACCCACACACACCTTTAGAATAAAAAGGTTAAATAAAATAACTAGAAATAAAGATTGTCTTTGGCACATCGAATACAGGAGACACTTCGATTGATCGTTCCTTTGATTGATAGAAAAATCCAAATGTAGTCTAAAATAATTCAGAAGGATTAAGATAATCAAAAATACACAACGTGCGAAATTGATGAAAAAATACGGAAATCAAACTAATTTAAATTTTTATGATATTTATTCAAAGTCTTAAATATCTAGCGAAATAAGAAACGCTTGAAACCTCTGTAATAATATTTTTTTTTTAAACCGAAACTCTTATTTTTGGTTTGTCAATATAGAATACTAGTTAATCCGTGAGTTTTGTTGTGATAACTCATACAACAACATAATTTTTACTCTAAAGGTTAATTTGCATCCGATTCTTCCTATGGCAGCTATATGATATAGTAATCCGACTTTGACCGAATTTGATCAGGATGTAAGAGACAGTCCCAAACTTACAATCTGTGAGTTTGGTAGAGTTATCTTAAGAAACAAAAAAGTATTTCATACTAAGCAATTTCCTGACCTTTGACCCCGAATTCTACCCGCTTGCAGGTCGAATTTCGCAAAACGCCGATGAAATTTTCTCATCTAACATATATTGTGTGAAAATTTCATGTTTCGACCTATAACCGTTTGGCCTACACGTTGATGTGTCAGTGAGTGAGTCAGTCAGGATACAAAGTTTTATATATATAGATTATAAGTGACAATTAATCAATGTATTAATCAATTTATTTTTAGTTATAATATATTACTCAAATGTGACTAGCGCTCTGAATTTAAGTAATACATATATTAAATAGAATATAATTTCTGCTGAACATAATTAAAATACCCTTTGTAAGGGTATAATCAGGGTATAAAAACAGCTACTAAAGTCAGCTGAGCAGTAACAAAGTCGTGGCCCCTTTGGGGAGAGTCTGCAGCTGCCATTGCCACATCCTCAGCCACAACTAGAGGCACATCAAGAGTCACATCCACATCCACACTCACATCCACACTCACATCCACATTCACATCATTCACGTTCACGCTCACGTTGTCGTCTTTATGCTCTCTCCACGTTCTCGGTGTTCGTCATTAGGAGGGCACATAGTACGTCAAAGTCTGCTGCGTGTTAATAGCCCCCATCCGTGGTTGCATGACTTGACACAAGGTGGAAGGCAGCGGGGGGGCAGGGGGCGTGGCTAAGTCAAGTGCTGACGTCTGACGGCGAAAGTGAGTGAGCGTCAATGTGCCACGGCTAAAATGATGCATGTTTCATGTTGCACGTTGCCTTAATCAGACTTAAAGACTTTCTATTTATGTCATTTCAATTACTTAAAAATATCAATTTAAACTGAGCATCAAAATTATTAATTCAAATTAATTCGGTTTGCCTCTTTCGTTTAATTTGTTTTTGTGCTACGTATGTTCAATGGTGCGTATGCTTAATAAATGCTTACAATTCAACGTAGTGGCCATTTTTGGTACTAACAAAAGCTTTGCAACAGCTTTTGGCCGCACGCTTGATTAATTTTCACAACAGATGGCGCTTTAGCATCGATTCTCAGCTTGTGCTATTAGTGTTAATTGTTTAGTTAACAATCGAGAGCAGCTTTCTTTGGCAAGTCGAAGTGTGAATACTCTGGCGATAGTTTCTAATTGTTATTATTTTGAGATTTTGTTTAATTTTATTAAAATAAGTATAATATTTACTATTAAAAGTAAATTCAAATAAAATTGAAGGTAAATTGCAATTTTTTATTGGATTAAAATTAATTTAAAATGGGTTCGTTTTTTATTTATTCTTTTTATATAAGAACAAAATTAATAATTTTTTATTTTAAGAAAAACAAATATAATTTCCTTATATTTATAAATTCCATATAAAAACCTAATTTAAATTTAAAAATGTATTTTGTTTTTAGCAACAAATCATTTTCTTTTTCATTTTAGATTCCCCAGAGTTTTTAATTATAATTTATTTTGTAATTTAAATATATGTATACTTTTTTAACTTTAATGGTATATTTTTAAATTAATTGTTGTGTCGGCTGCTTTTAGCCTGACAATAAATAAATAAAATCACACTTATCCAAAATCTCTTAATTAAAGACAAATTCATAATACCCGCAGTTAGTTAAAAACCATGTTTCATGGGCAATTTTGCTGGCGTTAGTAGATAATCATGGGTTTAGCTAATTATATTTATTTATAACTTTAATAAATGGAAAAATAATGAAATTCCCAATTCGACTTGAACAAATAAATAAGCAAAATGGAAGAGTTGTATACAATTTATTTACTTGTAGATAGACAAGTGTCAAAGTACTTGCAGTTGTTTTAGTTGCTTGTCAAAAGCAAAAGAAAATAAATATAAAATAACGCCATATCTATATACATATTTGTTTAATATATATATATATATATATATTTAGTTGTATATACAATAAGTCGGTTATTTGCCGGCCTCTATAACTAACTCGCGTGCTTTAAATGTTTTCCCAGTTATCTGAGAACGCGTCAACAGTTGCAAACAATTGATCAGTTGAAGTTGCTGGCGAGTGTCGAGTGTCGACTGTCGAATGTCGAGTCTGGAGTGTCGAGTGTCGTTGGACAGTCGCTGTTTAGTTGTCACTCCAAGCGCAACTCACACGCGGTAACAACTCTTGACCTGGCTAAAATGCCGCATGAGCAGGATCAAACCCTGGGCGTCGCTTCGCTGCTGCAGTCTCGTCCAGGATCGGGCCGAAGAAACTTCAGCAGTCACACGACGACATCTATGCCCCAGAATATATTCACCAATCCGGCCATACAGCCGTCGAGCGTGATCAATCTGTCGAACTCGACGGATGTGGTCATTGGCCCCATGACGCAGTATCAGGGACCGGTTAGCATTTACTACATGGACGCCAGCATGCAGACGGCGGCAGGTGAGTGGCAACCAGGTGATACCAACTACCATTTCTTAAGACTTAATAAAGGTATATGCATATTTAAATATATGAAAAACTTAAAAAAATAGTACAACATAATGTATTGTTATATTCTGGGATTAAAATGTTACAGACATGTAAATTTTAAAACAAATATTCAAAGATTTATATTAAATTTATTTAAGATAAAATCTAAATTTAACTGAAATGAAAAGAAATTAAAAAGTTAAATATCTAATTTATTTTAAGAGATCCAACATTTATTGCAAGGATTATAGCTTAACAATATTTTTAAGCATTTAAAAAACTTAAAAAAAATACATCATAATGTATTGTTATATTTAAATTAGAGTATTTTTATAACATTATTTAATTCAATTTTTAATTTTTAGAAAATGTTTTTCTTAATAATAAAAAATGTAAAAATCAAGCGACAAACTTGACAACTTACATATCATATTTTTTGAATTATTTATTTATTTATTAATTTAGTCATACTAATTAAATAATTATTTATTTATTTATTTAACATCCTAATGAAGCAAGTTATAAGGAATATAGTTGACTTAATTCTATGATTGGCATTACAGTTTTTTTTAAAACGATTGATAATTTTTAATTTTGTTTATGCCCCAGTTTTAATTTTAGACTGTTATGAATTCAATTTTTATATATTATTATTTGCTAGAGCTATTTCAATTTATAAATTAAACATATATTTTAAAAATAGTTGAACAAAATACAAGAGATCTTTCATTTGTTTGACTAATTATTAAATATATAAGCGGAGAAACATTAAAAAACAAAAAAAAAAGGCTTTTCTTTTCTACATAAGATATGTGTATTTAGAAATTTTTATGTTCTTAAAACTAAAAATTTATATAAAAAATTTTAAAATTTATTAATTTTAATAAGAGCAAATTTTTTTTAAATATTAAAAACAATATATGTATATGTATAACAATATTTTTAACAAAACAGTTGCAAGCATTTTTCCAAATTATTACCAAAAAAAAAACCTAAGTTTAAAAATTTATTTATTTTGTTTAAAAAACATATTCTTTTAAAGTTAAAAAATAAAAACATTATCTTAAGCACAAGTTCAAAGAGCATTTAATTTAGTTAAGTAATATTTACAAATAACTAATTGCATAAGAAAATATTTATGGGCCATTTTGAAAAAGTGTGGGAGTAAACCGCAATACACAATCGTATATAGACAATAAAGGCTTTGACCGATAGTCTGAGTCTTATAGCAGATAAAGCAAGCGATAGAGATATAGAGATATAGATCCATAACTTAAACCGTTTATCGGCACATAAGTATACAATAAACAGCGTCAAGTAGTTTACGATTGATTCGTGGAAATGAAAGCAGCTGTATAAATAAGGTTGCCAAGTAGCATAACTTATAGCTAGGTATTCCCTAAATAAATATGGTAGAAATATAATTAAATTGCAAGACAACAGATGGCAGACAGAAGACAGCAGACAGAAGACAAAAAGACAGAAGCGCATTTCGAATGCGCAGCATTGAACATTGCGCATACGTCACGTTGTCTGGCGACGCGCGCCGCAATTAAAAGCGAACGCCCAAAAAAAATAAAGAGGCAAAGCGAAATGAGCGAAACAAAAGTGTACGAAAAAAGAAAGGAAAGAGCAGGGCAAAAAAAAATGTGTAAATGATATGGCGAATCCGAGAAACACAACAATTACTACAATACAACAAAAAGCCCGGCAAAGCATGACGCAGCCAGAGACGACGACGCTTTGTCCGAGCTGAGGGAGGGAACTGAGGGAGACATGTCAACCGAATTCGCTTATAGGGCAAGAAGTGAGACAGACGTGAGACTGACTAACTAGCCGACTGTGCGACTGTGCGACTGTGTGACTATCTGACTGGACGTTGTCGATGTCGACGTCTCTGTCTCTGTCGCTGTCGCTGTCGAAGTCGTGGCGAACTTGCGGAACATTGCGCAGCGTTTTCAGTCGTTGAAGTGACGGGTTCAGGTGCGGCAGTTGTTTTCAGCTTTAAAAGAGCTTCTCATCGCGCCGGATATAGCTCGTTTACAGTTGCAACAACAACAATTACAACAACAACAACAGCCACTACAATTTGCCACAAACTAATTCATTCAATTATCAGACGCGCAATTTTGAACATGACTCAACCAAATTATCAATAAAAATTAGTTTAAAATTATTTATGCGTAATCTAATAAAATTATATATAAAAAAAAGTAAAAGTGTGTGTGTGTGTGTGTCGATAAGCATTTGCGGCTTTGCTACTGTTATACGGGCAAACAACAGTTATACCAGTCCCCCTTCCCCAGCACACTTTTAATTAGTCTGTCGTTGTGTCGCCTTGTCGCTCTGTCGCCTTGTCGCTCTGTCGTTCTGTCAGTGATGAAGCTGCTACTCAAAGTGCATGGCGAGCGAACAGCGCGCAATCGTCGCACACCTGAACGCACCTACACATCAGCACCAGCGTCAAGTATGTCCGGATTTAAAGCCTAAAGCTTTACAAACTAATCCGATTTTGTATAGAAGTAATACTTAAAATATTTAAATTGAGCGGAAAGAATTTGAAGCACAATACAAGTTTATTTGTAGCTGAAAAATAAAAATAAAAATGCCAAAATTGCAAAGAAATTATTTAGAATTAAAATTTTTAATACATTTTGAACTAAAATAATTTAAATTTGTTATAACATTAATGTGACCGAATTTATAGCCTAAAGCTTAAATAACTAATCAGGTTTTGTATAGAAGTAATACCTAAAATATTAAAATTGAGCGTAACGAATTTGAATCACATTAAAAGTTAATTGTAGCTAAAAAATTAAAGTGAAAATGCCAAAATTGCAAAGAAATTAATAAGAATTTAAGAATTTCATATATTTTGAATTAATATAACTTAAATTTTTTAAAACATTATTATGACCGGATTTATAATCTAAGGCTTTAATTACTAATTAGATTTTCTATAGAAGTAATACTTAAAATATTTAAATTGAGCGTAACGAATTTACATTACAAGTTAATTGTAGCTAAAAAATAAAAGTAAAATTGACAAAATTGCAAAGAAATTAATAAGAATTAAAGTTTTTTATTTATTTTGAATTAATATATGTACATTAAATTTATTGAAACTTTATTATGACCGGATTTATGAAGAGAAAGAATTTGAAGCACATTACAAGTTTATTTGTAGTTAAAAAATATAAGTAAAAATTTTAAAATTGCATAGAAATTATTTATAATTGAATTATTTAATATATTTTGAATTAATGTAATTTGAATTTATTATAACAAAAAAAATAAGAAAAAAAAATGGAAAATGTCCAGCTTTAATACAATTTTACTTATTCGATAATTAATCCCATTACCTAAATTTATAATATTAAGAATACCAAGATTTTTGGAGTAAAAAATAGTTCAATAATTCAACATCAGTAAAATATATTTAATTAATATATTTAATTAATAATACAGAATGCGATTTTGCCAAAATTTTTTTTTTCAAATTTTCAGAAATTTGCCAAACTTAATTGTCAAATTTAGTTAATTTTGTTCAAATAATCTTTGGCCTCAAAATATCCATCTTTAACAAATGGTCAACCCTTGTGTGTTTTTAAAAAATTCAAAATTTTAAAATTTTGTCATAATTAGTATAAAACAACATTTTAAATTTAATGCTGAAACATTTCATTTTTATGTAAGCAATCATGCCGAAATACATAAAAATTTTGATTAGTAAAGTTGCTCGACAAATTGAATACATCCATAACTTGACCAAAACTAAACAGTTTTTCAAGCGAAATGTCATTAGGTCTCTAGATTAGCTCTGTTTTCATATTAAGTTAAAATCTTTCAATTAATTGTTGTAGTTAACCAACTAATAAGTCTTCCCAAACAGGAATCAACAGCGGTGGCAATCCGAGTAACACCAGCAACAACAGCCAGAAGAAATCGAAGCGTCTGACACGAAATACAATTTTGCTGGGTCTGCTTGTGCTGTTGGTACTGATAATGGCCATTATCATAGTGTTCTTGGAGTTGAATCGAACACATGTCGGCGACTTGGCTTTGGACAATAAATCGATTTTGTTTGGCAATTCGTATGTGGATGGCACGTGTAAGTTGGGCAGCTAAATCGATCGTCATAGCCTATTCACAAATTGTGCAGTTCCAAATTTAGGAAATGGTCATCTCATTATCGACCGTCTGCAATGGGGCTCCACCGATCAGCCCGTAAATCTGACCAGACCGTTGACTGGACCAGTTCCATATGTTCTGATCACGCACATTGGTGTGCAGTCGAAGCCGTGCGACAATCTCTACAAATGCTCCATCAAAATGCGAACGATACAGGATTCGTCAATTGCCGAGAAGCATTTGCCAGACATTAGCTCCAATTTCTACGTAAGTAACACACTGCTTTAATGACAATTTTAAGATGCTTAATTCATACGGCTCACAGCTTAAAGTATGCAGGTAACATTTTAACATTTAAGGCTTATTTGAGCCGTTATTGTTAACATAATGGCATCAATGGAAAGGTCATTTAAATTCCGTTTGAATGACACAACACTTTCCTTAACCTACTTTTTCAAGTTTTTTCCTCGATTTTTTACAAAAAATATGTTGATGCATAAAAATTCTTCGAACAATTCTAAGAGTGACAGCAAAAAAAAAAATTGAAAAAATATTTTTGATAGTATTTTTTATAATTTTTTGAAAATAATAAAAATGACCATTTTAACCCATTTTTCCTCATTTTCATGCAAAAAGTGGCTTTTTTAGGATTTTCAAAAAATTATAGAAAATACTAGCAAAAATATTTTTGAAATTTTTTTTTTTGCAGATACTCTTAAAATTGTTTGAAGAATTTTTTTGCATCAAAACATTTTTTGTTAAAAATCGAGGAAAAAAGTGGAAAAAAAACACTTTTACAAAAATTCGAAATAATCCATGGGTACTTAATGGGTTAACAAAATTTTTTTATCATTCAAACGGAAATTAAATGATACGAATATTTTAAGAAATCTGCATCAAATCTTTTTTGTTTAAAGTATGTTTTTTTTTTATAACTTCGTGAACCTATTCAGTTGAGCGGCAGTGTATATTACTTTTGTACATTTTTATTATATAATTTTGTTATTTTTTTCAATTTTAACATTTTTTTATAGCTATTTAAAAATTATTTAATTTCAATTTTGTAATATATACATTTAGTGGGTAAGCTGAGAGCCACGGTAAATAATTCACAGATTTTTCGAATCACGGATTTCCGCTTACGCAAATTGTGTGTTTGATTTTTTGTGTGTGTTGTTTTTTTGTTGGCAGGTTTCCGATGAGGGCAACATTTATGTGGGCCGCGGCTGGGAATGGGCCAACACGTATGCCAACAACACGCTGGCCATTGCCTTTATGGGCGACTATGAACGCTATGTTCCTACGAAAAGACAGTTTGAGGGTCTTCAACATCTATTGTCCCACGGTGTTGCCACTCAAATATTGGATGTCAACTACAAGATGATCGCCCTGAATCAGGTAAGACACTCAAAACTACACCAAAATATCTGTATATCTTTAAAACACCCTCCCACTCTTTTCTAAAATTAAACTTCGTTTGTTCTTCAAAAAAAGCAGTAAGCATTAAATAAAAATTAAAAGATCTTATACAAATTTAGCTTAATTATAATTTTTTTAAAATTTTTGAAGCCTTTTCGTTAGTCTTACAGAATTTTTAAAAAATTTCCAAAATGGGTACACATAAGATTTATATACTGTGCAGTCTTTTGTAATCTACTATAGTTGGATAGGTTTTCCTTCAATAATATTTTAAACTTAGATTAATTGTACTATAATTTCCTGTAAATTTATGTAGAAAAATTTAAAAGCGTTTTTGTACGTTCGTTTTATAAGAGAGTACAGATTTAATAAAAAAATTATTAAATATTTAAAATGTATGTTTAAAATGCAAATTTTACTTTTAAATTTATTTATTTATTACTTTAATGAATTTATGCCATAAAAATGAAGCTTCCCCACGAAGTTGTTTTTAAATTTAAATAATTAATACACAATTTATACTCATGGAATTTCCCGACTTGGTTGTTACAACCGCAGAATAAATATCTATAATCTACTTTATTTAGATAGATAATAATTTTCTATACTATAATTTTGTGTACTATATTTTTCTGTACTTTGTGTAGGCCTAATTTGATAAATATGTCTGCAGATTTCAAAAAAGAAAAATTTAAAAGCGTTTTTGTACGTTCATTTTATAAGAGAGTACAGATTTAATGAACAATTTTTAAATATTAAAAATTTACTTTAATGAATTTATGCCATAAGAATAAAGTTTCCCCACGAGGTTGTTTTTAAATTTAAATATTTAATACACAATTTCAACTCATGGAATTTCCCGACTCAGTTGTTACAACCGCAGAATAAATTTCCATAAGCTAAATAAATTAACTTGAATTACCCAATTTTTTACTATATATATTTTAACGATTCTGATTACAGACGAAAGATACACACAGCCCAGGAGTCAATGTGTATCGTGAGATTAAAAAATGGAGTCACTTTTATCACTGTGACTGGAAAAAGGGTCCCAGATGTGGCAGCGAATTGGGAATGAAGGATGCCGACTGGGACAGTCACCAATAACTGCAGGAATCGACTTAAAGCCAACTTTAGTATTAAGAAGAAACAAAACAAATTAAACAAAGTAAACCAAATAAACAAATAAATAAAATGCAAATATTCAGTTATATTCGTCGTGTTTACTTCGTTGAGACTTGGAACCGGTTCGAGGGCGTGTGTTTCACAGGTGTGTTATTTATAGAGCACAGTTGACTCTCCGAAGCTCAATCACAGCGTTTAGAGAGAGGGAGCGAGAGAGGAAGGGAGCGAGAGAGAGAGACTCAGGCAGCTTTTAAATCGTCTCTCTCTCTCTCTCTGTGTTGATTTTGCGCAGCGCTCAAAAGCTGGAAATACCCAAGCGAAAACCTATCAGCCATATACTATATAAAGTCAAGTTGTAAGTCTATATGTATTGATAGTATCATCATTATCACAACACATAAACACACACATCATATTGATGCTGTTGAAGTTGCTGCTCAAGTTAATTGAAAACTGTATATCATTGGGAAACATTCAAATTTGCACTGATAACTGAAACACAGATAAATTCAAAGAAAATTCAAAATTTTAACTGCAAACGAACTTGAATGAATTATTAGTCGCTTTTCAGCAAGACCTACGTTAACAAATGTTTAAGCACTCGCTGAGTTATCAGTTCAAATAAATCATATATACATTTTCGAATAAATTTGTGTTGCCAGTCTGTCTATGATAAGGTGACTCCTAAATCAGACCATATCTATTTGACGATCGCTGCAGACAAACAAAAAAATTCTCCGAATTTCGAGAGAAAAGATGCTACAAGTAAATTCATTCTATTTATTTTGGCCCACACTCTCCATGTACGTGATTTTGCATTTGTTTATAAGTTGTGCACACAACCAAAAATCGAGAAAAGAGAAAAATATACATTAAGAATTGAGTTAAAAACCCGAAACAGGTTGAACAAATTCATGACGCACTGAAACGAGATCTATGATAAACATTTTTGCAGAGTGCATGTATTTTTTTTAATTCATTTGCTTATCATTTCAATTGGGTTTTCACTTCATTTAGAACCAGTTTTGAAATGTCTCAGCCGGTCTTTCGATCGAAATGAAATGCAACTAGGCATAACCAGTTATTGGCTTAATTAATGCTAATTAAACTGTTCAACGGCTAGACTAAAAAATTAGCTTTCAAAAAAAGATATTCATATATAGTATACGCATAATTAGAACAAGGTTTTTACAGCAGAAATTTTGAGATATTTTACAGACGAAAATTACACACAAATTACAATTTGGAAAAGCCCCAAAATAATGAAAACTTCAATGGGAAAAATACGTTGTTTTTTTTTAAATTTTTTATAGACAGAAAAACTGGCAAATCGAACATGATTTTCATTGTCTACTTGATATTTACTTTTCGCTCTCTTGCTCACTCGCTCTCCCACACAATAGCTCTCGCTCTGTCTTACGCTTGCTGCTTTGTTGCCACACACACGCTCTCTTTAAATATTACGCTCTCTCTCTGCAGAGAGCGAGAGAGCAGCAGCCGCCATTATCGGCGCTTCAACTCGCATCGCGTTTTGATCGCCGCTCAGTTGATCGGAGCCTCTCGAACGCGTCGCTGCTCAGCGAATTCCATTTGGCACGCGCTTGTCTGCAACACAAAAAAATATTACAAAAAATACAAAAAATAACACTAAGAAAAAAAGTTACTGCACATATACGTAATACGCTTTTTGTGTAATAAGCAACAGTTTAAAATAAAAAAATACTTTGGTGTTGGTTGAAAAAACGCGCACTGAATAGTTTTGTTCGCTCGTTGAATTTGTTGTTCGATCCGTCGTCGCACAAATGTCTCAAATTTACGGTAATGATGCAAATCCAATGAAATTAGTAATGACAATGTTTAAAAAAGCAGTGAAACAATAAATTAAGTGACAATAAACATATTTAACGGAAGCAATTAAACTTGTTTTTTAGAAAGTGTAAAAATAAATGAGGAGCCTGTCGATAATCAAATGCAACGTCATTAAATAAAACAATCAAAATGGTGTCTAGACTCGAACTATACTTACTACATCTACATATTATCTACACTTAGTAGAGACTAATTAGAACTAAAGTTCAGCTTAACGAAGTTTTATTAGAATATGACTAGAAATAATATTAAAAATAAATAGACTGTTTAACGTAAACAATTCTGTTGAGATTGTGACTCATTCTAATTAAAATTCAGGTTAAGGATTCTGGATTATAATAATCTCTATATAAAGAAAGAGCATGAAATATATAAGTGAATTGTGGCCAGATAGTGATTAATTAGTTACAGCAGAATTGAATTAATGATTTCCGGGTTGAAATATATATTAATTTAAATAACTTTACAGAGGAAAAGTGCTGAAAAATACATTGAACAAAAATTGATAGAATAAATGATAAAATTACTTAATTAAACAGATAAAAAGTAAACAAAAATCGTTGAAAACGATACTAAAATAAATGACATTACATTAATGAATAAACAAAACGAAAAGTACATTAAAATTAAAATACAAAAAAAAAAAATTCCAAATTTTAAAATTGTTAAATTGCTAAGCAAAAATATATTAAATATAAATAAATAAAAAATCAATTTTCAAGTAATAAATATACGATCATAGTCAAGAGTTAAAGCTCAGAAAGATAAAGAAATGTAAAATGTGGAATAAACAGAAGATAAAAATGTAAAATTATAAATATTGAGTAATTGAGAAATAAGTGAAATATCATAAATCAAGCGCGACTTGAGTACATAAAAATAGTTTTTATAAATAAAATTTAAAAATATTAAACTAGTCAGCAGCGGAAAAGGGAAAAAGGAGAGAGAAAGAGCTAATTAATTGGCAGCAAGTAAATTCTGAGTGAATGTTAATTGTTGGCACACATGAAACATGAAATAGAACTTGGTAATGATATTGCCAGCGACTTCCTATCGACGCGAAGTTAGTAAACAGGCTAACAAATACATACACAAACACACACATATGTATATATGTACTGACTTGAAGCAATGGCTGCCTCGCTTTAAATGCCGGTGTCTGTGTATTGGTGCGCTCAGAGAGAGAGAGAGAGAGACGCATTGCGATATCGCCGCCTCATTCGCTTGCTGTTGTTGTAACTGTTATTATTATTATATTTATTGTTGTATTTTTTCTGTTATCTCCGAGTGTATGCCAACTTTACGGGAGCGGCAACCTTATCGCTCACTGTTAAAGCCGTCGTCGCTTTATCGCCTCGTTCTGAGAAACTCTTCAATTCCGCAATGAAAGAATTTCGATTGTTGTGCCTCCCCTCATTAACCTGGGCTCAATCATAATAATACTTATTCGTTTTATATTACAGTATATGTATTTTAGATTACTAAATACATGTGTATATATATATTTTTTACTATATTAATTTCAATCGAACTGACCTTTGATATTTTTTTATGCATTATTTACGATTTACTCGTTTTTACGCCGCATTTTAAGTGATCTGCTCGATTCCTGGAATTATGCAATTACTTTCAAATGGCATTAGATTAAGGCTTAATAGTTATTTTCCTTTCCAGACTGCATTAGTTCGGTCATTATATTAGCTAATCAAGCAAATTTTAGAGTTACATTTTCTATAATCGATTTTACAACTTGATTACACTAGTTCAATGCCTGATTTTTAATTATTACACGAGCATGTCAAAAACGATTTTGAACATTTTTACACTTTCGGAAAGCTAATGAATAATACTTATATAGAAAAATAAATGCTACTAATTTTTTATTAATTTAAAAACAAATAGTTTCACAGATGATACATTTTTAAAGTGATTAAAAAATAATTATTGTGTTGTCTAGTGTTGACAGACATTTAAATATTTATCATACCTTATGATAATCTTGAAAAAGTATAAATTGTGCAAATACGAGAAACGAATGGCATTTCCGAACTTGTTTATAGAATGATTAGCAGAAAAGTGCAGTGGAGAGGAAAGCGACAGCGCCACCTAGCGTGCAAAGCTGGCAACAACAGAGCTATATGTAGGGTCTATCTTTCTCTCCCTCACTCTCTCTCTCTCTTTTTTTTAAGTATCTTCGAGTGCAATTGAATCGTTAAATGCGGAAGTTTTATTGAACATTATCAAAAATATGATTATACTTGTAAAAGTTGAACTTCCTTGATATTTGCTTATCAATCAATGAAATAAATAAACAAACTTGAAACATTTGCTAATTGGGCAATTAAACGTTGACTCATTAGGCAAATGTTTAAGCCATAATATGAATAATAAGCTGAATAAATAAATGACAATGCAAACAATTGTAAAATATAATATTCAAGAAGATAATTTTCTGAGAAAATGCAAAGTTCAGTAAATAATCTAATTACTTAATGCATTTAAAAATGGTTTAAACAACTTGGCAAGCCAGAGTATATTATTACATTTAAGCAGATTATCTTTTCAGACAGTTTTTCTCAATTCAAGATTAAACAAATTTAAACTATTTACTTTCAGATGCTGATATATGAAATGATGTTGGCGCCGTTCAAGGAACAAAAGAATAAAGATTAAAAAAAGTACCCAAAAGATTTATACAATCAAAATGTGCAAAAGCTGCTGAAATTGCAGTTTGTTAAGACAAAAGTTCGATAAAAAAAGAGTTTTGAGTAGCAAACAAGTCGAAGAATGCATGTCAACAGTGAGACAGAGTTAAATGCGAACAATATACATATTATAAATCGGACAAGTGGTAAAAATTGCAGTACATCTTCAACAGATTCGGGTGTCGGTTTGGTTGATAACACCGCCATATACACAACAACAAAGAGTAGAGAAACTCAGAATAATGGAGGGGAGAATCAGACGGAAACGGAAACGGGAACGAATTCGGCACAACAACAACAACGCATCAGCATTGAGGTTGAGGCTAAAGTGAACCTCAATCCAAATAAAACGAATAAGGCTAGAAGGAAATCATCAACAGCATCACCTGCAGTCTCAATACGCAGCACTACGATCTCCATAGTGTCCATCGATGAGGATGCCATCGATTCCAGTTGCATTGACAGCGACTCGGAGGCCGAGCCCGACGAGGGCTGTACGGTGCATAAACTTGGCCAACAGGTCAACAGCAACAACAACAAATACCCGCCACAAAGTGACGAATTGACGCAGCTCAATAAAGGTCTGACTGTCATTAGTCGCCAGGTGATGCCCAGTTCAGGTCAAATGGGCTCAAATACGCCACCCGATATTGTTGCCCAGCAGCTGCTGGCCACGCCCACACTAGCAAGAACAACACCCGCAACGCCTTCTCAGCAAATTGGCAGCATTGCGTTGACCAACACTACAGATGTGACCTTTGGCGATAAGCATTATTATGAGGGACCGGTCACGATACAACAGATTCTCATCGATAGTCGGGAGAAATGGAAATCGACCGAAGGTCAGGATAATCCCGCCTTTAATCCACAGTCAAGCCAGCCCAATGCTACAGGTGAGACAAGAACAACAACAACAACAACAGAATTCCATCTACAAACAGTTGAAGTTTATTCATATACTATACATTTTATTTGATTACCTTTTCCTCTGTCTGTCTGCTGTCTTTTCTCGGCCCCTCGTTGCTCTCTCTCGTATTTATTTTTCTCGCTTTTGTTTACTGAGTGCGAACGAGCGCAAAGCAGACAGACAGACAGACAAAAGTATCTTACACAGACATGCTGGAAAATTACGTGTTAAATGCTAATTAAATGCAGCAAGGCATGTGCGATGACAAAGCTTAAATACCCTCTTAGTATTTATATTTTTTATTTTACTTAATTTATCAGTATTATTGTTTACGTATAAAATATAAAATGCAACTTAAATATGTGTATAATGAAACAATTATTTTAAAAACCTAAACCTAAACAAAAAGAAAGTAAAGCATTTTACGTATATTTAACGCAATAAATAATTGTCAAAACCAGGGAATAAAACCGTAACCATAACCGTTACCGTTAACCGGTATTAACCGATTGAAATTTTTAACGGTAACTGAAATATACTGTAATATACCCAAATAGAATAACCGAAAATGTTCAAACCAAAATAACCGTTTAGTAACCGATTCATACAACGGTTAGTTTCGGTTCGGTCAAACATAAAATTTAATTATCTAATTGAGGTCTTATCCTGGTTTACAAAAGAGTTTGATTTTCATTTGCAATTTGTATATTTGATCTCAATAATATGATCTTAATTTTTAAAATTTTTGAATATTTGTTTTCAAATTTACATGTCTTTAACATTTTAAATAACTTGTGTTGTGAACCGAAATCATTCCGGTATTTCGAAACCGAATCATACAAAAAACCGATAACCGTTACGTAACCGATATACAACATTTTTTCTAAACAGATACTCGAAAACCGAAGTGCGAACACAACCGAAACCGTAACTGAAACCGATATTCTTTTCGGTTTTAATCCCAGGTCAAAACTCTTACAGTTAAAAGTATTTGAGCACTCACTGCGTATACGCAATGTCAGCAGCAATGAAAATTGCTAATTTTTTTCAAATTCAATACAAAATAAGACATTCAGACAAATATAAGCAATATAATATTTTTCTAGATTTTTAATATATAATACACATGTTTCAAAAAATCCAAGCTAAGCCCTTAACCCTTTTCGTACTTATTGCGTATACGCAACGTTGGCAGCAGAAAAAACAAATTGAAAACTGATTAAACTCTAATAAAACTTCAAAGAAAAGTCTATTTGTTGCTATCAACAACTAGTGAATATACCTAAACATTGATAAACGCATGCCAAGGCCGTTGCAGCAATAAATCTTCCACTATTTATTGCGCATACGCAGCGTGGGCCGCAAAGGAAGAAAGAAATGCGCGCATATGGACGCGCCCCGTAAATCAATCAAAAATAAAGCCCACCAGCTAACAAACTAACAAAAATAATGCCAGCTGGAAGCGCACATTCAATTTGTTTACTCTAATGATTCTCACAATTGCCATAATTAAAAAGATTGAATGGCAAACAAAAGCAAGAAATTGAATTTAAAATGAATTTCATTTGAGAATTTAGCCGACATGGGTCAAAGTAACATCTTAGTGTTTAGTACTAAGATTAGACATTACAAGTTATTCCCCTTAACTGGGCTATAGGAGATAATAATTAGTGAAAAACAGCGGGGGGAATTTTATTTGCTCTGTTATTGTTATAATTCCAGTCTTCAAACAAGTGCAAAACATATCACGCACTTGCTGATTTTCTATATACATATGTACATACCTGTATATTTACTTATACTTGTATTATGTATGTTTAAAAAAAGAACCTGAAATTCGCTTTGTTGCGATTTCAGACAGTCGCTGATACTACGGGTACTCAGTGGTCTCAGAGATGTCGAGCTACGCGTTTCAATTCTGTCTAAAGTGCGGCAATTTTATCAAGAAAAGTCCACTCAAGTGCGATGGCATTTGTGGGCGTGTCTGCCACGCCCACTGCTCTGGTCTGACCGTTAAGCAGCTTGACATCGTTCAGCTAATGCCAAACATCAGCTGGCGCTGTGATAACTGCCTCGAACTGGGTCGAAATGAGCTGCAATTCAATTTGAAATTGGAGCAATGGCTGAAGCGACATGAGAAGCGTTTGGAAGCGCTGGAACATGGCTTAAATAAAAGTGCATTTTGGGAACATTCAGCAAGTGAGATTTACAAAAATATCGTATATATCAAAGATAAACTCCTGGAGTCATAAATAAACATATGCAAATTTAGAAGAAAACAATTTCTTAGCTACGAACAAAATTCTCCTTAATTGACAAAAATAACGGAAAGACCTAGAAGAGCTCTGTAAATCACCAGCTGCCCCTGAACTAGTTTAAAGTAACTGCTTTATTCTGAATTCATTTCAAATAGTCGATTCAAGAATAAGAATATTAGATTATTCAGATAACGGAAAGACCTAGAAGAGCTCTGTGAATCACCAGCTGCCCCTGAACTAGTTTAAAGTAACTCCTTTATTTAGAATTAATTTCATATAGTCGACTCAGTTTAAAGTTACTCCTTCATTCTACAATCATTTCAAATAATCGACTGAAGAATAAATATCTTAGATTATTCAGATTGTCAGGAAAATATGAAAAAGATATTTCCAACATTTTCCTCCAACACTTAACTCATATCTTTCCCAAGCGGTTGTACTCTTTTATCCATTTGCTTAAGAATATTATAAAATCTCAAACCTATCTTGTTACTAATTTCCTTGATATATATTTTTTAGGTACCAAATTAGATGAATCTTGTGAGGCGCCAGCTTTGTGTCCCTTTCTGCCGCACACCATCAGTCGCAAGGCCATTATAATAACGGCTATATTTGTGGCATTTACCATCATTCTGGGCATTATACTGGCAACAACGACCGACTTGTTTGACAAGAGTGTGAACAAAAGTAAGCTTGGTGATGGCGATGATTCCAGACAAAATATTCCAATCAATTCAACAATAGGTACAGTTTTGTCCTCCTTTTTATGTGTTCGAAAACGCTCTTAAAAAACAAAAGAAATCTAAATTTTATTGGTGCTAGCAATTGGTCACACTTAACGCCTTAACCATTTAACTGTTTATCCATTTATTTTTAATCCTAGCATATCATTATCATCACTATTATTAACATTTTACTAAAACGTCACGGGCATAAATCGATCGGAAAATACACATATTGCGTACAATTACAGTGTTGAAAAGTGCTTCGAACTTAAAGTGTGACCTTAGTTAAATTGACTGGAATATGACAGTTCGTAATATGTTCTTTTTTTTTTGTTACCTTTACCAAAACTACTTTTGCTGATACATAAAAAAAAACAGTTGAAATTGTTTCTAGAGAAAACATTTTATTACATTTTTTTTTCAACCTAAATATTTAAAGTTGTATATAAGTTATTAGTATATATCTTCACTAGCTTTCAGCTAAAAAATTTTAATTTTAAAAATTAAAAAAAAAGTAAAGGAAAAATGTCTTTAACAGGGATTAAAACCGTAACCATAACCGAAACCGCTAACCGGTATTAACCGATTGATATTTTTAACGGTAACTAAAACCGTAGCCGGAAAAAAATTTTTTTAAAACCCAAAATATTCAAACCAAAATAACCGTTTAGTATCCGATTTATACATAACGGTTAATTTCGGTTCGGTCAAGCATAAAATTTAATTATTTTATTAAGGCCTAATCCTGGTTTTCAAAAGAGTTTGATTATTATTTCCAATTTGTATATTTAATCTCAATAAAATGAATTTAATTTCTTAATTTTTTTAATATTTGTTTTTAAATTAACATTTTAAATAATTTCTTTTGTAAACCGAAATCGTACCGGTATTTCGAAACCGAAACATACAAAAATCCGATAACCGTTACGTAACCGACATAGAACATTTTTTCGAAACCGATACTCAAAAGCCCAAATGCAAACATAACCGAAACCGTAACTGAAACCGATATTCTTTTCGGTTTTAATCCCTAGTTTAAAATGTTTCTTTTTCTAATCTGGTTGCCCAGAAGTATCAAAAAGTTGTTTTGGTAAAGTTTACAAACTGTCTGTTACCTAGTGTAATTAATAACAAAAACCAAAAATTCGTGGTGCAGTGTCGTTGAAGGTGATCAGTGTGGCGGATTGGGAAGGACGACAGCCGAAGGGGAATCTGACAAAGCTAGCACTACCTGTACATCGTGTGATCATCTCGCATACCGCCGCCGAAAGCTGCGAGTCACCGGTAAGTAAATACCCTATAAAAATATTTAATTTCCCACACTTATTCCCAATTTCTGCTTCACCTCAAGGATATTTGTGCCGCTCGTGTCCGTGTGGTGCAGAATTTTCACATGGATGGCTGGAATTGGGATCATATTGGCTACAATTTTCTGATTGGCGGCGATGGTCTGGTCTATGAGGGTCGTGGCTGGGATGCCCAGGGTGCCCATACCCTGGGCTATAATGTCGACAGCATTGGCATCTCCTTCATTGGCACCTTTATCAAAATATGGCCAACGGAGCAACAGCTTCGTGCCTGTCAGCTGCTCATGGACGAAGGTGTGCGGCTCAAGAAACTAGTTCCCGACTACAAGTTGTATGGTCATCGGCAGCTGAGCGCCACCGAAAGTCCCGGAGAATTACTGTACGGCATTATACAGACCTGGCCACATTGGACAAATAAAACTGTGTAGCTTTTGTATATACTACTTAGTCTTAAGTTGTAAATTTTGCAGCCTTAGTTTGTATGTTAAGCAAGTTAATAAAGTTGGTTACAAAACAAAGCTGAAAGTCTTTTATTGGTATATATAAATCTTTATATTGAATATTTGTAAGTATAAAAAGACATTTTTAATAAAAAGTTAACACAAATAATTTCGGTAAGTTTCCCTATATCGAGAATAATATATTAAATTTTTTATAAGTATATTAATAAAACATCTAACTAAGATCTCTTGAATATCTATAAAATTAATAAGAGTATTTTCTTGTAATAGTTAAAAACTTACTTTAACAAAATTAATTACATAATTTTATTAATTTTAATTTTATCACATAATAATCGTAAAATTGTTATCTAATAAGAATTCTAAAATTACTTAAAAATCGTTACCTATAAATTTCATTTTTATGAAAAAATTAAAATGTATCTTTCATAAATTCAATTACATAGTTTTAAGATCTATTGACTCAACACATTAAAGATTTTTTGTTGGCAAAATCAATGCTGATTTAAAAAATTTAATTTTATTTTAAGAAACTTAAGTGTATTGTTTTCAATTTATTTTAAGCAATCTTTTTTTAATGCTAAAAATAGCTACAAAAACGATTTACTTTTAAAATAATTTGTTATAAAATGTTAAAGATATTCTAAAGCCTAAATAATCTTAGGGCTTTTTTTTATATATTTTATTATATTTTTATATATTTGCTTGGGGAAATGTAATGCTTTTTATTGTATTGTTAACCCTACTAAAAACTCACCACATTAACCCTCGCGTTGTTCATAACTGTGCCGTCAAAAGTGTTGTGAAGTGTGCTTGCAGTTGAATCGCCAGTGTTGAGTTGATTGGAATTTCAAAATGAATATGAATATGAATAAATATGCTCACAAAGTGCACGCATGAATGTATGTATGAATATCAATGCACGATTCGAATATAAGTTATATATATTATATATGTGTCTGATCTGTCTAACTGACCCACTAACCATGGCCTTTTTGTGTGTGCAGCCAACGATGATGATGGGCTAGAGTTGATCAGCATTAGAGACTGGGGCGGCATAATTGTACATGAGCCTCTGGATGAACTTAAATTGCCCGTGGATCGTGTAATTATAGCACACACTGACACCGAGGGTTGTGTGACCAAGGTGAGTGTGACCGTATATTTGTTGAAAGTCTTTTTTATATAAATGTTTGTGTATTTATATCAGGAGGGTTGTTGCTATCGAGCAAAGTTCATACAAGCCTTTCACATTGATGTCCGGAACTGGGGCCAGGTGGGCTACAATTTCATGGTCGGTGGCGATGGACGTGTCTACGAGGGACGCGGCTGGGACTACATTGGTGCCCATACACTTGGCTCGAACAGTATTAGCATTGGCATTGCCTTCATTGGCAACTTTGATCAGATGGAACCCACCAAAGAGCAGTTGAAGGCTTGTCTTTTACTCTTGGACGAGGGCGTGCGTCTCAAAAAACTAACACCAGACTACAAAGTCTTTGGACATCTACAGCTGTTGTCCACCAAAAGTCCGGGCATTAAACTATACAATATTATCAAGACCTGGCCACACTATGCTAGTTTTTGAACTTTTTAAAGTAACCAAATGTATTTTCAAACTGAATAAATGTTAAATAAAAGCAAAACAAAAACAAAGTAATGAATATATTTAAAATAAAATAAAATAAAATAAAATAAAAATTTAAAATAAAAATAAATGAAATATTTACAAACTGAATAAATGTTAAATAAAAGCAAAAAGACAAAGTAATGAATATATTAAAAAAAAAAAAGTAAAATAAAATGAATTAATTTTTTTAAAATAAAACAACAATTTTATTTAATTTTTTTAAAATAACAAGTTTAAAAAAAATAATTATAAATGAAATACATTTTAAATAAATATAAATATGAGCACTTAAAGCCTTTTTTTAAGCGAATTTTATTAAATTAAAAGAAATTAAATTAATTAATTCGCTTTATAATATTTGGCGATTTTATTTTTTAATTGGGTTTTTAAATGAATTTCCTTATTTATTTATGTCGATCGATAAAAAAAATAGATTTTTAAGCAATAAAAATAAATAAAAAAATAATATTTTTACTTTTTTTTTAAGATTAATTAAATTAATTATATGCAAATTGTAATATAAAACCTATAAAATATGGGGGAACTTGAAAATCTTATTTAATTTAATTTGGTGCCAGAAAAACACAATCAGATCAATAAATATATTAATATAAATACTACTAATGCATTAATATATTAATATAAATACTACTAATGCGCAAATATATATTTATATAAATACTAATAAAGCATTAGTATTTATATTAATATATTTTTTACACTTACTATTACACTTTAAACTCATTCATCGCTTTAACGCTTCATTAATTAGATAATTACATTTTTATAAAATTTATAATATTTGATATTTTTCTATGCCATTTTCTTTGCAGACAAGGACAACATTGGCGGTGGTTTGGTACTGCGCTTTGTGCCCCGCTCCGTGTGGTTGGCCCAACCACCGCAGAAACAGCTGCCCGCTCTCGCCCTGCCCGTGCCCATGGTCATTTTGTTGCCCACAAATTCGGAAAACTGCAGCACACAGGCCGCCTGCGTTTCCTTCCGAGTGCGTTTCCTGCAGACCTTCAACATTGAGTCGGAGCATCGGGATGATATTACGTTCAATTTCCTAATTGGCGGCGATGGCAATGTCTATGTGGGCCGTGGCTGGGATATTGTGGGTGCCCACATGCATGGCTATAATACTCGAAGTGTCAGTTTCGCCTACATCGGCACCTTTCAACACCAAAGGCCCTCGTCGAAGCAGTTGAATGTGACACGGCTGCTGCTCGAGGATGGCGTTAATCGGGGCAAAATTGCAGCCGATTACAAGTTGTTTGGTGCCAGCACCTTGGAGCCCACATTAACCGAGTATAATGCCGATCGGCTGTACGAGAGCTTTGCCAATTGGACCCATTGGACAACCTAACAAAACTGTAGTCATGACTAGTATCTCTATATCTGTATATGATATGTGGCATATTTCATTAAGCTAGCTTTTAGTTTTGTTTTGTAACAATTGTGATATAATTAAAAAAAAAAACCAATATGGAAATTATTACATTTTTATTCAGATTTTTAATGGTGGGTTTAATCGCGAAATCAGCGCCGGTTTTTCTGGATTCAACGTGATTCAATTCCAAGAGTTCAGAAAACACGATTCCAAATGCGTAATAGTACATCAGCCATATGTAAAGAGTTTCAGCTGAACACAGACAAAACAGAATATGAAAATACCCTGGAAAAAATATTACTTTCGTTTTGTATAACATATTGTAAAGTGAAAATATAGAAGTGAAGAATACAGTTGGTTTTCACAAATTTAAAACTTGATTAAGTTGCCCCTTAGGTAACAGAAAGCCAGTTAAATAAAATTACTAATTTTTTACAAAAAAAAAAAAAAAGAAAAAAAAAAAAAGGAATACAGTAGCTAGAAAGTTAATTCTAATTATTTTTATTTGCTCTATATTTTAACGTGTAAGCCAAAAAATATTTATAAGTTTGTGTTGGTAAATATTCTTCTTCTATGAATTGACTATTGAAATAAAGTAATCTTCATAAATAAAATTAAAAAATTATTTTTATATTTGTTCATTTTAAATCTCATTTTCTAATTTTATTTTTTTTTTATAATTTTGGCTTACATAATAAAAAAATTACAAAGACTATTTTAATTTTAATTTTTGACGTTAACTAAAATATAATTTGAAAAACATAATGAAAAATAATTAATTTTTTTAGATTTATTAATTTTCAAAATATAAATGAAAAGGATATAAAGACATATATAAATCTGGGATTAGTCACAAGCGAAAACAACAAATACTGCCTTTAACTAAACTTTTGTTTTTAATCTTTAGTAAGTTTGTATCAGTATTCAAATGTTTTTTGTTATTTTATATAAATATCTATTTACTTTATCAATTCTTCAACTTTGGCACAACCACCCCATTGTCCACCCAAGCTTACAGGGTATAAAGCAGAGCTTTCAAATCAACTGTTTAATAACTTATTTTGCGCTCTTTCAAAAGCTCATTGACACGTTTAATGTTGTTGTTCAGAGCGGGGAATTTTTTTCTACCATTACAAATAAAATATGAATAAACAATGCACATCTTTATGTGTGTATGTGTGCAATACATGTGCCAGCAATTTGCGGTTTATCAACAAGTTATTCTACTCAGTTCAGTTCAGATCGGACAGGCGTCTTAGCAAGAAGACAACGCTCTAAAATTAAAAAATTAAGTTCCAGCTGATTGTATTGATTCCGTGTTCAGCATGAGAACCGAGCAACCGAGATCGGAACACATGGAAGAACAAGCAACAACAACAACGCATACAAATGTCAAACATATGAGAGGTCTGATTTGGTTATGTGGTGTTCTCATGGTTCTCGTCTCCGCAGCCATCGTTTACTTTGTCTGGATGTTGAGTATGGCAAACTTTTTTGCAAACTGCATCGATAAGTTCAATAACATATTAATCGATTGATTTTGGCAGCTAGAAATGTGGACACGTTTGGCAAAGGTTTGCGCATTCTCGATCGCAGCGAGTGGCTGGGGGAACCCCCGAGTAGCGTTGAAAAGCTCATAACGCCAATTTCCCATGTCATTATCCATCACACGGCGACGGAGGGCTGCGAAACAGAGGTAGGTGGTTTTAATACAAAATTCAGTAGAACTACTCTGCTTTATAGTAAACTTTCACAGAATTACAAATATTCCATTCTATACTTATTTTAATTACCAAAATTCTTTTTATTAAAATGCTTTAAAACTAAGTTTCTTCATAATCAAGTGATTTCTGGTATCTTACTCTGAAACTCTACTATATTTGTGTTCCAATAAAACGTAGGTTAGACAAAAGTCAAAATATTTAAAAATAAAAAAACTCGAACGAATTATATTATTTCCATATTTTTCCAAAATCAAAATAAAACAGAAAGCAAGTTCAATTTTAAAGATTCATTTGTGATTTTTTACACTGTACTATTTTTTTTCATATTGTTTGTATTATTGATCTATGTATAAGTTTCATTATCCATCGTATACGCAGCTGAAATTTAACTTTACAAACTTTTTTTAAATTGGAAACAAACTCAAAACAAGTTTAATTTTAAAAAACTTTTTTTTGTGCTTTTTGTTATAACTTAGAAAATTAACTTTTTTTTTCTAAATTTTAAAGTTTTCTCTTTAATAAGAAGATAATTTGTACTAATAATTTGCCATCTTTAAGTTTAAAAGCAGGGATCAAAACCGTAACCATAACCGTAACCGTTAACCGGTATTAACCGATTCAAATATTTAACATTAAGTGAAACCGTTACCGAAAAATATTTTTTATATGTACCTTAATAGAAAAACAGAAAATATTCAAACCGTTTAGTAACCGATTCATACATAACGGTTAATTTTATACATAACGGTTAAAGCATAAAACTTAATTATCTTATTATTTATCTTATTAAGGTCTAATCCTGTTTTTTTTGAAAGAGTTTGACTTTTATTTTCAATTTGTATATTTGATCTCAACAAAATAATCTTAATTTTTAAAATTTTTGAATATTTGTTTCAAATTTACATGTGTTAAAATTTCAAATAATTTGTGTTGTGAACCGAAATCATACCAAAAATGTTTTCGAAACCGATACTCGAAAAACCAATTGCGAAGATAACCGATACCAATATCCGTTTTGGGTTTAATCCCTGCTCAAAACTCTAATTTGCTATGCTCAATTAATACTTACTTTCAGGAAGAATGCGTTTATAGGATGCGCGTGATACAGACGTTTCATATGAAGTCCCTGCAATTCACGGACATTGCCTACAACTTTCTGGTTGGTGGCGACGGACAGGTGTACGTGGGACGCGGTTGGCAGGCACAGGGCCAACATATTAAGGGCTATGGAGCGGCATCCCTAAGCATCGCCTTCATTGGCACCTTCATCAGTGTGCCGCCAAAGAAGAAACAGTTGTGGGCAGCCAGAAGGCTGATGGAGGAGGGAGTTCGATTGCATAAACTGGACGCTGACTATCACATCTATGCGCACAGGCAACTGAGCGCCACGGAGAGTCCTGGCGAGAAGCTCTTTGGACTGATGAAGCACTGGCCACGCTGGACCGAGGACGTGAATCCGCGTAAGTTTAAACAGATGAAAAAGAAACTCAAAGTATTTTCTAGACAAAATATAATAGTACCAAACAAAATTCTTAAAAATAAAGAAATATGTCTTGTTGATTGTGAGTGCACCTATTTTTATAGCGGTTACTTAAAAAATAAGTAAAAGGGTATACATTATTCGTTGCAATGTATGCAACAGGGAGAAGAAGGCATCTCATACCCTATAAAGTATATACAGTGAATTAATAGTGTCTTCATACACCATAAATTTGTCAAATTAGCGTATAAAAAGATGTTTTGATGCGGGCTTATCTTTTTTTATCTTTAATATTTTATTCACTTAAACTCCGTTCGAATGATACAAAAATTTCCTTATCCCATTGAGTACCCATGGAAAATTTAGAATTAAAAAAAAAGTCTATTTTTCAACTTTTCCCTCGATTTAAAATATCATGATTTAAAGCAACTTTCAAAAACTCATAAAAAATACGAGCAAAAAGTTTTTTGAAAATTTTTATTTTTATTTACTTTTAAGAATTTTTCTGTATCAACACATTTTTTTTTTTTAATCGAGGGAAAAAGTTGAAAACTAGACTTTTTTTTTAAATTTAAAATTTTCCATGGGTATTTTTTTAACGGGTTAAAGAAATTTTTGTATCAACCGAACGGAATTTAAGTAAATAAAAGATAAATTTTTTTTTTTTTTTTTTTTTAAACATTTTTTTTTTTTAATTATTTAAATTTTTAGTTTATTAACTGATCTTTTTGACAGTCCTTGTGTCCATTGTCTATCGTTTTCCGATTCCAGTGAAAAGTCTGAACCAGGAACCGCTTCGATTGGTGGATCGTCCCGCCTGGTTGGCTCAGCCGTCGGTGGAAACGTTGCCGCCGCTAAAGTGGCCCATCCAGAAGGTGCGTTTTGAGGCCACAGCATCGGAGTCGTGTGAGACACAAGCGAGCTGCACATTTCGCATGCGCTATCTGCAAACCTTTCACATCGAGAGTCTTCAGCACAAGGACATCAACTACAATTTTGTGGTGGGCGGCGATGGCAACGTTTATGTGGGACGCGGTTGGAACTACAGCTGTGATGTGCCGGATTTCGAGGGATTGATTGTGGGCTTTGTCTGTCAATCAAAGCCCACAACAAGTCAAAGAAATTTAGCAAAATTTTTGATTGCTCAGGGTGTCAAATTTGGAACTATCAAAAAGGATTATCAGCTATTAGATGACTTAAATTAGTTAAAATGACATTATTTATATTGTAAATTATTGTATATAAACATCGAATTTGTACAGATTATATATAAACATAAGTATATAAACATGCCTTTATTCAATTTTGAAATTTGACTCATAACAATTTTGCAAATGTGTTAAAAATGGACTTAACTATATACAAAATTTGAAGCGCTTTTTACATATATTTTGTTAAATTTAAATATATATAAACTAAATGACACTTTGTGCTTACAACAACAATTCGTTTAGATAATTTGGAACTTTTGAACATGGCTACTACATAAACTTAGTTAATTATTCTACAGAGATAATGATAGATTCTGGCATATATCACACATATGTATATATACTATTAATTTGATTGCTCAATGATCCAAGATGCGCATGTTGCCAGATACGATTTTGTTCTCCAAAATGGCACCAGCGGGTATATCGATACGATCACCATGATTGGCGATAATAATCACAGTGCCCTGAAAGAAGAATTAGGAATTGATTACAGCAAGAGTTATTCAATGAAATATATCACCAAACTCACCCTCAAAGAGACGCCACGTCCGAAGGTCACATCCCCGCTGACCGTCAAATGATCGAGCTCAATGATGTCGGGTATGTTGGCAAATCGACCCAAGAACTCCTTGACCTTGGAGAAATGATTCTCGCCCAGTTTGACCAGCGGTGTGGTGGGGAACATGCGTTGCGGTGACATCACCAGGCTGCCATTCTTTAACGTATACAAATTGGACATGACCAGCAACAGATCGGAGGATTTCTTGACGGGCAAGAAACGTGAACGTGGCACATTGATGCCAATGGCGCCATCAAAGCACTTCATGGCCGCACCCACCGCCGTCTCCAGCTGGACGACACGCAGTCCATTCTCCAATGTCTTGTTGTTCACAATAATCTCCATGTTGAGTGTGCGTTCCCTCAACACGCGATCAATAGCTACGGCAAGTGATTAGTGAACATTTTAGTAATCAGCCTAAAAGTAGACTTTATTTTTGGTATAATTACCAGCCAGATTGGCCCAAATGTTGTTGGTGTTGAAGAACTTGAAGGTCTTGACGGACTTGAAGTCGTCCACGTGCTCTGGCGGCACCTGAGCAATTTCCAGCAAGCGCAGCTTGTTCTCCATTTGAATGAGCGTACCACCCTAAAAAAAATACAAAAAAAATTAATTAATACAATTTATATAATTTAATATAATTTTCCAAATTTCATGCAAAATCAAATTAGATGATAAAATTGCTATTCCGCAAGGAAATCAGTGGAATTTTGACAAAGTTACGGGAATTTGAAGTTTTTGAAAAGTGCCAAGCTCTTAAAAATAGTGGACAGTGTTGGAATATGAATAAAATTTGGATGCAGAATCAAATTAGAGTTCAAACTTTGATAAAATTGACACTCCGCAAGGTAATCGGTTGAGTTTTGTTAAAGTTATGAGAAAAAAGAAACAATTGTACAAAAAGTGATACATTTACAATATGAAGAACTTTACCTTAACGTCAGCACGTGTTTTGTCGGTCACCTCCATGACGAATTCGACAGGTGTGCTGGCCCTCTCCTCGCCCACGAGCTTATTAAGTATATTCAGATCGACGGTAGCGCCCAGATTGTCAATATTGGAAAGGAAACAATACTCGCGACCCTCGCCAATGAACTTCTTAAGCAGCCCAGAGTTGCGGAAAGTATCGTAGAAGTCACCGTGACCAGGAGGATACCAGCTGAAAGTAAAAGGATTATTAGAGTTGAAAAATAAATAATTTAACAGAATAAAATATTTGATCCCAACGCCATTTTAGACAAAAATTCTTGATTTTGAGAAAAAACCAAAAAGTATTTGATTTATAAGAACATTGATCAAAGTTTTATTTTGAGTTTTTTCTATTTTTCTCTTAAAGTTGTTTTTAACAAGATTTCAAAACCGATAATTTTTATCACTTTTAATTGTACTCACGCTTCCATATCCTTTTCGACATCAAAGTCCTTGGCGACGGGCAGGAAATGCTCGCGACTGATGCGTGGAAAGCAACTCTGGTTGAAGGTATGAATCTGGACACGGAATCCCTTGTATTTACGCACAATCTTCTCAGTGTCCTCGTCCGTGTTGAAGGAATTCATGAGGACCAAAGGAACATTGGCATCGTAGGTTTTATTGAGATGCTCAATTTGCTGCACAGTCAGATCCAAAAATGTCAAATCGGAGCGCACGGGAATAACACTCTTGGGTCCATGACAGCCCATCGAGGTGCCCAGACCACCGTTCAACTTAATGACCACCAGTTTATCCAACATAGTCTTGATCTGTATTAGAAATTTAAGATTAGCTAAGGTTTTCATAGACTTTTAGAGTTAGCACAAAAGGAATTTGTTAAGCTGCATTTGGAATTTAGTAAACATAAAGCTAAAGGTTCTAATAAAGCAATAACAATAAAGTTAAAACAAATAACTAATAATAATTCATATAATATTATAAAAAATAATACGAGTAAAGCGTCCATAAGCCCAATTAATTAGAAGAGCGAAAGAGAAGCGTAGCAGAGAGAATTGAGAGTTGAGAGTTAAGAAAACGCTTTTACCTCATTCTATATATGATATGGTATATATAGGCAGACATAAGCCATATAATAACAACGGCAGACAATGAGTACAATTCAGAGTATTCAAATCAAAGTACATGAAAATATGTAAAGATTAAAAAAAAATAATAATAATAAAACATTGTTTCAAAAAAATTGCACATAAGAGAGTTATTATCATGAGGTAGTTGGAATTCATGAGGTAATTTTTATTTTTTAAAGTTGGAAGTTTGTAGAGAATGGGATTCAGCAAACCTTAAAATCGCATTCCATTGTGTGGAATCTCTTACATACCTGCTCATTCTTGGGCGACTTCAGATTGGAGTAGTTCATCACCGCATTCTCGGGCAGCTTTTGAATCTTGTTCCAGTCCAATGCGGGACCCTCTGCAAAGGCAAAAGAATAAGTTAAACATCTTATAATATATTATATAATATATTTTAAATATCTTTATTGAATCATCATTTATTTATTGTTTTTTATTTACTTCCCATTAAGATGTTTTATTCAAAAATAAAAGAATGTATGTCAAATTTTTTAAGTTTTAAAAAAGGTTTGTCATTTCTTTCCTTAAACTTACCCTCTTGCAGAAAACGTCCGAATAGATCCGCAAAGCGACTCATTTCCGCTTGCAGTGCTGGACGTCTGGCCGGCTCCGTGGTCTGCAACAGACGATCCACATCGTTCTCCAGCAGACGCAGTGCATCGCGTTTGGTCACCTCGTGGAACTCCTTGGAGTCGGAGGGAGCACGCTGATGTCCGCGCACCTGTAAAGTAAAATGTGGAGAAACATTATAAAGTAATAAAAGAGTCAGTTGTAAGATATTCTAAAATAAAACAGAAATATGGTCACCCTAAAAGAACTTGTAATTAGAGTAACATGACATGGTAAGCCAAAATCACGATATCTAAAATTGAATACAGCAGAGCTGTGGTAACTCGAATATGAGTGGGTATGGTAACCCTAATAAGTTAACGCCCTAAAATCAAGACTTCAGCTTAAAAACAAATCTTCAATAATGTGGCTCTTAAGTTTTTAAACTGTCTACACTGTGGTAACTCTAATTAGAGTGACCATATCCTATAATGGGGTATGGTAACCCTAAAAAGTTTACGCACTAAAATCAAGGCTTTAGCTTTAAAAAAAATCTTCAATAATGTGGCTCTTAAGTTTTCAAACGATCTACACTGAGCGAAATTGAGGCAAGAAAACGATTAAAGTGTGAAGCAAAGCGCAACAGGTTAAAAAGCACTCAAGTGACAAAAGTAACAGCAACAACAACAGTAACAAAAAGACGTGGAAACATAGACAAATTGTTGTTGCTGCTGTCGTAATGCGTGTTTCGGGGCAATTACAATTAGAGGCACTGTGTGGCAAGCAGTTGACGATGGCGTCGTTAGCGCTTGTTTCCAGCGACAGTTTGCCAAAGACAGTCATGATGGCAAGAAGAAGTTGGACGTCACCAATTGTGGCAACTCTGCTCCTGCTGCTGCTCCTGCTCAATCTGAGCCAACAGGCAGCTGGCGGTGTTATGGATAATGTGAATGATGGCTTAAAGCTGGCTGGACAAATGTTTGGCATCAACACAGCGGCCGATGTGGCCAATTTGGTGGCCAAGGCCTTTTCCAAGACAACAACAACGACACGCAAGAAACCAGATTTGCTGAGTGTCTTGCAACAGGGATTCGAATCACAAAAACGATATGAATGGGAGGACCAAGACGAGAGTCAAGAACAGCAAGAGGATGCTGATCAAGCGGAGAACGCACAAGAGTCGCCGCCAGTGGAGGATGAAGGACCACGACGACGTCCTTTGCAATTCAACAGCGTTCAAATGCTGACGAACATGATGCGCATGATTGGCTTCGATCCACGCAAACTGGGTGCACTGGCTCTCAATGCCATTGTGATGATTGCACAGGCGGTAAGTTCGCCATTAAATTGCAAAAATTCCGCAAAAGAATTTTAGATAATTGTATTAGAATAACTAAAAAAAAAAGAAAGGATTCCAATTTGAGAAAACCAACATTAGAAAAACCTACAAAAAAGAATTTACGAGGAAATTCAACCAAGAAAAAAAGTTAGAGTACGTATACAAGAGAAAATATTTCAAGAAAGAAAATAGTTCAGAGTATAAAAATAGCAGCTTTAATTTTTCTGATTTACTTTTTTTTGGGTAATATTTTAGCTTTGTTATTTCTTTGAATAAAGTAAAAATTAAAAAGACTCTACTAGATTTTTAAACAAGTTGACACTCAATATAAAAGATTATTTTCGAAACTTAACTTATTAAACAACAGTAGGAATAAGTCAAAATAAAAACTTTAAGCTATATTTAATAAAATAAATTGTATATAAAAGCATAATAAAAGACTTAAGCTATTTTTAAAAAACATTTTTTTTTTGTCGATTCAAGCAATATTAAATAACATTTTTTTATTTCGACTTTTAATAACTTTGTCAATCAAATTTTTATTTTCTAAATATAATTTCCAATATTCCAAATTTTGGTTCTACTAATATTTGTTTCCAAATCACATACAATAATTCCAAATTTTCTAGTTTTTGTATGCAAATGTTGGAGTTCTTATTACTATTTCTCGAAACTCTTATAGAAAACCCTTTAAACCTACAGCCGTTTCTCAAACTCAACTCTCTTTTTTGAATCTAGATCGGCAGCTCTATTATCCAAGCTACACGTGGCGGGGGCGACAAGGACACGGGCCCCGAGGCGCTCTTTGAGCCCAGCGAACATCAGCCCAGATCTTTGGCGCCCGGCAGTCCCATCGACTGGTTCCTCAAGCGTCCTGGGCCGCACACGCAGCGCATGCTGCGACGCATCATGGATCGCAAGTTGCCCGAGCATGTTGTCGATATGATTGAGGCGAAAGAGTCGCCAGATGGCAACGAAGCTGCCTGCCTGAAGCTGCTCATGTGCAAAAGCTCTCCTATCATTTGGGGCATGCAGCAATCCCTGAAGAAGCGTCTGGCCGGAGAGCCCGACGAACCAGATGAGGAGAATTACATGAATGCCAACATGTTTTTTAAATATTTGCCGAGCTTGCATCAATACAAAGAACACGGAGCGGAGTGTGAGACGCGCTTTGCCCAACACTGTCCACGAAATCAAACTTTAGAGCAACCATAGAAATATGGTAACCCTAAAAGCACTTATAACTCTAATTAGAGTGACCATAACCTGTTGGGGTATGGTAACCCTAAACACTTAAAGCATATTTATAAGCAACTTGTATTATTAGTTTATTATTTTCAGACAACATGTCTAGCTGAGCAGAACAAACTTTAATTAGAGTGACCCTAAATAATATAAAAATATTAGAAATCAATAAACAACTTGCATCTGGATTAGTTGAATGTAGTTTCATTGTTTATTTTAAAAGCATCTCGTACTTAACTAAGGTAACCCCAATTAGAGTGACCCTAAACTGTATTCAAGCATGTCTATCTTTAAAAATAGACGCAAATTTATAATCAACTTGCACTATAATTAGTTTTTGTTTAGCTTAATCAATAAATCAATAGTGTTGTTTTATAATCGGATCGGTTATGGCAATTTGTAGCGACGACCTTAGCGATAAGAGAAGTCCCGTAATGGCGTCAGTGTTCCATGAAACGACCTCTAAAATGCCACAACTCATTATATATAGATCTCCATAAGCTCTATATATAATACCGAATGCGAAATAGGCATTTTCCTGGCTCGCAATTTGCCGCTATCATCATCTGATAAGCTGTCTCTGGTTTTTAGCTATGCCAATATCTCGCTTGGATTACTTCCAAGTGCAATCGTACTAATCATAGGGTCTAATTTACTTGCACAGTGATCATGACTTGATCATAACTCAAGTGGCTGCTAAAATTTGAGTGAGAAAATGTAGTAGAAAATATTAAGAAACTTTAATTGGTATAGTTCAACATATTGAAGTTGGTAAAGTTATAGACTGATAGCCTACCTAATGAGCTTGTAATGCTTTTGATGGGTTGGAACAAGTTATTCAATAAAATATTTCATACACTGATCAAAAAGATCGTTTGCAAATCAAGAATATTCGTACTTTTTTAACAAGAAAACTTTATGTGAACAAATATTCAAATTAAAACATTTTTTAAATAATAATCTTAGTTATTAGATTTATTGTAGATCAAATTTATCAGTTGGCAAAGCTTTGCCTATCAAATCTTCACTTTTTCTGATAAATTGATACCATCAATAATTTTTATATTTCACAAGCGTTGAAGCAACAAAAATCATTATAAAAATTAGCAATCAAACTAAATAGAGTCTAGGACTTGCTTATCAACAGATTGTTTATATTTTTGTTTATTAATGATTTGGCAAATATTATATATGCAATGACAAACGCAAAAGTTTTTAAATCGTTGTGTAATTATTTGTGAGCTCTGTGCATTGACATTCAGGCAAGGTTGCAAGTTGACTTGAGTTGAAAGAAGATGGCAAATCAATCAAGCCACAAAACGCTTTAAGCGCCAAATATTTGCTGGCCAATGACTTTTTTTACTTTACTATACTGCCGCTGACAGCGCCATCTAGCGTTCGGATTTGCGTGCTGAGCGGCAATTAAAGCTATGCAAAATATATACAATTTTTAATATTGTCGTAATTGCCATATTACGACTTGATTTTGCATACAAACAGTATAAATGCCACGCCCACTGAGACGTTTGCATGTGGGCTATTTATAAAACGTCGATTGATAAGACATCAAGTGTCAGAGGGCAGGTGTTTGAACTTGTTTAAGGTCAAAACTGTTGCAGATACGAGTCAAAAAACAATCGGGTGATGCTACCGACTTTGGGATACCCGTTACTTAATTAAATGCATAAAATATTTTTTATTGCATACTTTTAGGCATCTACAATGCTTAAAAACTTAAATTAGCCATTACAACCTTTCTATTTGTCCGATCTAGTTAAAATTTTGTAGGATGATAGCTAATAATAGTACACAGACGGACGTGGCTATATCGCCTCGGCTGTTGATGTGATCAAGAATTATATATACTTTATAGCGTCGAAGATGCTTCCTTCTCACTGTTACATACATTGCAACGAATACAATACACCCTTTTATTTATTCCTTAACTAACGGGTATAATAAGACAAAGATCATTCTGAATAATGTTAATTTTACACTTTTTTTTTTCAGTATGTGCTCAGCATATTTACGAGATGCTGAGCGTTTTCCACCTAAATGAGTCTTTTAAAAAGCTCATAAAGCTACACAAAGTAAAAAACATCTGATGAAATTTTGTTATTAAAGCAATTAAACTTTTTTTCTCTCTTTTAAACTGCAAAGTTTGCTCAGACATTGAGAGAGAGTCGCTTGTTTTAAGTAATTTAAAATGTTTCCATGTTGAGAGAACTATCGTCAAGATAAGATTGTCAACAATTTTTGTTGTTCCTTTTTTTTTATTTTTAGCGATCAACTTCCTACAGATCTAACTTGCAAAGAATTGCCTTTTTATTTTCACAACAATTTTATATATTTTTATTATCATTTTGAATGTGGTAAGACTCGGTTTGCACTTGGCCCATATATCGTATAGCTTGGAAAACTTACACCGGCGCGTTGCAGCAAAACATCAATGGGTCTTATAGCTGACGTCATTATAATTATACGACTAACGACAAGTAAAGTCACTTATATTTTTTTATATTTCCAAGTTAAGTAAGTATTTAGTTAAAAACACTTGTGTATCTTTAGTTAAGATTGTTTTTTGTTTGGCCAAAACAAAAGCGCGCTTAAAAAACACACGTTTCCGAAGGCGAACTTTGCGCGTCGACTGTGCAATTGAAAATACAGCTAGAATTCAATATGAATTTGAATTTCAATACAAATTTTTCAACACGACTACGCGCTGCGTCGACCGCGACAGCGACGTCAGCAGCGCGACAAGTGAAGCAGCAACAAGTGATAGCGAATATCAGTGTATGCGTTTATGTGTGTGTGAGTATGTTTTTGTCTGTGTGTGTGCTTGTGACAGCAGTTAATAATATAAAACTAACAAAAAACGGCAGAAAAATAAATAATGAAACAAAACAATAAGAAGCGCGTTGAAAAAGACAAGAGACAAGAGAAGTCAAGTAGCACGACCTCTTAATGAGAAGTGTAGAAAAGTGTAGAGAAGGCAACCAAACAATTAGGCGAGACAGAGACAGAGAGAGACGCTTGCTGCAGTCACAACGCACTTAAAATGCTCTCACACACATATTAGATAAAATAACAGTGATCATAAAAAAATAAATAAAAAAAATTAATTATGAAATAAAATTATCGGCTTAATAGAAAAATCTCAGTTATTCAAATTAATTGATTGTTAAAAATGCATCAAGTATCGATAAAATTTACGGTTTGGCCAAGACTTAGGATTTCGGTTTCGATAACCGGTAAATTGTTTGATTCGGTTTCGAAATATCAGTAAAAAATACAAAACTGTTCTAATTTTTACAAGAGTATGTTAATCTATAAATAAAAATGCCTTGGTTTTGAAAAAAATTTTCTATTCAAGGGGATTTATATTCATATTAAATGAATGTAAATGTCATTAAAAAAATTAAATTAAATTTAAAGATTGATTGAACCGAAATTAAACGCTATGCATGAATCGGTTACTAAACGGTTATTTCGGTTTTTCTGTTTAGGTACAATAAAAAGAATTTTTTACGGTTACAGTTACAGTTACCAATTTCAATCGGTTAATACCGGTTAAGGGTAATAACTACGGTTATGGTTATTTTTAAAATTTTAATTAATTATTGATACAATTTTATTTTAATATATTTTTTACCGTTACGTTCTGTGGTAAATCATAACTCAATTTTTACAATAGACTCTTTAATTGTTTAGATAAGCTGAGCCACAACCTATGACAATGTAACAAAGTGCATGACATAACTGAAATACCCTCACCACAATTTACGCGTAGATTAGAAATTGGTAGACAGAAAGAGAGGCAGGAAATGTAAGAAGTAGGGGCAGCAGCTGTTTATCAGCTCAGAGATAAACATTCCCCGCCCCCCATGCCACGCACACACAACCAATTAGGTCAAGAATTGTCAACTATTATCGAAAAAGAACTCCAAGCAGACATTTGTCTTATCAGACATACATGTCGTTGCTCATGCTCCGATTAGAAGTATTACTATTCCAATTGGTTTTACTTTCAACAAGCGAAAACAATAACAACAAAACAAATAGTAAAAACAAATTTGGGCAAAGACACCCACACATACACACACGTACATGGCATATATAAATACATACAAGCAAAAGTATGTACTTGGGTGGCTAGGTCACTTGAAGGTTAACCGTAAACAGTACAGGGCATGGGAAATTCCCAATCACAAGTGCAACAACCGCCGCCAAAAGTGTTTGGCACTACTATAAATGGAGAGTATAAAAAAAAATACCGGCAAAAGTTGTTGCATTTTTCTGGAGAATTTGAGCAGCAAATAAAAAACTGCATTCAAAGGGAGAGCGCAAATGTGTGCGTGAGAGAGCAAGAGAGTGAGAGGTGCAGAGAGAGAACGAGAGAGAGGTAGATAAGCGTAGTTTACAACAAAAAAAAACTTACCTTTGCTTCTTGTGGTATATCCAACATATTGTTTATAATATTAATAATCAAGAGATAACAGATAAATTACTTAATGTTATTTAAATTTAATTGCCAGCAAATGCGACCACGCAACGCAAAGAATTTGAATAAACTGAATAAAAACACAACAAGAGCGGTAAGAAAACGATACAAAAAACTAATTGGAGAACGAAGCGAGCACTAGAAATAGAGATGAGCAATTTATCCGCGTAAGTGTGACTGAGTCACGAGTCACGAAAAATATCGCAAGACAAAAAACAAAACTGTAACTTCTTAAATATAAAATAATAAATAGCAAACATTATAAATTAAAATACAAATGTACAAAAATACAAAAATACTCAGGCAAACATAGTTAATAAATTATATCTTATTAAGTATTATTATATATCGCAGCAATTTGTATAGCCAATAAGTCACTGCAAAGTGCATCTCTAACAGCGAAATAAACAGCTGACTGCTAGTGATGGCACTGAATGCACAGAGAACAGCTGTGCGAAATGTCACAGCAAAACAAAAAGGGCAACAAGGCAAAGTAAAAAGTAATGCAAAGTAATTAAAGCGAAACTGCGCAAAAAGAAGCCTTACACTAGCATTAACTTCACAGAGTTTCGTGGGGCAGCCAAAGAACAGCACACAAAATGGGCATGTGTCTATCCTGTTGCGGCAACAGTGCCGAGGAGACAAATCTAATGCCACCCGCAGTAAGTTTAAATAAGTGAGTAATCTTAACAACATTCATTTATTGCTCCACTTGAAGGAGGAGCGTCGCAGGCAGCAGCTTGAGGCGGCAGAGCGTCGGCGGCAGGAGAACGAATCTCGTGGAGTTAAAAATCTAGACAAAGTGCGCCGTCAGCAGCAGCGGGCTGAGGAGATGGAGCGCCGAGAGGAGGAGGCGGCGCGTCAAGGCGGCAACCCCACTTTGCGGGTGAGTAAGAATGTATCGATAGTTTCGATACACTAATCGGCCTGATCGATAACATGTTTGAGCAGGATACGTTAATATTTTAAAATGGATTAATTAATAATTAATAAATCTACAATTTATTTACTTACAGTGGCAAACAAGTTAAGATGTGGCTCGAAGCATAACGAGCCTTAAAAACGCAGCTGCCACGACGTGCCTTTGTCGCCCTTTTGCTGACTGTGTTTCCAGGCATTTTTCTATTACATTGTTTTTAACATTTTTGTGTAAATATGTACCAACCAAAATTATATTTGTGATTACGACTGGTCCCCAAGTTTAATACCAAAATTCCACCAAATAAAATTCAAAAAAATTCTAAAACAAACAAACGATCAGTGTTGTTCAACGCAGTTTATTTTTACAGCATGGTGGAATTATAACAAGGTGACGTTTTCATTCGCAGCTTCATTTTCGATCAGTGTTTCAACTTTTGTTTGTAGCTAAATATTGTGGATATGAATGAATATATAGATGTAAAATATAAAACAAAATACGTTGACTACAAAAAATTAACTATTTCAAAATAAATATCGTTACAGCCAAGAAATAATAAATGTACTAAATGTGGCAAGTGAGTTAAAGTGAAAACATCACCTTGTTATTATTTCACCATGTGAACAGCTGTTTTCTCATGTTCGACGTTTACTGCGCAGTCGGCTTTGTTCTTTAGCACCTGTTGCTCGCTTTTGTTTTGTTTTTTAATTAGATTAAAATGCACTTTTATTTGCATTGCTTAATTGTTTTGTGCTTAATCTGTGCCACGCTAAACCTGTGCCATGGAAAAACCATTAAAAAAGCAGAGGCCATGCTGGTAAAGCCGCCCGAAGAACTCGGCCCTTTTCAGGGCAAATCGTACCCCTATGAGCCAGAGGAGCCCCAATGGAAGAACGTGGAACTGCAACGTGTGCAGTCCAATGAGTTGACAAAGTCCGATAATAGCTGGCAGGGCAAATGGTTTCCCTATGCTCCTGGTGAGCCGCATATTCCAAAAACGGAAGCGGATCAAAGTTCAATGAAAATTAAGGACAGTTGGCAGGGAAAATGGTTTCCCTTTGCACCTGGGCAGCCGCATATTTATCAGCAGGAGGAGGAGAAGGAGGAGTCTACAAAGCAGCCCACGACTTCCATTTGCGATGATGGCGTGGTAAGTTCTCTCTCTCTTCGGGTTTTCCCCCTTTTTTATACCCTTGCAGTGGGTCGTATCATTTTGTCATGAAGTATGTAACACTTTAACTCTCTGCACCTTAACCCTCTCTACCTTAACCCTCTGTACCTTAACCCTCTGTGCCTCTATGCGATCGCTTCAATACGAGATTGGGCATTTTTTTTTTAAATTATACAGTACTCTGCAAGGGTATCAAATCTTCGGCGTGCAACAGCAATTTCCCTGTTCAGATTACTCATCAAATTTCTATATTATAGCACAATCTCTCAGTTGATTACGATCCGCAAGATATACGTCACAACTACAATTATCTGTGCCTTCAAAGCAATCGCAGCCTCTTCGATCCGAATCTGAATACGGAAGCTCTGCTGACTTCGCACTTTTTGCCAAGTGCCTACGTACCGCCTGCCAAGTGTATGAATGAATCAATTGGTTACAGCCACGAGCCGCCCACAAAGTAAGTAAATAAAACTGAAAGTCAATAAAAGTTGATACCAGGGATTAAAACAGAAACGAATATCGATTTCAGTTACGGTTTCGGTTATGTTTTGTATTTAGGTTTTCTTTGAATAAAGGTTTCGTAACGGTGAACCGGTTTTTGTATGTTTCGGTTTTGAAATACCGGTATGGTTTCGGTTTTTGGTTATATGAAAAACCGAAATTAAACCGAAATTTTAAATATTATAAATAAAACGTTTACTAAACGATTATTTCGTGTTTTTTCTATAACGTATTTAATTCTAATCAGCTCTATAAATTTGTATCATTTTAACAGTGGCGCGTTTCGTCCTCTGCCCGCTGTCTATGGCAGCTATAAGTATTTGCCGCCTCAGCGCTATATGCGCAATCTGGCCGAGGGTGCGATTATTATGCTGTATCATCCCTGCGCCTATCGGGGACAAGTGGAGCAGCTGCAGCACATTGTACAAGGTTGTCTCTATCGACACATTATAACTCCCTCACAATTGCTCACGCCAGAGAGACCTTTGGCCTTGCTCTCTTGGCGCAACAGTCTGAGCATGTCGGTGGTGGACGGGAAGCAGGTGGGACAGTTCATACGACAGTATGCCAAACACGGGCCACTCTCATTGCCAAATCTCTCGCGAGTTGTGGAGAAGCGAGAATCCTACAAAGCGGCACTGTTGACGGAGGCGCATCTTGTGACCGATCTGGATGACAGCGAGCTGTGCGGTTACTTGCAGGAGCACATGTAACCACTTGTTAACTAACTACGACCAAAACAATCGAATACTATTGTGTAGCATTAATTTAAATTTAAATTATAAATAGCGGCAAAATTCCTTAAGATATTAAATTTGTTTTGCCAATTGTAGTCGATACTTGTTGTAATTTCGATACATATGCACGACCTATCATTGCGATAAGTGGGCGATAGCTTGTGGCGGTCGGCAGATAGACGTACGGCAACTTTGTTGTTTTTCTTTCCACTCATAAAAACCTTTTGTTTTGCGGCACTCACGCATTCAGTTCGTTTCTCTTCTACAGCTAAAAGCAACTATACTTAATAATTAAGCGAAACGCGTTAAATTCCCACAAATAATTCAGCCGCTTGTGCTCTTTTCGATTTTCGTTTGTTGCACACGAGCCGGAAGAAGTGGAAGAAGAAGAAGCAGAGACAGTTAAGAGAGTGGTAGAGAGAGAGGGCGAAACAAAGGAGGAGGCGCAAAGACAAAAACACAATTAATTTTGTTTTATTTGTAAATTGTCGCTGTCGCAACGCGCAACAAACGAAGTGAAGCTGCCAGCTCAATAACTGATCGCACATCACGTGATATAATTACGTGCATACGTAATAGTAAACTCCTGCTGTCCCGCTCACACACACACACACACACACACATCCTGTGTCCGCATCCTTTTTTTTACATAACAAACAACAAGAATAATGATGAACAATCTGGCAGACACTGTTGTGGTCGATCCGGGCTTTGGCGGTGGCGATAAACAGCAACAGGCGGTGGCGACACAGCCGCAGGATCCGAGCGTTGTGGTCCCTCCCCCTGCCACCAAGCAATCGTCGGCGCTGAAGAAGACAAGTCGCTATCGGAGTCGCTCCTTGAGCGCCTCCTCCACGGACTCCTTTAGTTCCGCCTCCTACACGGGCAGCAGCGAGGACGGTGACGATGTGCCGCCACGCGAAAAGGTCCAAAAGAACTCCAAGGGCAGCTCCGATTTCTGTGTGCGCAACATAACGGCACAACATGCCTTTGGACGTCGTGAGATCGAAATTGCCGAGCAGGAGATGCCCGGCATTATGGCGCTGCGCAAGCGGGCAGCTGAGGATAAACCGCTGAAGGATGCCAAGATCGTTGGCTGCACGCACATCAATGCACAGACGGCTGTACTGATTGAAACGCTGGCGGAACTTGGAGCGAGCGTTCGTTGGGCTGCTTGCAACATTTACTCCACCCAAGTGAGTATGGAGAATGGAGGGAGGATAATTTATTTTAATTTTCAAATTGTTATTGAACAGTCGTTTAGAATTCTCAACTGGTTCTAGTGTCTCAAAGATGACAAGTGTTTTGTGTGTTGACATAGTGTCATATTGACATCAGTGTTGCCGTTTTAGCTATTTTATAGCTGGATATTCAAATATTTTGATGCAGTTAATATTAAGAAAATATGATTTAGCTAAAAACTCTTCAAAAACTCTTGCGTTTTTAGGGTGTTTGATCTATTTTGCTGTTTGTAGCTTCTTTTTTTTAATCAAATTAGCTATTTTACAGCTATTTTAGCCCTTGAAATTCTGACAGCACTGATTGACATTAATCAGATCTCGAGCCAGCTAAAACTCTCCTACAATTAAATTTTATTATTTATTTTTCTTATTAATTAATGCACAAGTCACTATTAACATTTTGTCGGTAAACTTTTCACATTTAGACAAAGTAAATTTTCCATTTAGCGAGAGAATTTGAGATAAGAACATTCAATTAGTTAAAAGGTAAAATGATTTACTTGATGTAGAAACTTCATATGTAATGAGAGAGTTAAAAAGGTCTTTATAATAAAATGTGTTAAAATTTCAGCTTTCTAGGATTAACCGTTTGGCCTACATGCTGTTATGTCAGTCAGTCAGGACAAAGAGTTTTATATATATATATATACATAGATGGAGAAGAGCTCTATAAAATGAAAGAGAATTTGTGAGCGTAGAGAAATAGACGAACTGGTGATTCAATTATTCCGATTGAAATTTATTTAAATTTTTTGTTGTCTCTATGCAAAGATTACTGATTCATACTTATTTATATTTGGGCTGATTAGGTTATTTTTTGGTTTTTTATATTTACATATAAAATGGCAATTTTAAGAACGTTTAATTTATTGAAATTGATATAAGCTTTATTTGAAAATCTCTAAGAATTTAAAGGGGAATTGTGAGAGAAAGCGAAGAAAATGGAGCGTAAAGAGAGACAAAAGCTTGTGCTTCAATTATTTAGATTGATTATTATTTAAATTTCTTGTTATCTGTATTTAAAAATTCAAAATTTAGCTCAAGTTGTTGTGTTGACTCATTTATAAATGTTTATTTCATTCTAAAATATTTATAGATAAATTGACAATTTGAAAAATTTTATAATTTTATAAACTTAATATTATAAAACTTTATTTCAATTTCGAAATGTAGCTCAAATATTTGACTGTAGTTGAGAATAATTAAATATATAAAAAAAAGTGGAGAAGTATAGAACTTAATCTATAAGTACAGTCGAACTTCCCTAACTCGAACTTCCCTAACTCGAATTTTCTCTAACTCGAACAAAATCGAGTGGCAATAGCGTTTACTGAGCAAATTTCATACAAATCGCCTTCCCTAACTCGAACTTCCATAAGTCGAATTTCTCCGTAACTCGAACAAAAATATTGGCCCGTGCTTCTGTAAGTCGAATTTTTCGGGAAAATCTCCAATAAAGTTTGAATTTTTTTTTCGTTTCTGTTATATGCTTTTGTTACCGGCTCGTTTGGATATGTAATATTGATGTACATTAACATATGGTGATGTAAATGGTAGAATATTGCATCAACAATTACTTAGGCTTGTGAAATTGCTATAAGAAAGATGATCGCAATGTACTTCTTTGTCAGCGCATCAGTGTACTAAAATGTTTAAAAATGTTTAAGGAAATATTCAAACTTAGTAGTAGTTAAGGAACTTGAAAGTAGACCAAATAAATTAAAGTTGCTGAAAAAAGTTGTATGTCAGCAAAAACATTTTTCATTATAAGTATTAAAAAATTAAATATTAATTATGATGACATTTGAATGGGGAACTTCTTCTGGATACAGCAAAAGAACGAAGAAACCAATTTTTGAGAATATTAACAGGTCTTGATCAAACTGGAATCCTTTTTTGTTGAAAATGACAAGAAAAATTTGCAATTTGGAATGTATTTATGATTGAATGCAATTGTAGTTTCTTTTAATATACTAAAAAAAAAAAATTCCCTAACTCAAGTCTCCCTAACTCGAACTTTTTTCCTGGATAATGGTGATTCGAGTTAGGGAAGTTCGACTGTATATATAGGGAAACACTTGTGAGAAGAGTGTAAAGAAGATTTCGACAATCAAAAGAGAGACAAGAACTTGTGAGGGGAGTAGGGAGACTAAAGAAGCTTCGATCTTTATCAATATAGAGGGGCAACATTATTTTGTGACAACGCCAGACACTTGAGCCAATTGTCGGTCACGCACAACAAACACACACTCACACACACACTCATACGTAGAGACAAACAAATGATCAATCAAATGACGCAGGCAAAAAGAGTTAAAGGGGTCGCGGGTGGCTCAAGTGGCTGCTTTGGCAATCAAAGAGTCAACGCTGATAATTGATGTGTGTGCGCCTAAAAATTGGGTCTGTCACCCCTTTCCCTGCCCCCTCTGCACACTACGCCCCTGGTAGCAAAGGGGGGCGGAGGAGAGAAACTGGTTTCTGGCGCTTAAGAGCAGCTCTGACTTTGAGACTCCCTTTTTTTTCATTCTGCTGACCATATCGTATGCAATTAGCACGGACACAGCACATTATTATACCCTGTTTTTTATTTTATTTTATATATCGTCTAATTAAACGCAACAGCCACAAAAGCACGAATCGTTGCCCCTTATCGACTTGTGATATTGACACAACTGAATCACATTTAAGAGCTGGGCAGCTTATCAGCCAAGTGCTGTGCTTAGTGGGTGCAGTCAACACACACACACCTACCTACCTTACCCTAGTTCCCATCTTTCCACGGTTGTCATTTAAAAATAGTATAGAAAGAAATGAATAGAATAGAATAGAATAGAATCAATAGAATTCGATTAAAATGTCTTCCTTTTAGAGTCCTGCGAGCTTGGTTAAAATATCTCCAAAAAGTGTTCTATTCGTTACTTTAAGCTCTTCGTTGCACAAGCTTTCTAGCGCTAATTAATGGAAAAAATGCTAGTTTCTGCTTACAAAAAAAAAACATTTTTCAAAAATGCCTAATCTAGCCATAAATTTTATTAAAAAAAGTACTTTTTATTGGGATAATAAAAAAAAGTAGTTTTTTTTTTAAATAAAGTTTATTTCTTCATACAAAATAGTCATTATAAACATTACTATTGGGAGATATGTACATATCTGTACAAATCTGTATCTCCCTAAAATTCTCTATCCGTTTTTTTTATGTAAGTGGTGTCAGAGAGTCGAATACGCGCTCGCAAGCAAAAAAACTAGTTTTAATGAAAAACGCTAGTTTCTGCTTAATACAAAAGCTAAACTTTTCAACCATGATTAATCTAAATCATATATTAAATCATATTAAACTTTTCAACCATGTTTAATCTAAATCATATTAAAATGTACAATTTTTCATATAGTTTCAATCAACAAAAAAGTAGTTTTTTAATGTACCAACATTTTTTTCTTCATTAAAAACATAACGATATGTCCACAAATTCCCCTTTGTGCTCCATTTCTTTTTATAAGTGACGCCAGAGAGACACACAAGCATTCTAGCGCTCAAAAGCATAAAAAGAGACAGTTTTAATGAAAAAACGCTAGATTCTGTTTAACAGAGAAGCTAAACTTGTCAACCATGCCCAATCTAAATTCCAGTGAAATTCAAGCGAAAGCGATTTCTGTGGCACCCCTGATTAAATAGTACCATTTTGAACACAGTTTTAATGAAAAGAAAGAAGTTTTTTTAAAAATATCAAGTTTCTTCATACAAAAAAATCATATTTTAAAAACGTTTGTATTATAAAAATATCTCCAGAAAGTGTTTTATCCTTTATTTTTTTGATAAGTTTCACAAGAGAGACGCACAAGCAATCCAGCAAAAAATCAAGAGCCCGTTTAAAAAAAAACGCTAGTTATGACTTACAAAAAAAAAAAGACAAGTTTGTCAACACTGACTAATCTAACTTTTTCCCTTCACTCTCTCTATTTTCCAGAACGAAGTTGCCGCTGCTTTGGCGGAATCGGGAATACCAATCTTTGCCTGGCGTGGGGAGACTGAGGAGGATTTCTGGTGGTGCATTGATCGTTGTGTGAATGCCGAGAACTGGCAGCCCAACATGATCTTGGATGATGGCGGCGATGCTACACATTTGATGCTCAAAAAATATCCCACCATGTTCAAGCTGGTCAAGGGCATTGTCGAGGAGAGTGTCACCGGCGTACATCGTCTCTATCAGCTGTCCAAGGCTGGCAAGCTGACGGTGCCGGCCATGAATGTCAATGATTCGGTGACCAAGACCAAATTTGATAATCTCTACAGCTGCAAGGAGTCCATTCTGGACAGTCTCAAGCGCTCGACGGATGTCATGTTTGGTGGCAAACAGGTTGTCGTCTGCGGCTACGGAGATGTGGGCAAGGGATGTGCCCAGGCGCTGAAGGGACAGGTAAGCGCATCTAAACTTTTTATTGACATCAAGTTAAGATCGGAATACAAAATAAAGTTTCTAAAGTAATTGTTATCGCCTTCGCACCCTTCGTGCTGCCGTCCGCAGTAGTGTTGGGTAAACATTGCTCATTTAGGTGAACATGTTCACTTGTTCTTTTTTTTTAGGTGAGTCAACTCACTCAGATTGCTCACTTGTTCAGCTGCTCACTTGTTCAGTTGCTCACTTGTTCAGTTGCTCAGTTACTCACTTGCTCAGTTGCTCACTCATATCGCTCAGTAATTCACTGAGCTATTCACTTTGCCTCTCAATAGACATAACCGTAACCGTTAACCGGTATTAACCGATTGAATTTTTTAACGGTAACTGAAAAAAAACTATATTATCATTGTTGATGAACGAATTACATCCAATGAATTTATTTGAAGTTATTTGAATTAACACTGTTATTAACATTGTCATCGCCAATTTTAAGTCACTTTACATTAACATTTCCTGTACTCATTTTGGTAATGTTAACACACACACACATTCAAAGAATTTGACGCGTCTTCAGCGTCTTGTGTGAATTACACTTTAGTTTTAAAACAGACAGCAAATCAAGCAGGACAGCGCTCCTCAATAAATTAAAAATACAAAATACAGTCCACTAATGTTTCATTCATCGTCAATCATACCTAAATAGAAAAACCGAAAATATTCAAACCAAAATAACCGTTTAGTAACCGATTCATACCGATTCGGTTCGGTCAACCATAAAATTTAATTATTAGAGTTTGATTTTTATTTTCAATTTGTACCGGTATTTCGAAACCGAATCATACAAAAAACCGATAACCGTTACGATCAACCGATACTCGAAAACCCAAATGTTAATATTGTTTCTATTTTATATCAAGTAAAAATCAGGAAACGTACTAAAGTTCCAAATATTGTCGTAATTGTAGCAAAATTCTTCAATTTATAATTTTTACAATAAAACAAATTTTTGATGATAATTTTTTAAATATTTTGTATTTAAAAATTAAAAATTGGTATTATAAAATAAAAATGATTTGTTTAAGTCTAAATGAAAAAATTATGAAATTAGAATTAAATTAAATTATATTAATGAAATTAATTGCATATTTAAACATAATAAAGTAATTCCTATTATTTTAATTATATAAATTTGTTAATAAGTTTTTTCTTAATTTTTATCCAAGGGCTGCATTGTGTACATCACTGAAATCGATCCGATTTGTGCGCTGCAAGCGAGCATGGATGGCTTCCGTGTGGTCAAGCTGAACGAGGTGATTCGCAACGTGGACATTGTGGTGACGGCGACGGGCAACAAGAACGTGGTGGTGCGCGAGCACATGGATAAGATGAAGAGCGGCTGCATCATTTGCAATATGGGACACTCGAACACGGAGATCGATGTGAACGGGCTGCGCACACCGGACTTGACCTGGGAGAAGGTGCGCTCCCAGGTGGATCACATCATTTGGCCCGAGGGCAAGTACATCATACTGCTCGCCGAGGGTCGACTTGTCAATTTGAGCTGCTCGAGCATACCCTCGTTTGCCGTCTCGATTACGTCGGCGACGCAGGCGCTGGCATTGATTGAGCTTTTCAATGCGCCGCCGGGTCGGTACAAGTCCGATGTTTATTTGCTGCCCAAGAAAATGGATGAGTATGTGGCCAGTTTGCATTTGCCCACGTTTGATGCCCATCTGACGGAGCTCAGCGATGAGCAGGCCAAGTATATGGGCCTCAACAAGGCCGGTCCTTTCAAGCCCAACTACTATCGCTATTAAAAAAAGGGGACAATAACAAGAAGAACAACAACTACAACTACACAACAATTAGAAACACAACGCCAACGAAAGTATTTTCTTTGCAAGATTATAAAACTATTTATGCGAGAATTCAAAAGTTCTCAAAAAACCAAAAAAAAAACAAAACAAAACAAGAAAACACAGAACAACAACACTAACAAAAGTTACTATATAAATTATATATACATATATATATTTGACACCAAAACAACAACAACAAATTAAACACTAGACGAACGCTTTTTAGTTGCTAGCATTTAAAAATTGTAAACAATTAACAAGTTCTTTCAGTATTTGATTTTCATCACAATCACATTTTGTCATTTTGCAACACTAGAACTAACGGTTTCGGTGACTAAACAACACACACTTTAAGCTCTCTCCCAGTCTCCCACTTCCCCCCACTTTCTGTCTCTCTCTCACTTTTTAGTGTACTTAAAAATAATCAGGGTTGCCACCAGAAGTACCATATTTTTTGAAAGGTAAATTTTTTTAGCAAAGTAACAAGTTTTTCTTTTTTGGTATATCAAAAAAATTACTTTTCTTAAAAAAAAAAATTCTCATAAATATTTTAAAAATTTGTCATTTTAAAAAGTCTTATAATTTGTTTTTAACATGTACCAATTCATTGAAGTAAGCACCATTAAATAATATGAATCAACACTATTTGTCTGCTTGACATTAAAGTGTACCATTTATTTAAAAGATATTTAAAAAAAAATAAAAAAAGCATTTAAGAAAATGTTATCTTTTTAAAAACAGGCACCAATTCTATAGAGAAAACACATTAAAAAGTACCATATTGATAATAGTTTCAATTTAAGAATAGTAGTTTTTTAAAAGAATCAAATTTTATTTCTTCATACAAAAAAAGTTAAATTTTAAAAAAGTTTACTATTTTAAATAAAAGTACCATTTTCAATAGATTCTACCTATAAAAATGTACCATTTAAAAAAAATAGCATTTCCAATAGATTCTACATATTAAAATGTACCATTTTAAATAAAAGTACAATTTTCAATAGATTCTACCTATGAAAATGTACCATTTTAATAATGTACCAAAAGTGGCAACCGGGAATTTGAATTTATAAATTTGAAACGTTTTATTGCCGTTGCTTGGAATTTACTTACATTTATACACTAAAAAAAATAATAATTTATATATATAAATTTTGTACCATTTGTTTATGTAATTGTATTTTTTGTTTATGTACTTACCACTTAATTATACAATTTGTTAACAATGCTTTTTGCCCCCCTCTTCCGCAGTTTGTTGTATCCTCAATGAAATTGAAAGTTAATTGATGAAAATGCAGTGCAAATAATTCCATTTATTCAATTATTGAGGTACTCGCTGGCATATATCACATAAAGATAATGATAAAGAATTCTATATATATATATATTATATACACACGCATATACATAAATATATTAGAGAACTTTATGTAAAAAAAAAAACCATACACAATTGAACAAAAACGTGAAATTTAAACAAAATGTTTGTAAAAAAAAACTAAGCTAAACTTTGAACAAAAATTGTGAGAAAAGCGAAAACAATAAAAAAAAAGTTTTATTGAGCAAAACTTGGAGTTGTTTTTTTTTTAAGTGGATAAATTCTAGAGTAGACAATTTATTTTTTTGTAAAAAATCTTCAAAATTTTATTGCTTAGACCAAATTGTATTTTTCGAAGTTTTAAAATTTTAAAACCCAAGTTTTAAGTTTTAATCAACTTCTTATGTCACAATTTGTATAATACAGTTAATCAAACTGAATCGGTTATCGGATTCAGTTACGTTTATGGTTATGTTCGCATTTAGGTTTTCGGTTTTGAAAAATTTTTACATAACGGTTATCGGTTTTTTGTGTGTTTCGGTTTCGAAATACCGGTATGTCTTCGGCTCACAACAAAAATTATTGAAAATGCTAAAAACCTGTAAATTTAAAAACAATATTCGAAAATTTCAAATATTAAGATCGTTTTATTGAGATCTATATACACTTTGGAAATAAAAATCCAATTTACTTTTGAAAAACAGAATGATACCCTAATAACATAATTAAATTTTGTGCCTGACCAAACCGAAATTAACCGTTACTATGAATCGGTTTCTAAACGGTTATTTCGGTTGGAATAAATTCGATTTATTGGTGTATTAAAAAAAGGTTTGTTTCGGTTAGGCTACAAATTTTAAACGGTTAATACCGGTTAACGGTTACGGTTTTGATCCCTGACCAAAACTGATCCGAATTCCAAGCGGAATGTCAATTTGATCATGAATTGGTCTCAAAAGTTATTTTTAATTTAAATTTTCGTCCCAAGATATTGAATTTTTTTCGAAAATTCAAATTATTAAATTTCGAGACTTAATGTTAAATAAATTCCATATGTTATAATTTATATAAAAAAATATTTTGTAATTGATTCTGAGACGATTCATTCTTCATGTCAAAATTAACAAAGATTTTGACTTGTAAAAAATGAAGATAAAACTTTTTCCACTTTTTTCCCCCCTTTTTAAAAATAAATACACTCTGTTTTATTTTTTATTTTTATCAGATGCATCACTCGTCTATTTTTATTTGATATTATGCCTTAAAATTTCTTTTTGTTTCTTTTGATATTTTTTGTTTTTTCTTTTACCATAAATCGTAAATTACATGTTACAAAAAATTATATTATTAATTTTATTTTGTTTGTTTATAAAATGCCGTAGACTACATGAAATTATGTGTAGATTCGTCTTTAATCCTAACGCATTGGAAAATTAATAAAATTAAGAAAATTATTACAAAATTTCTTAAACAGAAAATGGAACAAACAAAATTGTCGCAGAGCCGAAAATTCGCAAATAGGAAGAGAACAAAATACTAAAAACTAAATGTTAAGCGATGTATGTATGTATATGTGTCCGTGTGGGTGTGTGTGTGAGTCTGTCTATGTATTGGTGCACGCTGACCATTTGCATCTGTATAGGAATATCTTGTGGGAGATACGAGAGGGGGAAAGTTGGAGTACGGGGGGTGGGGGCTTAATCAAGGAAATGCGGCTTGAGATGCTTCAACATGCCAAAGGTGCGAAAACGTTTGATTTTCATGACCTTCAGGAGCTCATCATCGCATATGGCAAACTGCTTATTCTTCGGATCATACAAATCCCGCTCCTTAATTATGGCCCACACCTTCTTGACCACCTCGTGGCGTGGCAACGAATCGGCGCCCATCAGAGCCGACAACTCCGGCGACAGATTGTAGGCCCGTGTGAAACCGGTGCTTTTACGTCCAGTTCCGCCGGCAGCACCGCCCGATTTGGCGGCCTTCTTCTTGGGTGTTGGCTTCTTGACCACCTCATAGTCGGAATCGGAGCCGGCATCGCTTTCGGTGCCGGAATCATCGGCATTGAGAGTCTTGCGCTTCTTCTTGGTGGACACCTTGTGCTTGGTCGGTTGTGGACGTTTTTTGGGTGCCGGCTTCTTCTTCTTCTTTGTCTCCTCCTCACTGCTGCTGGCGACCTCCTCCTCCTACAAAAAATACCAATATCGATAGCAAATTAATATTAATAAGAGACTATCGATTATATTAATATCTAAGCGCGACTTTTAATTAATTATTTGCAAAATATGTTTGCCCATTAAGTTACTAAATTGCAAAATTTGCACTTAGATCAAATTATTTTTCTGCCTTGATTTTGTAAGAAATAAATCACTAAATCCGTTCAGTTTTAAATATTTAACGAATATGTATTTTCGGCATTTACTTAATTAGACTTAATCGATATATCGATAACAAGACGTACCTCCTCCTCGCTTGGCTCGCTATCGTCGTGGGGCTCCGCATCGGGATCCTTGCCATCATCATCATCTTCGTCCTCCTCCTCCTGCTGTTCGTTGATAACCTCCATGACAATCTTATCAAACTCCTTCTTGCGGCTCAACAGCGAGCAGTTCAATTTCGCCTCGACCTGTTCGCGCACACGTTTCGCCGAAATGGTCGACAGATCGGCATCCTTGAGCACCGTCTGAATCTCCGTCCTGAGCTGAGTGCTCGAGATGTCCGACATTTTGTTCTTGTCTTCGTTCTATTCGCTTTTTCGTTTGACGCAGACTCAGAGACACCAGACACGTTTCCACAGCAACTGCAAAATGGTTAGCAAATGAAAATAAACGTGTATTTTGTAAATTTATTGCATTTATTATGCTTTAATTGCACATTTTCGCACTGCTCACCTGTCTATATTATTTTAATAAATTTTCACTGCGCGTTTTTTTCAATTTCAGTTCGGCGAAGCGGCGTTTTTTTTTTTCTTTATACCCTCTCCTAGAGGTGGAAGAAACATCGAGTGAGAAACAGAGATGTCGTCGATGATGGCAAAACATCGGAACCATCGGTGCTTGGTAAACCACTATCGAATGCTTAAAAAATAAAAATTTATTATTTATTTATTTTCAGAAAAAGACATCATTAAGCTGCCAGATGACTATATAATTATATTCTAAATACATTATGGTACTTACTAATTTTCTTTTTATACTTTCTTACCAATTTTTTAATTTATTCACCAAACCAAAAAACTTTAAAATAAACTTTATTATTTTAGAAAAGTTGAAAAGTTTTAGTTGAATAATAATAAAAAAATGTATTTAAATTTCAATAAATTAATTTCCATTAGAGAAAATTACATGAGATCCAATTTCATCTTCTCCAGCCCTGGACATATCGATAGTTTTAACCATTTCTGTTGATATCGTCTATGCTTTTCAGTTCCACGTTGCACAGCACTGTTATCTATCGTCAACACAATGCAACTCTGTCTGTTATGTGCTGCCAACTGTCTGTTATTCTGCTGTTATTTAGTTCACGCGTACAGCTGCAGGCGGCGCCAGTGTGCAATGCAAGTGTTTTTTGTGAATTCCGCGACGTCTGTGCATAAAATTCTAAAATTAAGCAACTTTAATGCATTAAAACAATTAATTGCCATACCCCCAAGTGCAATAAGTGCTTAAAGTTACCAATACATATCATAGTATTCGTATTGGTATAATAGTGATAACTACAACAATAACATCAATAACAAATTGTCGTTCCGAGACGCCTTCAAAGCGCAAAACGGGAACGGAATCCAACAACAATCGCAGCAGAAGCAGCGCCAGCGACAGCAGCAGAGGCAGCGGCAGCGGCAGAAGAGCAGCAGCAGCGCTGAGGTAATTTTGCTATTTTTTATGTAGCTTTTGTTTATTTTTATTATTGCCCCGTTACATGCGAGTGTGTGTGTGTGTGTGTGAGTCTATTTTTTATGTGCTTTGCTCTATTTCTAAAAGTTGCTTTTAAGTGCAACCTGGAGACGGATAAATCGTGTGTGAGAAAATGCGCAAAAAAAAAATGGTTTGCGGTCTCTGCTTCTTCTTTCTCTTTGACTGGCTTGCGCTTTTGCCTTGTTGCTTTTGTGCCATATTCGCGTCTTTGTTTTGCCGGCTGCGTTGCGACGCCCTTTTCCAATAAGAAGAATAAGTCGCATGTGCAGCTGGTCTCATTGTCTTCTGTCTCACTCACTCTCTTGCACTGGCTCTCTTTGTGTGTGTTGTGCTTGTAAGAATCAAATTAGAAACACTTGTAATCAGTTTATTTCTATGAAATGTATTGAACAAAATCCAATTGCTGGGGGTGGGCGGTCTGTTTAACCCTAAGCAGCACTGTCACAGTTATTTTTGGTTTATTTACGACTAAACAAGTGTAGCCCGCAGTTATTATAGCCATTACAACAACAACAACAACCACATGTTTCATAATTTTCTCGATTACCGCAGACTCTTTTTGTAGAACGCTTCCAGACAACCTGTTGCCAGTTGGCAATTCCAATAAGAATCTTGCAGGCAAGCGCTGCATTTTTTTTGAAATTTTTTCTTTTATTAGCTTATTGTTTATCGTCCAACGGTCGTCAATGATGCGTATAAATCACAGAATTGTGAAAGATCACGAAAAGTGAACGAGTAAAGGGTTCAGCTATAAAGCAGTGTAGATTCACAGCCTCAATAAAAGTAAAGCAGTTCAGCTCATTAACGAAGCTGTTATCGTTATCGATTAACCATAACGAAACAAGGAGAGCGAAAGAAACGTTAAGTGAAAAAGCAACTTCATTTATTTATTTAACGTCTATTAAATTTAACAATAAAATTAAAAAAATTAAAAATTTAAACGCTAAAAAGATCAAAGAAGAATTGTTAAATGTCAAATTTCGTCAAGCAGTTTGTCTTGTTAACGAAGCTGTAGCAAATGTTATCGAAGCATACGTTCAATTGACATTTATCGATACATTGATTTAAGGCTTATTCAAGTCATCGAAGCAAGACTAAAAGCGGCAACTGCTTTTTATTATCATATTTTATTTATTATTATATTTCATTAGAGCACGTCAAGCAGTTCGTTATCGTCAACGAAGTTTAAAGTGATAGTTATCGAAACATTGGCTGAAGTAAAACTTATCGCTTATCGAAGCATTGATTCAAGTTTGAACAACTTTCATTTCTCATTTTAATTATTTATTTTCATGCTTTTCAACAATTAAAAATGATATATTTAAAAAAGAATTGAGGCTTTTCGTTTGTAGCATCGCTAGTTTTATTTTATTTGCCATAATTAATGAGTTGTTGTCGTGTTTGTTAATGTTGTTAGTTTGTGGCGTGTTGTCGCCTCTTTGTTGTTCTTGTTGTTGCTGTCGCACACAGTGGCAGTTGAAAGTCCATGTCCAGCACTTTGCTGGCACCTGTTGCAGTTATTCAGGCGCATACTTTTCAATCGCACTGTTTCCCCCCAAAACGTATTTTTGTGTGCACCAATTAGTTGTTCTTGGCATAGTTTTTTATTCGAGTTTCTTTTGCTCACATTTAAGTAATCACATAAATTATCACAGATTTTGAAATAAACAGTTGAAAATTTCCATCAGGGCATCGTCAACTGACAGCTGACTAAAAAAAAAAATGCTTCTTTAATTGTCATTATTTTGAAAATCAACAATTTTCTAATTATTTCGAGACTGGTTTCCATTGGCTTCATTTTGTTATTTTTGGACTGAACCGAAGAATTTTTTTATATTTTTAGCAGTTTGGTTTTTTCTGAATTTGACTGACTTACCAATTATCACTACTTGGCAACCCTGGCTGCAGTTGGCTTTAAATAAGACTTGTTCAAATCAATGCCATTGCAACAAAATGATTCCTTATGCCACTTGATGCAGCACTGACGCATTTCCTCGAGCACTTGGAGACACTTGTTTTCCTGGTAGTTGTTGTGCTGCAAACAGGTTTCTATGCGGCACGCATAGGGTTTGCAGGGGTCCTTAACAGGCTTGGACATTGACAAAACAGCAGGAATTTTATTTAAAATGTCAAGTTTGACATGACATGAATTTACATCAATTTATATTAGTTTTTACTACAAAAATATCTACTTTGAGCAGTTTACTGTAGCTCAACAGGATTGTCACCTTTTACAAATATTAAATTTTTTTTATTTTTATTAAATGTTGAAATTAATTCAGTTCAGTCTTAACGATGTCTAGCTTATTTTAAATGTTCATTTAGCTTTTTTTTTACAGAAGTATCAGCTTTAAAGTAGATTACTCTAGCCAAACAGAGTTGTCACCTTTTTAAAATATTATATTTATATTTATATTTCTTTTTTTTTAATCTTTAAAATCAGTTTAGTTTTAAGGATTTTCTAGCTTATTTTAAATGTTCATTTAGCTTTTTTTTTTACAAAAAACTCAGCTTTTAAGTAGTTTACTGTGGCTAAACAGAGTTGTCAGCTTTTAAAAATATTATATTCATTTTTATTTATAATTATTTTTTTTTTTAAATCTCGAAATTCAGTTCAGTTTTAGCGATTTTCCAGCTTTTCCAGCTTATTTTAAATGTTCAATTAGCTTTTTTTTTTTGAATTTTTTTGACAACACAGCTTTTTTTTTTAAATATTTTACAGCATTAAATAGTAGAAATGTTAAATGTACACTGTTAAGTTATTTGAAAACTAAAACTATGTAAATAATTGTAAAGTTGCAAATAAATTGCAAACTAATGTTTAATTTGGCAAATCGTTAAAACTGCCAGATTCTAGAATTCCGATTCTGATTCGAATTCGTTTTTGTATGTTTCTTTTGCCGTTTTTCGCCATTTGTTGTTTGTTTATGGCATTTTCTAAACTGAATGCTTAGCATTTCGTCATTATAAACGACGTCAAGTCGAGCAACTTTCGCATAGTGAAAAATGTTTTTCAATTTCTCGCCCACGCCAACAAAAAAACACAAAATGAGAAAAAATAAAGGAAAAGAAATAATAAAAAGAAAGAATTCTGACGCGCTCGATTTGAGTTTCTTTGGTGTGATCTTTTCTTTTTCCATTTCTTTTCCTTTTTTTTATGCTACCCGCTTTAATAATTTATATTGCAAAGAAAAATGAAAAAAAGCAGGAAAATAAAATAAATGTTTCGTTTTGTGGTGTGCAACAAATAAGACATTCAAGAAATGAAGCACAGTGGGCAATAAAGTTTGCCGGCCCACACATAATTCATAAGCCAAAAACTATTTGCAAATTTTATTTCAAGTGACCCTGGATGAGGTGCTTGACAGCAACAACAACAACAATAAAACAATAATAATAACAATTGTAATGGCTGCTGAAATGTCATTGCACATATTTTTTTATGTTTTCAAAACATGTGCACAATAAATTTCGACCCCTTTCCTTTCCTCCGCCCAACGAAAACAGTGCCAGAAATTATTCCCCTAACTTTTGTTGTTTTGTCCCTGACATTGCAGCATGGAAGAAAAATGTGTGGCGATTTTCCCGTGTCGCAACTTTTGCAGTTTTCCCAGACGGCAAAAAAAAGCAGGACAAAAATTAAACCTAAAAAAGAATAATTGGATCTATAGGAAAATGTTAGATATTCTAACTGAAAATTTAAATAAAAGCTAAAACTATTTTCCAAATTTTTGTATAAAATAAAGTTATATTTCTATAAAATATTTTCCAATGTTTATCTATAACAGAAAAGTTATATTTCTACAAATTCTAAAATAATTATTAAAAAATCAATCCTAAAAATCAATGGAAATATAGTATAAACTTAGATATTTTAACTAAGAGTTTAAAATAAATTTGAAATTGTTTTGAAAGCTTTACTTCTATAAATTTTTAAATTAAGGAAAATTTTAGATATTTTAAATAAAATCTAAAGTTAAATCTAAAATTATTTTCCAATTTTCTTATAAAATATAAAAGATAGTTTCCATACATTTGTTAATTAAAATTTGAAATCTTAGATATCCGAGCTTAAAAAATGTAAATTAAATTTAAAATTATTTTCTAATTTTCTTAGACATTTTTAAACTAAAATTAAAAATTAAAACTTGAAAAAGAAAATATGGGATTTTAAAAAATCTTAGATATTCTAGCCAAAATTATGAATTCAATTTCAAGTCATTTTCCAATTTTATTATAAAATATAAAAGTTACATTTCTATAAATTTTTAAATAAAATTGACACCACACGCACAGCTTTTAGAATATTAGGTTTTTTTTTAGTTAATAACGATAATTATTATTTTAAGCTATTATCATACTAAATCTCCACAAGATCGGACAAATAGAAAGGTGGTAATGACTGTTTTTAGTTTCAGGCAATGTATGTGCCTAAAAGTATGCAATATTTTTTTTTTTTTAAATATATTTAAACAAATAACGGGTATCTTCTAGTCGGAACTCGACTTTAGCCTTTGCCGCTTGTTTTTATTTTAAAATTATTATTTTAAAAACTCCAATTGTCACTTTTGATCAAAATGTGCACTGTGAGCAATTCGTAATTAGTCCAAAGTCTGAGAAATCTGCCCACGTGAATTGCTCCTGCGGGATCCCATGCCTCCCAAAAGGGGCGGCATTCGAGCCCCTTTACAGTCTCCGACAGCTGTTGACGCACATTTGACTTTTGACTTGCGCCCAATTTGGCAATAAATTGTAAAAATTATTTTCTAAAAATCTTTTCACATTTCGTGCACAGACATTTTTGTCGCTAAAACAAGAAGAGGAAAAGTGGAAGGAGGAGGATGTATAACAACAACAATTAAAAGCTGAAGCTGAGTCAATTTTCTTATTTTTAGTTGCCATTTGGCTTATAGTGTGTATGTGAGTGGGTTGAAAAGGGGGGCGAGGGGGTTGTCACTGAGGCTGGGGGCGTGGAAATTGGTTGATTGCGATTTATTTTTACCAACGCTGCGCTCGAAATCTATTTTCCATATATTATCCACATATTTTTATTGAATGCGAATATATGTATGTGTCGTGAGTTCAAATCATATTTATGCTATATTTAACTTAATTATTTGTCTGATTTCTAAATTTAAAACGCCAATTTACTTCAATCTCTGTACCTTTCAAAGAGACAAGAGAATTGATAGAGAGAGAGAGAGAGAGAATGTTAAAGAGAGACTGAGTGCAATCATTTCATTGATTAGTCATTCAGGTGTTTCTAAACAAATTGATTTTGTGTGCCGACAATTTGTGCCATGTTTAGTTTAAATTATAAAATCATCTAAATTATATTTGTTATTATCGATAATCGGCCTCTTAATGGCGCTCGCCAATTTGTGCATTTGTTTATGCGAATTTATGCTTAGTTCTAGCAAAATTTTGCTAAAAACTTCGTTTTTTATACCCTGTAACCATTGAAAACAGTGTTTCATAGTTTAAAAATGTCCTGTCATTTCCAAATTTCTATGGAATTTTGTATGCACATAGCTAAATAATTTATCTATATGTGTTGTAAGTTTCTTGAAGATTGCATTAGAAACATAAGAGTTATGAGAATTTAAAAAAATAATACCTATTGTAATAGATTAACAAAATGGAAGCAGTGTGATTAGTATAAAAGTGTACTGCTTGCACTGCTTGCAATCTCCCTCTAGATAATACATAGCCATGCGTCTATCTAATTATCTATAGTTTTTCCCTGAATTATATACAGGGTATCTGCTCGTCGAGTACACCCTATTAATTCACTCTTACTTGTTAATTCAAGGTCGCTGTCTGTTTGTTATTGCCGCTTAGCAAGGATTTTCGTAGTGCTCCGCTTTTGTTGGTCTGTGTGTAGTTAAGATTTCTTTGGCCAATTGCCAAAACTAATCTTTAGTACACATACTATTAGAAATCTTCAAGCTGTTACGCGTTTTGTTAAGTAACAGAGCTCTGTTAAGCATAAACATATACTTGATATTAATTATTAAATATGCATTCAAGTTTGAAGAGTTCAAATTTTTGAAACTAATTTGTAATTACAAAGTGAAAAGTTTATTTATTTATATTGCAATCTACATAGATTTGGGCTCTCAATAAAATTCTGTTAGCATAGACATAGCTGTGAACTTTACAGTGTGTTAACAGTTCTCAAAGACAGTGCTGCCAACTTGTTTTAAAATGAGATATTCTTGCCAGAAAAACAATTTTGAAATCCTATCATATCATTAAATAGTTATAATAATATTTCATATATTTTGGGATTCGTTTTTAAAACTCTTATTTTAATTGTGATTCTGCTTGACAGAAAAGTTTCCAAATTGAAAATGTTAAGGAACTACCTTGGTTTCACTTGCGTCAATGGAAAACTTGAGTTTAAATTTCACCTGAAAATCAATTTATCCAAAATATAAAAAGTTTCGCTAATTGCTCGCGCCTTGACCCAGAAACCCACTTAGAAAACGAAATGTCAATAGAGTCCAAAATGCCGACGCGTAGGGTGCAAAATACAACCGAAATGCGGAGCACAGAAAATGTTAAAAACTTTTTTTGAAAACTTTTCGAAAATGAGCCGAAACGATCTCCTTCTTCTTTGCGCTCTCTTACAGTCGCTCTCTCTCCTTCTCTCTCTCTATCTCTCTTTGTCATTGTGACGTACACGCTGCGCCCGATGATGCTATTTTCGAAAACGTTTTCGAAACTGAGAGCTGAAGAGAGAGCGAAAAAAGAGAAAGAGCGCGACTGTTGTTTTGAGTTTTGCGCCTGTTCGAAATGTGAAAGTTCATTGTTTCATTGAGGAAAAATGGTGAAAAAAGTTTTTGGGGCCGCGCCGACGCCAAATTATCTAACAGTCGGTGTTCGAAAAGTATTCTAAAATTCGAGAAAAACAGTTGCACGGCTGCTCAGTGATCTCTGCGGAGGTTTCACGTTTGAACGTCTCGTACAATATTCACGGAAAAGCGCAATGTGAAAGCCAAACGAAACTAGAAATAGCCCACGGCGTGACGTCCTCAAAAAAACACAAGACTAAAGACACTGAACAGTAGCAAAGTAAAGCGAAATCGGTTTAGTTCAGATCAGTTTTGAGTTGCTCAAATGTGAAAAAAGGCAAGAACAGGAGAACTTGAACTCTGCAGAAAATATGCTGTTAACATTCCAGAAACAGAAACAGAAAAAGTGTTGAACGATTTTGCAAGCAAGTGATTCAAAATTATTGCAGGCAGGTGGTTAAAAAAGCCGTTGAACAGCTCGGAATAATTAAGAGAATAACCGTGTCGCGAGTGTGTTTGTGTGTGTGTGTGTGTATTGAGAGTGTTGTGTTGTGTTGTGTGTCAAATGATGTGCCAGCTGACATTGTGTTGGCGGTGAATCCAACACAACAACATTAAGCATATCCAGAATCGGTTTAAGGGAGCCGGAACCGAAACCGGAAACGGAAACGGGCAACAACTGGGCAAGGGACCATGCCGATCATTGCCGATGCCAGCAACGATGAGCCACCAGCAAAATGTTGCAAATATTGTGAGGGTATGCCTAGAATTTATATAAATATATATATTTAATTACTATCAAACAATATAAAAAAGTAGAAATATATTAAGCATATAAATAAATATAAATAAGTTTAATAGTTTTTAAATTGAACTCTATCAAACGTAATGAAGTTCACTAACCCAAAAGCCGTAAACAAAACAAGTTATCGAACTTGTGCTATCGATTGTATCGATTGTACACACGGTAATTAGCTAGCTCGGCAAATCCAAACATTGAAAACATTTCAATCGGATTTGCTTGCTCGCTTTAATTGAAAGATTTATGCGTAATTTACACGCTCTCTCTTCAATTCACTCTCTTTCTATCACTCTCTCTCTCCCCTTTCTCACTCCCTTCTCTCTTTCTCCCTTTTCTCTCTGAGTCAGTCAGTCAGTCGGGCGGCACTTGACTGTCTTGACTGGCATTAACTTTGTGCCCCCGAGTTTGGCTCTTAGTTTTTTTTTGCCTTTCAGCATTTTTTGTTTGTTTTAAATTTTCAGTTCTTGTTGTTGTTGTTGTTGTTGCAAAGGAACGCCAGCAATTGTTTTTTTTTTTGGGGGGAGGGGGCACTTTGTTTTTCCTGCTTTTGCTGCCACTAAAAAGCCGCTGACGTGTCTACTTAAAATTTTCGAAATCATGACAGCCAACCGGCCGTTGTAGGCCTCCAAATTAGCCCAACACAATATATATAAATTTTGATTATACATATTATATAGACAATATATATATAAATTTTAAATATTTTTCGCATGTTTTGTCTAGTCGAAAATGTCAAAACAATATCAAAAAATTAATTAGTGTAACTTTAAAATAGTCTGAAAACTTTGAAGATTTTTAAAATTATTATTAATTATTTAAATATTAAATTGTAATTTTTTCTGTATACATTTTGTATTAATTGTATTTTTTTAATTTTCTTTTATATGAAATTAAAAGTAATAATTAAAATAATGTCATGCAGACTTTTTAACAACAATAAAAGAGATTAAGAATTACATTTTAAGATTATTTAAAATATTTGTTTCAAACTTTTTCCTAGCCAGAAATGTGAATGAAATATACAATATAGTCAAAACAACTTCAGCTTAACTTCTCAATCTCTTTTATTGATACTTTTTAAATAAAAAGCATATTTTAACTTGTTATTTTGAATATATTTTGATCGACTGCTTTAAGTTGACGTTTAACAAATAAATAAATGAAATGTCAGCAAACTTTTCTAGAGACTGTGTGTCAATTTTAAAGAAATCCTAATGCTGGATTAACCCATTTTGTCTAATATTTATTTGTTAGGATTTAGTTTAGCATTGGGGCCAGGAAGAACGTTGGCACGTGCTCAATGTCAGTGTCTGCACTTCTCTCTTTTCCCTCTATCTCTAACGAGCTGTTAATAATATAGGTTTTTGTAATTTTGCAACAATGTAAATGTTGTCAACGAATGCAGAGAATTTGCAATTATATATTTGAAATAATGTGCCGTAAATTATGACGAATAATATGCGCTGCTTTCGAAATAAAATTAAATTAATTTAAGAAGAGCGGACAAAAATATGTAAACGAATAAAATAATATTATTATTAGGGATAGAAAGCACATTATATATGTATATTTTCTTGACTTTTACATAAAAATGCAAACTTTTTACGATTGTTTCCCTCATAGAAATTAGCATCAAATTATTTTATATTATCAAAAAATATATAAAAAATGTTCAAAGATATTTGAACACAATTCAAAAAATATTTCAAATGAAATGGCAAACAAATGTTAAATATTTACTAGACTTCTGAATATTCACAGTCCATACAATTGTCTCCTTTCCAAAGCCCATTAATCATCTTCTGTATTTGCTTAAGGCAAACAATAAAAAGTTCAAAATTTCCAACACTTTTCCGACTTTTCCGCCCGTCCCACTCACAGACACAGAGGCCTCAAAATCAAACGTATTTAAAAATAAATAAATTATTGTAATTCACCGAATTGATCACACTAAAAAGCAGGCAATAAGAAAACAATAACAACTAGAGTAGGACAGACAGAGTGTAAGAGGAAGAGAGCGAGAGCAAGAGAGACAATAGACAACGAGCCAACAAAATACTCGTAAAATGTCTTGTTTACAACAAACTGTGCATTGTTTACAAATAGTTGGAAAAGCCGCAAGAAAAACTAATTTCTGTGGCTCAAATTGGTCCCAAAAGCCTTGACACTCTTTTCTCTCTCTCTTGCTTTTGAATTTTTATTGTTAATATCGATATTTATATCTATATATATTTGCTAAAACTTACTGTAGACTGCACTTTTATCTTTGATATGCCAAATGAATTGAAGAATTTTCATTTTCCCAACAGACGTTGCCTCTCTTTTTATGCCTTTTTTATTTACATTCAAAATTAGCCGCCGTGCGACAATCAACAACAATAATAAAAATCAAATTTAATGAAAGCCAAATGAGAAATAAGAGTCCAAAAGGGCCGCCTTGTTGTTGTTGTTTTTGCTGCCTTTTTTTATGGCCATTTTCAATGTAATTTTTAGTGTTGAGTGGGGCACAAGGTGTTGTTGTTGTTGTTGTGTGTGTTTGTGTGTGTCTTTGTGTGTTTTTTGTGCTCTTAAACACTTTAAGTAAGTGTCGCAGCTTCTATTTTTAGCAATTTGTCCCCAAATGTTGTTCTTTTCGTCTTCTTTTGTCCAGCTTCATGTTGGATATTCAGCATTTTGATTATTTATTTAATATGCTGAAAGTGTAGACTGTTTATTTAGACCTTAGCTAAATAAATGCTGTGCATTTTTGTTTTTTTTTTAACAATTCTAGACATTTATTTAACATTTTTAGAATTATTTATTTTATTATGAAAATGTATATTAAATTTTATATTATTTAAATAACGAGTTTGAATTTTTGTTGATTCTTATTTCTTAAATTTATATTAAATGTTGAGTAAATTCTTTCATTCGGTATCGTTATCGTTATCGTTATCGTTTATCTTAAAATTATTTTATAGTAAATATAGAAATGTTAAATATTTTAAGAAGATAGTTAGAACTTCCGATTTGTCTTATTTATCTTATATGTATATTACATTTTATATTATTTAAATAACAGGCTTGAATTTTTGTTGATTCTTATTTCTTAACTTTATATCAAATGTTGAATAAATTGTTTCCTTCGTTATCGTTATCGTTGATCTGAAAATTATTTTAAAGTAAATATAGAAATGTTAAATATTTTAAAAAGATAGTTAGAACTTCCGATTTGTCTAATATATCTCTTAAAAATTGTATAGTAATTAGAGATTTTCCATTTATAAACAATCTTATGAAACGAGAGCTAATGATAAGATTATAAATCAGCGGTGGGCACGCGTTTGCTCCGGGAGCTAGCGGCTGCTCCCAACTTAATTTCTGCCGATTCGGCTAACAAGCTAACAAGAACAAAATAGGAGCAGCTTGAGTCGAGGCATTTTTGCCTTTTTTTTAGTAGGTAGACTCCAATAGGATTGTTGTCGTTGATGTTGTTGTAGTGCTCCCGAATTCAGATGGGAATATATTTTATTGCATTTATATCTTCCGAACAAGCTATAAAATAAAGTAATTAAATAAGCTAATGATAAGAGCTTTTATAGTTTCAACTAATTTATTTTTGGTATTGAACCATTTGGCCAAAGTGGCAGAAATGTGAAAATCAATTTGAGATCCCTTTTTGCTTGCTCAGTCAACAAAACATATTTGAAATTGACCGCTGGACGCGCAACAAAGTGGCAAATAAATTTGCACTTGCATCATCAACAGTAGCAATAACAATAAGTACAACAACAACAGCAACAACAATAAGTACAACATTCATGGCAGCCAGGGCGTCGTGTTCAATTGTTTTTGGCCTAGCTGCGCGCCAAAGTGTGAAAAACATGCCGCAAAATTGCCGAAAAAGCCACACGCATACACACACAGCACACACACACGCACACACACACACACACACACACACAGACATTAGCTGTTGTGTGTTTCTGTTTTGTATTTTGCCCATTTTTGTAGTCAAATTTCGTTTAGTTGGCTGTCTGAATCACAGCCGCGTCTCGCTGACGTCTTTTGCCTCCGTACAACGTGGCGTATGAATAATTTTCACTTCTTTTCAGTTTTGCGCAATGTTTACACACACACACACACACACACACGCACACACACACGCGCGCCAAAGTCAAAATTCATGTAAAATGATTTGTGTAGAAAGAAGAGTCATGAAGAGGGGAGGAATTAAGAGGAGGGGTTTGGAAATTATTACGGTTTACTTTACGGGGCGGTTACGAGCATTCCGCCATTGTCCGGGCCAAAAGCTTGTGCATTACTTTTGCATATTGCAGACATATGTTCGACACACAGAGCAACAGGCCGCTGATTTTTCTCCTACGTTTTTCCTCAAAATTGTTCGTTGTTGCTGTTGTTGTTGTGATTGTGGTTGTTGTTGTGTAGCATCCACATTTGATTAGCGTTGAATGCTGCCTCGGAATTCGCCGGAAAAATCCGAAATGAAAGCTCACGCATTTGTGCAAATAAACAAAAATAAGAAACAATGGCAACAACTGAGAAAATCAAGAAGAAAAAATATGATGGAAATAATAAAGGGATGAAAATGAAGCTGCTGCATTTCAGTTGCCCAAAAAAAATAGAGAAACATAGTTGGAAATCGTGTAAAATGTAACATTTAACATTTAAAATTGAATATGTGTTGCGATTAAATTTAAAATACTTTGGTCAGTGAAAAATTAAGTCTAAACTTCAGACTATTTTGTTTTAGGGCCTTAAATCTAAATTTCAAATATTATATATTTGAAAATTGTGATAGTTATAATTTAGTTTAAATTTTTTATGAATTTTAAATAATTATATTCATATTTAATTTATATTTAAACTCAACACACTTTAGTTCAATTCTTTTCATATTAAACTCTAAATCATAGTTCAAATCAGTTGAATCAAATTGTAATAATTAAATTTCAGGGCAGAGAAAGAGACAGAAACAGAGACAATTGTATATCCCTGGCAATCTGCAGGTGTGTTTTCTGCCCCCCTTTTGTTTTTATTGTTTTATGTATTTTTAAATTCTTTTCATTTTCGCTTTCAACAAAATATTTTTCTTGGCAATTACCGAGTGCGTCGAAGTTTTCCCGTGCAACATGTGTGCGCCCCGCCCCCCCGCCTTCCGTATTTTCCCCTCTGCTGCTTTACATCTACCATTGGCTAAGGTCATTCGCCAAGTTCTCTTCTCGCATTGCTTTATATTTAATATAAGCTTCAATTGCATTTGACTGTAGCGACGTTTTTATTGGAATGGAATTCCATTTTCCATCCATTTTTTCCCCCCACTATGTGTATTTTTTTCTTTTGTACAAAATGCAACAATTTGTATTCATGGCAACGAGTTGTTCGAGTCGTGGATGATGTAGCATGACCATTCCTTAGTCATTCCTCTTTGAATGTGACCTTGATTTTGAACTTATTCGCCCAAGATTGCAGCATTTTAATTGAGGCCAATGGCTGAGTAATTGGTTAGGCATTTGGGACAGGTGAATCTATTTGAACTTGTCTAGAAATAATCGTACTGACCAAGGTTTTAGTTAATAAACAAAACTCCTTTTTAAAGGAAATAAGTTTGATATGCTTTTCACAGCTGTTGATTTTTGATTTATATAATAAATAATTTAATCAATGTAAATAAAAAGGTACAATGTTAATAAAATTACATTGATTAAACTTATTTAATATTAATTTAAAATAATTTAAACTTTATTTTAATGACTTTAATTAAACTCGAAAGCTTATTAAAAAGTTCATTGCGAATTACCAAAGCACATGGAAATCATCTAAAAAAAAAATAATTTTAAAATCATTTTGAACTACAATTATTTTGACTTTTAACTTAAAATTTTACGAACATTCACTCGGCAAATTCCAGAGTATTTTGAAAGCACATGAAAATCAACTTTTTAATTTTAAAACTCTTAAAACTATCTGCAAATTTCTAAAATTGGCCTGCTTATCTAGAAAGTGCCACAAAAAATCGAGTTGATTAAATGAAATGCTTGTTTTTAGTGGGTTATGCTTCATCACATGCTGTGTTGCACGTAGCATATAGAGATCTCACTCATGCCACAGTTATTCAAGCAACCCACATCACACACATACACACACTATACACCTATACACCCACACACCCACACAAACACACGCACAACACATTGAAGACTCCGGCGCACGCCTCATTAGAACACCTTTCAGTTTGCTGTGTAATTTTCGCAACATTTTTAATGGCGTGGCGGGGACATTTTGGCACTCGAGTGACCGTGTGGCAATTTCCCCTCCCCCTTCTCACTCCCCTTTCCACTCTTTGCGCTCTCTCTCAATGCGTCGCACGCAAAAAACTATTTAGAGAAGTGTCAAGAAATGTCTGCATTGGCGTTGTCGTTGCCGTTGCCGTTGCTGTTGCAACAATTTCGCCAACGTTGTCGTTGTTGCTGTTGTCGACGACACAGCTGTAGTTGCAGTCACACGCCTGCCACGCCCCACATTCGCCACAGTGCTGCCACATTTTTATTCTTCAGAAAAATAGCTGATTTCAGTGAGAAAAAACTCAAATAAAATCTTAATTTACAAATGAAAATCTGATAAAAAGCTTTTGTTTTTTTAATGCTTATTACTGATATTTTAAAAATCTGTAGCAGCCCTAAAATCAACTTTACTTGCTTTCAATTTTAAGATAAATATTATTTGATAAATTTACAAATCTTTAAAATTGAATAATTCAAATATTTTAATATAGATATTATTTGAGCAATTAAAAAACTTTAAAATTGAATAATTTAATTAAATAAAATTTATTTTTATTTGAATATTATATTATATTATTATTATTAATTTTGCTTGAATTTTAAACTAAATATTATTTGAGCAATTTAAAAAACTTTAAAATTGAATAATTAAATTATTTTCAAATAGATATTATTTGAGCAATTTAAAAAACTTTAAAAAGAATTGAGTTAAATTTAGTTGAATATTATTTTATAATATTAATTTTGTTGTAATTTAAAATAAACTCACGAAAAGCATAATCTAAAAAATCGAAATTTCCGCAATTTTTGATTTTTTTCTGCAGTTGATTTGACAAAAAGCCAGATTAGACGGTAAAATCGCTGTTGTGGCAACACTGGTGCGTATTATTGCCAGCTTTTTCGTTTATGCGGGCGGTCGTTGATAAATTACAAAACATTGCGCCGGCTATTTTAAATGTGGCATAAAATTTGCATTTTATATTTCTGATATACTTATTTTTATTTTTTTTTATTTTTATTTATTTTTAAGCAACTGTCATCGAATCGAGGCTGAAACCTCCTCTAAAAAACAGTCTAATCTAACCAAACGTGGGCGTCCTGCAAACTGTGTCACATTGCTCATTAGCTCGAATGCATGAAGCATTTCTTTAGTCTCAAAAAAAAAACAGACCAAAACAACATGAAATTAAAAAAAAAGAAAAAACAAATGCAAACTCTGAAAACAATTGCCAAAAAGCTAAAGAAAATTTGTCATTCGCGTTGCGTTTGTTTGTTTGGCGTTTTTCTGATTTATTTTCACTTTGACAAATGCACAAAAATTTGACCATGGCACGTCAAGAAGTGTGGTCATTGTATTTTTAATGCCACTTCGATATAGATAAATTGCCAACTTGGCTTGCACTCTCCCCTCAAGCGAAGCATTATTCCCAGTCCTCGTCTTTGTCTTTGTCAAACAAAATTCGACTAAAATTAATTATGAGACAAATTCGTGATATGACTGTCTAATTAAATACACTAGCAAATCTTGTCTAATTCTGATCGATGTGAGATTTATGTGGATTGTAAGTAATTGGAATTATAATACCATGAACAAATATTTCTCTATTGAAATGGGCAAACTTTAGCTTTATTTATGATGAGTCTCAGCTGACTTAAGTAATTAGGAAAGTATTTTCATAGAAATGTGAAATGCTCAAGTTTTTTAATAAGAATTTCATTCATTTGTTGTTGAATCATCTTAAGCAATAAACTTATCTGAGATGTGTTGAAGACTCTGGAAAAAGTGAATTTTTTACAATGTTGTTTAATTTTAAGTGTTTGTATTTTATGGCAGTGTTGTATAACTCTTTTGCAACAGTTTTATGAGCACTCAAAGCACACGCAAAGCAATTTCCCTTGTTTTCAACTGTTGCTCAGCTTTTAAAGCTTTGCTTTCGTTTCAAAATATAAGTAGCTAAAACTATAGACTAAAAATAACTAACTGAACTCTGTTTTTCCTTTTTTTTTAAATAAACTTATAGTAAATATTCCAATTACCTGCAATTAATTATGCTCAAGTTCACGGGAATAAAAGAAGTTGCATACAAATAGTTTTCATTTCATAAGTTGTTTGCAAATTATATGTAGTTTTCTCTCTCCCTAGTCTGGCCAATTAAAAGCGAGGCCTTCTTTGCTGATAACTTGATTTCCAGCGAATCGTGAAGAGGAAGAACAACAACAGCTGTCTAGAGACACTTGGGATGCTCCTTTGGGTCGGGTCTGTTCTGTTCTGTTCTGTATATTAATAACTAGAAATTGTCAGGCACTTGATGTGGGTCAAACATGGCAAATAGTCGAGCAGGCGGCGCTGCAAAGTCCGTCTATAAATAAAGCAGCTTCAACTGAAGTTGAAACAGGTGCATGTGCACAGTGCGGCACGTTGCACAGTGCACAGTGGGCAAACAACGACTAGATTAGCTTGTAATTTTTAATATCTTTGAAAGTAATAAAAGTATTGAATGTTTGTAATTATTTTTTATTTTATTTATTAATTTTTATTTGTATTTTATTTCTCTTATTTATTTAGTTATTTAGTTAATTTAATTATAATTATTTGGTTTTAATTATTTAATTTTATTTATATACTAATTGTTTAATTACATTTTTATAATATTTTTTAAATTTTAATTGTTAATTTTAATTTAATTTGTTTTTCTTTTATTTAATTTTATTTTAATTATATTATTAATATACAGTCGAACTTCCCTAACTCGAACTTCTCTAATTCGAATTCTCTCTAACTCGAACTAAATTGAGTGGCAATAGCGTATACTAAACCGAACAAAAAGACTTCCCTAACTCGAAGTCTCCGTAACTCGAACTTTTTTCTTGGATAATGGTGATTCGAGTTAGGGAAGTTCGACTGTAATTTAATTATTATTTTATTTGTTTAATTTTATTTGTTTAATTTGATTTGTCTAATTTTATTTGTTTTATTTTATTTTTATTTTATTTATTTAATTTTATTTTCGTTTTTTAAATATATTGTATTTATTTTATCTAATTTTACTTTTATTTTATTTATTTAATTTTATTTGTATTTTATTTATTTTTTCATTAAAAAATGCGTTTGAATTGTTTTACATAAAAAACTAAACTTAAATTTAAAGATAGAAACCGTCTATAAAGAAAATCACATAAAATGTGTGTTTTAATTATGAACATTAAACTTGGACATTAACAATTTATTAAAATAAAATTATAGAATATATTCCAAGAACATAATAGATAAAAAAAAACAAATATTTTAAATTTTAAAAATGTTAATTTTATTTAGCTCATCTTGCCGTTTTGCCCACTGTGCATTGTGATGCGATAAGGTTGTCTGGGTGGGGGCAATAAAGTTTGCTGTTTTATGTAGTTGGTGATGTTGTGTGTTGATTTGCGTACATGTTTTTTTTTTTTTTTTGCCCCGTAGAGTAGTTGCTTTTCCAACTGGCCAAAGCACTTTACTGTTTGATTCTTTGCACTCTGAACTTTTCACATTGCAGTTTAACATTACTTTTTTTTTTTTTACTTTTGCATGTGTCAGGGCACAAAATTGCATTCGACTCGTACATTGGCAGTGTAAATCTGTTACGTGGCATCAACTTTTCAATTTCTCACACAAATCCCATTTCTAGCACACTCAGGACACACACACACACACACACTCAACACACACATGTCGGTTACGTGGCACGACAATGCAATCAACATAAATACAAATCCCCAAACTATTTTAATGTTGACTCGTGGCATCTCTGGCACTGAGGTCGCCAACTGCAGTTGTTGTCTTAATGGAAAAGTTATACTCTCTCTCTCTCTTTCCTCCACTTCCTCCTCCCTCCTTCTGTCAACTTAAAAGGGCATAAAAAGTAATTTTTGACTGGGCAACTGGGCGTATGTGCAATGTCGCTCTCGCCATTTGGCGCCATCTATCGTTTAAGCCCTTAAGTTGACCCAAGTTGTCCCTTTCCCCAGCCAACATTGTACCGTTGGGCCTCTTAACTGGAATTACTTGCCGCAGTTTAGAACTACAAAAAAATTGAGAGAGCATAATAGAAAGAGACGGCACTACAATGTGCGCTGTAATTTGCATACAATACTTTTTTTATAATTTAAAACAATTAATTAATAACAACAACAAAGACGTGACTTGCTTAATGTGGGAATATTTAACGTGCTCAACGTTTTATGCGCTTTTACACAAAATATAAAGCAAATTATTTTTATTTCTTTGACTCATGTCGTGAATTCTACATAAATGTATTTCTATAAATTTATTGATTAGTTACTTCAAACTGCAGCTACGTGTTTAAGTGCAGTATCAACTTTAAAGCATGTACATTTAGGAAATTTGTACATTAACATTCTGTGATATTTGAATTAACAACATGTTTATTCAAATTTGGAAGAAAGTATTCGTAATATTTTAAAGTGAAGAGGTTTTTTTTAATTAAACACATAATTTAGAAATTTTAAAAATCAAAGGGCGCAAATTTATCTAATTATATTTTAATGCCTGAATTTGTCGCAGCTTTAATTTGAAAGACAATTGAGACAATACCAAACTGCACAGATTTAATTTAATTTTGAAAAATATTGTTATAAAGAATAAAATTCATTATTTCGTTTTTCTATTCTATTCTATTCTATTCTATTCTATTCTAAGTATTCTATTCCATTTACTCGTATAAGCAAGAACCGTTCGGTTTAACTATTTTAAAATATGAAAATAGATAAACTTTTAAATGAAATAATTAAAGTAGATTCCCACTGTCCATTTAATGGATATAACAATTCTCTAAGTCAACTTGAGAGCTTTGACACGTGTTCTACGTTCTTTTCTGCTTCTTAGACACACAGTTTGAGCAAAATTTAACCAACTCTTGCCCTTTTAAAGGTAAACACACAGAGCCCAATAGGTTAAGCTGGTCAAGCCCAGAACCTGGACAAACACACGCGTTAAGTTGAACAACAAAGGCAGTTTTTGTTTCTATCACTTTGTTGTTATCATTTGTTGGTTACGGGCTTGTACTGCAAGTATTTGGCCAAATCTCTGGGAAAATAAATATGAACTCAGTCTCAGTTCGTTGTTTGGCACATAATTTGAAAATCGTTTCCTGACAAGTTGGTCGAAAAAAGCAGAAAAAAATTGGGAATTGAAAGAAGATGTATGCGGATTCGTTGAACTTTGTGCTCGATAATAGAGCAGAATGTGCCACGCCCACACACTGATTCCCCCCTTTCCCTCTTGGCCAGCAAGTTTATGCAGACACTTTTGGTTCATTGACATTTTGGCAATTTGTTGCCATTAGCCGGGCGGGCGGCCGTTTGTGTCCTCATTTGAAAGCAAACAAATAAATATGATAATTATGGAAAATTGGAAGATTGTGGCACGCAGCATAATGAAAATGTAACTCAACAGACGCAATTCCCGCCTGCCCCGCCCATCAAGGCGCCAATATACACTTAAAAAAAATATTATTATAATTTTACAAATTGGTCTTGTTTTTAAAAACGGCAAGAAAAAAGTTTTAACTATATTTTATTATCAAAAATATTTTTTTTAAATATTTAAAATTATTTTCTACATTGTATGTTGTAGAGAATAATTTTTAAAAAAAAGTTTCTAGATTTTAGAAATTTTTTTTTTCAAAAAATATTTTAGTAAAGAAGTAAATATTTAAATTTTAATAAAATTCTGGCTTTTAGAAAATATGCTTAAATTTAAAATTTACTTTCAGATTTTCAACTTCAAACACGGCTTGTTTTTTTCCAAGTGTATAATCGTACATATATATAAATTTTTGTTTCGATTCTTTAATTTTTAAATGGCAATTAACACATTTTGGTATTGGATTTTTCTGATATTGGGATTCACATGATGCCCATATTTCGATCAATTTCGATTTCTGCCACCTTGCGGTTAATTGATTGCCATTTGAGCCATCTTATGCGTTGGCCATGTTCTGTGGAAATTTGTTCATTTGCATAAATTGCTTATATTTCCAGACATTTTGTTTAGTTTTCATTTTCGATTCTCATTTGTTTCAGCTTTGCAGCCTGTCTGTTTTTTTTTGACTTTTTTATTGGTGTTTTTTTTTGTATCACTTGCGCATTTCCCATATCCCATTTGTTGTTTACATTCCGTTTACTCATTGTGATTGTTAACTTAAACATTTCGATGAGCTAGTCACGCTCACTATTAAATACATGTACTTAAATTCAATTGCGCTCTTGCTAATCGCTCAATATTGATTCGAGTTTTCAGAAGAGTCGACGATATCATCTCATAATCATAAATTTTATTATGCCTCCTGCATTTATTTTTAAACCAATTTCCGACTTGTCTTGGACTTGTAGTTTTTATATATCAACTTTATTTTATTATTTTGTTGAGTGTGTGTGTGTGTGTGTGTGTGGAATTTTATGTGTGTAGTATATGCTTGTCAGGCTTTTTAGAATTTATGTTATGTTTTTCACATACATTCTTTGGTTTGTCTGCTGCCGGTTTTCATTCGCTTTTCATTATATTTTGAATACCCTGTAGTCGTAAAAGGGGAAAAGCGGGTGTACTTTAACATCAGCTTTATTTTGTCTTAATTTGTTATAACTAACTTTTAAAATGAAAGATTTCCAGGTAAATCTTAAAAAAGTTAATTAGAGTTGAATTCTTTGCATTTCCATATTTTTATCTAATATCTATATATTCTATATATTTTATAGAGAAGGAACAAGGTCACAGGGATAGGTTAATTGCAGTGCATTTTCGACTTTATAATATTTCATCTTTATATTGTGAACATTTTATAAATATTGGCCAATATTTTCGAAACTTCAAAAACTCAATTAAAACTGCATTTACAAAGCTAATGTATTGATTCTTGACTTATTATTCACTGTAGTTATTTGCTTTAAATTCTGAATATTTCATAAAGATTGGGTAATATATGCAGGAAGATTTCATAGTATGCTAAAAATTTAAAAATTTCAATATCTACTGCATTTTTAAAGTTATTGTCTTAATTCTTGACATGATAATATATTTAGCTAACATCTTCAATTTCTGAATATTTTATAAAGATTGGTTAATTATATGCAGGGTATCTTTTGGTTCAGCACACTTAACTGATTTCTTACTATATATTTTGCTGTATAAAAATCTTTAGCTTTAGGTCGTGTCTGTCCCCTACCGAAAATCCATCCCATTCTCATACCTATTGCCAGTCCATAGTACCAGACAATCCCAGGCACAGTTCCATTCCCATTCCCATTCTTATTTCCATTCCCATTCCCATTCCCATTCCCAGGTCGTGGCGCAACAGATTTCTTTGCCTCCACACGCATTTGACTTTCAAATGAAGGACAAATATTGAATGGTCGAGCCAAGCAACAAACAAACAACAGCAACAACAACAATAAAAACAAAGTCGTCGACGTGGCAATTGGTAGCAGGGGGATGGGCCAGACAGAGGGGGGAGTACAGTGGGGCAAAAGGGGCAGCTAGCATAATGTTGAGGGCGGACTATAAAAGTTTTGCAGTTGAATTTTCTTGCTTTTTGTATATGGAGGTGTGTTATGTTGTAGGTGGGTGTGCATTGTGTGTGTGTGTGTGTGTCGACTTTGTTCTTGTTTGAGGTTTTGAATATAAATTATGTGCGTAATTTGATTTTAAACTGTGCGTTATTGGCAGCTTTTTTTATGCCCTATGTCAGATTATTGGGAAATTTGTCACTAATAGAAAAAGGTTGCAATAACTTGAACAACTATCAAAATTGACAACTCAAAAATATGTTAGAAAAAAAGTTGTTTAAAAATTAAATTGGTAAAAAAAGAATTTAAGAGATTCAAATCGAAATGATAAATAAAAAAACAAATAATTAAAAAATATTATATAAAACTTAAAATGCTTAAACTGAAAAGACAAAAGAAAATAATAAAAAGTCTGTTTAAAATATTTTAAAATTTCCGAAAACAAATTTGTATTTCAATAGAGTATTTTTGTTTCGTCTTTTTTTTGTTTTTACCTTGCAGCAAACATATTTTAGTTTCTTTCTTATTTTATTTTATTACTTTTTTGATTTAATTTGGATTTTATGCATTTTTTCTTTTTTTTTTGTTTTGTTTAAGACTTGTATTATGCGAATGAATAGCAATTTGTTGAGTTTGCTTCGTTTAGTTTTTATTTATGCGTCACAGAGACACACATACAAACATACATACATATGTAAGAGAGCGGACTCAGACAAAGATCAAGAACTGCTGTGGTCCGGATCGGCCAGCATTATAAATAGATGGGGGCAACAACAAAAACAACAACAACAACAGCAACGTCGCCACTTAAGCCACAGCTCTCGGGGCAGCAACAACAATTTTTATCGACACGAGCCAACTGTCAGGCCAAAAAGCAGCAGCATCTAAGCATTGTGTCAGCCATGTTGAGCCCCAAAGAACGGCAAAGTTTTTTAGCCCAAATAAGCGCAAAAATACGCATGCCACGCACTTGTATCTCAAAGATACGCAGAAGCAGCAGCAATGCAAATAACTTGGCACGCAGTCACAGGCGGACAGAGAGACGGACAGACGGACGGACAGACAGAGAGACTAACTGACTGACTGACGATGTCGTGGCCATGCATGAGCAAAGATTCTAATGCAATTTTACTTGCCACGGCCTACAGACTTAAGACACGAGTTGAGAAGTTGGCCAACGCACAGTGGGACAAACAGCTGAATTAGCAAAGCTCAATTATTAACTTAACCCTTGAAATTTCATGCTCTCTCATTTTGATGAGGTTATTTATTTTTTATTTAGGGCCGGTTTTTTCAATGTACTTACAAATTTTATTTAACATGTAGTTTCAAATTTGACATTAATTTCCATACATTTTACGCCAAATTCTCTTTTCAATAGTTATCAGACACCTTATTTAGATATTGGAAAAACGGGCCTTGGAGAATTAAAATTAAACAGACATTTTTATTCTGAATTTTGAGAATTAAGTATGAATATAAAAGGAGTAAAAGGTGATGGCTTTTCAGCAATAACAAGCCAACAATGAATTTATTATGAAATTAAAAAGAACATTTATTTTTTTTATTAAATTTTGAAAGTCTTAAAGTTGAATAACTCTCCGCTCCGGCATATTCTCTCATTTATTTAACATATGTTATATTTTTTTATTTGCATAGAGAAATCAAATTATAAAATACAATTTTTCATAAATTAAGTTACTGACTATGAATTTTGACAATTATAAAATGTAAAAAATTAAATATCAATGTTAAAAAATGATGATACCTTTTCAGCAATAATAAGCTTACAATGAATTTATTTTATAATTATTTTATAAAACATTTGTCTTTATATTAAATTTAAAAATCCAAAATTATGAATAAAAACGCCACTTGATCAGCGCCTTAAGCCCACTGTGCAATGATTCCGAACTCTAGTATCCGTGCAGTTTTTGGTCTTGTTTATTTAGGACTCTCTGCATTAAAAAATGCACAGCATTTGGTTTGCCTTTCTCTGCTTGTCTTTTGTATCTTTAATGTGTTTCTTTGTTTTTATTATTACGAGTATTTTAGTGACTTTCTTTTCTTTTGTGCGATTTTTGTTTTTATTTGGTCTCGACGTCTGTGTGGCTTTGTTGTAATTAATTTGCTGGCCACAAAAAAAAAAAAAAAAAAAAAATAGAAAAATCCTTGCCATTTTCGACTTGAATGTTGGCTTGTTTATTTGCACATTTGGTCAGCTCGTTGATGTTTCGATCTGCGTTGAGATCTATTCAGTTTTTGTGCTGTTTTTCTGTTTGGTTTGGTTTCTGTTCTGTTCTGATGCACATCAAACGACAAGGCGCATTTTTTGCGTACTTGAAAGCACTTTCGAAAATAGCGCCGTATTTAGGTTTTAGGTCGTTTCAACCAAACGCATTCAATGCGCATCACTTTGACGTTTGCCAAGCTCTATAAAATGCCCAGACACACAGTCAGACAGTCAGTCAGTCAGTCAGTCAGTCAGTTAGTTAGTTAGTCAATCAGTCAGTTGGTCTCAGTTGTTGTTTTATTTTGTTGTGGCAGACACACAAATAGCCACAAGTCGCGATGTCAACAGAACTATTTCATATCTAGTCACAAATATTTGCTACAATCCCCCCCCAAAAACCAAATAAAAGCCCCGCTAAATCAAGCTGAACCACCAACCGTTTGTGTGTACATAAAAAATGGCGTTACACAACACTAAACGCTGTAAGCTGACAATAGATAGTGTTGAGTAGAAAATATAAGTAATATAAGCTAGAAAAACAGCCTCAAGACCATGGCACAACAGAACAGCCAAGTGAACAACGAACATCGTAAACTTTGCAAGTTGGTAAAGAAATCCGCAAGAGCTGACAAAAGGGCAATAACTGATAAGCTTGCAGCCAATGCAGAAAGCGCAGCCCAGGACAACAACATGCGCGGCTTATACCAGACTATCGCCAAGCTAACAGGGAATCCCCAACAACAAGACCGGCCAATCCGAGATAAAAACGGAAATCTCCTAACTGATGACGAAACACAACTCCAAAGATGGCAACAACACTTCCAAGAAATCAGTCAGACAGTCACGCAAGACGAATCTGAGGAAGAACAACTGATCTGGAGGTCGCCGGCAGCAGCGAGCAGAAACCCGCGGATCTCGCACTCAGCCCCATCCACGAGAGACATCACGAATGCGATTAGGAGACTCAAGACCAACAAAGCAGCCGGGGAAGACGGCATCCCTGTCGAACTCCTCCGGATAGATGCACAACTGATGGCCGAAACATTGCTTCCACACATCAACCGAATTTGGGAACTTAAGGTGATACCAGACGCCTGGAAACGCGGTATCATCATCAAACTCCCAAAGAAAGGAGATCTCAGTGACTGCAACAACTGGCGAGGAATAACGCTGCTCAACACCAGCTATAAGATCTTAGCGACTCTGTTGAACGAACGACTACAGGAGAAGATCGAACCAACACTCCGAGATGAACAGGCAGGCTTCAGACCACAGAGGAGCTGCGTAGACCAGGCAAACACACTACGCGCAATAACCGAGCAAGCTGTGGAATGGCGCTCACCGCTGTATCTCCTGTTCATCGATTTCAAGAAGGCGTTTGACACAGTAAAGAGAGCAGCAATATGGCAGGCACTTGCGAGGAAAGGAGTTCCAGACAACATCGTTACAATAATAAAAGCAATGTACGAAAACGCAGAGCTGTCGGTACTGCACAAAGGAAAAATCAGTGCCCCCTTCCAGACGAGAACTGGCGTCAAGCAAGGCTGCCCCCTGTCACCTCTACTCTTCAACCTGGTAGTAGACGAGATAATGAGAGAAGTGTGCATATCCAGACGCGGTATCACGTGGAGCCTCACACAACACCTAGAGGACCTGGATTACGCGGATGACATCTGCCTCATGTCTCATAAACTCAGTGACATTCAAGCCAAAGCGAATGACCTCTCCAGGATTGCCAGCAGAGTCGGCCTTGAAATAAACGCAGCCAAAACAAAGGCAATGCGCTTCAACCACGTCAACCAAGGAAACATCACCATCAATGGGAACTTAGTAGAATTCGTCGACAAGTTCTCCTACCTTGGCACCGTCATCACCAACAACGGTGGGGTGGATGAAGATGTAGAGAGCCGTCTCACGAAAGCACGATCGGCATTCGGCAGAATGTACCATGTCTGGAGAAACCAACGAATAAGCAGGAGAACGAAACTGAGGATCTTCAACGCGTGCATAAAAACGATACTGCTGTATGGCAGCGAGACGTGGCTCACTTCGCAACGGATGATACTCAAGCTGCAAGTATTCATCAACAAGTGCCTTAGAATCATATGTTCAGTATTCTGGCCCAACAGAATATCGAACAGTGATCTATGGCACATGGCGAACGAAGTCCCGATCCAACAGCAGCTAATGAAGAAGAAATGGAGTTGGATTGGACACGCGCTACGGAAACCCCAAGGCAGTATCACCAGGATGGCACTTGAATGGAATCCCCAGGGAAGCAGGAGAGTTGGGCGACCCAAGTGCACCTGGCGTCGAACAACAAGAACCGATCTCACCCGGCACAACATCAGCTGGGACACGGCGAAGCAGACTGCGCAAAACAGAGTCCGGTGGAGAAATCTAGTAGAGGCCCTAAGCTCCCAAGAGGAGTAAAAAGGAAAAAAAAAAAAAAAAAGCTAGAAAAATGCAATTAAAGTTAATGAAATAGACAATGTTGATAATAGCTGTGTAAAATAAACTTGGAATATCCAAAAAAAACTAAAGATATATTTTTAAAATATGTGTAAAATAATTTAGAAGTATTTTAAAAGTAAGTTGGAGATCTGGTTTTTTAAAGCTGACAACAGGATAAATTTAATTCACGATTTCATATTAATTGTTTCAAATTTAAATATGTAGCCATGTAAGATATCAACTAGATAATGTACTGTAACTTTTCAGTAAAAATAAATTATATTAACTTTGTCTAAAATTCAGTTTAGCTTAAAAATAGCTAAAGCGACAGCACTATGCGCAGCATAGAAATCATTGCGGCCTTCTGCAAAGCGTCAGCGCAATTGAACACACCTGAGAAATCAATCAATCGATTTGTTCAACTGTAACAGACACGAGAGATAGCACTAGAGAGAGAAGGCAGAATGAGAGCGAGAGAGAGAGAGAGAGAGTGCGATGAGTTTCAACAATCAGCCGCAACATGTTGTCAACAAATTTAAACGCTTGATAACAAACAAAAAGAAAAGAAAAAACGCTGACTAGCTGACTGTGCCAAATAACCGCTGGCAGAAAAGTTTTGCCATGACTGTGTGGGCGGCAGGGGAGGCGTGGCAGGGCGTGCTGTCAATTGTCAGGCAACTGTAGCACATGTAAATAACTTCCAAAAACAGAAAAAAAGCGAGATGAAAAAAAAAAAACAAAAGAAAACAATAAAAATAAAAATAAGGAACAAGAAAAAGCGACGGCTATAAGTATTTATGAGAGTGTGTGTGTGAGTGTGAGTGTATGCTTTTCTTCTTTCATTTTACTTTGAGCAGATTTGAGAATGTAACTTTGACTTTGTGATGAATAACAACAACTTGAAGGTAGCCAAGAATGTGGAAAGGCAGGAAAATGCTGTGCCGAGGGGGAGGAAAAACGATAGCCAAACTCGAGCATAACTGAAAATCTTGTCGAATGCCTTTGACAGTTGCCATCAAAGCAAAATGCAGCGCCCTTCATTTGATTTACGCCGTCCAGCGAAAAGCGTGGAAAATTTTCACGCACACACACATACCATGTAAATATTTGAAGTAAAAAAAAGGGGAGGCAAAAAAAATATGCTGACAACTGTTGCCCATTTCCGTTTGGCCTTGTGCAATGACTTCCGAGCATGCCAAAAAAAAAAAAGAAAAGGAAGTGAGGAAAAGCGGAAAAGCGTAATCAGCTTAGATACTTAGTTACAGTGCGTGAACAAGTTTTGCTGACAACTTTTGCACTCAATCGCCGCCCCCAAACAACAAAAGTCAACACTGAAACTCTCACCCTCTTGGTCTCCTAGTCCCAATGCTCTGTGTCGTCTTCTATTTTTGGACAAGATTTGTTGCGTTCCATTTTCCACTTTTCCGTATGTTATGCGCACAAGAAGAAACACAAAAAAAAGAAACTTTTTACCTTTGACGTTTGCCTAAAGGTGGCAACACCAAATAATTATAGATACATATATAAATGCATAGATATACATAGAAATACATATAAATACATATGTATATATGTATTGGAAAATGTTGGAAAAATGCTAGATGACTTTTACAGCATTTCGAGTGGTGGGCGTGAATGTGTCCCAATTTTCAGTTGGCATTAGAGAAACATACATTAAGACGTATTCTTGGAAACTTTAGTTGCCAACTTTGAAAAAGGTTTTGTTTCTAAAATAACATTTTATCCAGTTCTATAAGAGTTTAAAGGTCGTAACTATATTTTAGGTTACTAGAACTTTGCTTAAACTAAATAGATTTCCTTTGGGAATTTCTTGTTTTAAATTCAATCAATTATTGTCAAAATATTTTTGTTAATTTTATTATATGTGTTATTTTCAACTTATTATTGTATAAATTGAATTTCAAAATTAAAATCTCTGCTGTCCCTAGATATTTAACCATTTTAAAACATTTCTAAAATGGTTTATTTATTAAGGCTTTAAAAATATTTTGTTTGCATATTTTGCCCAACTTAAAATCTTCCATAAATTTGCAGCGAGCAAACGAGAAAATGTTGATGAAAAATGTGAAATTAATTAAAAGTTATGCGAAAGAAATGATGGAAATTTAAAAGAATGCGTTGTCCGCAAATAAATGCAAAAAGAAATAAAAACAATAAATAAATTAAATGTTAATAAATTGCAAATGAAATGGACAATATTTTGCATTGACTTTTTGCTTTATTTTTGGGTTGGTGTTTGGCATAAACATTGATGATTAATGTTAATGCAAAAAACAAAGACAAAGTGCGAGTTGAGATCTGAAAAAAATTAAAAAAAAAGAAACAAGAACAATTGGCAAATGTCGCACACACATCCATCATAATCTGTGGGTATTTTCAGTCAGTCAGTCAATCGGTCAGTCAGTCAGTCAGTCAGTCAGTCAGTCAGTGAGTCAATCGGTAAGTTGACAACTTTATGGCACAGCCTGGTGAAAATGTCATAAATGTTGTGCTTGTCGTGCAGATTTACAGGTTTTTAATTAATATCATTTCATACGAATTTATCAACTGACTGACAACTGTCGCCTGCTTTTCATTTTCATTTCGCTTTTCCAGTTCACTTCAGTTTTTGCCATATGCAACTTTTGAGTGGGTCGTTTTGACGCCCATTTTGATTTGCTTTGGTTTTTCTTATACTTTCCTACTCGTATATGTATATTATTTTTATATTTATGCTCTTAATTTGCCGCATGTGTTAAATGGCGCTGCACTTTGGCTGCTTTTCCCTCCTTCTTGTCAAATTTTCTAGCGTCATTTGCCATTTATTTTGTATTATTTGTTGTGTTGCTTTTTTTTTTTTCGTTAATATTTATTTTTATTTGTGTTTTTGTTTATTTATTGCATTTTTTGTGCTGCACGGGGGCATGTTTCACATTTTGAGCGCCGCCGTCGCATCTTAATTGAGTTTTTTATGTGATGTTTATAATTTATGTTTTAGCTGCCTGCTAAATTGTACTTTGCTTTTGGCATAATAAAGAATTAGCTGATTTAATGACTGCAGTCGATGCCTGTAGATATATAAATCGATTGAGCCATAAGTGATAAGTGTGCCAAGGCTTTTTCTTTCTGTAAAAAATCACAAAATTTTAACTTTAAACTTTTATAGTTCTGCCAAAACTGAATACATTTTTTAACGGATTGCCATTCAGGCAGATAAATTTATTTTTAAGGGGGTATTGCTGGTTGGCAAACATTTTTTTTCGATTTTTTTTTTGCATATTTTTATAGCTTGACTATTTGGAAATATTGTCCTAAAAGAGTTTTTCGAAATTCGAAATACTTTAGGAGATATTGCCGGTTTTGTCCAGCAATGCTTTCGCCAAAATGCATCAAAATGCTTTGATGCATTTTGGCGAAAGCATTGCTGGACAAAACCGGCAATATCTCCTAAAGTATTTCGAATTTCGAAAAACTCTTTTAGGACAATATTTCCAAATATTCAAGCTATAAAAATATGCAAAAAAAAAAATCGAAAAAAAATGTTTGCCAACCAGCAATACCCCCTTAAAAATAAATTTATCTGCCTGAATGGCAATCCGTTAAAAAATGTATTCAGTTTTGGCAGAACTATAAAAGTTTAAAGTTAAAATTTTGTGATTTTTTACAGAAAGAAAAAGCCTTGGCACACTTATCACTTATGGCTCAATCGATTTATATATCTACAGGCATCGACTGCAGTCATTAAATCAGCTAATTCTTTATTATGCCAAAAGCAAAGTACAATTTAGCAGGCAGCTAAAACATAAATTATAAACATCACATAAAAAACTCAATTAAGATGCGACGGCGGCGCTCAAAATGTGAAACATGCCCCCGTGCAGCACAAAAAATGCAATAAATAAACAAAAACACAAATAAAAATAAATATTAACGAAAAAAAAAAAAGCAACACAACAAATAATACAAAATAAATGGCAAATGACGCTAGAAAATTTGACAAGAAGGAGGGAAAAGCAGCCAAAGTGCAGCGCCATTTAACACATGCGGCAAATTAAGAGCATAAATATAAAAATAATATACATATACGAGTAGGAAAGTATAAGAAAAACCAAAGCAAATCAAAATGGGCGTCAAAACGACCCACTCAAAAGTTGCATATGGCAAAAACTGAAGTGAACTGGAAAAGCGAAATGAAAATGAAAATGAAAAGCAGGCGACAGTTGTCAGTCAGTTGATAAATTCGTATGAAATGATATTAATTAAAAACCTGTAAATCTGCACGACAAGCACAACATTTATGACATTTTCACCAGGCTGTGCCATAAAGTTGTCAACTTACCGATTGACTCACTGACTGACTGACTGACTGACTGACTGACTGACCGATTGACTGACTGACTGAAAATACCCACAGATTATGATGGATGTGTGTGCGACATTTGCCAATTGTTCTTGTTTCTTTTTTTTTAATTTTTTTCAGATCTCAACTCGCACTTTGTCTTTGTTTTTTGCATTAACATTAATCATCAATGTTTATGCCAAACACCAACCCAAAAATAAAGCAAAAAGTCAATGCAAAATATTGTCCATTTCATTTGCAATTTATTAACATTTAATTTATTTATTGTTTTTATTTCTTTTTGCATTTATTTGCGGACAACGCATTCTTTTAAATTTCCATCATTTCTTTCGCATAACTTTTAATTAATTTCACATTTTTCATCAACATTTTCTCGTTTGCTCGCTGCAAATTTATGGAAGATTTTAAGTTGGGCAAAATATGCAAACAAAATATTTTTAAAGCCTTAATAAATAAACCATTTTAGAAATGTTTTAAAATGGTAAAATATCTAGGGACAGCAGAGATTTTAATTTTGAAATTCAATTTATACAATAATAAGTTGAAAATAACACATATAATAAAATTAACAAAAATATTTTGACAATAATTGATTGAATTTAAAACAAGAAATTCCCAAAGGAAATCTATTTAGTTTAAGCAAAGTTCTAGTAACCTAAAATATAGTTACGACCTTTAAACTCTTATAGAACTGGATAAAATGTTATTTTAGAAACAAAACCTTTTTCAAAGTTGGCAACAAAAGTGTCCAAGAATACGTCTTAATGTATGTTTCTCTAATGCCAACTGAAAATTGGGACACATTCACGCCCACCACTCGAAATGCTGTAAAAGTCATCTAGCATTTTTCCAACATTTTCCAATACATATATACATATGTATTTATATGTATTTCTATGTATATCTATGCATTTATATATGTATCTATAATTATTTGGTGTTGCCACCTTTAGGCAAACGTCAAAGGTAAAAAGTTTCTTTTTTTTGTGTTTCTTCTTGTGCGCATAACATACGGAAAAGTGGAAAATGGAACGCAACAAATCTTGTCCAAAAATAGAAGACGACACAGAGCATTGGGACTAGGAGACCAAGAGGGTGAGAGTTTCAGTGTTGACTTTTGTTGTTTGGGGGCGGCGATTGAGTGCAAAAGTTGTCAGCAAAACTTGTTCACGCACTGTAACTAAGTATCTAAGCTGATTACGCTTTTCCGCTTTTCCTCACTTCCTTTTCTTTTTTTTTTTTGGCATGCTCGGAAGTCATTGCACAAGGCCAAACGGAAATGGGCAACAGTTGTCAGCATATTTTTTTGCCTCCCCTTTTTTTTACTTCAAATATTTACATGGTATGTGTGTGTGCGTGAAAATTTTCCACGCTTTTCGCTGGACGGCGTAAATCAAATGAAGGGCGCTGCATTTTGCTTTGATGGCAACTGTCAAAGGCATTCGACAAGATTTTCAGTTATGCTCGAGTTTGGCTATCGTTTTTCCTCCCCCTCGGCACAGCATTTTCCTGCCTTTCCACATTCTTGGCTACCTTCAAGTTGTTGTTATTCATCACAAAGTCAAAGTTACATTCTCAAATCTGCTCAAAGTAAAATGAAAGAAGAAAAGCATACACTCACACTCACACACACACTCTCATAAATACTTATAGCCGTCGCTTTTTCTTGTTCCTTATTTTTATTTTTATTGTTTTCTTTTGTTTTTTTTTTTTTTCATCTCGCTTTTTTTCTGTTTTTGGAAGTTATTTACATGTGCTACAGTTGCCTGACAATTGACAGCACGCCCTGCCACGCCTCCCCTGCCGCCCACACAGTCATGGCAAAACTTTTCTGCCAGCGGTTATTTGGCACAGTCAGCTAGTCAGCGTTTTTTCTTTTCTTTTTGTTTGTTATCAAGCGTTTAAATTTGTTGACAACATGTTGCGGCTGATTGTTGAAACTCATCGCACTCTCTCTCTCTCTCTCTCGCTCTCATTCTGCCTTCTCTCTCTAGTGCTATCTCTCGTGTCTGTTACAGTTGAACAAATCGATTGATTGATTTCTCAGGTGTGTTCAATTGCGCTGACGCTTTGCAGAAGGCCGCAATGATTTCTATGCTGCGCATAGTGCTGTCGCTTTAGCTATTTTCAAGCTAAACTGAATTTTAGACAAAGTTAATATAATTTCTTTTTACTGAAAAGTTACAGTACATTATCTAGTAATATATCTTACATGGCTACATATTTAAATTTGATATAAAATGTGAAAAAATTAAATTTATCCTGTTGTCAGCTTAAAAAAACCAGATCTCCAACTTACTTTTAAAAATACTGCTAAATTATTTTAAACATATTTTAAAAATATATCTTTAGTTTTTTTTGGATATTCCAAGTTTATTTTACACAGCTATTATCAACATTGTCTATTTCATTAACTTTAATTGCATTTTTCTAGCTTTTTTTTTTTTTTTTTCCTTTTTACTCCTCTTGGGAGCTTAGGGCCTCTACTAGATTTCTCCACCGGACTCTGTTTTGCGCAGTCTGCTTCGCCGTGTCCCAGCTGATGTTGTGCCGGGTGAGATCGGTTCTTGTTGTTCGACGCCAGGTGCACTTGGGTCGCCCAACTCTCCTGCTTCCCTGGGGATTCCATTCAAGTGCCATCCTGGTGATACTGCCTTGGGGTTTCCGTAGCGCGTGTCCAATCCAACTCCATTTCTTCTTCATTAGCTGCTGTTGGATCGGGACTTCGTTCGCCATGTGCCATAGATCACTGTTCGATATTCTGTTGGGCCAGAATACTGAACATATGATTCTAAGGCACTTGTTGATGAATACTTGCAGCTTGAGTATCATCCGTTGCGAAGTGAGCCACGTCTCGCTGCCATACAGCAGTATCGTTTTTATGCACGCGTTGAAGATCCTCAGTTTCGTTCTCCTGCTTATTCGTTGGTTTCTCCAGACATGGTACATTCTGCCGAATGCCGATCGTGCTTTCGTGAGACGGCTCTCTACATCTTCATCCACCCCACCGTTGTTGGTGATGACGGTGCCAAGGTAGGAGAACTTGTCGACGAATTCTACTAAGTTCCCATTGATGGTGATGTTTCCTTGGTTGACGTGGTTGAAGCGCATTGCCTTTGTTTTGGCTGCGTTTATTTCAAGGCCGACTCTGCTGGCAATCCTGGAGAGGTCATTCGCTTTGGCTTGAATGTCACTGAGTTTATGAGACATGAGGCAGATGTCATCCGCGTAATCCAGGTCCTCTAGGTGTTGTGTGAGGCTCCACGTGATACCGCGTCTGGATATGCACACTTCTCTCATTATCTCGTCTACTACCAGGTTGAAGAGTAGAGGTGACAGGGGGCAGCCTTGCTTGACGCCAGTTCTCGTCTGGAAGGGGGCACTGATTTTTCCTTTGTGCAGTACCGACAGCTCTGCGTTTTCGTACATTGCTTTTATTATTGTAACGATGTTGTCTGGAACTCCTTTCCTCGCAAGTGCCTGCCATATTGCTGCTCTCTTTACTGTGTCAAACGCCTTCTTGAAATCGATGAACAGGAGATACAGCGGTGAGCGCCATTCCACAGCTTGCTCGGTTATTGCGCGTAGTGTGTTTGCCTGGTCTACGCAGCTCCTCTGTGGTCTGAAGCCTGCCTGTTCATCTCGGAGTGTTGGTTCGATCTTCTCCTGTAGTCGTTCGTTCAACAGAGTCGCTAAGATCTTATAGCTGGTGTTGAGCAGCGTTATTCCTCGCCAGTTGTTGCAGTCACTGAGATCTCCTTTCTTTGGGAGTTTGATGATGATACCGCGTTTCCAGGCGTCTGGTATCACCTTAAGTTCCCAAATTCGGTTGATGTGTGGAAGCAATGTTTCGGCCATCAGTTGTGCATCTATCCGGAGGAGTTCGACAGGGATGCCGTCTTCCCCGGCTGCTTTGTTGGTCTTGAGTCTCCTAATCGCATTCGTGATGTCTCTCGTGGATGGGGCTGAGTGCGAGATCCGCGGGTTTCTGCTCGCTGCTGCCGGCGACCTCCAGATCAGTTGTTCTTCCTCAGATTCGTCTTGCGTGACTGTCTGACTGATTTCTTGGAAGTGTTGTTGCCATCTTTGGAGTTGTGTTTCGTCAAATGCTTTGATGCATTTTGGCGAAAGCATTGCTGGACAAAACCGGCAATATCTCCTAAAGTATTTCGAATTTCGAAAAACTCTTTTAGGACAATATTTCCAAATATTCAAGCTATAACTCCAAGGATAACTCCACTTCGGATCACCAGAAATTGAAAAAGTAAACGGCGTTAGATTCAGTACAGATGTAATTCGGGCCCCTACCTCAATCATAATTTTAAAAATTTGTTTACTATTTTTTTTTTTCATTAAACTAAAAAAAAAATGGCCCAAAATCGATTTTTAATTTTTCAATGGCCGCTATTTTGTAAAAAAAAATCGCAAAATTATGATTGAGGTAGGGGCCCGAATTACATCTGTACTGAATCTAACGCCGTTTACTTTTTCAATTTCTGGTGATCCGAAGTGGAGTTATCCGTGCCGCAGACAGCATACCTTTTTTTTCGACGTCGACTTTGAAGGCCGACAACTTTTTGAACAGCCCTCGTACAAAGGAAAAAAAAAGTTTTTAATATTCAAAATGTTCTTAATACAATAAAAAAAAAAGAATTCAAATAACTATTTCGGTTTTCAAATAAGATTTTTTTTAAAAAAGGTCCAAAAACAGCCTTCCAACCAGCAATACCCCCTTAATAAAAATAAAATAAAACAAATATATTTTTTGATTAATTTTCCGATACTTCTTCCTTCACTGCCCCATAACTTTTTGAATAATTTCTTTTGCTAATATTTCAACAGCTTCAGTTCACTGACCTCCACCTATAAATAGATTTGTTTTATTTTACAATTTATTGTGATGAAAAATAAATATGTTTTTACAATACAATGCTTATGACTTCTATTTTGATGCTGAGACACACTTTATATTTTATACATATTTTTTTTGGCTGATTCTATTGTCAAAACATTAATTAACTTAAACTAAATACACATAGTTTGGCAGCTGTTTTGGATTTGTTATTGTTTCTTTTATTGTGGAAGCGCTTAAATTTATTCATCAATTTCAGCACAAATGTTTAAGTATTTGGTTATTTTTTAAATGCTTAGCATATACTTGTATGCCGGCCGGTCTTTAGCTAAATTTTGAGAAATTAGTTTATGGGGCCAGCAAAAGTGATCTGTGGGCGTTTTCGAGACAATCCCATTGAAATTTGCTCAATGCGTTTCAAGGTTATGAAATAATAATAATATTAAAAAAAAAAAATAGTATGGGCAAAGAGAAAAGTTTTTATCTTTGCAATAATTTATTCAATGATATTTTCTTTGCCCACCTGTAGGCCACAAATAACAATGGGAAATTGTGATGTCTAAGCCAAAGTCTGACAATAAGTAAAATGGAAACCATTCTATAGATCTCAAAGACTTAAGTCTATACTATACATACTTTAATGACCCTCATTTTTGTCAGCGCAAAGTTGGCCAAAAGAAAAAGAAAAATAAAAACCATAGAATAAAAGCCAAGAAAAATAGCATAAAAATTGCTACAAAATATTTCTAAATATTTGTATTTAGCGCAAGTTAAATAATCAGACAGATTATGCATACGTTATAAAAATAACAAAAGCCCAAAAAAATAAAAGAAAATGAGAAAAGAAAAACGTTTTCAAACTGCTCGTGAAGCGAATAAAGCAAAGCGACAGCAACAGCAACAAAATGGCCAAAAATAAAAGCTGAAAACAGCTTGCAAATATTTTAACGCCATGCAACAGTTTATTCTCAATTTGTTTCTTTATTTTCTTTATTTTTCTTTTCGTGTTCTTTGTAAATTCGTGTACAGTAACAAGACAAACACCTGTAGCACAAGACAGAGAGATGCGAATAAATCGCAATATCTTGCAACGATTTCCAATCGCATCATTTTTAGTTTTGCCTCAGTCACCCACTTGCAACATTGTTGCACACAGCTGTTTGTTGTTGTTGTTGTCGTTGTTGTCGTTGCAACCAAGTGTGGCAAGTGGCGCTGTTCGCTTGATGGCTTTCCTCTCATCTGTTACACTACACTTTGGCTAAAAGCGGCCAAGACGACGCCATTTTGTTGTGGGAGGTTTCGCTAGCAGAGCTTTTAATCATGTAAATTCCTTAAATAACCTATAAAAGATGATAAGCGGATAGCACAGCACTTTATTTAGTTTGTTCTTCTACATAAGTCTCAGCTTAAAATCTGGAAAAAAATAAAAAAATCAATTTTGATTTTAGATGTTTCAATTTTTATTGCTAAATAATTATTTGAAAAAATAAAATTGAGCTGATAAAAAAACAGTAAAAATAATATAAAATCAAATACATTTAAATCATAATAAAATAAATGGCTTTTAATTTTATATAATAAATAATAACTATAAATCATGTAAATACTCTTGTTATAAAAAATACTCTTGTTATAAAAAATCTCATGTTCTGTTTTTTTTTTTTAAGTTTATTTATTGACAAAATATAAGAAATATTTTTATTATTTAACTTAAATATAAAAATTTCAAATATTAAATTTGTCTACCTATTTCTTGACTTTACTTTCAAAGGGTATCTGTGTGTCTATCAATTGATCATTTTCATTTTGCTTATTACCCACAACATTTCAGAGTTAAGCGTTCAAATTATTGCATTAAAAATCTCATCTAATTAATGAAATTAAGTCGAAAATTGTCATGGAAAACATGGTATCAAGGTTTGCCTGTTTTCCCCTTAATTGTCTTTCGTCTGCCACCCCCTCACCTGTCTGTGTTGTTCTTGATGTTGTTGTTGTTAAACATTTTGGCAAGAGATTTTAGCCTGCATTTGCGTGGCCACTTAATTACTTTGGCATTTGTCACAGTTGTTGGGCCACATACTCGCTGTTTTCTTAAGGGACCCCTGTGGTTTGTTTGTGTCTCTAGTCCAATCTATTCATATTCATATTCATATTCACATTCAAATGGCGTGAGTCATTGCTTTGCTCCACTTAAGACTAATTGTTTAACAAACAAATGTCATCAGTAGAAAACTCTTTCTAAATTACAATGTTATCATCACATAAATTATATATATTTTTTTTTAAATATAAATTTCTACTTTTTTTGGGGGGTGTTTCGCATATTTATTTTTCTCCTGTGTGTTTTGTTGTGGGCGTCGCACATACGCCCCGTTGTACATTGGCTGAATGTTGTGTGCAATTAATAAATTTAATTAAGAAATAACGTCGCGCTTTCAAGTGTGAAAATTATGAAAATCTTCTAAATTTTTTGGCCATTACATGAAATTTAGCATGCAAACGGAATTAGCGCACGGTATGAAGATGATTTTTATTATTTATACGGATACCCGAAAAACCAGTGCTCATAAATCACAAACTGGGGCTGGTTTTAAATATGTATACAGACACACATATCTGTCGTGGTATGTAGATTTATATAGTTACGCTGCATTTAAGTCAACTTATCCTCGGCGCAGCCACAAAAATTCAAATCTAAATTCGAATCCAAATCCGAATCCGAATGGCGCCCAATTCAAGGACACATCCTGAATGTGCTTGTAAATTCAATATAAATAATTCAAAATTGAATTTAACGTAATTCAATTCGTAGAAAACTCACGGCGGCCGTGAGGCGCATAAATTCAATCGAAATGACCCACACACACACATACAATCACACACACACACACAGTTAATGGATGGTGCGGGTGGTTGTAATGATGTTGCTGGTGGCTGCTGCCAAGAAACCGGGCGACCACAACTGCAGTTTTGTTGTACTTACTCGTAGTTTGTAGTTTTTTGCTTTGGTCATAAAGTTTACTCTCATCTCTGTGTGTGGGTGTGTGTGTGTGTGTGTTAGTAAGTGTGTTAGTGACGTGCGGTTGTGGCTGCTTTTGGCTTTGAGAAGGGAAGGAAAGTAAAGCAACGGCTTGTTGCATGAACAAATACCAACCTAACCAGCTCTGTTCCCTCCTCTTTCCTCTCCTCAACTGGTCTGGTCTGGTCTCCTATCAAAAGAACATGTATGTCCATTGAAGTGCAGGATCATTGAGAAGCCCCACAACAAATACTTTTAACAATGCAATTGTGCAAATACTCCTAGTTGTACCTGGCACAACCTTAGAAATTGTACACACATGTGTGTGTGTGTGTGTCAAAGGAGCATGACAAAAATACAGCACAGATAAATAAATGAGATAAATAAGGGCCTTGTAGTTGGGATAGCAAATATGGCACAATTTATGCGAATTGCAGTAAATTTAATTCTATATGAGAAAAGACTTGAAATAAATATAAAGATATAGTAAGACAGAAAGGTTCATTAAATGTGTTTTAAAATTTAATTAGACTTATTTATACAAATTGAAATAGAAATCAAAGTATATATTATGTATTTTATACAAGAATTAAATAAATTTTTTTTTAGTGTTGAAAAATACATATTTATATAATACGAATTATTATTAATAAATGTCCTTTAGCTAGTTTCCCGATAAACGTAATCTAGACCAACTTTATTTCTGCCTATTCTAGTTTCTAGACATTGAAAAAATGGTCGGCAATTAACAAAGTTATCAAACTTAAATTAAAGATTTGAAGTTTAAAATTTAAAAGATTTTAAATGTAAAAAATTCAGGATGCAGTAAATAAATTTTATTGATTCAACATTTGTTTTTTTCTGTTTTATATTCAAAATTTTAATCAATGGCCGTGTTCACCAGAACAAATCGACAACAGCATATCGATGAAATTTGTATGATTATTCTGGTGAACGGCAGTGATTGAGAAATTGACTGAAAATTCATCAGCAAAATAGTACGCTGGAATTCTCTGATTGTGATGCTTTGTTATCGATACAACAAATCGTAATCAACAGAACACAAGATTTGAAAATAAATGGGATAAAATTCAGAAGGAAACCACATTATTAATACTAATTTGGTCTTCTTAAAAAATGCAAAGAAGACGTTGGAATCTGCGTATTTTTGAGGAATATGGTTAGGAAAAGTGCTTTTAACTTTTTTATGTAAAATATTAAATACGCATACAATAAATACAATAAAACTCATCATCTTTTATTTTAACAACTTTGATTTTGGCTTAAAATTTCATCAAAAATTTTTTGATTTCTAATACATGATTACTGATCGATTAGTTCTGGTGAACACGGCCAATGTTTACTACGTATGATGATATTATATTGTATTAAATATGTTCAGCTCTTTTGCCTACCTGCATTTAAAATAAATATGCAAACTTAGTCTAAATCATCCTTTGTTGGCCATGTTGCTATACAGTCGATTACAGTCTATAAATACAGTGTCTAATTCAACTCGTCGTCGTCGTGCGCTGTCAAAATGTATAATCTATCTATTATTTGTTTATATACGTGTAGTTTTCGCAAAATTTTATTGTATTTTATATTTACACGAGCTCGTGTAATATATTTTTTTTATGGTTATAATTTTCATTTTGGCAAAAATGTTTTTGAGTCATCGCACATTTATTGCGAAACTATGCGAGTCGAATTTTTGTTAGCCATTATTATTGTTGTGATTGTGCGGTTGTAGTTGTAGTTGTAGTTGTTGCCATTTGGCATGCTCTCTGAGTGCCCAATAATATTTGCAATTATTTATTTCAATTTGCCAGCAGCGTCGTTGACGTCGCAGTCGCAGTCGCAGTCGGGAGGAGCTCAGTTATTGCCAAAACGTCGAAATATGCGCTATGAATAATACCATAACCCGCCCTCGGCACGCCCCCTTTGCACTACACCGCCGTCAAAACGTGCGAAAAACTTTTATGTTCTCAAGATTTTAGCAACTTTGAACTTTTGAGAGCTGCAATATGCCTTGCCTTGCCCCACTGTGCGGAAAGGGGCTGTAGGTGGGGAGTGGTGTTGGGTGGAAGTGGGTGACGACACACACTTGCAACACAACAACAACAACAACATTAGAAAACGCGCAACATTTGCTGGCAATTAATAAATTTACATTTCGGGTTTCTCTCTCTGTATTTTTTTGTAATGTTTATGAATGAAATTCTCGTCTCAATTGGTGTCCAATAAATTGCAATCACACTCGGGCGCACCGTTAATTAATTTGTAGATCAAAAATTATGATTAGCGACATGTTTGCAGCTGCTTGTCTTTCTTTTTTTTTCTCTGGTCCGGCGACAGCCTTGAGAGTGCGTTGACCAAAACGCATGCAAAGCCCAAACACACGGCGTATGCGCAATGTGAATGTGGGCGCCTAATTAGTTGATATGTTATGTTGTTATTTGCTACTCTTTCGCTTCCATTTAGTTGATTTATATGCTAACCATCAATCTTTCTCTTTCTATCTTTGCAGGTAAGTTTCGAATGCATTCTTCTTATTGTTGTTGTTGTTGTTGGCGCCCCATTCATTGGCCAAGTTAATGCCAGCAAAGTTCTTGTTAGCATAAAAGACTACAAAATGCGGCTGGTAAGTGTATTTGTCTATCGAGATGTAAACAAGTGTGTGTGCATAACAAATACACAAAAGCTTAAAGAAAACTAAGTGTGGGTCGACTCAAGGTATTCCTTGATAGATCAATAATAAATAAATAAGTTGATGTAATTTGTCCATAAAGTGCTCAGATAATTAAGTTAAGTTGTGGCTACTTAAAGCCAAAAATGGCTTAGATTTTAAACGAATATATTCGGTAAAAAATAACACAAAACAAAAAAAAAAAACTCTTGGAATGACTTTGACAAAGTGATAAGATAATTGGAGCTATGGATAAATTATAAAATTGCCAATTATCAAATTATGCTTTAGATATAATTTAATTTTAATTTAAACATATTACAAACCGAAAAGGCAGATATAAAACTGGGAGCTGCCGCTAGCTCCCGGAGTCCATGTGTGCCCATCGTTGATTTCAATTAAATATACAGTGCCGGACAAAGAAAACCGGACACCATAAAAGATTGGTTTTTCAAGTTTTCTTAAAGTGTTTATTTATTCGACCATAGGTAAAACGTAGGTTACCTAGGGACCGTTTGAATGATGCAAAACTTTCCTTAACCTATTAAGTACCCTTTGAAATATTCGAATTCTTAAAAATCTTTTCGCTAGTATTTTTAAAAATTTTATGAAAATTACACTTTTTGCATGAAAATGAGGAAAAAGTGACTTCTTTGCAATTTTCAAAAAATTATTAAAAATATTAGCAAAAAAAATTTAAAAAATCTTTTTTTGCAGTCACTATTAAAATTGTTTAAAGAATTTTTTGATTCGTTCGTTTCACCGACGCTTCACTGTATGCCTTATGTAATTATTTACTTTTACATTAAATTATTTAGTTGTTTTTTGAGAAACTTTCTCCCTTTACCTGAAGTCTTCTTGATAGATGGTCTGTTATACCCTATGCTGCAGGGTATGTAGGGTAGGCTAGGCCGTATATTCAATAGCACAACAAACTTGACCGTTGCTGTCAGCATGTGCAAAAGGAATATGTTGTGTTGTTGTTTGTTTGTTATGTTGTGTTGTTGTTGTTGTTGTGGTTTTGTTGTGCAAATTGCAAACGAATTGTTCTTGGCCGGGCCCAAAAAGTTGTTGGCCGTCTGGAAAGGCGCGTCAACGTCGACGTCATTAGGCACACAAATTATTTGCTGCTCAGCGATTTGTTGTTGTAGCCATTTGTTGTTGTTGTAGTGTGCACAGTGGGCCGTGTTGTTTGTTTGTTTGTTTTACAAACGCGCGCTATACAAAAAAACGACAAACAAAGAGAGTGAGACTGATAGAGAGAGAGGGGGAGGAAGGAAAGGTGCGAAAGAGGGGAAAGAATGAAAGAGAGAGAGAGACATAAATAGAGATCAACAAATGTTTCACCTGCGTTTGCCCAAAATGAATTATTCAATTGTTCAGTTCTTTTCTTATTTCAATGTTTCATGCATAATTAAACATTTTTGCAATTAAATGTGCGTGTGTGTAGGAGTGTGTGTGTGTGTGAGTGTGTGGAGACACCTCAACCCCCTCCTGCTGCCACTAACACAAATAAACAAACCCAAACTAATCTAATTTGATTAAGTTGCTTTGTTTTTCGTTTCAAGCAACGAGGTTAATTTATTTAATGCATGACAAATAAAAAGGTTTATATCAGAGACTGAAAATAGCTGTTACTGAGCAGAATTTCATCGGAGAAAATCACATATAAATTTAAATATATATCATTTTTATTATAATAATAGTATGTCTGCAAACAGGCAATAAACCTTTATTATATAAAAATTATAAATGACTTAATTAATTCATCAAAAATAATGAGTACAATGGATTTTTCTTAGATCACTCTTTGAATAAGAATTAATATCGTTTTTTTTCAGTTTTTCTTAGAGTTCTTCCAGAGTCTTTAAGTTATTCCGACTAACAGTTACGGTTCCTTCGGTTATATTTTGACGATAAATTTAGTTAAGCTATAAAATATAGAAAACATCTTCAAGAATATTTACTAAACATAATTTGTTGCATTATGACGTCCTTTAAGGCGATTAGTTTATTATTTGTACTCACCAAATATTTATATAAAATGCGATTTAATGGCTCAGCTCTTATGATTTGTCTAATCAGGTGATGCCGCCCACAAATGGAATGCCAACTAAAAAAGAAAAGAATAAAGTTTGCCTCAGCTGATCATTCAGCAGATTTCAATGCTCCTTTTATTTTTGTTTTAGTTTAGAGAACTTTTGATTTTGGCTGCCGTGTGATAAAAACACATAAACAAAATATTTAGCCCTGAATTGTTTGCCAAAAAATGTTCATTCTACGCTTGGGTTGCTGTTGTTGTTGTTGTTGTTATTGCTGCTGCTTATTATGCTTTTTTATTGTTTAGCCGGCAACAAAAGTAGCAATAACAACAACAATGCCAAATTAAATGTACAAAAACTAAACATAACACGCTGCCTGCCCGGCTGGCAAGTCTCGTTTCATCCATCTGCTCTATAGTATTTCTAATTTCTATTTGTCTTTTTTGCTTTGCTTTTCTTTTCTTTTCTTAGATATATTTTTTTTTTATTTTGTTGTTGCTTTTTTCGCACAATAAATAAATGTGTAGAGCGACAACAACAACAATGTTGATACCGTACTATGTAGAAAAACTTGCGAAATATTTTCCACTTGGCACGCAACATGGCCAAGAGGCTGCTGCTGCTGCGTCTGCGTCTGCGACTTGGCCAAATAGCCAACAAGTTGAATTTTACACTTTTGATTTTATTTCTTTGTATTTATTTTTAATTTTCATTTCTCGCCCGATCGGATAAAAACCTAAATGCAGCAGCCGAGTATCATAAGTACCTCAGTATAATTGTTGTATTCGCTGCTTATATTCCGGCCAAGTGTTTATTGTTCTTTCGCCCACTTGAAGTCCACTTCTGGACATTTGCTTGTTAACTATTTGCTGCTAAGGGTTGCCCACCCTCTCTCTCCTCTCTCCCTCGCGATTTCGCCCACAACATCCGGCCCATAAAGAAAACACCCAGAGAAAAAAACACAGTAAAATTAAATAAACACATTTAACATTAAGCATTAAATACTTTGATTAAAAAAAATGAATTATAAATGTTATATTTAGTTTATCAGAGTTATTATAACAATATTCTAAAGCTCATAAAATTGTTCTTAAATTATATGTGCTTCATATAATTGCTATGAGTAGGTACATACCATTCTTTTGTGTTCAGCGTTATTGGTTTTTGTTTTTTCTAGAGTCAAAAGATCAGAACGTTGTATTTGATTCACTTTGAAATATTTTAAAATTTACTAGGAGGCTATTTGCATCCGATTGTTCCTATGGCAGCTATATGATATAGTAATCCGACTTTGACCAAGTTTAGTCAGGATGTAAGAGACAGTCCCAAACATACAATCTGTGATTTTGCTTGAGATATCTTAAGAAACAAAAAAGTTGTTCATACTAAACAATTCCGTAACCTTTGACCCCGATTTTGACCCACTTACAGGTCGAATTTCGCAAAATTATCTCATCTATGTTGTGTGAAAATTTAATCTTTCTACGCTTAACCGTTTGGCCTACACGTTGATTCTCAGTCAGTCAGTCAGGACAAAGAGTTTTATATATATAAGATTATTGAATTTTAAAATAATATTAAAAAAATCTGTCTAAATAAAACAAACTTTTATTTAACGCCAAATAGTTAAATTAAAATTTTAAACCGTTTTTCTTTTGGGTGTATTTTATGAATGCGTCTGTGTCTTTTGGTGCAGTTGCCAAAAGCAAACCAACGTGTGCACTTGATTAAAAATAGTTTTTTTTTTGTTGTTGGGGGTGGCAACAACAACGAATTGAATTTAGGATGGGGATGGCAATCATGATGTGAATGTGAATGTGGCTGAGGATGAGGTTGAAGATGGCATGCGTTGAGATGAGATGACATCGTCAACTCTTGTGTTTGTTTTTCTCTTCTATCATTGAAAATTCAATTTCAATTATTCGAGTCTTAATATGTGTGTGTGTGTGTGTGTTGTGGGTGTGTGTGTTGTGGGTGTGCAGCACTTAAGTATTAGATGAAAATGTTGTCTCATTTTCTTGACTCATATTTTTGCAAATTAAATTTTTATTGAGCGTATCGCTTGGGCATAATTAATTTTAATTGAGGACACATAAGAACACAGCTCGGCCATCGGCTTTGGCTATTTATATGGCGCTCGGTAGCCGGAACAGCATTAGCCACCAACAGATAGAATCCCCAGATAATTACAAGATTAAACACACAATGTCACAAATAGCCTTGTTTCCACTATTATTTTCGGTGTGTTTCCACTGTTTTTGTGGCATCAAAGGCGCCTCACATCAATTCACATCTATTGTGATTTGTTATTGGCAAGCGCAAACTAATTGATTAAATTTTTGATTTGTTTATGTGTATTGCAAATGTTGTTTATGAACTGTCAGCCGCATAATTCGTATAAAAAGGCATAAATTTTACCATTTTCATTAAGCAAGTTAAACAAAACACATTTCGGTTGACCAAAGTTCACTTGATTCTTGCCAACATAAGAAAAAATCGGTGAAAATTGATATACAGCTTAGCCGACTTTAAAAATTGCATAGCTTTGTCAAAATTTAATGGAATTTGTGAGAAAATTTGAAGCATTACTCAATCTCTTTATTGATTTTGTATACAAATAAAAATAACTAAGTTTGTGAAAAATTGTATATAAAATTATATATTGACAAACGAAAAAAAGCACATTAAAGCTTGCGATTTGAGAGTTTTACTAAATAAATGAGCTTTGAAATCGCATTAAAACTGAAGCTTACTTAAGTTTTAGTACAATTTGTTCACTCTAAGCTACAAATGCAGTTATAAAACCACATTAAAGCTACACTCAAGTACTGCTGAGCTTTGAGCTAAAAGCAAAGCTTTTAAAACTAGTTGTTGCTAATGCTTGGGGTTGCAAGTTGACAATGCAATACACAGAAAAAAATTGGGGTATTAAATGAAATAATTCCAATATTTTCGTGCTCTATGAAGTTTTTTTTTTTTTATTTTGGAAGCCGTTTTTTTTAAGTGTACTTAAATTAAGAATAACTTTGAATTAACTATTACTAAAATTAATAAAAATTCAGTACGAATTACGAAAAATTAGCAAAATAATTGTAGTCATGGAAAATTCGTATTACTTAAAATTCAAACTCAAGAAATTGTGCTTGAAATTTAGATTGAGTATCGCAGCTAAAGTAATTTCAATTGATGTGTGAAATTAGGCTTGAAGTGTAAAGTTTTCAGTACAAAATGCTGAATTTTAAGGCCCCGTTGAACTAAAAGATCCATGCTAAAATTATGAATTTTACAACTTGACTTTTCGAATGATTTGCTTCTATTTTTTTTCTGTGTAGTCAGAGTATTTCATACACAAAGCACACACAATGCGTTTTGTGCCCGAAGTGATAGAATAAGGCACCACATCCTGGACGGGCCATCGACGTCATTGCCGTGCGCTGCTTTGTATGCAGAACATGTCAGACAGCCAGTCGGTAGTCCGGATTGTGTGTGTGTGCAAGTGTGTGTGTGCCTGTCCAATTGACTTTTGCTGTGCAACAATTGTTTGGTCAGGTAACAAAAGGGAAGAGAGAGAGAGAGGCTGGATGACTGAAAGGCAGCGTTGCCATCTTGTAAGATGCAAAAAAGCTGATTTAAATGGGTTGAAGATTAAAAGAAGCTAAACTTTTTATAAACAAATTTTAGATAAAAACCAAGCTAATGCTTTTTCTTAATGAATTTCTCAAGAAAATAAAATTATAATCGTATATTTTATATTTTCTTATTTGTTGTTCATATCAAATGCAAATGTTCTTCCTCAAAAAAGTGTAAATATTTTTCATAGAGTAAAATAAATAGCGATGAGTATTAAAACACTTTTTAAAGAAGCCAGAAATTACACTGCTTGTCGCAAAAGGAACTTTGAAAAAAGCTAGTTTTGACGGGAAAAGAGCTGTGCTGACAACACTGGCCGAAAGGCAAATTCGCCGCAGGCGTTGACGGTTGCCACAACTCATTTGCATGCAGCAGAGGCAGCAAAAGAGCTTTAATTCAATTTGAGCAACAGCTGAGTGCAACTGCCAACAACAGTGGTTGTTGTTGTTGGCTTATTAACCAGGCATTGTTGTAGCATTCGCCATTTCTCTCTGTCTCTGTGTGTTTCTCTCTCTCATCAATCAGCGCAAAAATATGTCAACATAGCATAATATGATGTTTAAATTAAAAGAGAATCACACATAATGCCAGTTAAGTCGATAGTTGACGCCCACCTTCAGTCACCTTTTCAGTCAGTCAGTCAGTTGGTCAATCAGTCAGTCAGTTGGTCAGTTGTTTATGTACATACGTCATCAGTTGAGAGGTTCAACAGTTCTCACCTCGTTCAGTTCGAACACTCGAACAGTTTTATTTAGTTTGCCGGTGCGCGCTCCACACGCTGGACAACAATTTTCACGCTGCGCGTTCCGTTCGACACAATCACAATCACAACTGATAAAAAATAAGAATACAAACGAACGAACAACTGAATGAGTCATTGGCAAAGTCTTCTCTTAATCGCCTGCTTTAAAAGTGATAGAACAGCACAAAACAAATCGTCAGAAATTGGCAAATTTGATAAGACACCTGATAAACGAAAGTAAACATCAAGTGCAATAAAAGCAAAGCAGAGAGAAAATTGTAAATAAATATTTAGTTTGTTGTAAGTCAATGCGATAAGATAATTGTTGAAAACAAACTTTAAGCGTAATAAAACAAAGCAAAGAAAGATAGATTTTAAAATTGAAAATAAATAACAACTTGTTGCAAGTTAAACTGTGAGTCAATTTGATAAGATAATTAATAAATAAAATAGAAACAATAAATTTATAAAAAAAAACATTTAAAATTTTTAATAAATTTTAACTTGTTCTTAGCTAATTTCACCATCAAAATTTAACTCATTCAGTTGATCTTAAAAATGACTCACAACTCTGATAAGCACCTTATGAAAAGCCAATCAAAAACATTGCTCAATGCTGCTGTATTTATTAAATGTAATTTTTTGGGCTTTCGCGTTTATAACCAACACGTTTTTGTCAAATTGTTAAACTTTGCTGCGTTCCAATATGTTATACATCTAAGTTTTATTTTTTTTTAATTCATATCGCTGACACTTGACAAGTTGCGATAACATGCGAAATTTCTGTCAAGCACCAAAAAGGCAAAACAACTCACAACTCGTTGCATATTAAAACTATACGAATAAAAAAAATAAAATAAACAAAATAACGTTTGCTATAAATTGTTATTAAATGTATACATTTTTAACTGTTGCTGTTATAGTTGTTGTTGTTGTTGTCGAGTAGAAAAACAAGTTTGTAGCATTATGACCAAAAACAAAACAAAGCAAGAGAGCAGTTCAATTTGAGCAGAGATTGATTTTATACTCTTTTAGAAATATGAATTTATTTTATTTATATTAAAATTTATTGATATTTTAAGTAATCGTGTATTAATCATGACTTTACTTTATACACATTTTCATAAATTTTGTTTAATATGATAATTCAATTTTTTATATTTTTGTCATTATTGTTTTATTTTTGCAAATTTGCTGCTGAACTCAAAAGAAAAGTGTTCAAAATTATAAATTAAATTGTTCTTTCAACTCTTGTGATATGTATTCAAAAATTTGAAATTAGCAGGGCACAGTCATAAGCACTGTACGGGTGCCATCATTATTAGAGGTGACACTACAGTCGATACAATATTCCAGATGAACTTCATCTCCTGGTTGCGCAATCATTTGTCGACGACCTGTAATTGTGAACATTATAGAGAATTGATTTTATAATTTAAGTACTTCAAAACATATACGAAATCTTACAAGTCCTAACTGGTTCAGCATTCACAACAATCAGCAGGGCGATTAACAATACACACAATGAGCAACACTTCATACTGATGGGATTAACTTTATTAACTGAATAACTGAATCTCAGAGAACGCGGTTTTTAAATAGCTTGAAGATCCATCTCATTATATTCTTATCAAAAACTGAGATAAGACTTTTGGACTGTAATTGGTAATTAATATTGGGACTTGCCCAAATAATGACTTACTGAACCTTATGATTCCGTAATTCTAAAAACAAAATTTCAATAATTTTAATTAAAATGATAACCTTGCTGTTTACTATGCCCCTTAAAAAAATAGATACAATTAATATTTATTTATATTGGAAATTTATTCCAATATTTAATAACGACTAAAATCTGTCGACAGAAGGAAATTGTTTATAATTTTAAACAGAATTAAAAAAAAAATTTTAATTAACATTCACATTATTTTGCATCACATTTTCAATTTAAAACTGAATGATTGAATAATGGATGTATTTAAAAATTATTTAATTCAATAAAAATATTATAATATTATTTGTTAGAGTATATAAAGATTGAACTGAACCTGTGCAATTCTTGGCTCTGTACTTTTTCTAATTTTTTATTATTAGTATTTTGTATTAGTTGTTATTGTAGGTTGTTGTTGTTGTTGCTATGTTGTTGCCCATTTAAATGAGTTTTTGTCTATGACGTCTGCGTATTGTTTACAAATATACATTTCAATTTGTACTACGAGATACAAATGTATATATATGTATCTCTAGATACACCCACGACAGATGTTGTTCTTGTTGTTTTCGATATGTACATTTGATTTTTGTTGTTTTTTGTTTTTTTTTTTTGGGATTCTGTTCACGATACTGTGGCGCTTGCATAATCCTCGCTTGTCGAACCTGTCAGCAGCATCGTTTGCAGCAGCAACAGCTGCCATTGGCATTCAAATGAATATGTAAACGTCGCGTAGATTGTTTTACAACAAAAAAAAAAGCAACAACAACTAGACTACGACAACAACAATTTGCAACGTCACGTTGCCCACTGAGAGGTCAGCGTTTTGCACGTTTCTAAGTTTTTGTTGTTATTGTTTAAAGCACTTGATTGTTTGATTTTAATGTGGCCATAAAGTTGGACCAGCAAACTGTTGCAAATATGTATGCCATTAAAGTTGTTAGTTGTGCCAGCATTTGATTTATGTGTGTGTGTGTGTGTGTGTGTGTGTGTGTGTGTGTGGCATGTGGCAGGTAACCAGTGCTGCCAACTTAGCTAATAAAAAGTTCATTCATTTCAAGATCAATAATAAAATTACCCACATTTACCCATATTTAACCTTATTTATTTCAATTATTTATTCATTCAATTTTGTTTATATTTATTTTTATTTACTGTATTTGATATATTTTTATTTTTTTTTATTTTTTTTTTATTTTTTTTTTATTTTATTTTTGAAAGAAAGTACATTTAGTAAGAGAAAATGAACCACTAATTTTAAAAGGGAGAATTTCTAAAACGACAACACTGCTTAAAATAAATTGTGAAACAAAATATAAAACTCCTTGTCCTGACTGACTGAGAATCAACGTGTAGGTCAAACGGTTATAGCTAGAAAGCTTAAATTCTCACACAACATAGATGAGACAATTTTATCGTGCGATAAGACGGAGTTTTGCAAAATTCTACCTGTAAGTGGGTCAAAGTTCAGAGAATTGCTTAGTAATTAATAAATCTTATAAAAAACTTCTTTACGAGGTAATAGTCTAGTATTAAATAAAAATATAAGCACTTAAATTTATTATTTTTGAACTACTAGCAAGAGCAAAAACAGATAACACTAAATCTAGTGGTTAAACCCCTAAAACAACAACACTATCTACAGGTAACGCACAGCAGGAAGAACTGCAAATAAAACTTAATGTTTATGCAGCCGACAAATTGCCAGGTTAAATGCGAGTCTCGTACGACAAGCATCGATTATGTCGAATTGTAACATTTACAGCATCCTGTTTCCTGTTGCCGAAAGGAAGTGAAAGCCACACACACACACACACAGAGTGAAGAGGGACAGACAGAGAGACAGAGAAGAAGCGTAGCATACTTTGTGGCGCGTTGAATCGTATATTGCTGCTGGCAAATACAAGTAAACAGCAGCATACATAATACATGTTTACTCCAAGCGATTATATAACTAAAGAGAGAGAGAGAGAGAGAGACGTAGAGTGAAAGAGAGGCAGACAGAGACTCTCTACAATTTCCGCCGCAACTTCCTTTAACGCGTTGAATGATTAGTTTTGGGCTGACTGTTGCTTTTAGCCATAAAATCAACTTGAACTCACTTTGAGTTGACCCTTGCACAGTTTCTATACGTTGTATTTATTTAGTTTTTATTGCACAGCAAAGGTAACACACACACACATTGATCTAACTTCAAGTAGGAAATCAATTGAAAGCCTTGGTCTAGTCGTAGTACAAATAGAACACAGAGCAAACGGCAAAGAATTTGGGCGTTTCAATGGTGTAATTAACATAACCATCCTTTTCGGCATCCCACAGAAAGTTGGCCAGCGAGTACAGTCCCTGCATTAGGTATTCGCCCACTGTGATCAGCACGATATAGCGATATCTATCGAAATTCAATGCCTTGATTCGTGTTTTAATATCTTCGCTGACCTGAGCAGCCATATGCAGCGAATACTTTGGATGAAATGTATACTCATCATGATAGTTCTTATCCATTTCAGCTTTCACAATAATTTCTAAACGTTCCTTCCTCAACGGATTCTTCGGCTCGAGGCGATAGGTGGGGGCATAACGGGCTGCGGGTTTGGCTTGAACAGCCAAACCTCCAATTGGCATACCAATCGAGGCACGACCCTGTTTGTCATCCTCTTTGTCCTTGTCCTTCTTCTTCTCCTTGGCCTCCTTGCCCTTGCCAGCGGGCTTCTCCTTAACCGTCTGCTCCGGGCTGGCGGCTTCCTTGACTTCCACATTATCCTCGTCCATGATTGTGCCTTTATATATTTAAATTATTAAAATGAATAGTTTGGAAGTTTTTACAAATGTTTTAAACTAGCTAAAAAGAAATCTTACTGCTTTGTTTGCGCTTCCAGCTGCCTAAATAGATTTATTTTCTTGACAAAAAACTCACAACGATCAAGTGAGAAAATCGAAACGTACAAAATGTTGAAATTTATTTTACATATTTCTGGCATTGCTGAGTTAAAATTAAATTTATTATAGCAAATGTGCACATTTTAAAATTACTTTAATAGTCAACATATTATAAAATATATTTTATACTAGCTGCTAATCTCTTTTATTTTAAGAAGTAAAATTTAAATAATCCAACAATACATTTTATGAGCTATATTTTATATTATTTGCACATTATTTTAGTCACGATATCTGAACAAAAAAATAAAAAGCTTCAATAAAAATCTCCCAAATGAATTTCTACGATTCATTTAGTATATATCTAGTTATAAAATTTAATTATATTTTATAGAAAAATGTTATCATTGAATAAAATATTAGGCTTTGAATTGTTATTTGCTATTCATAGTAAATATTGCGCATACGCCGCATTGACACATTTTATTAATTATTATATATATAATTATGATATATAATTAATAGAAAAACGTTATCATTGAGTAAAATATTTCGAATTGTTTTTAGGTATAGTAAATATTGTGCATACGCCGCATTGACACATTTTATTATCGGCAAGGTGTTGTCAGCTGCATTCACGTCTCGTTCCCGTCTGTTGCACGCAACTTGGAGCCATTATTGACCAAAAAAAAAAAGGAAAAGAAACGAAACGAAAACAAAACCACTTGCATTTTGGCTAGTGGCTGGCTGGGTTGCATATAAATAGAATTGGCAATGGCTTTGTGAGTGTCGAAGTGAACGTGTGTAGTTCTGTGTGTGTTGTTGTGTGTGTTGTCGCTGCGTGTGGACAACATGTCGCGCCATTGAGAGGCAGCTAAAGCATCAAAGCTATGCTGCCTGCCTGCAGCATATACACAACTGAATACTGAATAGGAATTGTGACTGCCAAGCGGAAACAGGCGGTCGCGTGGTGCATTGTTTTATTTTGGCGCCCACATTTAACGAGCAATAAATGTCGCGACATTCGTTACGACCATAACAAGATATATATAAATTTATTTAAATAAATATATAATCGTATTTATTTCATATTATTTTTTCTCAAATATTGAATCTGAATTCGAATTGCAGCTGTTAAAACTTAAGCTCTCTATAAATAGTTCCATTCAGCGACAAAGTAAATAAACCTTTAACACAAAACCAACTAAAATTAGACGCTAAACAAATGATAAAGATAAATCAATTGCCAAAAATAACAAAAGACAAGAAGTTGAAAATGCAGAGCCAAAACTGTGCATTTGACATGTGCATGTCATTCTATTTGTCAGTCTATCCGTCTGTCTGTCTGTCTCTTTTTCCGACTGTTGCCAAAGGGTATTAAAAGGTTTGTTATTCTTCTTGGTAGTTTTCTATTTGCGGAGCAGAGCTAAAAATGTACACAAATTGTTGCATAACTTGAGGCGCGTCTGGGAATGTCGCGTGTATGATGCAATGTGATGCAATGCCGCATGCTGCCAACATTTTTACCATAACAACAAGTTAATACCACCGCCCACATATATACTGATAAAGAGAGCAAGAAAAACAGCAAGGGAAACAGTTTATTAAATATTTAATGCCAAATTAAAAACTATTGACAAGTGCGTAAATAAACACAAGGCAAACAAAGCGCAGTGCCGGAAAGTGACAAGAGTAAAGAGAGAGTACAGAGTGAAAAGAAAAATGAAAGAATTTAAATAGGAAACGAGGAAGAACTTAACTTAACGCAAGGAAGAGTAAATACCCTTACAAATAGCTAAAATCTTTTAATTTTTATGTTTTTCTTTTGCAACAAAAGAAAATTTTTAATTACAATTTAAATAATATTTTCGAATTACGAGTGAAATAAAATTAAATATAAATTTATATTTTAACTGAAATGAAAAATAGGTAAAAGAAAATAATTTTATATAGATATTTCAGAATTTAAAATTTATCAATCATATATAAGATTTAGATTTGTGACCTAAAAAAATTAATACAGATAATTCATTATTTTTATTTCCATTAGCAAAAATTAGAAAATTTGAGTTTTATTAAATCACTCTTAAAATTACTTTTGCAGTTCTATTTTCCAACTTTTTTTTATCTTTAAATTTATTCTGACTATTGAAAAGTTTTATTTTTATCTAAACAATTTATGTATGTACTTTTCAAGTATTTTTTATTAATTATTATTTTTTTTTTCATTTATTTATTTATGTACTTTTCCAATATTTTTCCCTTATTATTTATTTAATGCGTTACACATTAGAGAACGAAATGATAGTTTCCACAGGAAGAGTATTAAAATAAATACCAAGTACACGCGTTGCTAAGTTTTCACTGGCCAAAAGCGTTGCGAGTGAGGGGGGAGTGTGAGCTGCAGGGCGAGGGGAGGAGGAATGAGGAGACGAGGTGGATTGCCAACTAGAAGAGCTAAGTAGGTTACTTGGCAGTGCTTAGCATAAATAACTAAATAACTAGCACAGTGGCAGCTGCGTCATTGGCTCTGCCACCAAAGGGTGAACATTAAAATAAATAAATGAGCAAAAAATAAACGCAACTCAACTAAATAAATAAGTAAATAAATAAATAAACAAGTAAAATACATCAAAATAAATGAACAAATATACTTGTTATTAATTTTGCTGTCTATATGCCAAGTTAATGAGTTTACTTTGGTCCACAGTTGAGCAGGTCGTTGAGAGTCGTTGAATGTGTGTGTTAATGCATTTTCTGAACGCAACTGTTGCACTTGTTGCCAAACCAAAAGCTGTAAATGAAGTGTCAGGCTCAATAATCACAAGGGGCACAGCACAATCAGCTGGAGTATTGGGAAGCAAATTGACTTTCAAGTCAAACCACAATGTAATTATAATCAAATCATAGAATGCAAAATAATACAGGATAAAGTTAAATTGTTGAAATGTTGAAAATGTTTTTTATAAGAGAAAAACTTTGTATGTGGATAATAACTATATGGAACTAAATATTAAGTATACGCTGCGTGCTTGATTTGAACTTAGAATTTAATTCTTTCAAGCATTAAGTATTAAAGGTACCACTTAAAGTATTCTATGTTTTTCTTTTTGTAGTACTAAATATTAAGTATACGCAGTGTGTTTCACTTAGAAATAAAGTTAATCAAGAAATTAATTGGGGAAAAAAAAATAAATAATACTTAAATGGTTAGATTGATTTATTTTCGTTGATTAATTGCAGTTTCTTATGAATAAATAAATAAATTAAAAATATGCAGACAGCTATGTTTATTTTTTTTTTCCTTTAAAATGATTACTTGACTTTTATCAAGTATACGCAGTGTGTTCCACTTATACTCATGAAATTAACTATTTTAAAATTCCTTTGCAAAATATGAAATTTAAAATATTATATTTATCTAAATATTAAGCATACGCCGTGTGCTTCAATTGAATTACTTTACTAATTGTAATCATTTATATTTTTTGCAGAGTCTACGCAAAGCGTGGACGGCGGCCCTGCATCGTGGCGTTTAACGCTCGATCAGGATCTAATTGATACGCTCAAGGGCAACTTTCCCAGTTGGTTTCAATGTGCAACAGGTGCGGCAACGGCAGCAGCGGCAGCAGCAGCAACAAATACAAGCAATAAGTCGACACAGCAGCAGCAACAAAAGTTAGTGAGCAGCAGCAACAGCAGCAGCATCATACCCATAAGCATTGATACTAAAACAGCCAACAGCAACAGCAACAATACACTCCAACAGCAGCAACAGTTGCAACAGCAACAACTACAACAGCAACAACAGACAGCAATATTGAGCAATTGTTGCTCATCAGCATCGCCAGCATCTTCAATAAGCTCAAATTCTTCCAAGAAATCCAACAGCAGCTGCAACAGCAGCAACAGTAGCAACAGTTGCAACAGCAGCAGCAACAGCAGCATCAGCAGCTGCAGCAGCAACAGTTCCAGTTGCAGCAACAAATCAATTGGCAACGCAACGGCGCAACGTTTGTTAAATAAATCAACAACAACATCAACGACATCTTCGCCAAGTAAAAGTTTGACACGCACACTTAAGGCCACAACACAAAAGACGCACAATAATTTAAATACACATCATCATAATAATAATCATAGTTCGAAAGTTGGTCAATTGGTTAAATCGGCATCGTTGCATAGTCTGAGCAGTGGTGGCAGTGGCAGCGGCAGCAGCGGCAGCGGCTCCTCATCGCTGCTTGCCACCATCTCCACATCGCCGCTGACCACCGTCGAGTTCATCTCCAGTGCCACCTGCAACACGCCTTGCCTCCTGGCCACACGACTCAGTGGCAAGACCTTGGAGCATACATTTCAGGACATCATATTGCTGCACGAAGCCTACGACGATATGTCTGAAGGTAACTAACACATATTCTCTCTGCGTTTTCTTGTTTGTCCAATCGATCAATCTACCCTCTAATTACAGGTGAACAGCGTTTGCACGCTACGTTTCTGGCCAGCAGCGATGATGGCAACAATTCCGATTGCTACGATGCCAGACAGTCGCCGCCAAAGGCCATTGTCGACTCCAGTCCGCTGCAGCCGGCCATGGATAAGAATAAAGAATGTGAGTAACAGATACCCTAGCATTTTTTTTTTATATTTATTTATAGAAAATTTTGATTTATTTATAAAAATTTCTTAATTGACAAAAAATGCATGCAATGCCATCTTAATGAAGTTTGGCAACACAGCTTCAAATTGATAAAAAAAAAAAACAAGCGGAAAGGCTATAGTCGATCCTGATTATAGGATACCCTTCACTTATTTAAATAAATTAAAAATATTTTTTATTGCATACTTTTAGGCACTTACATTGCTTGAAACTTAAATAAGCCATTACTATTGTTCTATTTGGCCGATCTTGATGCGATTAAGTAGAATGATAGCCTACATAGCTAGACTTTAATTACCAAAAAAATACTTAATATACTAAAAGCTGAGCGAGTGGTGGCTTTTCGCGATTTGCGGAAGCGGAAAGATTTGAAATAAACTTGATCTGCGTGGGGTTTATAGAAGTCTGTGTGCCAAATTTGGTTGCTCTAGCTCTTTTAATCTCTAGAAACTCACACAGACAGACGGATATGGCTATATCGACTCGGCTGTTGATGCTGATCAAGAATATATATACTTTATAGGGTCGGAGATGCTTCCTTTTCCCAGTTACATACATTATAACGAATACAATATACCCTTTTGCTTATTTTTTAAGCTGTCAAAATATTTGTCTCAAAAACTAAATGGACAGCGTTGCCATCTTAGTGAAGTTTGGCAACACAGCTTAAAATTGACAAAAAAAAATAAAATTTTACTTGTAATGCTTAATTTTGAACACCTTAAAAGTTTGTTAGTGTTGACACTTGACAATAAATTGAGTCTATACAAATTTTTGAATAGTTCATTAGATGCAGCCAACCTATAAATAATTGCCAAATCAATTGATATTTAGAGTTACCATATCGTTGAATATTCATCAGTTGAAAGCATAGTTTCATTTTCTCAGTGTCATAACTAATGGATAACTGTGGATAACTAATCAAAAGGCAATTGAACTGCTTGTTAAACTGCATGTTAAACGATTCAAAGCAAAACCTGTTTTGTTTTAATGATAATCTCTCAGCTGTTGGCCCTTTGTGTTATTAGTGTGTAAACGTTTTGTATTTGTTGCCGTCTTTACAAATTTGGTGCAAACGCCCACACAACAATTTTCTTGACCATCTCGCGGCTGTTTGACATTTGTCAACTTGTTTCGTTTCTTTCGTGTCGTTTTTTTTCTTCTTGTCTTCTTCAGCTCTTTGTGGGCTTTGTTTAGTCACAACTGACGCTGACCAAGCGTCATTATCATCATCATCATCGTCATCATTATTATCATCTTTAACATCATTATTTATCGTCAGGCATCATCGAGATTTGTGCCTCATTATCGACTTGGAAGCATTTTTACAAGTCTTAATGAATCTGTCAGGCACTTGAGGCGTACACTTGCTTTGCCACGCCCCCATCCTCCAACTCATTCATGTCCCAAAACACACACACACACACATATATACATCTGTAAAAGTGTCAACAGTTTTTTTTTTCGTTTTTGGCTTCTTTTGTTGGCCTACATATTTGCTTGGCATTTTCGACTGAAGCAAGAAAATAATCTTATACATTTTGAATGGCCTGAATGTGGACTTTCTATATATACATATGTGTGTGTAAATATCTGTGTCTCACTGTGCTGGTCGCTAATAGTTTTGACAGCACTTGTCGCCTGCGCTTCGCTGGCATTTTGACATTTTTGTCGGTGTTTGTTGGCTGCCAACAACAAAAAACAAGAGACAAACATACACTGTAGAACTGCACAGACTAAAAAGTTCACACACCCTGACCCTGACAAAAAGGGGCGCCAATTATTTGCATGCATTTGCCCAATTTCGCAATGCGACATGCTTTCTTTTTTATACCCCTCTAAAGGGTATTATAACTTTGTCACTAGATTTGAAAAATATATAATAAATCATTATGTAAAGTAGAAATATTTAGCATAATAATAAAAATTATTTAAGTCAAAAAAAATTTTCTCTTTCAATTTGTAAATTTAAATATGTTTTCAAAACTTGTCAAGTCTCTATTAAACAAAGTTTCTCATTACTTAAATGAGTTGCCTTAGAATCTAAAAAGGATTTCGCTTAGATTTCACAGAAACGAACGCTGAAAATATAGATTATGGTAAGACTTAAAATAATTTTCATTAAGCACATTTTTAAATTAATATTATAAAGCTAAATCCTATAGCCAAATAATATAGTTTGTAGTTACAGTATATTCAGTTTGCAACATTCCAAATTTAGGTTTCTTCCTCTTGCTTTTTCTCTAATTTGCTGAGATTTTTTTTTTTTTTTTTTTTTTTTTTTGGTATTTTGGCAATTTTATTAAAAGGCGTATAAACTGCCAAAAGGCAAATCACTGGGCGGTCAAAATTTCCGGCAGGCGCGCACACACACACACACAAGCAAATACAGCAAACTGTTATCTAACAAATAAACATCGACTGCATATTAGCAAATAGCAAAGAAGAAGAAGATATAGAAGGCAAAAAAAAAAAGAAAACAGGGCCAACAAAACAGCAATGGCTGCTCTGGGCCCACTGTAAACATTTTGCAATTTGCAACTGAAATTTATTATAAACAGATGGCGGCCAAAACAGGCGAAGGCGGCAAAAGGCGCTGCAAAAATGTTTTGACAAATAAACACGCTGCACGCGACTTGAAAAAGGCAAGCGAGGGAGAGAGAAAGAGAGAGAAGGAGAGAGAGAGAGAGAGGAGATAAAGACAGAGAGAGAAGGGTAGTTGGGAAGGGAAAGGTAGGTGAGAGATTGCGGTAACATTCGGTGGATGCTGTAGACTGACGCCAAGGCGGAAATGCCATGTAAAATGCCACTGCACAGTGGTTCAAGGTAGCAAAAACATGTTAAGGAAAGAAAAAAAAAAGTAAAATAAATAAAAATGAATAAAATAGGTGTGTTCCACAAATTTCTTGACACTTTGACGACAACTGATTTTGATAAACGATTTAATAAACAATCGAAATGACAGAGGCAAGTTTAATTTTGCAGTAATATTTTGCAGTATATTTTAAACTATAGGCTCTCATCAATTTGCTTTTTTAATAAAATTATAAAATGTTGGTATATTCTATGCAATAAATTATCTTATCTAATAAGACATAATAAATATAATCTTATTATTAAACAATCAAAATTTTTGACAAATATTTTTGAAAAAATATAAAGTACAAAAAAAATATTTTTGCTTGAGCCATGACAGCAGCAAACAGGAAACAAAAACTTGAGCAAACAACCGAAAAAGTGTTGAGCAACAGTTGTGTTTGCTGCTCAATATAAAATCAAATACTATTTTTAACACTTTCTCTTGGCAGCTGTCAACAATTTTCTACCATTTTTAATAGCATACTTTGGGGAATGTTTGCACTTGGCATTTATGTTTTGTTGAATAGTTTTTTTTGTGGCTAACCCACTGTGCCACTGTGCTGCTGCAGTTGTGTGTGTGTGTGTGTGTGTGATTTAGCTCATTGAATTTGGCCCACGCGGATGGCGTCTTGACTTTAACCGCTGATCACGTAATCGATTTTATAATACACATATTTTTTTTCTATATAAATTTGTATGTGTGTGTGTGTGGGCGTGTATAGGTGTGTGTGTGTGTGTGTGTGTTGGTCAGCCAGCTGTTGCCGCTCTCTGTGCTTTGGTCATCTTTGATTCTCTCTCTCACTCCCTCTCTCTCTTGCTTTGCTTTTGTTTACCTGACCTTCGCCTGGGAAACTGGGGCCTCCATGCAGAAGGGCAGCCACCCACAAAACAACAACAACAATAAGAAAAACAATTTGGCTACGTCTACACTTTTATTGCTTGGCGCATAAAAACTTTTATGTGTTTAATTTGGAATTTTCTTTTTCTTCTTGTTATTGTTTTTATCAATCGTGTGTGTAGGTGTAAAATCGACACGTAAACAGAACAACCGAACAACCATTTAGAAATTGAGAAAATCCAACAGCAACAGCAACAACAATGAGTAGAGAAATAAGAATAAATTGCTCGCGTAATTAATTTGGCAGACGGCACAGTTGTTGTTGGCATCGTATCGTCACCAAGAATACAAAAAAAATTGTTTTTAGCCGTATTACAAGTCCAAATATTTGCCACGAAGGGAAATGGGAAAAGTGAGCGAAAAGATAAATGAATTTTTTATACATTTGTGTGTGTGTGTGTGTGTGTGTGTGTGTCTGCGTGTTGTGTACACACTTCAATCGTTAAATTACGCGCCAAGTATTTGTATTTGTATTTTTTTTTTTTTTGCTTTATTTTTATGATGATTTTCCAAGTGCCTAAATTACTTTAATAACGTCATCGTCAGCGTCTCACTTTGATGTCGTCGTCGTCGTCTCGCTGTCTCTCTCTCTCTCTCCCTCTCTCTTTTTCGCTCATTCTCTGGCGACTTTGTTGTGGCATCAAGTGTTGCCCGTTTGTTTTGCTTGGCCAAAAAGTCTTGTCATTTCGTTGCGCTGACAAATAATGAATACATGCATGTTTTAACCGCATTTAAATAAATGCCAAAAATACAAAACAAAAATCTACGCTGCATTTGGCATTTTCTTTTGCTGTAACCACAAAAAACCCACCCAACCACCATATGGGTACACTGTCCTCTTCTCTGCTGGAGGCAACAACAAGATTGGTGTTTTCATTCAATTTTGCGGCTTTTGCGGTCTTCATTCACCTCTTGTCCTGTGCTGAACCGTAATGCGCATTATTTCGTTTTAATTACGTGACTTGACAAACGTTTTGTTAAATTGTCTTGTCTGTTTGTCGCTAATGGCCAAAGCCTAATTTGCAGTTAATCACTTTAAGACAACAGGTCGTATACATAACACAGATTACTGAGCTCTAACAACACACATACATATATGTTGCATATACAGTCGAACTTCCCTAACTCGAATCACCATTATCCAGGAAAAAAGTTCGAGTTAGGGAGACTTCGAGTTAGGGAATTTTTTTTTTTAGTATATTAAAAGAAACTACAAATGCATTCAATCATAAATACATTTCAAAATTCCAATTTTTCTTGTCATTTTCAACAAAAAAGGATTCCAGTTTGATCAAGACCTGTCGATACTCTCAAAATTTGGTTTCTTCGTTCTTTTGCTGTATCCAGAAGAAGTTCCCGATTCAAATGTCATCATAATTAATATTTAATTTTTTAATATAATGAAAGATGTTTTTGCTGACGTACCACATTTTTCAGCAACTTTAATTTATTTGGTCTACTTTCAAATTCATTTTTAAACATTTTAGTACACTGATGCGCTGACAAAGAAGTACATTTCGAACATCTTTCCTATAGCAATTTCACAAGCCTAAATAATTGTTGATGCAATATTTTATAATTTTGCATCACCATATGTTAATGAACATCAATATTACATATCCAAACGAGCCGAAAACAAAAGCATATAACAGAAACGAGAAAAAAATTCAAACTTTATTGGAGATTATCCCGAAAAATTCGACTTACAGAAGCACGGGCCAATATTTTTGTTCGAGTTACGGAGAAATTCGACTTATGGAAGTTCGAGTTAGGGAAGGCGATTTGTATGAAATTTGCTCAGTAAACGCTATTGCCACTCGATTTTGTTCGAGTTAGAGAAAATTCGAGTTAGGGAAGTTCGAGTTACGGAAGTTCGACTGTATATATATGTGTATAAATGTGGCTGTTCAAGTTGCTGTTACACTTGACATCAAATGAAATTGAAGCTATAGCAATATTTTAAAATTATCAAATAATTAACAAATAAAAAAGAATAAAAAATATGTTAAGCATTTAAATCAAATACAATTGAAGCTATAGAAATTTTTTTAAATTATAAAACAATTAATGAATATTAAAGAATAATAAATATGTATGTTAATCATTTTTTTAATTAAATATAGAGCTGTATAATAATTTTTATAAAACAAAAAACTTTCTAAAAATTTTGAAAATTATTTTTCAAAATTTAGAAATATTAATTAGATGAAAGTTTAATTTTTTTTTATTTATTGTTATTATATATTTATTCTATTAAATATTTATTTTATTAAATAAATATTTATTTTTATAAAATATTTATTTTTTTTTAATATTTGTTTTTATTAAATATTTATTTTTATTATATATTTATTTTTATTATATATTTGTATAATATATTTATTATTATTATATATTTATTTTTATTAAATATTTATATATATTTATAATTAGATTGTCATCAATTAATTGACAAAAATCAATTTAATTTTTTGCCTTAATTATCATTTAACATTTTGCTGTTGTGTGTAAATTCAATCAACGTCATTTGAATATCCTGTCTCACTCTTCCTTCTCTCTCTCTCTTTGCCTCCTACACCCTCTCTGTCTATCCTACGAAGATTTTGTTGCTGTCGCTATCAAGCAAGCTGGCTTTTGGTGACTTTATGTCAAGTTAATTGACATCAATCTGTCATTTAGCAGCAGTTGCCACATAATCATATTATTACGCATACGCCCCATGGCGCCATGTGGGAGAGATGCGAGCGTACTCTTGACGCTCGGCTTAAATATTTAATTTTTTTTTGGGCGCCAACTTTACACTCAGCCGGCGTTAAGCAGCCAAAATAAAGAATAAAGAACAAAGTTTTGCCCAACAAAAGCAAAAACAACAACAATAGCCGACCGCACATAAACATATTAAAACTTTTTTTTTTTTCCTTTTTTCTCGCTTTATTTTATTTTATTTTTTTTTCTGTAATATTTTTGTGCGTTTTTGTTGCCTTGTTTTTCCATTTGCAGCTGCTTTTTGTGTTGGGCTCGACATTTATTGCTTTGCGTTGTCAAAAAATACAGCAAATGGAAACGGAGGAAGGGGAAAATGAAAACCCGCAGAAAAGTTTTGTGTTCGAATGTTTTTCTGGCCAGCTGTTTAGAGTATTTGGTTTTTTTATGAGCTATGTTTATGTTTTGATCTCTTTTCTGGATAGTCGCAAATCCATACAATTTAATAATTTATGTTTGTTGGCTGCAAACCTGTTGCATGTTTAAACGAATTTATGGCTATTTAATTATTCAATCAAATTAGCAACCAAATAATTTGGTGTGTTTCACAAATCTCTGGAGAGTTTGATGAAATGTCAGAGACTTATTTTTATCAAAGATTCAATTGGAGACAAAACAACGTTTGTCATTTATTTATGTTTAATTTAATAAAAAAAAAAACGTTTGAATATTTTATAAAACAAATAAATTAATTTTTAATGTATTTTAATTTATTTCATTTGTGTCAAATATATTAAATATGGGTTTATTGTATAAAATAAATAAGTTTATTTTATTTATTTTTACTTTATTTATTTGTATTTTATTTATTCCTATTTTATTTATTTTTTATAAACTTTTTTAATTATTTTATGCCTTGTAAATTAAGCGAATTTTATAATAATTGAACCATTTTTCATTTCTTTACAGCGCTGAAAGTGAAGCTGATGGTGCGACGGCCGCACTCGCAACTTGTCGAGCAGGGCATCATACCATGTAAGTAAACAGCACCACGGTGCGTATACTTAATATTGGCCTAGCTATAAATCGATAAATAGTATTGAGAGTATTAGAAAGCACACATTAAACGCACTTATGTGCTTCAGCCGAAAATGTAAAATGTAAAAGCCCGTCAAAAAAAAAAAGGATATGCAAATATGCGCGCATTTTCAAATGGTCTCTCTTCCATTTTTCTTTTGCTCGGCAATTTATGCGTGATGGAAGCAAACTTCCAAGCAATTGGAGTGGGGGGAAAGTAGAAAACCGAGCACAAACGGAAGAAAGCCGAAAAGAATCAACAAAATACGCGAATTTACTTACAAACCGAATTCAATGTGCTCAACGCAGTCGAAAGTGAATTTCAATTTGAATTTGAATTTGCATTTGAATTTAAATGACAAATTTTCGACAGCGATGCCAAAATAAATGATATAATAATAATCCTGCTGGCTGCTTTAAGATAAATACTCGCCAAATTACCAAATTTATTGTTGAGCAAAAGTTTTCCCTCAACTGAAAATTGAAAATGATACAGAAATTTAGTTTGGAATGGAATATCCATTTAAAATATAAAATATACTAATTTGAATTTAACAAGCAAAATTTAAGAGGGATTGGAAATAGTTTTAAGCGCTTAAAAGTATGCTATAATTTTGTATTCACATATTGATATTTGGTTTGTTTCTCTTGTTGATTCTCTTGAAGCACTCAAAACCTCGCCCGCCATCCACGAACAATGCAAACAACTGGAAAGGGCCAAGACGAGCGATCTGCTAAAGGCCAAAATCCAGCAGCGTCCGAATCGCGAAGATCTGGAACGTCTTCATATACTGGAGGAGGATGAGTGTCACATCGATCCGAGTCTGGCGGAGAAGCAGCGAATGCTGAAAAAGGCACGACTGGCGGATCAATTGAACTCCCAGATACAACATCGACCCGGTCCATTGGAGCTGATCAAGAAGAATATTCTGCATACGGAGAAACCAATTGAGAAGATTGTCAAGGAGGGTTTGGTGCCATTCAAGGCGACGAGCGAGGGATTATTGACACGGCCACAGCATCCGCACAGCTATGTCAGCTACGAGGAGGATTCACAGAGCTCGGAGAGCGACACGAGGCAGACACCGCCGCGTCTGGAAGAGTTCATGGCAACAGCAACGGCAGCAGCAACATCAACAACTGCAGCAACAACAGCAACAGCTACTGTACTACCAACTACAGTGGAGCCTCCCAAGGATGTACTACAGGCGGCCGCAGCATCGGCGGGCATTGTTACTGTCACTGCCACGCCCACCAGCAACAACAACAACAACAGCAACAATTGTGCTCCGTTGTTGCTGAGCGTAATGCCAACATTGCAGTTGTTGAATAATAACAATTCGAATCAAATTATCAATGCACCACCGGCACCACCGCCACCGCCTATGCCCCTGCTAGCTGCCACGCCCACTGCTGCAACGCCCATCAAGGTTAAACAGGAGACGGCAAATTTATTTGAGGAGCTGTGTCAAAGTGTTGCTGGTGGCTCAACGCACGCCAGCAATCATCAGCATCACATGTTGCCGATGCTCGCCTCGCCCTGCACCACTGTCTCCACACTGAGTCCACTCTCTTCCATTGCATCGCCACCACCAGCAGCAGCAATAGCAGCAACAACAGCTGCTGCACGCCTGCAACTGCAACCAGTTGCTGTCAAATCGGATGCACCGGGCAAAGATAAAAATCGCAAGAAATCGAAATCGAAACCCGTTTCGAAAGCGCGCACCATCAAATTCCATGAATACAAGGGACCACCGAGTGCAGCAACAGTTGGTCAAGTGGGTCAGGAGCAATTGCAGGCGGATCAGACCACATCATATCAATTGCTGTTGGAGCAACAGAATTATTTGCTCAAGTTTCTCGAGAACCTCAACAAGAATCAAGCGATATTGCCGGGAGCAGCAGCGGCAGCAGCAGCAGCAAGTGCAACAGTTGCTGCCAGCAGCACCACCAACAGCATCACAGTCACCACAAAGAGTCTGGCAACAGCAACAACAGCAGCAGCAACAACGCCAACAGTTGCTATGACGCTGCCCAATACGATAACCATAAGCAGCAACAATGTTGCTGCGACACCTTTGAATTTTGGTGATGCCAGCAACAGCAGCAGCAGCAACATGTTGCCCACGCCGCCAACGCTGTCGCTGATAACACAGACAACAGCTGCCAGTCAACAGCAGCAACAACAACAGTTACAGCTGCAACAACAGCAGTTGCAGCAGCAACAACAGCAGCTGCAGCTACAACAACAGCAGCAGCAACTCGCACAGCAGCAGCAACAACATCCGCCGCCGCTGCCGTCACCTGCCCTGTCCATCAGCTCTTCAATTCCGCCCAGTCCAGCAACAAGCTATGCCGAATCCACCACCAGCAGCATCACAGATCTGACGAAATTGGAGAAAATGAAAGTCTCCGATTTAAAGCAGCAACTCAAGCGTCGCAATTTGCCCGTTTCGGGACCAAAACCGCAATTAATCGAACGTCTAAAACCTTATTTGCCACTAGAAGCAATCGATTGCTGCACGCCAGCAACACCAGCAGCAGCAACAACAAATGTTGCAGGCACAGAAGTCATTACCATTAGCGATGCGATGGACACCAGCAATTGTGATGCTGCACAGCAGCAACCGGTTGCCATGTTGCTGTCGTCGTCGGAGGAGCACGAGCAAATGGATGTGGTGCAACAGCAGCCACAATTGGACAGCAATCATGCAATTATTCTAACGCCACAGCCGCAGACAGCAACAATCATACAGAACGAGGAATTGCTGCGACGGCAACAGCGTAAAATTGATGAATTGCAGCGACAATTGCAGCGTTCGCAGCAAGAGTTGCAGCAAATACGACGACAGCAGCAACAGCAGACGGTAACAGCACAAGTTGTCAATGCATTGCCGTCGCAACAAATAACACTGATCACAACGACAACAACAACAGCGAATGGACCGCAACAAACGTTGACAGTGTTGCCGCAGCTGGAGAAGAGCATACCAGCCAAGGTGACAGTGAAGCCAGCAACAGCAGCAGCAACAGCTAAGCTCAATGGCAACAGCAATCAAGTGAAGAAACCCGCGAGCAGCAACAGTAACAACAGCAATCAAACACAACAACAAACACCAGCGATCAATCAAAAAATGGTGGTTAAACAGCAGCTGGAAGCGAAAATACAAAAGCAAAAGGCAGCAGCTGCGGCAGCAGCAGCAGCAATGCAACAGCAGCAACAGGCGCAACAACAGCAACAACAACAACAGCAGCAGCAGCTGCGTTTGCTACAAAAGACACAAACTGTACTCATTCCATCCAACAACAACAACAACAATTCAAAGCTGCCAAAACAGCCAACGACAACAATCTTGCAGGCAGCCAAGCAACCAACAACAGCCGCCAACAGCAACAATAATGTGGGACTTGTGTGGAACGAGGGCAATCAGACAATATTCCTACTGGGACTCAATGATCAACAGATGACAGCACATACGCTGGGCAACATAAGTCTCACAGCAACAACAACCACAACACAGTCACAGCAACAGCAGCAACCAGCAGCAGCAAAAGTTGCTCATAAAAAGTTGCTCAATGGACATCAACGCACGAATTCATTGCCCAGCATTGTATTTCCCATAGAAGCCAAGCCAATTTTAACACAACAGCAATTGCAGCAACTACAGCTGCAACAGCAACAGTTTCAGCCTGGCCAGCAGCAGCAACAACAATTGTTGCAATTGGATATAAAGCCAACAACAACAACAGCACCGCCGCCACAATATGAGGAGGCCACCAAACAGTTGGCGGCGTGTAAAGCAGCTGCTGCTGCCAGCAACATGCCGCTAATGAAGATCAAAGAGGAGCCAGCAGCAGCAACAATTGCAACTAAAACAAATGGCATTAAATCGGAGCAAGTTAGCGATGTTTTAGACATTCTAATTAAACAGGGAGAGTTGCCAGAAAGCGCCGCCTTGGAACCGCTGCCAGAATTGGCAATGTTCAATGGTGTGACGACAACAGCGGCAACAGCAACAGTTGTGCCCAAGCTGGAGGCGCCAGCGACGCCTCAATCGCTGCCCAATCTCGACATGGCCATGGACACAAATGATGGTCATTTAAATTATACAAATGGCAATTCACAGAGTTATATTGAAAACATCAACATGAATTCGCCATTGCAACCGGATGCGGTCAAGACATTGGACATATTTCTGGAGCAGCCAGTTAAAAGCAACAGCAATGGCGTTGGTGTTGTCGACAGCAACAGCAACAGTCCCGCCGATGCCAAGCTCAATCATTTCGATGAGTATGAGTTGTTGGAGCTGATGTCACAGCAGCTGGAAATGGACATTGGTGATGATTCGAACAACTATTGTGGCAGCAAGCACAACAGCAGCAGCAACAGCATAATGCGACGCGATCTCAATCCCAGTTTGCAGCCCAGCATCAATGAGTTGCTCGATGCCAGCAACAGTCCGGATAGTGTGCTCATCAGCAACAATCATGATGTTGATTTCGATGCCGACAGTTTTGTGGCACAGTTGAGTCAACATGTCAACAACAACAACAGCAGCAACAACAACGGCAGCAGCGTCAGCAGCAGCAGTTGCAACAGCCACAGCAATCTGAACAACAGTCCATCAACTGGCAGCAACTCAAATGGTCATTACAATAGCACGCCCATGGATGTCTGTGATGATTTCGAGAGCACCTTGAACTCCATCATGCAAGCGGTCTCCCAGCAACAGCAACAACAACAACAGCCAACAACAACAACAACTGTTGGTCATTCCGACTACAACAACAGCAGCACAAATGTTGCTGTCAACCAGGCCATGGACAGCAGCAGCAGCAACGGCCCCGTCGATGCATTCAATGTGCCAAGTGGCGACATCTTTGATCTGTTCAACATGGATGACTACAAAATGACCTGGGCGGCTGGCGATTTTACTGTTTAAGTCCAAAAATAAATAAAGAAAAACTACAAATATGTAAGGCAGGTGAAAATTTAACATTTGATTGCATATAAAAAACAATTAACGAGGAGTTCTTTTTGAGACAAAAGCGTATACTTTATTTTAAATTTATGTAAGAAATTTTGGTACAACAAAATGTACAATTATTTGACTCCCAAAAGTTACATTTAACAATTTTAATTATTAAATAATTAAATATTTAGTTCCCAAAAATTACTCATATCAAATTTGAGACGAAATTTCTTCGACTAAATTCAACTGTCATAAATTTCTAACAGAAATGTAACGAAATTTTTTAAGAATTACTTTCAAAAATTTTGGTAGTTCAATATACGCTTTTGTCACTAGATGTACAACTCGTTCAGTGTTTTTTATATGACTTTACACACACACAGTTTGATTGTCCAGATGCTTTGTGTAGGTGCTCGCTTTTCTCATATACAGCTGCGGCCAAAAAAATAGTAGTGCTCTTTCTTTTACTATAACAGCTATTGTAAGTCATGTATTCAAATTTAAAAAATATATTTGGAAAGGTCATCTAAATTCCGTTTGAATGATGTATAACTTTCCTTAACCCATTAAGTACCCATTGAAATATTCGAGTTTTAAAAAAAGTCAATTTTCCAAACTTTTTTCCTCGATTTTTTCCAAAAAATGTTGGGATGCAAAAACATTCTTCAAACAATATTAGGAGTGACTGCAAAAAAAAATTTCCAAAAATATTTTTGCTAGTATTTTTTATAATTTTTTGAAAATCCTAAAAATGACCATTTTAACCCATTTTTCCTCATTTTCATGCAAAAAGTGCCTTTTTTGCAGTTTTCAAAAAATTATAAAAAATACTAGCAAAAATATTTTTGGAAATTTTTTTTTGCAGTCACTCCTAATATTGTTTGAAGAATGTTTTTGCATCCCAACATTTTTTGGAAAAAATCGAGGAAAAAAGTTTGGAAAATTGACTTTTTTTAAAACTCGAATATTTCAATGGGTACTTAATGGGTTAAGGAAAGTTATACATCATTCAAACGGAATTTAGATGACCTTTCCAAATATATTTTTTAAATTTGAATACATGACTTACAATAGCTGTTATAGTAAAAAAAAGAGCACTACTATTTTTTTGACCGCAGCTGTACATACATATATTCCTAGAAATTCGCATCGAAAAAAATACAAAAAAGAAAAGAAAAAAAAACAGCAAAATCAAAACACACACACAAACACTACTAAAATGAAGTCCTATTTATTTTCTAAATGCATTTAAAACATTTGAACAATATAGTTAAAAATTTAAAATAATAATTTCAAAAACTTTACTATTTCCAAAAAACGAAAAAAAAAAACAAAACTAAAGCCAAAATTGCCGGGAGCGTTGGTCGAAGCAAACACTCCACTATATTTCCGCACCCTTTCCTATAAGCAGCGACAGCAACAACAACAACAGCCAAAACATTTAGAAAACAAAGAAAATAAGAAATAAATCTAAGAATAAAAATAATATAATTAAAAAATAATAAGCGCAAAAAATGTTGTCGAAAGAAAAAAAGTACATGTTTCTAATTAAGGTCATTCCAATTTGAAAATATCGCGAGTGAAATCTAACTAAAAGTCTAGCAGAGAGCGAGAGCGAGAGAGCAAGTGTGAAAGAGAGAGAGAGAGAGAGAGAGCGTAGTGAATGAGAGAATTGGTTGAGCCTGGCGTGAGTTGAGAAACAGAAATTGAAAACAAAACTAACAAAAAAAAATGGAAAAAACATGCAAAAAAAAAATATGTTCTTGTCATTGCGAGAGAAACAAGTAAAACACATTCAAGAATTTTGTTTTAAGTTCTATTTAAAATGAAATTAAATTTAAATTTTTAGCAATAACTTTTGACAAATTTAAACCAATTGCAGCAACATGAAATTTACAATTAAATTAATGTAAACAATTTGAGAAGTATTTCCTGCAAGGAAAGAAAACGCCTTTAAAGTAGTCGACAAAAAAAAAAAGAAACTAAATTAAATTAATGCAATTTATAATAAATCATTTAACGCCTTCTTAAGCCAATTATTTAAATGCAAACGAATTGAGCAAATTCCGTTACTTAAATTAATTAAATTTAATTAATTGCGGCAAGTACTTCATACAAAAGTTTGAAAACTTTCTAGAAAACTTATTTATAAATTAAAAGTTTTGTTTTGAATAAATGTAAGTGTAAATCATAAAACATGCTTAGCATTCGGACATATTTTGAGTGTTCTACACAAAATTAATGTAATAATAATATGTTAATTGACACATTTCAAAAAGAAAATAAAAGAAAAATGAGAAATAATTGTAATAATAATTATGATATATAGTATATATATTTTTATATAAGTAAATTACTTGATATACTTAATTTAATTGTAGCTTTAGTCATGGTGGCGTTCAAATGCGCCGAAAAACAACAGCAACAAAAAAACTACAATTAAATTAACACTTGTTTACAATTTGCAATAAGCCATGTCAAAGTTCATGGAACACAGAAATCAATTCAATTGCATGCTTAATAAGTATATCATATTCTCATCAACGCGCTTCAAAAATGTTTCCATTAATCACACAATTCATTAATTAATTTAAACAACAAAAAAGAAAAGTGGAAAACCACAAAAAAAAAAAACAAAAATATAAGAGTTTGCTAAAAGTTTACTTATTGTTAGGCGCCCGACAGGCGCAACAGAATTTAATTACCATAACTAAATTTATTGTGTTTATTAATGCTTAATTGAAATTATATATTTAATAAATACGATATATATACATATATACTTATTATCTACTTTAATGTTGGCTTAAACATTTTCTGTGTGTTGCGTTTAAAATTTTATTTAAATACAATACATTACAATATTAAATAATAAAAAATGCAGTGCATCAATTCTCTGACGTCATAAAAAAGTTGTGTATTGTTTTTATTATTTTTTTTTTTAAATAATTTGTTGGCAATATAAAAATGAAACAAATGAATGAAAAAATAAATAAATATACTATATTAATTAATTATAACAAGTGATATACATATACTTATACACATAACTGTGCAAGAAATTATTGCGTAAATAAAAACTTTATTCATTTTTCCAAAAAAAAAAACAAACGCATTTCGAGTACTCAATTGAATTTAGTTTTAACAACGATTTCATTAACAATTAGCTAGTTAATTCATTTTGTTATGCGAGCTTAAAGTGCTGCGAAGCATAATTAATTTCGATTTAAGCGAATTAAGGCAAATGTTCGCTTGATAAATTCAGCATTAAAATTTAAATCAATGGCAACAATAAAACGCAATCATAATAATGATTTTATGGCCAAAACAAAAACAATAACAATAACAACAACAGGGACGATGAGCTGGAAAACAAGGCTTATCATTAGCAAAAGAGCCCATTGGCTGATTGGTGGGCGGCATTTTGGGTGTTGTTTGTATTATTATTGTTGTGTGTGTGTGTGTTTATTTTTAGACCCGAAACGAAACGAAACGAAATAAGCAAACAATATGACGCAAAATTGCAGCATCTCTGACCATGCCAAGCAATTTGAGCAACAATGCTGCATAGTTGGACTGCTGCCAAGCTGGCAACACACTCACACACACACAGAAACACACTCACACACACATAGACACACTCACGCACACACACACGTACGAACAATGTCGTTTTGGTCGACTTATAATGAATGAAGCTTTCAATGCTTAGCAACGCCAGGAGCAGCAGCAGCAGCTTCTTCTAAGCCAGTTCATTTGACTATAGATTAGGCCAAGCACAAAATTTCAGATCCATTTTCATTTTAATTAAAGCATCTACATGCTGCTAAAATTGTTAGTTAAAGTTCTGCTTAAAGGTTTAGGTCATATTTGCAGGTATGATATAAGTGCTTAAAATATGTTTAGTTTTATAAGAAAAATAACTAAGCACAAAGTATATTTAACAAATTTTAACATGCTTTGCTTTTATTTGTATTTTTGTTATTTTGTATCTTTTCTCTCTAAAAGAACCTAGAAATATTGCAAATACTTTTTAAACTGCGCTTAAAAGTATGCAATGGTTTTTTATATACATACTTTAATATTCTTTTAATTATTTATGGTTTGTATAGCATAGTCAGACACTTGACAATCATTCAATATATGTACATTGTATGCTCACAACTATTATAAACTATTTTTAATAATTTTTAACATAAATTAAACAAATTAAATTAAATTGAAAACATTTAGAATTGCGCTTAAAAGTATGCTATAATTTCAAAGCTTTTTAAGGTGTATTAAAGATTCAAACATGCAATTTTAATTTAAAAATCATTCATAACATTTAGAATTAATTTCAATTATCTTTAATTGCATGTACATAAAAATTTTATAATTAACTTGGCACACAAAAGTATGCATAAATATTACAGAGTATCAAATAGTTGGTTATACAAAATTTATCTTGGCATTTGTCTTAGTTATGCATAAATATATACAATTATTATTATTGTTGTTGTTGTTGTTGATGAAAGCAACAGCAGCCACAATATGCGGCAGCAACAGTTGCCCAGCCAAATTGCCATCGTTTCCTTTTACATCTCAATCTCTTCGTCTCCTCTCCATGAGCAACAAATTTATAAAGCTGACTGTAATTTGCGTTATTAAAATGGCGTCAGTTGCTTACCAAAGCGAAAAGTTTCCTCCTCGTTGTATTTGTGTGTGTGTCTGTGTGTGCTTGACAAATAATAATTTTCTACAGAGTTAAAGAGCGAAAGACTTGAACTTGACTCTTTTTAGAGTCCATGGTATTTGGGATCGACAGTTAGGAACGGAAACACATGCAGATTCTTTTTGAACTCCTCGATATCCAAAATGTGACTTTTGTCATGACTGTCGCCAATGAAGTCCAAATGAATCCTATCGCCAATATGTTCATACAACAATTGTTCTTCGGATATATTACGCTGCACCTCGTCCAGGATAACAGACAGGGAGCCAGGTCTCTGTGCCAGTCCCGATGTGGAGCCATGACGTGCGGCAATCGCATCGGAAATGGCATCGGGAATTTCCACCTGTGAACGTCGAGTTATTCGCGAAGTGCCAATAACCTGAACCGAGAGTTTTCTTAAATTTGTCTGCTCATAGCTGTGCAGAAAATCCAAAATACTCTTCTTGGAGACATTGGCGAGCATTTGAATTTGCAGCTCATTGCGATTGAAGACATAATCCATGCTGGCGATTTCACTCCAATTGCGCATCATCTCATCAAACAGACTGTGATCGCCGAGTCGCTTGTTATTGATGATTGTCTCCCTCATTTCGTTGAATTCCTGTTCATTCATATCGTCAATAATGCTGGGCACACGCAGTCGATACGCCTCGAGGCGTTTGTCAACGTAATCAGCTTGAAATTTGGTCTCTTGAGTGTTGATAACTAACAAATAACCCATGATGCCATAGCTAATACGTTGAAAGATCCCCAGACTATAGCAGAGTTGTTCCCTGGTTCGCAGTTGATTGAAAAATGGCTCTTCGGAAATTAAATCCACCAGATCGAGCATTGCCTCCATTTTGAGTGTGGCCGGGCCAATTTGATAATAGTTGACAACAATTGAATTGGGATCATCTTCATTCAGGTTCTTCACCCTCAGATAATGCTCCCCGAGCGGCAGCTGAACCATTCTATTGTGCAAGTCCACCAGATTCTCAACCTTTTGACTCTTGTACGTGTCCAGCACTTTTTGTGTGACCTCAACTGCCTGTTGCTCCGTGAAATTGCCCTGTATCAAAGCCTGCACATACATTTGCTTGTAAAAGTTATCCTTAAACTTCAAAATATCATCCACTGTTATGTCATCGATAACTTCATACTTTTGCAACAAGGTAAATCGCATGTGCTCGAGAACTGTGAGTCTCAAATCCAGATTCAGGGATTTGCCATTGATGACTGCATTGAAGAGTTGTCGTTTCTTCAGCTCCTTGAAACTCAAAAGTTGGGCCGGGTCGACTTCCAGAGTTTTCATAACATTCACGATGATATCGATGAGCAAAGGCAGCTTTTGATTATAGCCACTGACCCTTAAAACGAGTCCTTTGTCGGCTGGATCTAGGCCATAAGTCAGACCCGCCATCAGGGCTGGATAAAGTTGCTCGGCAATATAAAACTCGATCAGATACGTGAACAACACGGCTGCCACATAATCCTTCGGACTCTTGCGCATTAGCGGCGTGATAAAGTACAGATTGATAAAGCCATCGGGCAGGAGGAAAGTGTCGTCCTGTCGAAACCAAAGCTCACACACCTCATTCCTTATCAGCGTCTTGGGCCGGCGGGCAATGTGCGGCTTGCCCGCCTTGATCCACTGCAGTGTGAAGTCCGTAGTCACAAACTGATTCGCTTCGGGTAGTTTCAGTTCCGGATGTGGTTCCGGATTCAGCCACATGGTTTGCCACTTTTCGGGTATGGGAATCGCCGTGTAATAGGTGCCGAACCAAGGCTCACGCCTGTCGTACTCGTAGTGCTCGTAGGGTATGTGTGAGGATATCATAATATTGAAATTGAAATCCGTTAAATGCTGTCGCAACATTTTGTGCGCCTTCTCGTCGTACTCGAAGTACAGTTGAGTGCCCGTTAATGTATCCTTGGGTGGCAGAAATCTCAATGCCTCCACAATGCTCTGCACATTGTCCATGGAGGGTATTTCGATTTGAAAGCGAAAATTATTGGCCGCTATCTGTTGCAGCTCACTGTAGGCCGTGTTCAATGTTTCGCAATCGTTGATCAATTGTATCCAGGCAAAGGTGGCGGCGATCACCTCATCCAAATGCTCGAATCCCTCGTCGGTGAGATGGATGCACATGTTGAAGAGCGAGTAAATGGAATTGGTATCGAAGCTGCCAACGCCCACGCCCGCCATGACACTCATGCACCACAGGCGACGTCTCAGAAAGGAGCACAAGCTGCCAACGCCCTCGTAGCCCAGCAAATGGGCAATAAATGAATCCGGCTTGCTGCGATAATAATTGCGCATTGGCGGCAGCACCCAGGTCAGCTCCAGTTTACACACATCCTCGACGGGCTGCACGAGCAGCAGCTCCTTGAAGAACTTGTCCTTGAAGGCGTGACGATAATGCAGTTTCTGGACATCCAGAGGCGGCTCCTCACTCTGCGGTATACTCGAACAGTGTCGCACCAACAGCTGCTCCAGTTCATCCAGCGAGAGTTTGGCCTGCAGACAAACCGTCATGCGATTGCAGCCGTAATGCTTACGCCGGAATTCGTGCAAAACCCGATGCAAATCCTCATCATTGACATTCTCCTTGAGTGACTTCAGATTGCCCCAACTGAAGGTGGAATGGGGAAACCCATCGCCTGCCAGACTTGCCAATATCTGATCCCTTCTCACCTCATCCACCATAAAGGTCTGTTCGAACTCAGATTGGACGGCGGAACGTTCTCTGGCCATGGCCTCGGGCGACATGAGCGGCTCCTTCATCAGATTCATAAACATGTCCATTGTCTTATCCAAATGCTGTTCCTCCACCTCGAAATAGAAACACGTATCCTCGTTCTCCGTGTGCGCATTGCTGAATCCGCCACTTTTTGTGACAAACGCATCGAAGGCGTTTTCCTCGGGATACTTTTTGGAGCCCATAAAAATCATGTGCTCGAGAAAATGAGCGAGTCCCGGATACTCTGTTGGTTCACTAAACGATCCCACGTTCATTAACACGGCACACGCGGCCAACTTGCCATGGAATTGTTCCAGGGAACTGGCACTGGAACTGGAACTGTGCGCACTCGGCACGGTTCGATTGGATGAGGCAATGGATGCTGAACTATTTTGTGACATGCCCGGATCGGAAATTAGCATCGCTTTCACACCATTCGATAGACTCAAGGCCCGATACTGTTTCTTATCGCCCTCGGATTTATCGGGCAGCTCCAGATGCGTCACTGTCATTCCCGTTGCCGTACGATTCTGTATCCACTTGTACCACAATTTGAACATGGCCCGCACTCGTGGCTTTCGCATTCTCAGCAACATAACACCCTCTCTTCTGCTCGCACTCCCTCTCTCTCTCGCTCTATTTGGTATTTAGTTGTATATAAGAAATGTGAATTTACCTTTGGCAGTCCATAAAGAAGCTGCCTGCCGCATTGCCTAACAAATTATGAACCACTTGACAGCAATTTCCATGCGCATTATTTTCAACTTAATTACTTTGTCAAATAAGGCATTTAGTGAGGTGTCCCCTCTCTCTCTCTCTATCTCTCTCTATCTGCACAGCGCCAATAGCCGCAGGCTCAACATTGTCCGTGTGAAAATTCAATTAACTTTGCGCTGTAAATACTCGTACAAAAAACAAGTGGAAAAAGCCGAAACTCGAGCTAACTCGACTCTAAGAATACTTTGTAAAAAAAATACAAAAAATTAAAATAAAAATAATAATAAATAACAAAAAATAAATAAATAAAGAAAATAATAATAAGAAAATAGTTAAAGGAAAAAGACAGCGTAATATAAAAAAACTCAAAATTAAAATAAAAATGAATAATAAATAATAAAATAAAATAAGTAACAAAAAAATAGTTAAAGAAAAAAGGAAGCTTAAATCGAGCGTGCTCGACTGTGAGAATATCTGTTCTTATTTTGCATAAATAAAATAAATTTAAAATATAAACAATGCAAAAAATATATTAAAAAAAGTCAAGTGCTAGTGAACCTGCATTTATTCTGTAATAATGTATTATTTAATTTATAAAAAAAATAATCAGAATTTCATTTTCGATAAGATTTGTCGGAATTGAATTTCCTTAACCTGTTATATTACCACGGATTGTTATAACTTTTAGTTGATGAGTTGAAGTCTGATAAAGCGAAAATCGATCATTTTCAAACACTTAGTCTAAATTCAAAGTGAATAAATGCGTATCTTTAAATGCTAAAATGTAAAAAGTGAAAGCCGGAACAGGCCTGTATATAAATGTTATTAGGAACAAATAAGAAGATTTAGTGTGGCAAGCGAGTGTGCTCGACTGTGAGTGAACCTGCAATTATTCACTAGAAAACAGAAAATGTGACCATTATAATTTTTAAAATGCAAATTATTAAAATTTAGTGATTCAAATTTATTTTAACTCTTATTTATGATTTTTGTTAAAAAAAAATGTAATATATAAATATAAATAATAAATGAATTTATATAAAACTATGATTAAGGCAATTTTTTTTTGAATATATAAATATCAAATATTTCTTAGAAATATACATATTGTTGTCTGCTTCGCCAATTTCCATCTTTTACATACATTTGATTAAGTTCATTATACTCGCAGCACAGGGTATTGTAAGACGCGCTTTCCACGCCTAATCTTCCTCTTCCTTTCTCTCTTTTTCTCTCTGCTTTTCACGCAATCTCTTGCCAAACTATTTGCATTGAACATTCAAAAACAAGTACAAGTGGTAGACTTGTCGCCATTTACTCAAGTCTCTTTCCCTTTCCCTTTCTCTGCCTCTGTCTTTATCTCTTTCTCCGTCTGAGGCTGCGACTTAGGACTAAGGACACTTGTCCTGCTCGCAAATTGCTCTAATTAAGCTCGGGCAGCGGCAACACTCTGGTAAAATGCCAAATTAAAATTGTAATGAAGCGCTTTTGTTTTTGTTCTAGTTTCTAAACAGGTAACTGAGTCTGTATTAAGTCATTTAATGATTGAATAAGTTGTTTTTTTTGTAGTTTAAAGAGCAACTACTAGTCAGTCATATTTGTTTTCTGGTCGTTGAGTGCAACAGTCTCTGTGAATAGTTTTCTGTCATGATTAGCGCATTTATCTTTATGATTCTGCATAATTAAGTTGTGGCAATGGATTGGGCCAACTGTTGGATATGGCTTAGTCTGGCTTAAACTCTTCTCTTTCTCTCTTTTGTCTCAATTTCCGTTAATTCCGCATCATGGCAAAAATCATCTTAAGCTCTCACTCGAACCAATCTCGGCCAATAAAATTACGTTTTAAAAGCATTTGCACTCGCCTGAGAATAAATGCACATTTATCTGCACTTTGCTGACATTTTAATAGAATTTTAATCTGCTTTCGAAGACAAGCAATTAGCAGCCAATATCAATGCCAACATTATATAGTACTATATGTATGATGCATAATCAGCTTTTAAATAAGCTAACATCTCTTTTCTCACTTCTCTCACAAATAAGCTTAAAGCGCACAGTTGGAATAAAACATCCGCTTACTACTTAGTAATAGAAAATTGTTCTCAAAAGCTTTAACTGCTTAATGGTAATGGAGTCCTCAATGGATTATTAATTTGTACATCTATGTTCATTGGTCAGTAAGATCCTTTAAGTTCTTGAAAGTCAATCAATTATTCTTCTTTTACTGAGTAATAAAATTTTCTTTCTAAATTTGTAGTTTTATGTAGAAAATAAAAATAAATTCTTTCAACTTGTCATCCAGGACTCACTGTAAAATTATCGTTGCATACTTTGCAGCGCTTCATCAATTTGCCAACTTCATCAATCTGTCGCATCAATAACAATGTCATCTAAATTTAATCCGCTACCTTTATGACTTTGCCAACTGACCATATATATTCTAGTACACACACATTCACACACTTACTCACACACACACACACACACACACACACACGGGACTGTATAAATGTGAGTGTAGGTAAATATTTGTGTACTTTGTTGCGCTCGGTTTGATTTTGTTTGTTGAGTGCTGCGAGTGCTAAAAACTTTTGCCGCAGAACTCACACACACACACACACACGCACACACACACAGCAACTACACACATCTATATCCGTGTGTGTAAGGTGTGTGTGCTGAATGCTGAAAATATTTCGTGGTTAAACAAAACCATTTGCATGAAAATGTTTTACTTTTACTTTGAGCTTACGGTTTTGTTTATTGTTGTTCTTGCTTGCGAAATGGAAATCAAGGAAAAGGGGAAAAGGGGAAAAAAGAGTTTTTGTTGTGGTTTGTATGACGGTTTTGGCTGTGTTTTTTTGTTGGCTAATTGAAGCAGAAGTTGGCCCAGCTGACTCATAAATATATTTTATATATGCATTTTTCTGGCACTGAAAAGTAGGCAACAGTTTTTAGCAAGCGAAATATTATATTTTGTTGGCAACGAAAAGTAGGCAACAGTTTTTTTTTACAGGCGACTTAATGCCGAAAGATGCGCAACGAAAATAAACTTAATCTGTAAAAATCAATCTGCAATAAAAATAAAATTAAGAAAGAACTCGACCAAAATGCCAGACAAGCGAAAGAAACGGAAAACGGCTAAAAAGCGGAAAAGCGAGCAAAAGAGAAGTGGTGAAATGTGAAATGGAGAATGAAGGAAGCGAGAGGGAAGATGCTTCGATGGACGCAGCACGCAGCTTCAGGTATGCGTCAGGATTACGCGGCAGGATTCGCCATTAAAGGCGTGAGTCCCGTGCGTCTCCCTCCCTCTCCTTCTGCCCATCTTTCCCCCTTTCTCCACGGTCGCATTCAGCGCTTAAGCATCCAAAGGATATTCATAAATAAATATCTGCAGGCATACAAATTGATAAGCCGACAGTTCTTCATTCGCTGCTTGGGTCCGGTTCAGGATTCAGGACTCCATCTCCAACGCCAGCTCAACGTCTCGCTGTCTGTCACGACCCGAAAACGCCAATCCCAACAACAACAACAATGGCTCGGCATCTTAATCGACACACGCTGCGTACCTTTTGGCGTGTCCTTCGAACAGCAGGTAGACAGGTAAACACACCCTCTGTCTCTCTATCCACTCTCTCCCTTTCTCCACCCTCCCCCCTCCCTCTGCCTGGTCGCCACCTGTCTACCTGTAAACATTGCCAACTTTTTTTTTCTTGTTCCATTCGCTTTTGCAGCTTTCTAATGGCCGCTCGTCCTTCAACAGGCGCTGCTCCTTTCACACGCAACATTCAACTGTTTTTTTCTTCTGTTTTTTTTTTGCTACTCTATAAAAGGGCTGTATAATATTATCATGAAACGTGTTAAGCTTTTACTCAAACAAACTGATAAAAAATATTAAATATTAATAATAAAATAAATAATAAATACAGTCGAACTTCCCTAACTCGAACTTCCCTAACTCGAATTTTCTCTAACTCGAACAAAATCGAGTGGCAATAGCATTTACTGAGCAAATTTCATACAATTCTGCTTCCCTAACTCGAACTTCCCTAACTCGAATTTCTCCTTAACTCGAACAAAAATATTGGCCCGTACTTCTGTAAGTCGAATTTTTCGGGAAAATCCCTAAAAAAGTTTAAATTTTTTTTCGTTTATATTTAATGCTTTTGTTACCATCTCGTTTTGATACGTAATGTTGATGTACATTAGCATATGGTGATGGTATATGATAGAATATTGTGAAATTGCTTAAGGAAAGATGCTCGTAATGTACTTCTTTGTCAGCGCATCAGTGCAAGATTATTTATTATGGCACCAGCCCGTGTATTAAAATGTTTATCTCTTTAAGAAATCTTTAATCATATTTGTTAAGAAATTCAAAAGTGGACCAAAAAAATTGAAGTGGCTGAAAAATATGGTATCTCATCGAAAACAGTTTTCATTATATTAAAAAATGGAAAATTTATTATGTCATTTGAATCGGGAACTTCTTCTGGATACAGCAAAAGAACGATAAAACCTATTTTTGAGAATATCGACAGGTCTTGAACAAACTGGAATTTTTTTTGTTGAAAATAACAAGAAAAGTTTGCAATTTGAAATGTATTTATGAATGAATGAAACTGTAGTTTCATTTAAAAAACTAAAAAAAAAAAATTCCCTAACTCGAAGTCTCCCTAACTCGAACTTTTTTCTTGGATTATGGTGATTCGAGTTAGGGAAGTTCGACTGTAATAGATAGTAAAAAATAAATATTAAAAAATACATAATAAATAATAAATAATTAATAATAGATAATAAATAAAAAGTAATAAGTAATAAGAAACAAATAAAAAATAATGAATAATAAAAAATATATAATAAATATTAAATAATAGATAATAAATAATGAATGATAGATACTAAATAATAAATAATTAATAATAAATAATAAAAAATAAATAATTTAATAAATAAATAATAAATATTAAATAAATAATTTATAATAAACAATAAAAAATAAATAAATTAATAAATAAATAATAAATATTAAATAGTAAATAATATAAAATAATAAAAAATAACTAATAAATTATAAATAAAAAAGAAATAAATACATTAATATTATATAATAAATATTTAATAATAAATTGTAAATAATAAATAATAATAAAAAAATAAATAAAGATTAAAAGCATTTTTTTTTTTTTTTTTTTAATTTTTTATTGTTTATTTAATTATTCTGTTATTAATTAAAAGCAGGCAACAAATAAATTATAAAAAATTACTACAAAATCCGAAAATAAACAACGAATCTAGATATTAAGGGCATCAATTGTTCGGCGTGCCGCAGTTAATCTTTCTTTCTTGTTTAGCCATCTTCTTATTTTTTTTCCATTTGGCACATTTTTCTGCTGCCTCCTCACATTTTTTTTTTGTTTAGTTCTTTATTGTTGTTGCTTTCGTCCTTTTCTTTTTGCGCCCATTCAATTTTATTGTGTGCTCTCAAATTGTTTTGGTATTGAGGCTTTAAGCACGCCACTGTTTGTAGGCCGTACTCTTCTTGGTCTCTTTCCCCTTTCTTCCTGCCTTCCTTCCTCCTTCCTCCCTTCCTTCTCTGCTGACAACCCGAAGAGGCAGCCAACCAACCATTCAGTTAGCCAGTCAGCTTGTGCCTGCCTGCTGTGCCAACAAAACAATTCTTATTGTTGTTGTTTCTTACTTTTGTTGTTATTGGGGATTGCCTTGTATACGAGTGTGTGTGTGCGATGTTTTTCGATGTTTTTGCAGGCTTCCAACATATCCTGTTGCTTGCAAAAACGCAACCAGTTGAACATTTCCAGTCACGCTCTCCACACTTCGGCTTTTTTCGCTCTCTCTCACTGTTGCTTCCTATCTCCCTCTCTTGTATTTTTTACTCTCTCTCTCCCTCTCGCTCTCTCTTTGTTTGCCATTGAGAAGTACTTCGTCTGTTGCGCCTCGTAGCGTTGGGCACACGTTTAACGCGCAATTATTTTGGTCCTGTTGCGCTTTTTTCAATGTGTCTGTGTGTTCGTTCGGCTGAGAGTCCCACTGTGTCCTTTAGTTCGTGGCTCCGAATGCTTATGGTAAAGCCAACTTGAAGTTGTCAAACGCATTTGCTTACAGCTCAAATTGGCCACTTGTTAAAAGCAGCGTTGATAAAATATTTTATTATATTATTTTAAATGTTTTTTTTATTTAAATTGAATATTTCATGATTAAAATTTAAAGAAAATGTTTTTATTTCAATAAATATTTTTAAAAATATGAATGTGAGTATTTTAATAAAATATGGTGATTTTTAAACAAATCTTATAATTTAATTTCAAAAATTTGTGTAACAAAAATAATAAGTATATAATTTATTTATTTTGTTTGTAGGAAAGTAAAACAAATACTTATTTTGATACTAAGTAGCAATCAGAAAAAAAATGTTGAGATAACTTTTTAAATAGTTAAAATAAATTTGCATGTTTTAGAAAATAGAAAATAGAAAATTGTTTAAGCATTAATTTTATTTACGTTTGTCTTTATTTAATAGTAAAAAATATAGTATTTATTAACACAATAATTATTTTAAATAATTTTCGTTAATAAATAAATAATTTATAAAATGCTTTCATTAGATATTTTTGTTTAAAATATATTTTTCTACTACAAAAAATCTGTGTGTAATTCATTTCTTATTAATTTTTGCTTGTAGAAAAACAGTTTATATTTTTTTAATATGTTTATTTGAGTTAAATATATTTAGATGTTATTCGTTAAATTTTTTGTTTATAATACACAAAATTTGTTAATTTTTACAGCTTATAATTGATAATTGAAACTAAATACAGTTGTTCACCTTGGCGTATACGCAACATTCGTAATATCATTGCATGCAACAATTGTGAAAAAGTCTACACTTCGTTCTGTCTGTGTGTGTGCGTGTGTGTGTGTGTGTGTAGAGTTGAGTAAGCGGAACGTGAAGAGCACGCGCACCTAACGCAAATGCGTGGGCTGTGAAAGGAGGCGGGGCTCCCGAGTTGAGACGGACATGGATACGGACCACGGACAGAGAGACGCGTCCTGCTGCATCCTGGGAAATCGCTTAGCTGTTGCTTTTGCAAGGTGGAAATTGATATTACTTTTTAATGCTGCGCCAGCTGGTTTTCTCCCACACACACACACACACAAGCTTTCCAGTGGCACGAAGAGAGAGAGAGTAAAATACAAAGAGAGAAAGCGAGCGAGCAAAGACGAAACTTGACTTGCTGTGGCCGCAGCAGCTGAGCGTCGTTACAGTTCGAGTTGAGCCGTTTCGTGAACAGGACACAAAACGCGGAACAAGTTTAAGAAAACCAACTAGAAAAATAAAACAAAGTTACAGTCAAAAGCAGAAGCCGCGTTCTGCAATGTTTTCTAACACTCAAGGTGTGTGTGGGTGTGAGTGTGCGTGTGCCTGTGCCTGTGTGTGTATGTGAGTGCGAGTGTGTGCGTGACGGTGAGCTTGATTGTAACTGTAACTGTAACTGTGACTGTGAATTGTGCATGTGAATTTCTCTGACCAAAAAGAAAAGCAACAACAACTTTCAAGTGTTGCAAATTATACGCCAAGTTTCGAAAATTTGAGAATTATGCGCCATTACGAAATTTAACAAGCGCGCCATACACAAATACAAACACAACACACACAGATATAAAATTTACAAGAACTCAACTCGAGGCAAATAATCATCATTAAAACAGGTGAGTCTACAAAAAAAAACAAAACAAGAAAGTCTGTCAACAATTGTGACTTGTTTTCATTTTTATTTGTATTTACTTGCATATTTATTTTGGTTTTGCGCCTCAGATTGTTGTGAATTGTTAAGTGATGTGTGTGTGTTGGGGGCGAACTAACAAATAGTTTAATTTCCGGCCTGGTCGTCAGAAGCACGTCCGGTTTCAGTTTTGTTTCCTGCCTGCCTCACGTTCTATTCAATGCACCGTGGCATGTGCCGAATATAAATCTATTTAATGTTATATCGTACACACAACGCGCTCTCATAACTCATCTTCATGCCGTTTAGTTTCGACTGTTTATCGGAATTGTCAAAAAAAAAAAATATATATATATAGTATATAAAAAAAATTGAGAAGAAAAGGCTAAAGTGGAGTAGCCGACTGGGAGATATCCGTTACCCAACTTAAATATATTTATATTAATTTTAAATTTAAATAAAAAAAATACTGCATACTTTTAGGCACTTGAGTTGCTTAGAGACTTAAAACAGCCATAAGTACTGTTTTATCAATCCGATTTTAATGCGACTGAGAAGTATGATAGCTAATAAATAAAGCTAAAAGTTAACCATGAAGAAGAAAGTTATTTCTTCAAAACTGCGAGAGGCGTGTACCATTTTTAACAAACTTAACAAACTTTATCTGCGTGAAGTTCCTTCCCCCTGTTGCACACCTTTCAACGAAGACAATATCCCCTTTACTTTCTATTCGAGGGGTATTAAAACATCATAATATTTTTTGGAAAATGCCATTGGCTATTGATTTTTATTTTTTGCTGTTATTTGGCAAGTGTTTTTCGTCAGAACCTAATGCAATATGTATTAACGAAGCTTTGTGGATTGTTCTCCTGTACCAACGGGACACCTACTTCTCAGAAGGATTAACTGAAACAAAAAGCCCAAAGCGCCTTCGACGGGCCAAATAAAAGAAGCTAATGAAGCAAGAAATTGAAAACATTACGGAGGCGATTAATTATTGATACTTTGATGTTGAGCCTTATGCTATGCTTTGTTAGATAATTAATTTATAATTAAGTTGGTAATTTGCCAGACAGCAGGCTGTTGCCAACTTGAAAACTGTTTCTTTGGGGCCTCAAATTAATGGACTTTAAGCTGTATAGATTTCGATTTAGACATTCTAAACGTGACTCGCTTGGCATATTGATGGCTTCGCAGTGGTGTGAGTTTGTCCCGGAGTCCAACAGCATTCCCAGGAGCAACATTTGCTGAGCAACTCTATGGAACTACCTTCTGGAACTGTCATTACTCTTGGTGTAATCTTCCCCATCCCCAGCGACGCCATTAAAGTTCGCTGTTTGCACCTGTACTTTATTGGCCAGGCCAAAATTCTAGGGCCAAAGTGTTTTTATAATGCCATTTTAATTTAGATTCATATCAATGCGTAATAAGCATTTTGTGCGCTCCACTAAACGCTCGATATTAAGGTCAGAGACATTAAAAATTATTATTGTAATGACCACAACAATTGCCACATTTTGTGGCAGCACTTTTATTTTTATTTTTGTTTGTACTCTAGAAGAAGCGTCAGCATATGTACAACAATGGAAAACAGATTCGAGCATACAGATGTGCTCCACAAATCTCTAGAGATTTTTGTGACCTCGGTGGCACATGAATTGACACAACAATTAATTGACATAAGAAAAAATCAAATTATTTAAAATATATTTTTTGTGTTTAAATTATACTTTCGAAGTCCCAATAACTTAATTTAATTTAAATTTCATTATAATTACAAGTACATAAAAATTAATAATTATTGAAATATTTAATAGGTATAAATATAAATTAAATCCAACAATGAAATTAAATATATTTCATCATATTTCATGTCAATACATTTTATAAAATTTCGTAGCAATTTTTTCGATAGTTTAAATCATTGGATTGTTGAAGATTTGTAGATATATATATTTTAAATACATTTTCAGCTTTTTCTATGCTTTCGTGTTTTTCGTACATTTTTATGAGTTTTGATAGCGTAAACAAAGTTGTTTTGCTTCAGTTGTTTTTATGGCCAAAACTCATTTACAATTTGGCAGGCATAAAAAAATCAGAGAGACACTCTGGTCACATTTGCATAATTTGTTATTGTTGTTGTTGCTGTTGCTGTTGTTGCCTCATTTTGCTGGCAATTTATATGCGAGGAGGGCGAGTGACACGTGCGTTTTAATTGAATGCAAATAAAATACACCATAATACATAATATGACAGGCCATAATCCTGACAGCAACAGTTATACATGCTGACAGTTTCTCCCTCCAAACAGACATACACACACATACAGTTGGTTAGACAGATGCCAGAGAAGGGGAAGAGACAGAGACAGAGATAGAGAGAGTGAGAGAGAGGGGGAATGATGCCATCCGACATGTCACTATCCAGACTGACAGTTTGCCCATCTCTCAGCATTTAATGGCATTTTAAACTACTCTGCTCGGCGCTCGACTTTCTCTCTCTCTCTCTCTTTCTCCTTTACTCTGTTATCCCATGTCTCTTGCTCGTTCTTACTTTAGCTGTCCCTCTGCCCTTATACAATATATATATACTTATATTCATTAATGTCTGCAAAGTCAAAGTGTTTAAAATGTTGTACACGCTTCGGGCAAATCCTTGTCTTGCTCCTGGATTAGACATATGTATGTCTGTGTGTGTTTGTGTGTGTGACTGTGTGTGTGTGTTCTTTAAGCCCTTTCCATTTCCTTTTCCCCTCACTTTTCCCTTGCCTTTGTGTGCCCACGTTTTGGCCTTGCCCGAGTATTTTAATCAGCAACAAAAATTAATTAACTTTAACTTCAACGCCAAAAACAATTGTCTGTTTTTTTAGCTCTTATTTTTTAGCTGTTACGCTTACCACATGTACATGTGTGTGTGTGTGTGTGCGTGCATGCTTAAATACACTCCCGTGACCAGCTCTTCAATTGTAAATTGCCACTTCATTTGCACAAATTTTTAATAAACCAACTGGCGTATACGCAATCTTTTATAGCATACTTTTTTGGGCACGCAAACAGCAACTGAGCGAGAGAGAGTGAGAGAGTGAGACAGCAATATTGAGTTACAAACGAATATTTACTGCCATTGGCAATGCTTTTTCGACTGCGACCACAAACACAAATATTTATTTTACATTTTTAAATAACTCGCAAATCTGTCGCTTTTCTTTTTTTTATGTATATTTTTTTAAAATTTACTTGCAGAAGAAATTGTACAAATTGTTGGGCTGTCGAACACACACATATATAGGGAATGGAATTTAATTAAATTAATTTACGTTGCCCAGTCATTGGCAGCAAAGGGGGCGTGGTCCAGTCGAGCTGCCTTTTTCAGTTGATTATTCATGCACACATTTTTCGAATGCCGCACAAAGTGCAGGCTTATGCGAAAATCAAACTGTACAGAGCAGTTAGAGGAGACAGACAAATAAACACACACACTCACACACACACACACACACACTCACACACACACACACACACACCAATGCATAACTCAACCATGCAATCAGTTCTCAACTTGTCGTTTGCAGTTGCCGCTTCTCTATTTACTTTTTGCGGCTCTGCAATTTTCAATTAAAATGTTTGCTCAACAAAAAAAATCCACGTGCAGCAGCAAGTGTTTATGGCAGCCCTGGTTTTGCATATATGCAGATGACATGCGAAATTCCATGCCAAATATTTTTAATAAATCACAACAATTCGTAATCAAACTTTAATAAATTAACAAAATACCAAAAAATGTACAAAACTAATAAATATATCAAACAAATGCCAAAACTCTAAATAAACAATGTTAAATAGTTTTTCTTTTTAGTTTCGATTCTTTTTTGGTATTATTTTGTATGTGAATTTAAATTTTTCTTCAACTTTTATAAATAAGCCTAATAAAAAACGAGTATAAAACTAAAACTAAATCAAAATTAAAATTTAATTATTTTTTGTAAGTTTTTCACAAGTTTAAAAATATTTGTTTATGTCTTTTGGTTTCTTTTTATTATAAATAAAGTGAATAATACAATAACTTGAAATTCTAACTAAAAATTTTAATCAAAATGTTTATTAAAAAAAAAAATGAAAAATGTAAACACTTTTTTTTCGTTTTTTTCTGAAGCTTATTCGCTTCTTCTTCTACCTATTGTTGTTGTTGTTTTACTTAGCATAATAACTTAATTTCCATATAAATGCAAAAGGAAAATCCGCGTCGAGGACGCAACAAAATGTAACAAATTTTACAATTTCCGTGTGGCAAGCGAACGAAGTCTCAGCTGGATTTGGATTTTGGATTTTGGACGTGGACTTGGATTCGCATGGCCGGCGGCTGTTTGGCATTGCCATTACCGTTACGCGGACTAACCGTAATATCCGGCAAACACACAAACACACACACACACAGACAGACAGACAGACAGATAGCTATAGACAAAAGGTGTTTGTTGGGGTCCTAGGATTGTTTACATTTGGTTAAACGTGTCCCTCTGACCCGTGTCCGAAATTCCTCGGGCCTGTAATCTCTTCGAAGCAGCTGATAATGGTTTATTTTGTCGAGCTCTCCTCCGTGTCATTAAATGTCTTGTCATAGTTCGAGTGGATTTTGTGGATATATTTGAGACCAGCTTTTCATTTTTCTTGCTGTTCATACTTTGATTAATGTAATTGGCGCCCAGGGGTGCGATTTGGCACTTCGAACTTGAAAAACCCCGTGCACTTTGGAATGATTAATGCATGCACTGAGCAACGGTCATGGCCATGACAACAGACAACAGACAACAGGCAACAGGCAGAAAACAGCTGATAAAAAGAAAACAAATCATAAATTTAAAGCTTAAAAAATAGAATATAAAAAGAAAGCTGAAATGAATGGAATTTTTAGTAAATGTAAAGTTAAACATGCAAACCAAACTGCAACAAAATATACAAAAATAATACAAAATAATAATAAAGACTGAGATGGATGGCAGCTCAGCAAAGTTCTGACAGCTCCTCAGCTTCAGTCTCCGTCTCCGTCTCCATCTCCATCTCCGTCTCCATCTCCGTCTCAGCATCAGCGAAGTTCCCTTGGCAACAGAATCCTTGGCCAAGGCCATTCCATTCTTTCTTCCTGGCCGTGCTTGTTTGCTTTAAGTTTTAAGCAAATTTCAACGTCGTTTTTTTTTTTATTTTTATTTTAGGTTGTTGTTTTGTTTTCTTTCTCTAGCTTTTTTTTTGTTGGGCTGTGGTTCGCTGATATCGCTGGTTTACATCCCTCCAAAAGTTGCGACTGCGACCTGAGCGAGAGGTTCTAAGCCGAGCAACAGTTTGGCCCAAAGTTCAGACAAACATTTATCAAGCGAGCTAACCGAAAACTTTTACCACAAGCGCTGAAAAACTACAAAAATAAATCTAAAAAAAAACAGAAATTGCTGAAATTCTGAAACTATCTCTAATACTTGAATTACAACATTACATTTGAATGCCACTGAACGGGCTGATTAGCTGATTTCTATTAGAGTTTATATTTTCCATGGAAATTCTCTCATTATATACAGAACAAAACTTAAAATCAATATTTTAAGAAGATGTAAAGAATATTCTGGAAAATTCCACAAATGCAAAAAGAGAAATGAGTAGGAAAGCTTTTGTATACATTTAGTTGTACTTTCTATTATGGTTAATATAAAAAAAATTAAAAAAAAATAAAAATGAATTCAAATATTTTTGGGAAAATGTAGATAACATGTAAATAAATAAATGAAATTAATTGAAGTATAATAAATATGGAGCATATTTAATCATTTTGACAAGCGCGTTTATTTATTCCAAACTATCAAATTGTTTTCAATTAAACGCGTAATAAGTATTTATTTTTATATAATAAATTTGACAATTTTAAATTTTAAAATATATATCAGAATATTCAATTATTGAAATGAAATTAAATCAAATAACTTTCATCGTTTTTCAACTACAACTCAAATGCTTTTTTATCGATCTTTGTTTGCCATCTAAAATTCTCTTTTCAGATAATTCGTTGCAATTGTTTTACGTTTTCCATTCTTTTTCATCGTCTTACGCTCGACGGAGTGTGTAGAATATTCTTTTAGTCACTGTCACTCGTTTTAAGCGTATAATGTAATTTTGTCATTTGCTACAAATTTGTGTCAGAGTTTTAGTCGCAAAAACATGGCCAAAATTGTGTATTGTTATTTGGCTTATTGCTGTTGTTATTATTGCGGTTGTTGTTGCTGGTTTGTATTGTTGCTCATATGCTGAGCACAGAAAATTACAAGCGGTTTTGTCAGTTTGGCAATTGGCGCGCCCAAAAAAGCCAAAAGGATTGACAGTTATTAAAAATGAAACGAGGCAATTACGAGTACATATATTTTGTGTTGTTTGCGTGGCTTTGTGCTGGGTGTGTTTTACTGCCATGTTTAACGGGGCTTTGTTGTGTGCCCGTGTGTGTATATGTGTGTGTGTGTGTGTGTGTGTGTGTAACAGAACGAGGCCATGCATATGCTGATTGCCAAGGCCTCGTCCTTATCGCTGGGCTTTAAACAAAAAAAACACAGAACAAAACAAGCGGAATAGGCTATAGTCGAGCTCCCGACTTTAGGATACCCGTTACTTATTTAAATAAATTTAAAATATTTTTTATTGCATGCTTTTAGGCACTTACACTGCTGCAAATTCAAATCAGCCATTACCACCTTTCTAGTTGTCCGATCTTGTTACGATTTAGTAGGATGATAGGTAATAATAGTAGACAGACGGACATGGCTATATCGACTCGGCTGTTGATGCTGATCAAGAATATATACATTTTATAGGGTGGGAGATGCTTCCTTCTCCCTGTTACATACATTTCAACGAATACAATACCCCCTTTTACTTATTTTAACGGGTATAAAAATTGACAAAAGCCTGAAAAGCGTACATTACTTTTGCTTTGGCAAACTCCATGCCTGCTTTTGTGTGTGCTGCCCTCATAAATCATATGTACTCGTATTTTCCCTTTTTCCTGCCCCCAAAACAACAACAACAACCACAACAACAACAACTCAACTCATTTTTCATGGCACAAGCAAATGTTTTTGGCGTATTAAGCGGCATTTTTAGAATTTTATTTATTTATTTATTTTATTTTTTATGTAATTTTTGTGTGTGTAAATTGAATTTCATATTTTATGTGCAGCATTTTTTGCGACTGCAACTCGAGTCAAAAATCAAAATCCCCAGCGATTGAAATATTAAACGCGGTCAGACGATGCCTAAAAATATTATAAATCTTCATATGGGGGCTGTTTTCAGCCCACTGTGCGGCAATTAGGCCATATGGATGTGGGTAGACGGAACAGCAGGAAAAGTAAAGAACAGGCTGTTGCGCCTTGGACTCAACTTCCGTCCGGAGTCCGCAGAGTCCGCAGATAAAGCAAAATGAAGGAAAACTTTGCATAATAATGAGCAGTTTATTTTCCTCCATATGTGAGTGTATCAGTGTGTGTATGTGTGTGTGTGTGTGTGTGGCTTCCGCTTTCAAGACTTTTACACACACACACACACAACCACAACAAACGTCGTCGACGACGGCCGACAAAGTTTTCACAATTTTCGTGTTTTTCTTTCATTTGGCGCAAAATTGTTGCGTTGTTTTCTTGGCTGCCGCACTTTGATCAGATTAACACGCCAAAAAACAACCAAGTTATACTATATATAGCATGGCTAAAATAATTTGTGTTTTTTCCTCGTACTTTCTGCTGTTGTTTGCATAGAAAGTGATTAAAGCCAGCTTGCCGATAAAAGCGAATTCTGTGCCATCAGCTTTAAGCTTCATCATATTTTTGTGATAACAAAATAGAGAGAGAGATTTACATAATAAAGTTATTTTAAATATGGCATAACTAGCTTGGATTATAATTCTACATTTCTACATTTAGGCCAATATTTAAAATTCAAATCTGACAATTTCATGCAGAATGATTACAGTAACTACAATTAATTTTATTGCAGCTTTGGGCAATTTTCTTTAGTCGCTAAAAATAAAATCAAATATTAAAGAAAAGCTTATTTGATTTCATTTCTGCTATATATTTAAATCAATTTTATTTACTCTTCTCATAGATTAGCAGAAATTGCTGTGGAATCAATTATGTTAAATATTAACTGAAAAATTTAGGAAATTTACATATAGAAATATAGTTTATGTAAATTATTTAAATTATTTTTTTTTTAAATAGGAAACAATACGCAATTAATTTTGTAATGTATGAAATGCTCAAAATAAATTTTAAATTATTGATTAAAATACCTAAAATACCTAAAAATATTGAAATACTATTCTCAATGAATTTTTTAATTTAAGTAAGTTTGCTAAGCAATTTAAATAAACACTTTTAGACTTTAAATTATATTTTTTTTTAATGGATTAAATGCCTTAAAATATATTTCAAAAATTTGATAAAAATTTGAAAAGAATTTCTTCATTTTGGCAAATTTGAAAAGCAATTCATTACATTAAAATTAAATTAAATTATTTTGCATTGGGGAATTTTGACTATGCGTTATATTTCATCCATTTAATTTGGCTAACAAGATACTTTAACCGAAAAATGCAGTACAAAATAGAAAAATATATAAAAAAATAAATTGAGAGCAGGAAAGCAAGTGTTGTTAGGCAACTTTTGATGCATTTTGTTTGCTTTAACTATTTTGAACTGTTTTTGTTTGCTCTGCACTTTGGTTTGCTGTCCGAAAAACTTGCACAAGCTGAGCTCAGTTGGGTTTTAGGTACAGAGCGTGGACTGTTTGCTCAGTGCTTGGGCATTTGGTGCAGCAAGCACACACACACACAGACACAGAGAGACACACACACACACACAGCGAATAACCACAGCCACAGGACACACAGGAGGCAAGTGGAAGGCAAAACGCATTTCTCTTGCTCACAAAACGCACATCAAATTTGCATAATTCTACGCAAAGTAACATTTTGCACAAGCTGATGGCCACCTACCAGGCCACGACACGCAACAGGCAACAGGCAGCCGTCCAAAGGAGGACATACTGTAGATGGGGGGAAAGGGATGTGTCATAGCTGTCATGGTTCGGCATTAGTTGCTGGATTTTATGAGCTGTGTTATTGCTGAGAGAGCATTTGCATTTGCATTTAACACGCGTGAAAACAATGAAATCTGCTTCCATTTAGCATCCGCATTTTGACAGCCCGAATTGCAGATTTAAATGCCAATTAAAGTAGCAGCTGCCAAGTGATGCCAATTTCATAAATTAGCCAAATGGAATATGAGCTAAAGAAACAAGACTCTAAACTTTACGCACAACCAAAATCAGCATGTGAAACGCGAGCAAATTCTGCAGACAGTTAAGGGAATGAAGTGAATTTTGGGGGGTGCGAGTGTGTGTGGGTGTGTAAGTGTGTGTGTGGGGGGAGAGTGTGTTTGAAGTGTGGGTGTAAGCGTGGCACTGACTAACTGTCTGCTGCTGTCATCTTATTAATTCCAAGCGCTGTGGCTAAAAATACGCGCTTTTATACTCGTACTTAGAACGAAGGTGCCAAGGAGATAGATAGAGAGAGAGAGAGCACAAAGAGAATGAGAGGAAAGTACAACAAGTAAATTATTTCCCTTTATTAGTCTGGGCTTTTTGCTATGGACTCATTCATTTTATAAAAGCCTTAGAAAGAAGTTGTCAAAATAGATAGTAAAAGGAGGGAAAAAAAGAGAGTAAGTGAAATAAATTAATCAGAAAATTAAAAAAAAATAACATCAAATATATGTATGAATTAAAAACTGAAGAGATAAGTGAAAAGAAAGTGCCACATAAAGAGAATTGATTTAAAATTCTAGCTTACCTCTAGATAAGAGCTTAAGAGAATTTAGCAAATTCAACAAAAAATTTGCAATAAATACAATAAATAAAAAAAAAAATTTTATAGTGTTTAAAAAAAAAAAAAATTGTAAGATTTTCAATAAAATATAATTTATAAAATAGAAATTTCAAAAAGTTAAAGAAATAAAAAAACCAAAAATAAAAATTAATAATGGAAAAATATTTAAAGTTTATTACTTTCATATATGTACTTTCATATCAGAATAGATAAGGTTTACACAAAGAAACCCAATTTTATACATATGTTATCAAGTGATTTATCTTGAAATGAACAACATTTAGCCTACGAGTTCTCAATTTTGTGTAATTGCGTCAAGTCACATGCGAAACTCAACCTCAGACACGTAACGAGCATTCAGATGGTTCACTAAATATATATGTTTAAGTGTTGGGTATATACTAGTAGACGTATAAGGAACAGAGTTGCCTTCACATTGAGATTGGCGTCAAATGTTAATGATGTGGCCGTAACTGCACTTGTTGAGCGTAACTTGTCACTTGTGTCTTGGCCACAAAACGTCAATCTCAGCCACAGTCGGAATTGGAATCACAGTCGGCATCGCATTGCCATCATTAACCAACAGTCTCTGCTGGCAGTAGGCGCCACTTTGCGGGCCACAGTGGCAGCTAAGCCTCAGCAAATCTTTATTGATTATTGCATTTATGTATTTGAGTTTGAGCTTGAGTTTGAGTACATGTTCAACTTTCTACTCTCTCGATTTCTCTCTGGGCGGCTGTGGCAAATACAAATACAATTTCAACGTGTGGCAGCTGCCTTTGATAGCAGGTAAATCAATATTCTCCAATATAAACACATGAACAGCAAAATACTTTCATTTTTTTTGTTCTTTTTTTTTGTTTGTATTCAAATCCTTTTGCAGCCAGGCCATCGTATTGCCAGGATGCGTGTCAAATGCTCTTGGATTTGATGCTGCTTTGTTTTCCACACTTTTCGCACTTTTTTCCTCTCTCGCATTTACATTTATTGGGTTTTTTTTTGGCAATGTATAAAGCAGTTTTAGACCCTGTACTGAAGAATTTGAAAGGGTATGTTGAGTTTGTTAAAGAGGACCCAAAGTACAGTGATGAAAAATCGTAGAATTAATAGGAACAGATATCTCCATTAATATTATTTTTTTTTTATAAGAATCATTAATATTTAAATCTTTAAAAAGTACAGGGTCTCTCCCAGTCGAATAAGTTAGACAAACCAAAAATGTTGTTTGTTATATAATGCACACTCCAGGATATTTCTATGCCACTCGTATTACGTATACGCAGCGTAGAGAGCAGCAACTTAAAGTATTCAGTCATCAGTCGATCTCCATTCACTTCAAGGGCAGCCATTTGTCAAAGTAACTGCCCGAAGGTCTCGTGTCAACAAAAAGGGTTGCCCGGAAGACACGAAAAGGGAAACGAAAAGGGATACGGAAAAGGAAAAGGAATAGGAAGAAAGGCAGAGCCCATTGCAGTTGGAGCCACTTAATCCGCTCATTAGGCAACAGCTGCAGCTCAAAGTGGATATTTATATATAAATGCCCTGGGATAATGTGACTTTTGAAGGCAAGCCTCGAGTTGGCATTCTATTCTAGGCTCTCATGCCATAAATTAACATTTTTATGGCACACACACACAGACAATGGCAAAGATTTACAGTTGGTCAGGTAGCATCATTTGCCAAGTTCCACCTGGCGCTAAGTGTCACTTTGCGTTGCATTCCTTTGCTGCAGTTTACGAGCTGCTGGCATTTGGCTATAACTATGCCACAATATAAGCAGCTGTCATTTGGCATGCTTCACTGCACCTGCAAGTCGCAAGTGGCAAGTGGCAAGTCGCAAGTTGCAGGCGGCCACCAGCGAGTCCTTGTCTAGCCCGCATAAGTATGCTACACCTTTTTAGCCCGGTTCCGAAAGTGTTGAAAGGCTTATAAGTGTGTGACAGTGTCTGCCTTCCTATATGAAAACTGTGATATCAGTGATATAAGAGTTAAAGCAGCCAAATTTGATGAAAATCATAGTTTTCTGCATTTTTTTCCCGGAAATGACAAAAATTTTTAAATAAATATTTTTCAAATAAAAAAATTTGAATGCCGAATAAATTTAAGTGATAAATTATGAATAATAAAATCATTTCATGTCATACTTGATTTATTTTAAAAGAGGCGATAATCTCTTATTATCAATGCAAAGTTTTGGACAGTTTTTAGAATTTTTTTCAAAATAAAATATAAAGCCTCAAAATCAAATTTTAAGTGTTGAATTATACTAATTAAGACCCAAGGAGCTGGTTTAATATGATAATGTCATATTAAAAAAAAACTTGTTTTCGAAAATGACAAAGAGGGAACCTTTGTGTCGAAGCCAAAAATATTGATAAAAAAGTATTTTTCTAAAAATCAAAAAGGGCATTCCTTTAGAAAATTCATTCATATTTGACAAAGTTTTGGTAATTTGAAGATGTCGAGAATCAATTAATTTGAAAATTAATTTAAAATATATTTTTTGGTACTGTTTTTTACAGTTTTGTTTTATTTACAAATATGCAGCTACTGGGCATCTAAATGTCGAGCACCTCCACTCTGTTTTTCTTACTTATCTTTTTTTTAACTGCGGCTTCTTTGTGCCACACTTGACTGCCGCTGTCGTTGTCACTGTTGCTGCTGGTTTATTTATTTGCCAACACACACACACACACCCATAAATACACCCACACCCATACACACACACGCACACATAGCTAGGCTGCTGCGCCTTAAGTAAACATTATTAAAATTGCCAACGCCGTTGCCAGGCAATCCTAAAATAACCAAAGAACGCACATAGACCTAGCATTAGAGAAGCAAAGAGGGACAGAGTGAGAGGGAGAGAGAGAGAGAGAGAGAGAGTGTGTAAGAGAGATAGATAGAGGGAGAGTCGCCCTTGTGGCGGCCTGTGTCGAGTGCCTTTTGTAGTGGCAATGGAAATTGTCAGTTTCATATGAGAAAAAGTCTCATTTTCCCAAGCTCTTGAGGCGCACATTGAAAAATACGAGGCGTCATGGCAGCCAAGGTTATTATTATTATTATTATTATTGCTAAGTCAAAGTGGACCCACACACACACACACACACAGACAGACAGACAACTTGTTGCTTGTGTGCGTCACATCCTTCTTGTGCGCTGATTATCCTTTTTTTCCACTGGGTTTATTAGAAAGCTGTCAGCAACTCTCAACGCGCCCCAGCGCACACTTGACATTTATTTATGCAAAAATGTGAAATCATTTGTGAAACTTGCCTTCAACGCACAGCAGCCACAGCACCACCCACAACAAACCAAAACAAACCCCTCAAAAAAAAGGACATACGCCTCGCTGACTGTACGCAGTAGTCGAGCATGTGAGCGGCAAGGAAAAAACTGGACATTGGCCAAAAGCACGCATAAAAAATGCGGGTCATGAATCAAGTTTTTGTGTGCGGATAAAAAGAAGCAAAGCCAAATTAGTAACTGTGGAAATGATGAAACTTTAGATTCAATCAGCGTTAAAATATAATATATAATAAAATATTAAATCAAATTTTTAAAAAGAAAAACAAAATTAGAAACCACACTACTGATATTGAATTCCAAAGAAAAAATAAAGTCTTTATTACATTCTTAAAAAATTATAAATGAATATGAAATATATAATTTACCATTCTTATAATTTATGCAGAAAATAAAATTATAAGAACATTGTTATCTAGGTTATCCTACAAGTCATAAATTCGAAAATCATAAATAAAATATAGTAAAATATTCAAGGAAATATTTAAATCAAAAAATGGAGACTACACTTTTTGCCTTCGTTGCTGTAATTGGATTCAAGCTAAAATGCAGTTTTTATTACATTTTTTTAAATTTTGTATTGTAATTATCTAACAATTTTTTAATATATAAAAGAATGTTGAATGTCTTCACATGAACAGTCCATATTTTTCTCTATGCTGCAAATATAAATAATATAAATAAAAATATGTAATGAATAATAAAATATTATGAGATAGGGATTCAAGCTTAAATACAGTTTTTCTTACATTCTGAAAGTGTTTGAATTTTATTTATTTTAATTATTGTAAAATAAAATAATATAATGTAATATAAAATATTTAAAAATAGTAAGAACATACAGACATTGTCATAAATCCATAATCCTCTGTATGCTCTGAGTGCTGAGTTGAAAAATGAAATTGCTTGTGCCTCCGCTTCGTTCTATTTTCTATGCCACACTCTGTTGAATATTCGCAGCTGCAGCTGCAACAGCTCCTCTCTCTCTCTCTCTCTCTCTCCTTCTCTCTCCATACCATCCTTTGTCTATCTCTTTCGGCGCGTGGACGTGCTAATCACTTATCATTAGATTAAAAACTTTTGTGCCATCACACGCTTTTTTGTCTCATGTCCTCGGAAGCGTCGAGTTTGCCGAGCTTTTAATAACTTTGCCACGCGAATAATTTGCCTGGTTTTTATTGTCCAATGTTTAAACACTTTAAGGTTCCTAGTATAGATAATAAATGCCTTTTGTGCGTGTGTGTTTGTATGTATGTATGTTATAAAGAAAGTCGCACCTAAATCCCCAAGTGCCATCTTATATGTCAGCTCAGATTTCAGAGTGCGAACTTTCTTTTGTTATCTGTTTCTTGATGAATTTCTGTGCACACACGTGTCTCCGGTTTCAGCTTCCGTTGTCAGGAAGCAGCGGGCGGAGTTGGGAACAGATTCAGATTCAGATTCAGCTCATTAGGACAGAGATGCAAAACAGTAATATTGTAATTCAGAAGGTTGTCCTTTATCCAGGCTGCTTCGGCTTTTTGATTATTACTCTATTACGTCAAAGTAATCGCATATTCTATGTCTACATAAGTGATAGGAGACGAGTCGAGCAAGGACATGCCTCGACTCGACTAAACTCAACTCGAACTTGGACTTGGAATTGAAATTGGTCGCATATCGGGCACAAATATCTTTGGCACACTTCACTGAGCTTCGACAAACAACGAACGAGGACAGCAACAACAACAACAACAACAACAACGATATTATAATGCTCTAGCTATAGCTTTATTGTTGATTGAACAAAAACAAGTTAGCAGAGCAAGTGAAGTGATGTGGCTATGTGGCTCTGAACCACGTTTAACAATGCTGCCACAATTTGACAGTCAAAATAAGCTAGATCTGTTAAAAAGTTGTCTTAAATAAATACAAAATTATTATTATTAATAATAAAGAATATTTTATTAAGCTTAAAAACAAACTAAAAATCAAGCGATTAATCATAATATATAATTTTAAAAAGAAATATATTTGAAATAACAGTTCTTGAAAAATGCAAATAAAACAAAAAATAAAAAAATTGTGATTTTGGAGATTTTATTGAAATTAAAAAGCTTGCAGAAGCGAAGAACTAATAATATTATTCACAATCAAAAATTAAATTTAAGTATTGAGAGCTCAAATAAAACATTGTAATTAATTTTATTTTTTTTAAAGTTTTAGACTTAGGGCTGCGAACAAAATTGCCAAAGTTTCAATAGACAAAATTAGGAAGATTTTAAAAATAAGTAAATTCAAAAATAAACAAAGAAACACGCTAATGCACACAACAACTTTTTTGGGTTTATTATATATTTTTTATAAAATTAAAAAACTTTTAAACATTTTTCAATATGCTAAATTTCGCAAAAAATAAACTTAAATGACAACACTGACGTTTAACTGTACAGTCTGTCAGTCTGTCCGTCCGTCAGTCAATCGACTCTTGGCTGGCACGTACAGGAAGTCTGTCTGTCTGTCTGGTTGGCTGTCTGTCTGATTGTCTGCCTGTCTGACAGTGCTTCATAATATTTTTGGGCCTGGCTATATGCATACTCGTATCGCGCTTTTGGCCATGTTAGCCGAAAGTTATAGCTCGTGTGCTTCAACGACTTTGATGCTGTCGAAAATGGACTTGGACTTGGACTTGGCTTTGGACTTGGACTTGTACTTGTACTTGAAATACAAGGACGACTACGAAGGAAGTCTGATGAAACTTCAGACTTGGCACAAAACTTTCCATTGCCTTTGTGTAATTTATGCTCTTGTTTTTCGTGTGCAATTTGCCAAGAGAATTTGTCGTTGTTGTCGATGTTGTTGTTGTTGTTGTTGTTGCCATTGACATTGACAACTTCCGGCGAGAGAGCGTCAAGTGAACTTCACACTGGCAGCTGCTGCTGTTTGGGCCTTCTCTAATTTACTCTAATTTAAATCAACTTTTGCCATTGCCAAAAAGTTTGTTTTGTTTTGTTATGCCACTTGGAACATAATGAGCACTGAACAGTGCCTCTAAAATTGTGCCAACACTATCAAAACCACAATACATTTTCAAGTGCATAGACATACACACATACTTTAAGACTTTTTACTCATTGCCCAATGGGCCAAGACCGCAGTCCCAGTTGGCCCAGTTGGCAGCCTCAGTTGACCAACTTTCATAATTACGAGAGTAAAAACTTTGCCAGTCAGTCAAGAAATTAACGATGCAAATATATTTGCCTTGTAGAATATGACTTAGTGCAAAGTTTCCGGCAACTTTGCCAGACACTTGACTTTCGAAAACTCTTTCTCAACAACATGCTCATGAAAATCAAAATACTTGTATTTCAAAATATTTCCACTAAAATATTGATTGAGTTTTATTTGCAGTGACATTTAAGTTTGAAAACTGTTTTTCAACTGGTGCTTAAAAATATTTCCACTAAAATATTGATTGACTTCTTTGCTTGAGTGTCGAAATATCTAAGAAAATATTTTCTTAAAAAGTGCCGCAAAATGTTTTAGTTAATTAAGTTTTAATGGAGTTTTGTCAGCTGGCAAAAACATATAAATGCAAGAGAAATATTCTAGTTTGTGAGTACTTTGTGCTTGATTGAACCTAATGTTTGATTTACGAGTACATTCCAAATGCGACAGCTGTCGAATGCCATACGAATATAAAAGTAAAAAACACACTCGTATTCAATCAACTCTATACACATTTTTCATTTGCAGTTAATTCCCGAAAGCCAATGAAGCCAGAAACTGAATAAACCGAAACAAATCGAGCAGCTTGATGATAATGATAATGATGATGATGATGTCGATGGAAACGGAAATGAAATCAAATCGCACAGGTAATTTGTTGTCACAAAAGGTACAAATATATATACTGAAAAAAGGGGAATGGAATCTTATAAATGTTGGGGATTAGACTGTGCAAATCTTTGACTCCTGCACCCCTTGACACATTTTGCGGGCCGTTAGGAAGCCACAAGCCCAAAGCTGAGAGCCGGCCAAAGACACTACTAACTTGGCTAACCGAGACAAATGCGGCTGAGTAATGGCAATGTCTGTGCGGTTTTGTGCCAAGGCAAAACCACAGCAATTATTGCTTTTCCAATGCCATTGCCATTGCCATTGCCATTTCCATAGCCTGCGGAATCATTTAAATTGCCGGATTCAATAACAAACTCTTCAGCTGTGTGTGTGTGTGTGTGTGTGTGTGTTCTTGATTAATAACCATGTTAAATGCATTAACAAGATAAATGATTTGCCAAAGTCACTTCAAGGCGTCCCACGCGTCGTATGCGCAACATGTGAAGTTAGCTCTTCACATTGCGTATACGACACGTTGTGGGTGTGTAGCAAAACATCAAAAGCAATTGGTTTGTGCTTGTGTTGTCGTCCCGTAATAACATCATAAATTATGATGATTGATGTTGATTTTAATGGCGTCACATAATCACAATTAGCTGCCGACTATACACCAAAAACACTCGGCCCAATTGATGGGAACTGTTAAATATTGTACGTTGAATAGATGCATAATTAAGTATAAAAAAAACCGACAAAATACGAGGCCGCATTAGTTGCCAATTTAAATAAATTTTGGCCATCATTTATAATTAAAATAAAACAGTTTTTAGCTTATCTAATCTGTCAGTTTAGTTGGGGATAAAGTCATAAATTTGTTTCACAGCTCGTAACAATCGAATTAAAAGCTATAAATATTGAATTACGCTTGAATTGTTTATTGGACAGCAATGAATTACACGTATTAAATGATTAAGCCAAGCGCAACTGACAGTTTTATTGGCAGGAAAAAAATACGCTATATGTTTGGAAAATGTTCAAAGGATTCCCAAGTCAGAGTGGGGAATTTGAGTCGTGTAAATAGCACAAGTCAAAATCTGCGGCCAACACAATAAAAATAAAATCAAGTAACATTTAGCTAACTGTCTGTCTGTCCATCTGTCTCTTTGTTTGTTTCTCTGTCGACTTTGCCCGTCTATCTGTTGTATCTGTCTGCCAGCTGCATTTGACATTTGACCTTCATACGCTGACACGGAGAGAAAGAGAGAGGGAGAGAGAGAGAGTCTACAATGTCTACGCGATGCAAGTAAATATTACAAGCAATACAAGCGCTTGATAAATATTGCATAAATATAAGTACAAACAACTCTAGACGAGTGTACTTCTATCTTATATATCCTAGAATCAATTTTAAAATAATGTCAATGTCAATTTGATTATGTTTTCTGCTCTAGATAGATCCGGGAGACGTATTTACATAAATTATATATGTTAAGTTTATAACTTTAAAATATAAACAAAAATTGTTTACTAAATAAAATAGATAAAATAAATTTAAAAAAAAAAATATTACTCTTAGCTTTTATCTAAATACACAATTATTATTGAATTATAATTGAAAAGATAAAATTCTGATCAAAAAGAAGTTAGCAAATTAATTTGTGCAACAATAATTAAATATTAAAGTTACAAAGATAACATTTTCAAAAATTGTATATTTTCTGGATCTCTGGATTAAATGGATACATTCTCTTAAAAGTTCCAGGGTATAAGCAGATGAAACAAACAAGAAATGCAATTTATACGCTCGAGTATTTGATGTGGCGTATGACAAAAAAAAAACAGAAAAATGTAGTATGAGACACAGACAGACAGACAGAAGGAAGGGAGGACAGACGAGACATGTGTGACGTTGCAATGTGTACGATAAGTAAGCACAACAACAACAATAACAACAATAAAATTGTAATAACAATAATGACAACAGCGCGCGACAGAGGCCACAACAAAAAGAGCGAGGAGACAACATCAGGGATGTGACTTTGTCAGTTCTCAAGGGAGACAAAGAGTCACGCCATGAGAATTGAGTAGGAAAATACTCACACACCAATACAAGTGCGTGTGTGTGTGTGTGTGTTGTGAGTGTGCATAGTATAATAAGACAGATGCTCAGATAGCAGCACACAAAAGTGCATTTCTTGGCAGTTCAGTCAATGACACTTGATTGTTTGAAAATATAGATGTAAATATAAAAAGAATAAATAAAATAAATATACTAAAATATAAATAATATAAATACACTTACAAAGACATAATATAAATGTATTAAAAATAAATATAAATATATTAAAAATATATATATATATTTCAAAAAATAAATGAAAATAATATATAAAAAAATAAATAATATAAATATACTATATAAAAAAAATAAATAAAAATGAATAAAATATTTTATTAAACTTAAAAAATAAAAATAATAGAAATATATTATGAAAAATATTAAAATATAAATATAAAAATAAATTTATTTAAATATAAATATATATTAAAAATACATTAAAATATCACAACATGAAGAAACAAACATTATTACAATTTAATATAAGTAAACAAAACCTGTCTTAATATTTATTTAACATTTAAAACACGCTCAGTAAGTGGATTACAGCAGCCTTGCCTTGTTTTGCTTTGCTTTGGTGTTAAGGACGAGGCTTTGGATTGTTTAAGGACCTTACACACACACACCGCAAACTGCAGTGTCCTTCATTTGCATACATTTCCACACTCACTCTCTCGCTTGCATATTAATGCAAATTTATTTAGTTGTCGTTCATATTTTTAATTGACTTTGGGCATCAAAAGCCAGCAGCAGCAGCAGCTGACGAGCTGACAAACTGTCAGACTGTCAGACGAGGTCGTCCTTGCCAGCCTCACAGCCAGTACCAGAACCAGAACTAGAACCAGATCCAGTGGCAGGACGAGAAAGCAGCCTGACATTGAATTCGCATTAGATGCGCTGCAAAAAGCTCATGAGGCCATTGAGCTGCCTCGCAAAGGCCTGGCAAAGTTGGTTAGCTTGTTTAGTTAGGCGACAGCTTGACATTGAGACTGACATTGACATTGATATTCAGCACTCTACATTCTCCACTCTCCATTCTCCACTCTTCATACGCCATTCGCACTCGTATTTGTAATTGATTTTACCGCGAGCATATTACACACAATTTCGCTGCATATTTAATTCGATAAGTTTAGACAGTTTAACCCTTTTTAGCTTTTTTAATCCGCACACAAATGTAATTTCAGCCCTGGCTCGCTATTCTTTCTTTTTGCTTTTTCGCCCCCTAGGCATTATCATTACTTTTATTGTTTCTTCTTGTGGTTAAAATTAATTGCGGTCACTTTGTTTTCGCTGAAATTTCAGCGTCAAACCCCTTTTGGGAGTTTGTATTTTTCTGCTTTTGCCATTTGATTTAATTTGCTAGGTCGAGCGCAACTTTATGCCGCATCAATTTCAACTAATTAAATCAAATAAATCAGAAATGAAATTGGTTAAGTTGTTGCCTCGCTTTTTAGCTGTTGAACTTCACGCATTTCTAATGTGCTTTCATGGCGCGACATCATCATAAATGCGACACTCTCACGCACAAACACACACACACGCATACGCACAAGGACTCAAGGACTCCAGGACCGACTGTATCCTTGAGGACATACGCTTCGTTTGTTGCGTGCCGTCATGCAGACACAAAAATGGCCAACCGCATTGCACATTTGCCAAGTTAATGAGCTCTACGCGTTTTTATATTGCCCATATTCCGATGATTTCCGGTTTTATTGCCGGAACCGACAACTGGGAACTGGAAAACAAGCGTGACTTGAAATGTACACTGGCACACTCGGCGTATGCGTAATTTGCGCTTGCACTTTCATGGAGTGCCAACGCTGCGTATGCGTAATATGACAATGTGCATTAAAAGCTGACATTTATGCACGTAATTGTGTGTCTCCTTTGGGCTGATAATCAAATAAACTTTGACAAATCCATTTGGCAGGTAAACAAAGAGCACAAATGAAAATCTCGCATAAATAATTGATGCAACAATAAGCCACAATAACAGCAAGTAAATTGAGTGTTAAATTGGTAGAAAAAATCAGAAAATCAGAACAATAGGAAGTCATTAGCAGGCCGACTGACAAATCCACAAAATAAAAATAAAAAAACAAAATGGACTGCCAATAAAGCTGAGAGTACGTGGCAAGAACAAAGCTTGCCACACACAATTACATTTTGTGAGTGAAAAAGCACTTTGATTTGATTTCAATTAAGATGAAAGCAACGCACAACAAGTGACAACACAAGAACCGCAACAAACACTTGAACTTTGTGGTTCAAATTTGAGTTTTTTTTTGCTTGGAGAGTGACTTTTGGTTAGGCATTTGATACTCGTTGTTCGACACTTGATCTTTGGTTGATTAAATGCCAAATTGCGGGTATCAGCGAGTGCCACATGTGGCATGTGGATTGTGGATTGTGACACGCCTACGCAGTTACATTGGGCGGCATTTGAATAATTGAGTTTCTGTTTGGGAGCTTGACTTTTAGCCAAGCAGTCAGTTTAAACGTTGTGTTTGTTACAGTCTCTCTCTCTCTCTCTCTCTCTCCCCCTCAAATGTTGTTGTCAACACACGGAGCAACCATCTCCCAAATGGGCGTAGTTTCATTTCATTTGGATGGCGTCTACGTGCCCCGCATTGCCAATCTCAAGTGGCAAGTGGCAAGTGGCAAGTGGCAGCTGCTCTCCAAAAAACAGCATCAATCTGTTGTTCCTACTGCTTGTCGTACATTGTAATTTGCTTTACTTGCTTTATGCAATTAAATGTTTAATTTTAGTCGCTTTAAGTCGTGCCTTGATTTCTGTTGCATACTTTTGAGCGCTGTCAAATTACGTATTCGCCATGTAAAACAGGCGGTCGACATGGTTGTGTGAATTACGCAAACGGCGCTGACAATGAGATCAGCTTAACTCGTTGCCTACGTTACCTCATTGGCATCCTTGACTCTGACTCTGTATCCTTCCTCTTCTATCCTCCTCCATCCTCCACTTACTTTGAGCTTCATTAAAAATCCTGTTAGTTAATAATGGCAGTGTTTCCTGCCTTCTAACTTTTCCCTTTTCCTGCCCCTCTTTTTGTTTTAGCATTGATCCTGATTCTGTGCATATATGAACACGTGTTTTAAGTTGGTTACATGCTCTAACTTAGTCTAGTTTTAATTACTACTTTTAATGAGCTTGACTCGTTTGCCAAACGAAGCGAATTAAGCGGATTTACATCAGGGAATAATTTTCATATTTTAATTTTAATTAATCTGCATAAAGTTTAAATATAATTCTAATTATTTAGATAAATAATCAAGTAGTTTTGAATAATTTAATTCACTTTTAATAATATTTAATTCTGCACTTTATTTCAGCTTTAATTTTAGGCATTAATTTAAATTACTTACACTAATATTATTTAATTTCATTTTAAATTATTCCAAATATTATTTGAATTTAATTTTGAATTATTCAAATATGTATTTAAATCTATATCTTATATGAAAAACATATTTAATTTACTATAAATAATAACACTTCAACTTCAATTTAATATATTCTGAATAATGTTTGATTTTAATTTTTTAATTATTCTGAATAATGTCCATGGACAAATTGCACAAACAACCGGCAGTAATTTAATTTAAGTTCATTATCTATAGACAAATTGCAGTTGATCGGCCCGCAAAATGTCAAAGGCGAACGTATCTTGATTTACATGCCATTAACTTGTTGTTTTTCCGGCTTGTCCTCCCCCATTTCGCCATAGAGTTGACACAGAGCTCAACAGAAATTGAACATTCATCTTATCCCGTTGCTTGACCACAACAACACAACAACTCCCACACAGCATCAGCCACAGTGCTAACAAGCCAAAACAACAGGCAACCAGTTGCCGTTGCCGTTGCAGTTGCAGTTGCAGTTGAAATTCCCCAGTAATTCCCCCATTCCCATTCCCATTCCCTCTTCCCATTCCCATTCCCTCTTCCAATTCCCATCCGATCCAATTGCTGTTGTTGTGTTGTGTTGTGTTGTTCCCCCAGTTGCTTGGCATTGTTGACAGTGCTTCATTCATCCCATTCATGAGACTCTGCACCCGCTGTGTTCCCCCATTCTCCCCTCTTGCCCCTCCTCTCATCACTCTTAATTTATTTATGAACTGCACTGCGATTTCTCAACTGCAATTCGAGCGCTTGTTGTAGTTGTTTTGCCATCATGCTTGATTTGAACTTATTTTCCTGGCCATTTATTTATTTTTTACTCCATTTAGCAGTTAATTTGTGTCCTTTGCACGTTCCCAAAGTTTGAAATTACAATTCACTTACGACACTAAATTAACACAGTGTTTGTTGGGCCGCAAATGAAAACAAAAACAGCTTCTGTTTTTTTTCTTTCTCTTTTTATTTTTTGTGTATTTATTGAACGTTTCAATTTCGATTTCGTTCGCATGTGCGTGACATTTTTAGCACATTTTGGCCAGTAACACAAACATATTAATTGTGTGGGTGATAAATCTTGTTTGATTTTGGCTAATGCTCGCATTATTTCCACACATTTTGACCGTTAACGCAATTGGCAAGGCTGATCAGTTACCTATTAGCATGCAAAGGACGCCAACGAAACGGAGCCAATTTTTCCGAGCCCGAGGCCGAAATCTGCCCCAGGCTCCTCTTCCCCTTCCCTTCTCTTCGCTTCTCTTCCCTCCTCAATTTCGCGCTAATTAACTATGTGCCAAGCCGTATGCTCTGCCCAACAATTTTAGCTGGAACTTTGCCAAACCTTGCACAGTGGGCACGTTGCTTATATTTTTGGAATTTATTTATTTTTCGCAAGTTTGTAAGATAAAAAATGTTTAATGCAAATGCATTTAAAGACCTCATAAAATTGTTTACATTAAAGAAATGTAAATATATAGCAGCTGTTAAACAGTTGTTAATTCATTTATAATTCTTACTTTTTGCCGATATACAAAAAATTCAGAAGTATTTCAAATATGACAAAAGCTGAAGGAGAGAACTAATTTTAAATATTCCGTTTTGGACATTTTTTATATGCGTATTATCAGAAATAAATGTACTCTAATTTAACCATTTAAATTTATATTTCTTTAACCAGCTCTAATATCATTTGGGCTATATTCAGCGGATTGATATCACTTTGAGTTGATGACTTTAAGTCCGAAGAAGTGGAAAACTATCGTTTTTAAATACTTAGCCCAATTGCAAAGTCAATAAATGCATTTCACATAATGCTAAAAAGTAAAAAGTGAAAGCCAGAACAGGCCTTAATATGATGATGTCGATACTTCTTTGTCTTAAAAATGTATTAATCTGGCCAGTTTGCTGCGGATTTTATGAAAAACAGAAAAATTTTCAAATTATGGCAAGTAGAAAACATAAGGTTCACTTTTTCCAGTCTCACTTCTTAAGGATTTTGAAAGTTTAATGCCAAAAAAAAAAATCAAAAAATAAATCTTGTTTCATTCTCGAGTTGGTAAATGATGCCAGAAAAATGTTAAAAGTGCCCACAGTGCCGTATCCTTGCACGTGTGTGTGTGTGTGATTTCATGCTTGTTGCCTTGGCAGCATCGGCAAGGCTACAATTTATGAGCACATCCTGCTACACAGCGCGTTAAGCTTGTGTAAGCAACAGCAACAGGAGAAGCAGAAAGATAGGAGAAGCAAAAAGCAGAAGGAGCATCCTTGCCATCTTCTTCTTCTGCTTCGCCATCTCCATCTCCTTGTTGATGACTGGGCTGTGCTCTGGCTGTGGTGGGCGTGGCCAACACAAACACACAAACACTTGTAACAGTTTGCTTAACATTTTGAGGGCAAACGCCTACCAAAAATTTGTCAGTCTGTCATTGCAGCGATGTCTTTCCCCTTTGTGCCCTTTCTCTTCCTTTTCTTCTCCTTTTTTTGACTGCAATTCGTCCCGTTCCTGTTGCTGACATGTTGACAGTTTCAAGCGCCAACTAATTTAGCTAAAAATCGTTCCCTTTCTTTCTTTTTTTGTACGTTTTTCAAATGGCATTTGAAAAGTTGAGCAAACTCAACTCATTTAGCAAGTCAAAAATTTCATTAAGCGTAAACATTCAGCATGTCATGAACCCAACAAATAATTCGCCAACTCTTATCCCTTGTAGTTGACAGTTTGGCAACGAACTTTTTAACTGCGCTTCGATGGCGTTTTATGAACTTTATGTCTGCCAGAGAGAGAGAGAGAGGGAGGGAGAGTGAATGAAAGAGCACAAAAAAAGATTGAAATAACCCAACAATGAATGCATTCAAATGAAATTTCTTTTGGCCATTTCTTTTAACACAAGTTTCGAACTTTCAAAGCAGTAATAGTCTTTAATCTGTCCATGTGTGTGTGTGTGTGTGTGTGTGTGTGTTGTGGAATTGCAAATGTTGCAAGAAGATCGTAGTATTGGCACTCGAGTTGCCTGCAAATCGAGCGATTCAATTGCTATGTGGGTCATTTGATTTAATAATACTGCAGCCAAGTCAAAGCCAGCTAAGAGCTGAGCAGTTAACAGAAATGACAGAGAGACAGAGAGAGGGAAAAAACGGGCAACGAGGGGGAAAGCTAAGGCAATGAGATTTTCTGAGAATTCGACATAAGCTGTTCAAAGCACTGGGAGATGTGAGTATCTGTGTGTGTGTGTGTGTGTGTGCAGCTTATGAGCAAGGATCTCAAGGATTTGTCCAAGCCAACAACTCGAACTGATGACAATGCCAGTGATGGTGACAGTGACGGTGACAGTGGCAGCTAAAAATAAAAGGATACCTTGGCTTAAAGCTGCTTCAAAGAGTGGCAAGTGCAAAACTAAGTGCCCCCTTCCCCTCCCCTCCACAGATAAAAAAAAGGTTCTTATAGCCAAGAATATGCGTCTTTAATATTTGATTTTTAAGGTTATTTAACAATATTTAAATGCAAACCAGCAGCAACAAACATTTAATTATTAACTAATGGTTTTATTGTTGATTGCTGCCTCAGCTCATTAAAGACCGACAATTAATAATATAAATAAAATAAAAAAATACTAAAATTAAAAAGAAAAACAAGTGATCAAGATGTTTTACACTATTTTTCAGAGATTTTAGTTTTGTGACAAAAATCTCAATTTTAACCCTTTTATTCAGAAACATCTAAAAGCAAGAAGATTTGCTTAAAATATTTACTTTTTAACAAAAAACAACTTCAACTAATATGCAGCTATTTATCAAATCAATCTCAACGCATTTGTAAATTCCTTTTTATCAGTGTACAAATAATTTTCTTCCTGAAAAAACAAGCTTAAAGTTTCTTAAGAATTTTCCATATAATTTTCGTATATTTTGACACGCAAACTGAAAGCGTTAACTGTGCTAACCTAGTTGTAAGTTATAACGATGCCATTATAACGGTCAGCTTTATTCACAATTCACAATTCACAATTCACAATAGCCCTCAAGTCACTTTGCATGCAACGCGACATTCACATTATTTCCGCCTTATAAACTTTTGCCGCTTGACTTTTCAGCGCCATGTCACTGTGTGTGTGTGTGTTTCTGTGTGTGTGTGTGTGTGTGTTAGCCAACCCAAAACTCTGTTGCTGATGCTTATCGCTGTGTAAATTATGGGCCTGAGCCTTAAGTACGGTGTAAGCCTTGTGGGGATTTGTGAAGTTGAAATTTGCCGCATGCAATTTTCCAGCCTAGACCCAATGACTAATTATAATTTTCAACCCATTTTCCATTTCTTTCTCGTTCTCGTTCTAGCCGAATGTTAATTAAAAGTGAAAGTGCGAAGCTTTCTGCATGCTCGTAAATCAATCAAACTGACAGGAAAAACAACGACAACATGTAGGAAAACATGTTGCATGCTGTAAAAGGATCTCTTGAAATTTACAATACCGAATACAATGTCAATGCCTATTTACATGGCGTATGAAAAATGGCCATTTGTTTTCAATCAAATTGAAGCGAACGCGCACAGAATGGACAACAACAACAACAACAACTGTGAAAGCAACTCAACAACAAAGCGCATGGAAATGACTTAAAGCGGCTTAAAAGCAACGCACAAAAAAATACAAAATAAAAAGCGACAAATAAATACAAATATAAAAGAAACAGAAACGAAAACAAAAACAAAAAGAATTATATGAATAAAACAAAAGCCGCATTGACATAAAATCCAAGAGGAAAATAAAGTCGAGCAACGCGGCGTATGCGTGATTAATTGCACTTTAAATACCAAACGAATTACGAAACACACTCCAAGCTCACTCGCTTCAAAATGTTGCCCACAAATGTGATGACGTTCATGAAGAAGGTAAGTGGCTTATCAAATGAGAGGAAAACTTTCCAATAAATCTGTGAAAAATCCTCATTCTACGCGCATTTCATTGTCATTGACAGCTGCTCGTAATTTATGGCTTATTTTCTTTCCTTACCATATATTCATTTTCATTTCCATTTCCATTTATTTATCCATTTATTCTCGCTGAATATTTTTTTTAAATTAATTATTCTGCGCTCTCACTGAAAATTTAATGAGCATTTTTGTTGTTGTTGTTGTTATTGTACTTTTTCCAAATGAAATGCAACAAAAGCAAATGAATTTACGAGTAGCTTTAAGCTGCATATGCCCTGTCCCTTGTATTTGGCTGGGTTTAACGGTGATATCAGCTTGTAAGCCTTTTTCAAACAGGGATCAGCGCCAAGACAAACAAGGCTAAGGCGAGCAACACAGTAGGGGTATTCCTCTGCAACCCCAAAGTACAAACAAAACTTTTTAATTAAAAAGTCCGTTAAATGCTTTGGACGCTTCACTGATTTCTCAATTTTTTTGTAATGCTGACCTTTTCCGAAATGATAAAAATATATATCTTTGGGAAATACATTAATACGTGCAAAGGGACAGCAATCAAAGCGGTTCAATTGTCCTGCAAACACCTGCCTAAGGGCGGCATAAAATTAGACATAAGCTCAGCTAAAAATACACAAAAAGCAGATGGCAACGAAAACTCAGTCAAAAAGGGAAAGTGTAAATTCCGCTGAAATTCTTATTTAACCCACACACCAAATACTTGGCAAAGTTGATAAAAAAAATTAAAGTAAAAGTAAAAGTATCAGAAAATAAGTTAAGCAAATGCCAAGCGACTGCTCACGTTGTGTTACAAGAGTTTCTTTCATTCAGCTTTTTCTTCTTTCTTGGCAAAAACTTTGATAAGACCAAATGAAGCACAAAATCAAAGCACAGAATTACCCACAAAAACCCAACTCAAGACAATGATGATGTGCTGATGACACTTCTCGCTCACTGTGACTCTTTTTCTCCAAGTAGAAGAGTCCTTTGAGCAGCCAACAACAACAACAACAAAATGAACAAAATTACCGAAACATGCAAGAAAACAACAATCTAAAGGATTGTGCAAAAGTTTTTCTATTTGCTTTGCCATTTAAATGTCTAACACAATTTTGTTGTTGTCTTGTTTTCTGTGTGTGTGTGTTTTTTTTTCTCCACTTTTACTTGGTTTGTTGGCAATTTGTGCAGAGCCAAAGAAAACAGCTGACTTCAAAGGCAATCAGCAGAGCATGAATATGTTGCAGACACACAGACTGGAGCAAAAAGATAGGGAAAAGGAAGTGAAAGGAACAGAGAGACTGCAAATTATATGCCGCAATTTTCTAAATAGTTTTCCTGGACTTTATAGGCACACACTACATGGACTCGTAAGCTTGGAAGAGTTAAAACATTGCAGTTAAGAGACGAGAGTGTTTAAAGCTAGTTCTAGATATCCTAGCATTTATTTGCAATGTCAAAAAACAGGAAAAAACGAATGGTATCCCAAAAAAATATTGAAATTCGAGATGGGAATGGAGATAAGATTTTTACTTCCAAAATTTGGCACAACCAATTCTTAAAATCACTCAAATCGACATTGTTGTCATTTTATTATTATTTTTGATATCAAATTAAAATTCACGGACGCTTTTTTTAATTTAAGGCATGAGTTTTTCTGTTTTATTTTCAATGAAAAATTAAAATACATTTTTTAAATAGTCAAAAAATCCTTCTCAAATTTCTCACACGCCAGCTACTTTTATATAAACTTATTATAGCCCTTCTATTGCCAAATTGCAATTGTACAAAGTACTCTCTGTGGCTCACAGTTGTTTGCGGTTGCACTCGAGCCACACGGAGAGAAGTCCACTCCAAACCACATGATGTCTAGTTGCTGTTCTTTATTTTACACACGAAAACTGCCCATAAAAGTATGCTACACTTTTTGCCACAGCTCAACTTTAAACCTATTAAGGCCAGGTTGTTATCGTCAAATTTCCATTCGACAGTGAGTGTATTACATATTCGTTGCCCTATTCGAAATATATGTTTCCCTTTGCCGTTTTTCGCTTTTCTTTTATTGATTTTCATATGCATTTCCAGCTGCAATTCAGTCATAACGCTAAAAGCTCCTGATGTTGTTCGCGTTGTGGTAGCTTTTCTTGCCCCTTTCCCTTTTCCATCCCTGATTACATATTGACTTGCATTTTATGTAGCATACTTTACGGCCGTAAAGGGCGCAAGTGTGTGTGTGTGGATTATTGTGCTCTTTTTGGCCACATCAGCACTTAAATTCCCGTCGAACGAGCCGTAATTTTTGGCACTAAACACGTAACTATTTTTGGTAGCCAGGCTGTGAAGCAACGAGAGGAAACAAAATCATAATAAATGACAGAATTAACACGGCAATAATTGCATGTGGGCGGCAACGTGAAACAGGCCGTGAGTCTGTGACATAGACGGCCAAGAAATAATGGCGCCAGTCGAGCGAGTCCATAAATTAAAGGACCGACTAAAGGCGTAGCCCAGACATAAGAGATGTACGAGTATAAACAAGTGTACACTGAACCAAAACTTTAGCTTAAGTTCGCAATAAAAAAGGTTGACTTTAATGTACAAATTTTACCTTAAAAAGACAACTCACATTGGGCAATAAAAATTATTTTTTTAAGCTAGTAATTATATTTCTTAAATATAAGCGAACTGTCTCTAAATTATTCTATATTTTAGAAAAATATTCAATTAAATTTATTTTAATGTAAACATATTTATTTTTTTTTAATTTATTCTTAATACTTATAAGCTCCTAAATTTTAGGGCAAATACTAATTTTGAAGCCATTTTTCTAAATATAGAAAATAGATTTTTCAAGTGTAGAGCTCACTATGATATCTTTATGGAAATGGAGGCAAGTTCTAGGTAGACTGGCAACATATAGTCGCACATAAATCCGCAGCCTATGTAGATATTACCTTGGGGCCGACTTCAAATGACATCATCAAAAATGTAGCGCAAGTTGAGGCACAAAGCGGCCATAATCTGACACTAGGCGACGCTTAGTTGAGGCTGAGGTCTCCCCCCCCCCCAACCCCTCTCTGTCTCTCTCTATCTTCTCTTCACTCTCTTTCTCTCTCTCGCCTTCACCATATATTTCCCTAACAAAGGTAGGCAAAGCGTAGAACAAAACGTTGCAGCCAAAAGCACTTAGCGTAATTTGTGCTATCTCTCTGAGTAAGTGAGACAGCAAGAGTGTTAGTGTGTGTGTGTGTGTGTGCTTGTCTCTGTGTGTGTGGCGGCTGTTTGTTCCGGTTTCGTCGCCGCCATCGCTTTGGCAAATAGAAAATTTCCACTTCATAAAATGCTGACAGCGCAGAGCACTTATGTTTCCACAGGCTCGAATGGTCTTCTCAGCAGCTCTCCCTCTCTCGCTCTCTCTCTCACTTTCTCCCTGTGCCTTTCTCACTTACTCTTCCCTCTGTTTTGTGCATTAAAAAGAATGACGACCATTTTTTTGTTGTTAGAGGCTGAAACTGAAACTTGGCGCTCTTTTTTCTGTAGTTTCAACAAAAAATGCTGCCACATTTTACGATTTCCCTGGCAAAGGCACAACCTGGTCCAGTTACAACAACAACAATAATAACAACAACAATAACAACAACAACAACAGCCACAACAAATGTAAACTCTAATAAAACTCAACGCCTTATTTACACCTGCCTGCAATTCTCCTTCTGATTTCTTTGGCTTTCAACAATGACGACGCTTTCAAAATGAGCTCAATATAAATTTCCAGAAAAGTGAAAAGCCAAATTCAAATAAAATTAACAAATCACCCAAGGCGGAGGTAAACAGCTGGGTCAGCAGTTAAGCTCGTAAAGCTCGGCCGAAATTCAATTTCCAGTCAATTTCGTGAGAGAAAAAAAGATACGGCAATTTGAAATAAAAATTCAATAACTATAAATATTTTGTAGCAGTCGCCGCACAAATGAAAATTCCCGTTTGCCGTTCAATATTCTGTTAATATTTATGCTCTTCAATTTTCCTGCTCTTTTTCTATCTTTAAAGATGGTGGCCACCGATGAGCAGACGAATGAGCGACAACAACATGCAACGGACTCGGCCTCCAATACGGGCGCCTTGAACAAAATGAAGGCAACGCTCTCCTCGTCGCTCTTAACCGTCACAGACAAAGGTAAGTGAAATGGAATGTGCCCGGAAATGGGGCGTGGCCTTTAGGCGCTACACAGTGAATAAAAACCGTACTAAAATTGAGTTTGACTGAACTCGAATTAAGTATTTTTGATACTTAAAATTTATACTTATTTATAGTCCAAGTACTAACAATCTTGATATATGAACAACTTGAATCTTGAATCAAGCAAAACTTTAAAATTACTATGTAGAAATGAATTCCAAAAATTCCTAATTTAAGTTCGGAGCTCAGGTTAGATTTACAAATACTTTAGTTTTTAATAATTAAATCAAGAGCGTTTTAAAGTAATTTCGACCTGTAAAATACTTATCGAAATACTTGACATTAGTAATTTTAATCTTAGTGAGAAATCAAGCTCGCAATTTCTCCCTGTGTACCTGTTCTGGGTGCGGTGTTTTTTGCCCCCTCTAAGTGCACACGAATTTATGGCATGCATTTTTTTATACAAGCGCCCATAAAGCTGCTGCTAAACTTGGCGCAAAACTTTTTTAACGCTTTGGCAAATGCCAAAGCCAGCTGACGTTGCGCTCGCAAAAATATTACGTATACGCAACGGTAACGGCAACGGTAACGATAAGACAAACAAAAGAAGCAAAGCTAAGTAAGCGCTCAAAGTGCACGCAACTTATAACAATGCACGGATGTGCTAAGCCAACGTTACCCCAACCCCTTTCTTCACCAAAACCCCTTTCTTCTTACCACCCCCCCGCTGCTTACAGCAGTTTAAGCTAGCACAAAGCATCAAACGTTGCGTATACGCAATATTTTTATTCTACTTTCTGCTCCAGCTGAGCAAATTGAATTATGCAAGGGTTGAAAGAGAGGGGGGGATGGGGAGTGGAGGGGGGAAGGTCAGTGTCAGATCTGGCCAATACATTACCAAGCCATTGGCATTGGCATTGGCATTATCATTGTCATTGTTATGGTGTCATAAATGTGACCGAGAGTTGTAGATTTTTACTAGTGTCCACAGCACAAATCCAATGTCAATAAATGGCGCACAGAAGCAACAGACTGAACACACACACACTCGCACACACACACACACACACACACATATCATGGTAGTGTGTTGACTTTTGTGTTGTATTTTTATTGCATTTTAGTTGGCAACCAGAGCTCTATTGGAACTCCTCTCTCTGTTTCTCTCGCCCGCTGTGATTTTATTGCGACCATAGCAGATTTATTAGAAATAAATGAAATGATGTTTTATGATGTTGATTCAAAGCAACTCAACATCATCCAACAATCCGCAACTCACCAGTTGCCATATAACCCGTCAAGTGTCTCCTCAGCTTAATGTTGTGACAATATTTTGACAATTTTACTTAAACTTTCAAACATTTATAGAGTTAAACTTGAACAGCATTTGAGGCACACTTAACAGGCACTACAAAGCAACATACTATAAAAATTCTAAATGAAATAAATCAAAATATAAGGCTGCATCTAAACTCAGTTTCTGAATGCAAGACAGATTTATAGGGTTAAACTGCAAATAAATTCAATTGGCCAACAATTCAAACTCGAAATTGAATTGAAGAAAAATAAAGCTGCAATTTATTTCACTTTTCATAATAAATATGCTATAATAGCTGTCGAAAATTTTTATAGTTAAACTTGAATATTAGCAACATTTTATTCACATTTACTACAGCGAAAAAAACAGAATTTTAAATGGTATTAAATTTAAAGCTGCATTTTAACTCAATTTTTGAATGCAGTTAAAAATTCATACAAATATTCAACATGCATAAAGTGCCGTCAAAAGTTGACAACAAAAATATGTACTATACATAGTATATACATAGTGTGTGTGTGTGGCACATTCACCTTTGTTTCGCTTGCTTGCCAAAGGCGAACATGGAATAAAGAGAAAAACTGCACGTGCAGTCGGCGTGCAACTGTGCGTATGCGCAACGCGTCGAACAAAGAACGCTTTGTGCTTGTTCCTCGACTGTAACTAATGCCAAACGACCTTTTTCTGCTGCCCGGGCTGCCTCAATGCCATAAAACAGAGAGCGAAACTTTATCTTAACAAGCTAAAGAGAAAAACATGACAGCTTAAATTATACAAAAATTTAATTTAACATTGGCAAACATCAAGCGAGCCAGGAACATACGAAATGTGCCATAAACAGCGATTTCTTTTTCCTTTTGCCTTTGATTTTCTGACGTTAATTGCCTCATTTGGTCAGTGGAAGTGTGCCACGCCCACTTGTCGTGGGTGGGGATTTGTCAGCAATTTCCGTTTTGACTATCGCTAATCGGACACATTTATTTTATTTTATTTATCGCTTTTGTCGCCTGCCCAACGTCACGTTAGCAATTTGTGAATGAATTAATTATGAAATCAGGTCACAGCGTTGCAACAAGCAACAAGTTAATTATTAAATCAAAGAGAGTAAACCGAAGTGAGGGAGAGAGAGAAAAGAGAGGGAGAGAGTAAGAGTAGAAGTGCTGTCAAAAATTCAAGGGCTCTAATAGCAAATTTAAGCCCAAATAAAGTAGCTGGAAATCACTAAAAAAAAAAAAATAATTGTCAAACAAGCTTAAAAGAAAATAAAAAATTTGGATTTGTTTAATATTAAGCTAATAATTCAAAAATGCAGTTTTAAAAACAATAAAGTTCTATTAATTTATTCCATGAATCTTTATGTTTTACGTAGAAAACTGATTTTATTTTTCGACTATTAAGATTTTCAATTAAATTACATTTCAATAGTCATTTTTGTCGACAGAGAATACATTGAATTTCTAAGGTACATATATTGAAGTAATAAACAATCTAAAAAGAATTAAATTATTTTTTTAAAATAGCCAGATTTTACGCTTAAAATGTTCTATCTTTTGCAATTAATAAATAGCTAAAAGCTGGCTATAAACTAGCTAAACTGGCAACACAGCTCTCAAGGGAAGCTTAAATGCATTTGCGGTTGTTTTTCTGGTCAATGACAGGATTCATTCATGTTCTATCTCTTCTTCTTCTCTCTTCTTCATCTTGTTCTTGTTCTTATTGTTGTTGCAGTTAATAAAATGTCGCCACGTCCGTCGCTGGTGCCCACAGATGCGGACACAAGCGGCAGCTACGGTTCGCCCAGCTATCAACAGCAGCAACAGCAACTGCAGCAGCAACAACAACAGCAGCAGCAGCAGGAGTCCAGCAGCAACAACAACAATAACAACACAGGGTCAGGGGGCGCGGCGGGGGCCAAACAGGAGCCGGGACGCAGGGCGGGCGCCTGCCGCGTGTGCCTCAAATCCTTCAAGCCGGACGATTACCACAAGACGTGCTTCGAGTGCCAGCAGCGAGTGTGCGAGGACTGCGCCAGCTACAGCAAGTTGGATGAGCACGAGGATGCGGTAAGCTCTTCACCCCCAACCCCCTTACTTACCCCCTTACCACCTTGTTGCTGCAACATGCAGTGGCAAATGTTTCCATGCCACTGGCCAAATGTCCATCAGTCCATGTGGACTAGTGGCTGAAATAAACACATTATCTTGCGGCGAGTTTAATTAATAACAACAACTAAATATAAACAAAACTAACTAGTTTGCATTTAAATACGCTGCACTTTAAAAATACTAGAGGTATATTTAGTGAATTGAATTTCCAACTAAAAAACGTAGTGGTAAAAATACCAACTAATCATTTAGTCGTAGTTAAAGTTCCAACGAAAACTATGGTGATTGGAAATATTCTAAATAAATAATTGTTTCAACTATATCTAAACTTTAATGCAAATAAAATTGAAAATTTTCAATTGAATTGAAAAGCAGTGTAGATAAAAATTAAAAATTCTTTAAATGGGATTAAATTTCAATTCATTTCAAAAATAATAGAGACATAACTTGAGCAAGCTTAAAAGTGACTTGGTGATTATGAATAGATTTAACCAATTGAATCAAATGATTCTCTAGTGCTGAAAAACTGCAAAAAATATGAAAATATTGGATAGTATTGTTAGTGATGATATCAAATCGAATTGTACAAATTGGCAAAAATGAATCGACTTTTCGAAATATTTAAAAAATAAATTCGATAGAATATGCGATGAATATAATACCTTACAAAAAGCTGAAATTTAATAATATTGTGATGACTTTTTTTTAATATTTATTTATTTAATGTCAACTAAGTAAATTTGACCAAAATTAATGTAAAAAATTAAAGTAAAAGTTTAGTAATATTAAATTAATTAAAATTAAATTTAAATTTAAATTTTTGAAATATTATAAATTTTATTTAATTAGAACACGTTATTTAAAACAAGTACAATTTGTTTTTAATTTAATATTTCTGTTATATTTATTTTAGTTTAAAATTTGCACAGTCGAGTTTGACCTTTTCTACTACAAATGTTATTGTATATTGCCGTTGGCTTCCAGCTATGACAATGATTGCGTGGGCGTGGGCGTGGCCATGGGGCGTGTAACCAGCTTGGTGGATGGGCGTGGCAGTGGCAAACATTAATCGCTGTCTGCACACAAATTAGATTACATTCAGATGCCAGTTAACCCAACAAAGCCAAGTTTCATCCGCAAGATAAAAGCCAGATTAACGAGATTAAATGACAGCCACAACAACAGCAACAGAGGAGGAATCACTGGCGGTGGTGGTGGTGGTTGTAGGTTGCACCAGTTGCACCACCCATGGCCAATAAGCGAGTACTCCTTTAAGCCATCAGCATTGAATGCCACACATAATGACCATTGACAAGAGGCAACAATAACGAGCATATATCGTTGGGAGTAACTAACTGATGTATCTACAACAATGTACGTGTGCAACAACAACAACAACACAAGGCACCACCAAGCAACCACCAAGCACCACATTGTCTTCAAGTTGCTGCCGTTGTGGAAAGTGAAATTGGCAACGCCTTGCGCATTAAATTTAACGTTTGTCCGTCATTCCGGCCACACTTTGGTTAATTGAAATTGATGTTCATGGGCGGATCACATACACACCTCCACACACACACACTCGCACACACCCCTATATACACACACTACTCACACATATGTGCGATGACCACAGGCGCGTAATTATGGCCAACATTTGAACTGTACATGTTGCTGGCAGTTGTTGGCCAGACCACAATTTCTGGCCCAAGCCGTTGTCAACATAAGCCATGAACAGCCGACGCTTTGAGGTTTTAAGGCCTGGCCAAAACGAGATAATTGAATGCACAAACCACTGCAAAACTTATGCGTGCTTAACAATCGCAATAGCCAATTGTTATTTAAATTATGAAAATTATTTTAATTGAGCTATCGATGACACGATTATGAATATGTTGGGGTATTCAGAATAGATTTTAAAATTGTGTGAAAGAAAGAAAAGTTAATTTATAAGCATTTGATATTTTAAAATCAACAAAAAGACAGAGGCAGAAGACAGCGAGCCAGTAATGAAATCAATATTATCATTTATTAATTTTACTGATTAGATAATTCTTAAACAAATTATGTCTACAGATATACAATTTTTATGAAACATTTTATATATACATATAATATAATATAAAATCTTAACAATCATATTTATTAGTGGAGTTTAATGATATTTTTTGGTCCGCCAAGTAAATTAGTCTCATATATTAAATACAAATTTTTAATTATTCATATTTATGTAAAATTCATATTTTTAAAGCCCGTTACTTATGAATTAAATTATTGTTTAACAAATAATATTTAAATATTATTTATTACATAAAATATTGATAAAAAGTTTGTTATTATACATTTAAATCTTTTACACATATTTTTTTATGGATTTTAATTAAACTCTTGTCGACCAAATGTTGTTAAAACACTTTTTTACTTACTGAAATTAATTGTTTTTTTTTTTGCACATGTTAATTTTTATGATTACCTCTTACTAAACTAGCGATAATATCGATACACTTGCTAATAATTTTAACAGCATATAGCGATTTTTTAATACTTGTGTCTAATGCTCCTCGTGTCTATTTAAAATTCAAAAGTTCTGAGCTGTTGCTTTAAGCTGAAATTGATTTACCACTCAATATACTCAATCTTCAGGGCTTCCTGCCTGTGTGTGTGTGTGTGGAGTGTAACGCTCTATCGCTCTCTCTCTTTCACATTCATCAAAATCGATTTCCTGGTTATGCATTTCAAATCAGCTCAAATCGACTCGAAAAGGCTTTCAATTGAGTTTTCTTAGCTTTATTTAGCTGGCTGTCTGCCAATGTCCGAGTCACAACTAAATCCACAACGTTGTAGTTTTCTGCTTTAAAACAATTGTTGCCATCGCAGTTGCAGCTTCACTGTAACTGTAATTATAGCAACTGGGGGGAAAAAAAACCAATAAACCGAAAGAGCGAGCGACAGCAATGGCCATGATTATAGACACACTCTCTGCTAAACTAACGCCAGCTGGCGGCAACTTAATTAAAATGGCGCAACTTCCGGTGCAGTATCCACGCACACACACACGCACACACGCACACATATATATACAAATGGCGCTGCGGGTGAAATGACTCTACGAGCAGGTGAAAATGTAGCGGGCATTGTTTTAGCTTAGCTGTGGTTGCAGGTGGTTCCGGGTGGTTGTAGGTCGTTCCGGGTGGTTGTAGGTGGTGCAACGCCCCTCACCCACCCGTGCTGCGAATGTGATTGAGCTTCGTTTTCCCTCTCCCCCTTAACTTCCTTTTTCCTTGGCCTTTTTTCACCTGCGCAGAGCCATAGATTTCTTCACAGCTGGCGGTTGTCACACTCAGAATAAAAATGCATGGACAAAATTACAATAATTACAGTCGCACTTGACATATAATATAAGTGGGAAACATATTAATAATAAATATGAAATGCTATTGCAAAGCTTACTTAAATGAGCTTAAATTAAATATTTAATAAGGTATTATTACATTTTTTAAATTACAATCTAAAATGATTATAGTTTATTGAAATACAATACTTTTATTTTTATTTATTATTTTTTCTATTTCTTATTTAATACTTAATATATTATTTAAAATTGTCCATCGGTTTCAGCAATTACCTTAAAGCTAACTGAAACTTTTTTAAATCAACGCTGATAATTTGCATCTTTTTTTTGGCAGCCTCGAGATGTTTGAATAAAAAATATAACAAGTATAAATTATAAAATTATAAATGTTTGCTTTTAATATAAAACATACTTGAATCAAATTAAATTAATATACAAATTAGATTGCATTCAAAATATATTCATATTTACAATGGTTTTTATAACAAATTTGTATTTAAAAAAAATTTAAGTGTACACATTTCAGATCTAAAATAAGCGCGTAAAAGTGTAGCTAAAAATATTTGATTACAAGTGAAAATAATGAGATTTACAGTATATTTTTCGCTGTGAAGCAAGCTGAAAACTTTTGTTCGCAATGTAATTAAAATGAATTTTACTCACCGACAACAACAATAAAAACTGCAGTTGAGCAACTTTAACTAGCTAATAAATATGATGCTGCCCACAAATAGAGTTTTGTGCGCTGAGCTGTTAATTTTAATTAACGTGGCGTATACTTGATATTAGCTAGCATTGATTTTGCCCCACACTATAAATGTCTCTCTCTCACTCTCTATCTATCTATCTCTCTCTCTCTTAGAATATGTGGCGCTGCAGCGTGTGTCGCCGTAAAATGGCCTCCCGCGTGTGCATTCCACAGGATTCGACAGACTCGTCGCTGGACGTGCCCGTGCTGGAGGCCTTGCAGCGTCGTCACTCGGATGCGAAGCTCGGCAGCAGCACACAGACATTGGCGCCCAGCAATGGCGCCTCCGCCTTGGCCCCGCCCCGCAGTCCGGAGCTGCGACGGCATTCGGATGTTTCACCTGCATCGCTCAAGGAGCTGGAGCGTGTAAGTTGCTCTCTCCACTTTCCCAAGGACAAAAAGTCCTTTGCCTTGTTGCGGCATTGTTTTACAATTTGCACTGAGAGTTTTCACAATTTTCTCCTGTTCCCCTGTAATTGCAGCAGCTGAAAGGCGGTCGCAGCATGGCGCCCAGTCGCTCCAACAGCCCGCCACGTGGCACTGGCGAACTGGAGCCCGCCTTCGGGGCTCCCCTCTCCCGGATGCAGTCGCGCCGCGGCTCCCGCGTCTCCCGTCAGCACAGCTACGACGACGACATGAAGACGGGCGGCGTCGGGGGCAGCATGGGCGGCGGGGGCCCCGCCCTCGGCATGGCTGCCGACGGCTCTGGCCTCGGCATACCCGCCATGCCACGCAGGTAACGGAGAACAACAAACAACAATCAGTGCACTTAATTAGTTAGAGATGTCACAAAAATATGGCAGCACACGATATATTTATTATTCAGCTTTTTTTTTATGTTTTGATTAAAATGAATTTTTTAAATCTTTAGAAACACTTTATTTGGGGACTTCATAGTCCCACAAAATCATAAATTCGTAAAAAATTAACAAAACTTTTTATTTCAAGTTTAATTTTTTTAAACATTGTTTCATTATTCAAACAATTTTAATGATTAAACAAAATCAAGGAAATATTAAAGCAATAGAAAACATGACTTTGAATAATTTAAAACCTACGTCTTCTTTAAATTTATCTTCACTTTAACTTGCAAACAGTTTCTACTCTGAGAGTAAAATTTGAATCAAATTTCAGCTTTAGAAATATTGTATAGAAAATAAATACGCGCAAAATATAGAGACATTTAAAATGAATACTTCCTAATTTCTTAAACATAAAAACTAAAACAATGTTTCCCCAATTTAAAAAAAAATTATGAACAATTTCAAGTAAAATTAATTTATTACAAATAAGCCATATTTTAAATATTTAAATATGTAAATGGTTTAACATAAAGTCATAAAATCAATTATAACAAATTTAATCATGTTTTCTCTAAAAAACTCTCTCTCTCTCCTTGAAATCATCCCTTTTCCTCTTCCTTTCTAGAAGTCCCTGACCTTACTTGCTCTAATACATGTATTATTACTAATACTTTTTGGTCTGATTTGGTTTTCCACAATCCTTGCAATAAATGTTGGATAATTTAAAAATTTAAAAATTTTTGTATACCCACAGATTTTTCCTATTTTTTTGTTTTTTATCATTTCAGTTAAATTTAATTTTAATTAATTTAATAATTCTAATTTTCTTGTAAACCTCAACTTTTACTTCAATTTTTTTCAACTGTACTTAGTTGGCATTAAATAAATAATTAAATAAATAATGTCGAGTTTGATTTATCGATTTTACATTATTAATTTTGAAATTCCAAGTAAACATTTTAGATTCAATTGTTATTTATTTAATTGTTTCCATCTTCCAACTCGTTTAGAAAATCGGCCTACGATGTTTTTGCGCCTGGTTTGATGCAGGGAACAAACACAGCCGCCACACAGCTGCAACGTTCCCCGGGGGAGGGCGGTGGTGGCGTGGGCGGGGGAGGGTGTGTTATCATGCCACCCGTGCAGCTGCCAGGCTCTCGACGACCCTCGTTCCGGGTGCCACACGCCTCGGAGGACCTGCAGAACGACGAGTCGCCCGGCTCGCCCGATAAGGGCAGCCCCGTCCTCTGTGTGGACGACGATCGACGGATGCGACGACGCGGCTCCCAGCTGTAAGTGGACACCATTTTGGACACCCTTTTGCAGCTTGTTAACACCGTACGGGTCTTCTCTCTTTTTTGTATTTTCGAAATTTTGCAGTCCGGATATAGCGGCACTGCAGAATCGCGGTGCATTGCCAACGGGTCTGGCGGCATCGATACCAGCGCCAATGGCCTCGTTTACGGGTCCCAATTTGGAGGATTTGGAGGCGCCGCGACGACAGACATCCATGGATGGCGAGGCCATACGAATTGTCATACACGACGTCGATTCCGGTCCGATTTGTGCGTCAAAGCGACGCATTATTTTACGGCGGGATCCCACGGACAAAGCGCATCGCAGTAAGTGAGCCTAGGGAATTAACCCAATTATATATGTGTGTATATATGTATGTGAGTGTGAGTGTGTGTGTGTGCAAGGGAGATTCATCATTTGATGCGACCTTGTTGCCTGCTAGCCAAACACAGGGACTGCAAATAATTTTATTTGCTAGAAATATACCAATATTCAACTTCATGGCTCATTTATGCATTTTCACCATTATTGAAAATTGTTCAAGCCTTTTAGATTTGTTCATAATGAATAATATTGAGTTATGCTTTACTTTTCAACAAATAATCATTATTTTTAAGTATAAAAATAAAACTTAAAGTATAATCATTTTTTTCATCATCATTATTTTATATTTTATTTATTTTATTTTCTTTTTACTTTATCTATAATACTTGAAATTAATCATTATTTCATAATTTTTTAGCAAAACTTATACAGGTGTGCTACAGAAATCTCTTTCACTTGAATTTGACATAAATTTGTATGAAATTTACGTCATTTTTCAGGTGAAAGACATTTCTGTATCACACCTGATAATGATTACGGTCCCTGGGAAAAAGAAATCCATTGTAAAACTCAAATTTAAAACTCTTGAGTTAAGTATGTATTTTTTTTAATTATGTATTCGGGATAATATTGTTAAATTAAAACAATATGCGGTTTAAATGACAGCGAATCCACAAAAAAATTGCAAAATACTCAAAATAAATTGGATTTGAATTTCAATATGTTAGCTATTATTTTATTTAACATCAACTAAGAAGAATTGACCAAAAATACATTTTAACATTACAATAACTTTAAGTAATTTAATATGGCTAACAATTAATATGAATTATATATTAATAAAAATATTAGAAGAGGGAATTTAAAAAATCTTACTTGAATCAAGTATTGCGTGCTCCGAGATTACCGGAATCCCGTATTTTGTTGTCTGTGTAGCAAGTTTTCCATTTAATGAGAGCTTACTGTGACCGTGCCGTGTTGCCTGCTATCCGCTAGTCACTAGTCACTAGCCACACCGGAAATGGCCAAGTAAATAAGACTTATTACAACGTTTGGTTATGCTAATTCGACGGAGCGACCAAACGTCCTTTCGCCCATCCGTTGCTCTCTGTGTCCTTTGTCCCTCTGTCTGTCCGTCTGTCTGTCCGCTGAACGTATGAGCAAACAAAGCTACCAAAGAGCAACCAAAAAGACTTTGGTATACCGCCATATACCACATTTCCTGTTCAAAGGGAGCAAGGGAGGCGAAAATTCAACCGCTGCTCAACTTGAATTCCCCGAGCGAAGTGCACGGGGGCGACCGTTAGGGATAATGTGGTCGAAAGGAGACCCCGTGGGCCCCTAAATGAAACCCGGAAAAGCGGAAGCAACAACTGGTAGCAGATTAAGCAACTGAGAGGATTTCATCGACATCGACATCGACATCGACATAAAGGCCAAATGCACCACAAGGAGGGATCTATGTATGTAGTTGCTACCTCTGCTAAAGTTGCTACATATAACAGTATATCTTATACTATACACACATTCCCACACTCCCACACACACACACACACACACACTGCTGCTGTTGTGGTTATCGCATTTTCTGTATCTGTATCAGTGTGAGTATTTTAATTATATGCATTTTTTGTTGCATACTTCACTGCCCAGCAGCGACTGCGACGCCGACCGCGACTGCGACAGCGGCAGCGGCAGTGGCAGAAAACTGCTCGACAAACGATGCGCATAAAATGACCGTGCAAATGAATTTTTAATTATCAGCACAGTGAAAAATCAATAGCATAAAACGTGCCTGGGTATTAGAATTTCAAAAGAAAATGCATAAAATTGGAATTTAGAGAAAGAGAGAAAAAGATAAAAAGTAGTAGAGAGCAAAGCAAATAGTCGAAGCTGAAATACTCTGCAGTCTGTTGTCTAAGCTTAAATTATTTATAGTCGATTTTAAATCCTTTTTATTAAACTGAGAACTATATTTGTAGAAAGATTTTGTTTGAAATTTTCGATTAACATTTAGACATGACTTGCTGAGTTTGATAAAGATATTTTAATTACTAATTATTTAATATATTCCTTCTTTTCGGACTCATTGTGTTGGTTTTAAAACAGAAAGACTAGTTATTAAGACGGCTCTGCTTCTATACCCTCTCCAAGAGTATTTAAAACAGAACTAATAATAGCTGCTATGTTAATTAAGCTCTTATAGTTTATCCCAGCTTTACTTAATAAATGAAAAATGAATATGCCACAAATTGGCTGGCCACGCCCACTCTAAATGCTCTCTGCCCCCGACAGAGTTCGAATTCCCATATTTTTTAATGCTGTCAGACACATTTTTGCACACTTAAAATCAAATGAAATAGAAGCTGGCTAGTTTTAGTTTTATTTGCACACTCTCTCTGTCTTTCTCTCTCTCTCTCTCTTGCTGTCTCTTGCTTTTTCTCTCAATACACACACACACACACACACATTTAGCCCTTGGACAATTGTTAAATGGCAAAATAAAATTCAAAAAACTGACAAAAACTGCAGCGAAGGACTTGTAACTAAATGTGAAAAGTTGTAACTCTTGAACGCAGCATAAGCAGGGAAAGAGGAAGGAAAATAGAGAAAGTAGTCGGAGGGAGGTGAGGAGGCCAAAACAAGCCGAGAGTTGAGTGCAAAGTTTATGCAAATATAACAGCGCAAATTGAAAATCGATTTGCCAGTTAGTCGTTCGTAATTGAAACTCAAATCGCTTTCAACACAATTTCAACAACAATCTCAATATGTAAACCTCTTTGTGCCAATTGATTGACTGACTGACTGACTGACTAACTGACTGACTGATTGACATTCCAGATAAAGCACAAATCGTAAGGACACTTCACTTATGAAATCAGCAGGTGAATAGAATGCGTTTAAGTATTATTCTACTTCCAAGGAAGGCAAATTGGATTTGTACAAAAATCATCAGCGTAGCGATTATATTTTAAAAAAAGAGTAGATAAATTCAATTAAATCAAATTAATTATATAGATACAATTTTTATTCATTAATTATTATATTACCTTTCAATTTCTATCAAAATAATATGAGAAAAAAAATATGGTTAAGCTTCCCCTTTTTGTTTAAAACTCATACTTATTTTCAGTTTACTTTTTGAAATGATTTTATTTATAATTATTAAATGCTCTTTCATTAAATTATAATTTTAAAAGTACCAAAAATGTCAAAAGTGTGATTTAAAGAATGGCATTTTTAATTTATATTTTATATTTTTAAATAGATTTGAATTTAATAAATGTGGTCGTGTAATAAAAACACCTTCACATTGGTAAAAGTCAAGAGTTAGTGACCATTTTATCTTAGAATTTTAAATGAGTATAAAAACTGCTCTTTTATTATTATCTATATTAATTTATTATTAGTATCTAAATTTTATTTTCTTTCCAAAAGCTAATCACAATCTAATAGATTTCTCTTTTTCTCATTTTACATTTTATTTATGTATTTATTTAAGAACAAAATGATGTCTGAATTAATTATATTTAGGATTATGGTTTTCCGATATTTATATACATGTTACTTATGCACTTATGCTTACTTACTTATGTTCTTTTTGTTTTTTAACTTCTTAAATTATAATTTTTTAAATTCCTTTTCATGTTGAACTGTTTAACTGAAAAGTCTGCTACGCTTAATTGGCTTAAAGTGTCAACATGCCTTCAGAGACACGTTTCCCCATAATTTCAATCAAAATAACTAGCCGATGTCTGATGCTGCTGGCTGCCACTCAACAGTGCCTGCCAGACAACGTGGCACACACTGCCTGACTTGGTATATAAGTAGTAAAATTTCAATTTGCATATCATAAAAAAATATGTCAATCGCCAACAAATAACGCATAAGCGCAGCTGCAATGAAAAGAGAAGAGCAAAATAGCAAATAAGTTGGTGTGGGTGATGCTCTTGTACAATGAGTCTTGTACGAGGAGGAGGTGTATCAGGAGCTAAGCACCTGCACACCTGAGTCCTGAATGAGTCCTGGCTGCGGCTGCGGCTCCGTTTTCAACCGCCTGCCCGAGTCCTGAGTCCTGAGTGGCATATTTGATATGCAGCGAAGCAAGTGGAATTTTAATGTGCTAAACCATTTTCTTGGCTTGCTGGCATTTATTATAGCCAGCAAATTTCCTTGTACTTGGCTCGTATCCTTGGCTCGTATCCTTAGCTGCGGCTTAACCGCAAGCACACGCATGACGAACGTTGTGGCGTCTTCTATTGTTGTTGTTGTTATGGTTGTTGTTGTTGTTGTTGTTCCCACCTGACAGCGGCATCCTCTGCTGCAATTTACCTTGAAATATTGACTGGCAGCTGTGTATATACTTGTGTGTGTGTGTGTGTGTGGTGCTTGCCATGCTCTCTATATCAGGGGTGCCACAGAAATCGCTAGCGAAATAGAATTCCGCTGAAAGCATTTCCGAACGGAAATTTCCGAGATGCCACAGAACTTTGAGTGATTTAATTGTTTTTTAGCATTTTCACCAACTTTTTCAAACTAGGCTGCTAAGGGTTGACACATTCTCAGATTAACTTACCCAAGAGTTTGTTTAGCAACTTTTTGAAGATTATCATTGCAGACAAATAAGTTTTAAATTTTTTTCCTATTTAATTTGTATAATTTAATTTTTTTATAAGTATAAAAATTGATGTTAAGCTATAAAAAATTTAAAAGTAATTGGGGCGACGAAATAAAAGTTACTCGACAACTCTGGCAACTCTTCGTGACAAATGTTTTCACCAATTGCACAATAAGTAAAAGAATTTTGAGGTAAAACTTGTTTTACCTTAATTTAAAGAAAACAGAAGTGCTTCCATATATATTTTTTAAATACCTTACTTCGAATTCAGACTAAAAAAAGTGGCATCGCTGCCCTTGACTTTGAAAATCTGAAACGGACTAGGTGGCAGCATCGTATGCCAGCGGATTTAGCGCTAGTTTGTTCCGCGCAAAATTATTCAGCGAGTTGACCAGTGGCACGGAGGAATGAAATTCCTCCGAAAGCGATTTCTGTGGCACCCCTGTATGTGTAATTTAAAAGCAACCAAGTGTACTATATTCCTTTTCGCAACTAGACGCAATTAGCAGCTGCTTTTGCAGCTAATGGAAGGCGTTTAATTAAGCTGAAATGCACATCAAATGCAATTCACATTCACAATCACAATCACAAATCGCAATTCGAAATCGCAATCGATTCAACATATATGAATGTAATTGTATTTGTAATTGAATGCTCAAATACGCTTTCAATTATGCAACAGCTTAAGTGTTATACAACAAAAGCAATAAACGACAAAAGCTACGACTACTTATTGTTGGTCCAAATGGCCAAATGGCGTCTTAACATGGCTAATGAAATTTTATGCAGCCTCATGAGTTACACACACATTTATTGCTGCAAATCACGTCAAATACATCTACACACACACACTTGTACATACAAAGTAGAGTTAAGTGTAGACTTGTTTTGCGTGTGATTGGATCGTTTCTCTGGGCAACAGGTAGCCACGTTTTGAACTTAACTTAACTTGGCTTGCAGCAGTGTTGCCTAAATTTGAATATCAAAATAAGCTAGATTTACCAATGAAAAACTTGCTGAAATACGCTAAAAATAAGAATATACAAGCCTTAAAATAAGGGTAAAAATACACCCAACAAAAAATTAATACAACAATGTTTACTTAACTTAGAAAATTAGTTAAATTAACGATAAACTAATTAAATAATTCTTAACTGCGTTCTTTCCTAAATTTCATAATTTGTTCAGACAAATTATAAATAAATTATGTTATTTTTGTTATTTTAAATATTTTTTTAATTTATTTTAATATTTTTTTAATTTTATATTTTTAGAGTTGCTAAGTAACTAGAAAGTTCAACTTTTAGAAGAAAAAAAAATTTAATATTTGGTTTTCTTATGATTGTTATAACGAAATGTAATTAACACGTTATTTCACAAATTAAAATTTAGAAAAAAAAGTAGAGTCCTTTTAGGTATTTTTTTTACAAAAGTTACAACAGCTCTAACCAAATTAGAGTTATTTTAGATAGTTTTTTTTAAGAAAAGCTATTATATGTAGCTATAACCATTTATAAATAGTTTAAAAGTGTTAAATCTCGCAATAAATAAGCTGAAATGCCAACACTGCTGTCTCGCATTCATAGTTTTAGTGCTCTTAAGTACATTACTTACCCACTTGCTGCCTTCGTCCTGTGGTGCTTTCGTCCTTCTGGCAGCGTTCTGGCCTTGTCGCTCATCTGTTGACATAAACGAGCAATTGGCTGGCGCAAAAGAGCAAAAAAAGAAACCCGACCAAGAGCAGGTGTTTCCAAGTAGCACTTGGATGCACACACACACACACACACATGTATATAACATACATACATGTATGTAGCTGCACCTGGGGCTGGTTTATTAGTTTTTAGTTTTCCTTTAAGTTGATATAACCTCAACTCGAGCTTGGCAACATCGTGTCTCTACCTATGCTAGTTTAATTAAGAATCAATTTTTATAGCTGCCGATAACAGGCAGTGAAACTAAACTTGGTCACACTCTTTTACTCGCTCTCTTTCACTCTCTTTCTCTCTCTGTATCTCTTGTGTGCATCGATTAAGTCGTTCAGTTTCTGCCAGCTAAAAGTTTGCACAGTTAATGACATTACTCCTACTAGGTTACACAGCACTTTCTGTGACACAAGTTTAAAAAGTTTTTAGCACATTTTCCACATACATATATCACTTTAAAGGCACACTGACAATTTGTAAAATGCGGCCAAGAAAAAAGCCCTTTTTCTGGACAGACAACAATGCTCAGTGTTGGGCTTATTAAAATCCGAATGATACCCACATAAAATAAAAGTAAAAGAACAACAAATTGTATCATAAAAAAAGAGGCTGAATGAATGACAAATACACACGAAGGGACACTAAACAATGAGAGACAAAAGCTACAAAAATAGCCAGAGCAAAAGTAAAAGTCCCAACTCACCTCAACTCACCTTACCTTGAAGTCAGGGCCGTCGCATGATTTTAATGTGGCAACTTTTATGGCCAGACTAAGAGGAAAACAAATCGAAAATTCACTCAGATGACTAAAAGAACAGGCTTTAATAAAAATAAAAAGAGTTTGTAATCAAAATAATTGATAACTGGCAATTAAAAGGATGACTAAATTTAATAAATATTAAATTAAATAAAAATAATTGTCACACTATAATATTTTTATTTGAAAACTTCTCCCAAACTGCCGTGTCATCTTTGTAGACTACTTTCTCAACCCTCCACTTTGGTCAGCTCTGTTATAATCTGCGCATTTTACATCCTCGGTGACATTCGCTTTTCTGCTGTCAGCAAAGGATTTGTGTTTTATTTATTTGGTTTTTATTGCCGTCTTAAGACAGCAGGAAAAATAAAGAAAAGAAAGTAAAGAAAAGAACAAAAAACTTTTGATTAAAACACTCGAAAAGGAAAATGTCGCGTTATCCTAATTGGGTATCAATGTGCCTAAATCAACAGCAACAGCAACAGCAACATGGCGGATACGCAACATTTTATTGCATACTTCGGGGCGCGCTTCCTTCGCTTGCAAAACTTTCGCTTGTCGCCCGAAAAACGGAAGCCACCTGCGTTGTCCTGAATTATTCTGCTGGAAATCAGCGCCACTGCAAGCTGAAAATATCAAACCAACCTTGGGGACCAAATTTCATTGTCAATGACAAACTCGTCTCTCTCTTTGCTGCTGCTTTTCTTTTCTTCTTTTCTTGGCCCGGCCTGCAGCCAAGTCTCAAGTTAACTTTCTTGGCCATTGTCTGCAGCAAGCGTTCAACTGTCTGTCTGAAGAGTACGGGATTTTCTATTGGGGTGGGGGCGAAACGGAAATCCGCTTTCGTAAGTTTTCGTGCACAAATTGTTGAAATTAGTTTTCTGCGCCCTATGATAAGTACTTGAAACTGAGCGCTGCCAACTGACAAACTGGCAACTGGCAAACTGGCAACTGGCAATTGAAATTGCAATTAAATTAATTAAATTGTTTGGATTCTCACAGCGGAATCTGCAGAATGCAGCTGCAACTCATCTGAGAGCTGAATTCGGACAGGTGAAGATTTATTTATAAACAAAACAAACTTATTTCAAATAAAATTATATTAAGACGATTGTTAAATTAACAATGAAATTAACAAATTAAACAATTGATAAAGATAAATGTTGATAAATTTGTCAGACAAGACAACAAGTCAAGCACAATATATATTAATACTTGAAGTGGGACCGATATATATAAGTTGACTAAGCACAATGCGTAGGCGGACAGACAGAGGGAGGAACGGACACACAGACAAACAGACGGACAGACAGACAGACAGGCGGACAGACAGACAAACAGGCAGCCGGGTAAATAGTCGTGTCGAGTGCTTTTGTTTATGAACAACACGGGGCGTATACGCAATGTACACGAGACACAGTGCAAACTGCAAATGAAATCAACACAAATTGCTGCCGAATCTGTTGTTTGCTACGTGTCGTGTCTAAGATTTAATATTGATTTTCTCCGCTCCCGCCTTGTCCCTCTCTCCCTCTCTTTTGTCATATCTTTCTTTCTGTCTTTACTGCCCCATAATCAGTCAGCATATTTTCTTATTAAATTCTTGTTACTTTTGTTGCAGCACGAGGCTTTGGCATGCGGGTTGTTGGCGGCAAAACTGGCGCCGACGGTCGTCTCTTCGCCTACATTGTCTGGACGGTGCCCGGCGGACCGGCTGAGAAAAATGGCCTGCAACAGGGCGATAAGGTGAGTGAACTCTCTCTGTACAAATTAGAGAGCACAGAATACTTTCTAGATGTATAATTACTGGTTTTGCAAGCTAAAAATAAATAAATATCCGCATGGAAATCAGTTGAGTTTTGACACTGATTTAACCTTCACAAGTCTAACGGTTAAGTTTTGATAAAGTTATGCGAGTTGGAAGATTTTGGAAAAGGGGAAAAAATGGAAAATCTTGAGAAAAAAATTAAATAATTAAAATTAACAGAATTTTAATGCAAAGTAAAATTAGAGGAAAACAAATTATAAAATTGACATTCAAGATAATCGGTTTATTTTCGACAAAGTTAAAGTTAGGTATGGAAAGAGTGGACAAGTTGAAAAAAGGTTAAATTTTTCAAATAAATAAAATATTAATGTAAAATGAAATAAGAGTTCAACAAACTACAAAAACCCCTTCCACAAGAAAGTCGATTAAGTTATACAAAAGTTATAGGAGTTGAAAGATTTTGGAAAAGTGTCAAGAAGTATGGAAAAAATGAACAATTTTAAAAAAAAATTAAACTTATCAAATGAATAAAATTTGTATGCAGATTGAAATTATATTTCAAATAATGAGAAAATTGACATTCCGCACGAAAATCTCTTCAGTTTTGACAAAGTTACGAGAGTTGTAAGTTTATGAACTGTAGATCATATTCAATATTTGAAGCGAAGATTGAGAAAAACCCAAACAGATCACATAGAGACAACAAGTTTATTTTCCGCTAATAACAATGAATGGTTTTCCTTCTATTTCTCGCAGATACTCGAGTGGAATGGAATGTCGCTGATCGATCGCAGCTTTGAGGAGGTCTGCTCCATTATGGATCGCACCGGGGACATTGTCGAGCTGCTGGTGGAGCATGCCACAGATTTTCGCATGTGCGATCTCTTTGACGAGAACCTGCCGCCGGGCAACAGTGGCGGTCAGAGCGGACCCCGAAGATCTGGCGATGGTCCTGTGGGACTGGGCCTCATAGCGGGTAAGTGAGGCACATAGTTAATCCTGTTGTACTCCCCACTGTAAATATATAATCACAAATTATTGATGTACCCCAAAGATATATTAAACATTTACATAATTTTCATTTGTTGTTCTCGTTTCTGGTTACTTCTTTTCCCACAACTAACAATTCAAATCTTTAAAAAATAAATAAACACAGACCCCGAAATCAACACAGACAAATCACCAGCATCGCCAACTAGACGGAAATTACCAAAAACTCCGGTATAAAAAACAATTTCGTATTATTCATTTCAATTCGAGCTAAGAGTTAAGAACGTGAACATACAAATATACCCTATATATATACACTACATTTAGTATATATATAGTACTATATGATACACAATGGGCTATAATGCAATAATTAGCTATTAACAAAAATCAAATGCAGCTTAAGCATACGCAGATTTTTCCCACACAATTTTCAACTTTCCACAAATAAGAAAAATACAATTATAAAATCATCATTTCAGTGCAGCTTTAAAAGTTTTACAACATATAAAAAGAACTCACCTTATTTCGATCCACATAATTAAATCATTTCTATTTATGTTATCAGATATGAGAATCGAGATAATCGAATTCATATTTGTATTTGTAGTAGATCAATTGAATATTTCCTCTATGATTTTCTATGTGTTTTCCTATGCTTTCATTTAATTATTTATATTACTTACTACGACTAACTAACTAATTAACTAACTAACCAAGTAACTAACCATACAACAAATGGATAAATGTGTTCTTTACTATTTTGTCATATAATCAATTCACACACAAAATTATACAATATTTATTTTTCGGTGTTGGTAGAAATAATTGTTAGTGAACTAAAAGATACAACAATACAAAACTACATTTAACTATGATACGATTATCTACCTTAAGGACTTACAAAATTAAATAAGAAAGATTAGCTAAGGATGCTCAAGAACTACATAGATATACATACAAAGGCATCCTTTAATCTAAACATACTATCTAACATATACATATAACTAAATGTAGTATATTGTGTTAGTTGAGATACTTCACTTCGGGGCAATCGAATTGCCCGAGTTAAAGAACACAGTAAGAACAAAGCACCAACAATAGAGTTATAAGCGGAACTTGAACTTGAACTTGAACTTGAAGAGTTTTAATTCTTAGTTGTCTTGCGATTGAGACAGTAACGAATTTTTAAAACATTTCCTAGAACTCCAGTTCTCCAGCTAGAAACACATTATGGATATCGAAAGCTATACAGTTACTTATATAAAGTAGACAACAAATATATACATATATCTTTATAAATGTTGCTAGTGCAAATTGTAGCAGAGTTTAACTATATATATATAAATATATGTGTGTGTTTTAAATGTTATTAACTTTATAACTTAAACAATTAAGTAGCAAGCGCCAAGTGCGTTATGAAAAAAAAGAAACCAAAAACCAAAACAAATTAAAAAGTAGCTTGTTGTTGAAATGTTTAAATGTTTTTTAATCGAAACAAAACAAAAAAATACCCAAAAATCCCCAAATATAAATATACAGTTGGTCAAATAATTGTTTTGACAAAACCAAAGATTACTTTTTAATTAATTTCCTATTTAATAATAATTGTTCTTAGAACAAATTCAAAAATTAATAAGTAAATATGTGAATTTTTGCATTTTGTCAAAACATTTAATTGACTCACTGTATATTCTTAACTATACATAAATATATTGAAAAAAAGCAGAGAGTTGTGCGCATTTGTTGGACCCAATCATAAGTTATATATTTACATTTACTATGTATTTGTGTTTGTATGTGTATACACATACATGCGAGTATCTTTGTATTTGTGTATGTCATTGTTAGTGCTGTGTTTGTTAGTATTAAACATAATGCATATTTAGGAGAAATCGTGGAGCCCACCAACTTTAACTGAATCAACACACACAATAAACGAAAGTGCTCTAAATTTTAGACAGATTCACACTCAACTTAATCAGTGCGATTAACTTGATAACAACAAAAAGAAATGCCGTTTATCGTAGTCTATACATTTAACTTTAAAAATAAAAAAAATAAAAGCTGCTGCTTAAAGCTGTGTAACTCCTGTCAGATGGGTGATAAATTGATGAATTGAACTTTGATTTGATTTATTGTAATTACACTTTTGTATAGCCTACACACACACGCACACACACTCACACACACACTATTTATAGAACTGTATGTAATACGAGTACTTCCCCCCCGCCCACAAAGCTATCGACTTAAGTACAATCCAAAAAAATATATAAATCAACTATGAAATTATGAGAAACATGAAAACTGATGACTGTTATCGTAATCGTAACTATAACTATAACTGTAATTGTAACTGTGTTGCATTCACACATTTTTTGTATATGTTTAAACTTGAAAGTGAAAGGGTGAAAAAAACGAGTTAAAATTAAAGCCAAAATGAATCATTTGAAAGCAGAAAGACAGTCGCTTATCTATACATGAATGAAATATATATATATATATATACATATATACCAATGTATACATATAACTTTACAATTCTATACGATATCTATATACACCCAGTTTATTTTGAAATCTTAAAAAACTTAAATGCGTATACGTAATGTAACGTAACGTACCAAAATGTGCTAAACCAAAATGAAAGAAAGAAACGTGAAAAATAAAGTCTCTCTATTTAACTGCAAAATGAAAAAACAACTGAAAATTAAAAAAAACAATAACAAATACGAGTATCTGGGAAATGAGTTTTCTCACTTTTGTACAGCAGCTAGCAGATTTTCCGAGCTTCCAACCGAGCAACCACAACGATCACAATCGATGCCCAAATGGTAAATGAACAAAAAAATATAAAAAGCAACTCTATCAACTTTATATCGTAATGTACCTAACATTTAATACCTATAAAACTTATACTTTCTATATACATAACTTGTACAGTTTCTTAGCACACCCAACTAATAAAAAACCTGCTAGAAAATCCAAAACCAAAATCATAATAATAATAATTCAAGTGTAATATAGCGAGGTTCCATAAGTTGTACTTAAACATATTGTAATGCCCACTACAAATAATTTGTAATATATAAAGTGCGCTTTTCTTCTTTTTTTGTTGATTATATTTTTATATTTTATTTTATTTTGTTCCCTCTGTTTTTTGTTTGACATTTCTTTTTATGTTACATTTTTTTCTGTTCTGTTCTGTTCTGTACGTTACGTATACGCCCTGTTTTTGCGCTGCGCTGTGTCCTTGTAAACAATTTCCATTTCTCTGTCAATTTATGAGCTTTTGTTTGCGTTTCGCTTAGCAAATGTTTACCTTTCTCAGCCATTTCCTTTCCTTTCCTTCCGTTTCCCGACCCTCCATATTTGATTTATGCATAATTCCTGACTCTTTAATGATTCCCTGTCGCTCTCTCTCTTTGTCTGTGTCTCTGTCTGTCCAATCTGTACTCGTACATAGTGTTGCATATCTTTTAACACTTTCCTTAGCTGTCCAACAACAACAACAAAGTGACACCCTGTAACATACTAATATAATTATACACTTTTACACTTGTTGTACCTTCAATTTTCGACATTTTGTTTGTAAATATTTATAAAACTAAAAGAACAATTTAATGTAATATATTAGCTGAAATATAAAGGACAAATATCAGGTACTTTCTGAGATCTGTAGAGTTAGAAGCTTGGCAATGACAACAACAACAACAACCACAACGACAACAACAACAATTAAACACTATCAAAAACAGAACAAATCTTTAAAAATAATTTTACTTAATTTTACAACTTTTTTCTCCATTTATTTTTTGATTTCTTTGCTTTTTGTTTGGTTTTAAATTTTAACGTGTTTCCTTAAACTTGTTTGCATTTTGCCTAATTTGCATAAAATGTACGCAAAGCCTACAGAATTTGTTTGACTAGCATCTAATCTAAACTAGTGGCTCTTTTAATCTAACAAACCTACAACTTACAACTGACTAGCATTTTCCCTAAACTAATACCAAAAAATCAACAAACAACAAAAAAAACAATAAAAATATCTACTTATAAATATTGATATAAACCAAAAAACCCTATATTGTATAGTAATTGTATGAGCTCAAATTTTCATTTCACCTGTACAAGAATTGTAACCCCAGCTGGCACGAGTTATGGCAAAGAACTTAAAGAACTAAATACCATAAACTGCAGCACAGTTTAAATGATAAATAAATATATATATATGATATACAAAAAGAACAAACTTATATGTGAAATTCATATGTTAAATGACAACAGCAACAAGACGAGAGAGAGAGAGAGAAATGCTGAAAAAGCTGAAAAAGATGAAAAAGCAGTAAAATTACTGTCATCAATTTGATTGCTGATTGATTGACTTTATGAGCTATGCTGTTTCTCGTCTGACTTTATGATTGATTTATTGAATGTAATGATTTCATTGACATATGCATACACACACACACACACACACACACACACACACACACACCCAACACACATGTACACACATAATGAATTGAATTTTAAATATTATTGATACACAAATTGTATCAAAAAGTGAAGCAAACTGTGTAGCTACTAATTATATATTTATGCATGTTACGTATACGACATGTTGCCGTTTTCAAAAGCCCACCTCTTGTGTATAAACATCCTATCTGTATATCTGTTTGTATATATGTATTTATGTGTATTTTCGTTTTCACTTTCTTGCATTTATTATTCATACGCACCGTAGTCACAAAGTTTACTACAAATTTTAGTTACTTCAGCCACATTCACATTCACATTGGCAAAACTGGTTAAGGTTAAAGGTAGGGTACAGGAGGGTTAACAAGGAGTGCCCAGAACCGCAGGACTTTCGCCTAGTTGCGGTTTTTTCAGCTACAACTTTAGTCGCTTGTTTCTGTCTCCGTCTCTCACCTGCGGGGCCAGGTGTCAAGTTGGCGTGCGAGTTTTTCATTACCAGGCAACAGTTTGACTTTTGCCACAATGCTGGGCGTTGTTTTAGGTCGCTGCTGTCAGCAACAGGTGCCTGTCGCCTTTAATTGACAGCTGGAAGGCATAAAATGTTTGAAATGCCGAAAATTAGAAAACTTTTAAACAACAAATTCAAAGGCAGAGACAGCATCATCATTATTATCGGCTTTTGCTTTTGAAAGGCCGCCACTTCAATCTGCTTTCTTTTCTTAAACATCTCTCTCTCTCTTTCACACACACTCCATCTCTCTTTTTGTAGCTCTCTATCTTGCTGTGCAGCAAAGTTTTTCAAGTGCTTAGGCACTTATCGCTGCCTGCCAGCCTGCCATTTTGATAAACTTCAATAATCCGGCAACGTATTTGTATGTATGTGTGTGCGTGTACATGTGTGTGTAACTGCGTACCTGTAGATAAGTACACGTGCCTTATAAAGTCCCAACACGAATTCGATTTCGATGTGCGGTCCCCGCTGTCAAGAGAGATGAGAAATGCGTCTCGTAATGTAATAAACTTTTTGGCATAACCATAAAGAGTTACTTCACACACACACACACACACATACAACGAGCAACAGTTGTGCGTGTGTGTGTATTTGTATTTGGTCCATTTCCGCTTTGGCACACGTTATTGCAATATGGCGGCTTCCGTTGCCATTGCAGCAACAGCAACAGCAACAGCAACTGAAAATGAAATGAAAATGAAAACGAAAATGAAACTCAATGTCAGACAGTTCGACAGTCAGTTAGTTATTGTTGTTGGCCCAGTATTAAACGATTTCACAGGCTTATAAGTTTATAACAATGTCTGTCTGACTATGGTATATAAGCGATATAGAGCGAGTAATAATAAAATATGGAGCAAACAGGAACAATTTACAATTGTTACAAGCCTAAAATTGTTCTTTATACATACATAACATATGTAATATTGCGCAGACGCTTGCCAAAAAATAATAATAATAATAAACAGGGAGATTATCAGGCCTGTTACGGTTTTTACTTTTTATTTAATAGCATTCAGTGAAATACATTTATTCACTTTGCATTTAGACTAAGTATTTAAAAATGTTCGTTTTTCAATTTATCGAACTTAAACTTATTAAGTCAAAGTGATATCAATCCGCGAAATTTCGCTAAAATTATATTAGAGCAAGTTAAAGAAATTTACTTCCGCAAAATCTTAGCGAAAGTGAAAACAGGAACAGGCCTTATTATTTTTTTTATTTACTGTTTGCTGTTTTTTATTTTCTGCGAATATTACAAATATTTATAAATAAAAATCCCAATGAAAAATTTTTAAATGGTCTTCAAAAATATATTTTGGCAGGAATTTATTCTTGGTCTAATGGATCGTAGATTTATTATTATTATTATTATTTATTTATTGGGATTCCCTGCACTACAAGTATAAACTTATTATTTAATGTGCTAGTCACAATTTACGTTACCAAATTCGAATTTTAGAATGGTTTTCTATTTTTTATTCTTTCAATAGTCTTACAACATTTTTTTTTAGCTTTTGTATTTTTTATTTATATTTTTTTAAATTTTATTTTGTGCTTAGTTTTGATAAAAGTTCAATTTTTCACTGCTTTATAATTTCTTGCTATTGCCTTTATATAAATATTTCTTTTAATTGGTTTTTGGTGCAAATTATTGTAAATTTGTTTCTATTTAACTTTTTGTTGGTTGCATCGAATGGATGTGAAGATACGTGTATTTAATCTAGTCGAGCAACTCGTTTGTAGTCTTCATTCTTGTGGTTATTGTTGTTGCTATTGCTGTAGTTGTTGTGGGTGTTGTTGTTGTTGGCATTGTGTGCAGGTACATGCTATGAATATGTTATGAAGCCGTCTCCTCTATGCTCCACATGCACATATAATAATAAACACAACACTATGGCAACAACAACAGCACCAACAGCAACAACAACAACTACAACAATGACTCTTATGCGCAACTGCGCAGCAATGACTTCCGTTTCAGCGGTCAGGGAGGGGTGTATCCTGCTGTGGGGGTTACCCATGCTAGCTAAAAAAAAAAAAGAAAAAAAGCTGAAAAAACAGTAGATATCGCCCACGGCAGATTGCAATTGCGGTTCCCTCTGTGTGGTCAATTTACAAATACACCAGCACATGTGTGTGTGTGTGTGTGTGTGAGTGGGTGTGTGTGTGTGTAATACAACATGCGCTTATTTAAGCATCATTTACATGTAGCTCTGCATGTGCGTGTGTGTGTCTTTGTGTTTGTGTGTTTGTTTAGCGCCTGTGGGTATGCAATGCATTTTTTCCGCTCTGTTGATTTGCATGCTTTTCATTTTCCACTCTCTCTGTCTCTCTCTCTATCTGTCTCTGTCTCTCTCATTGTTTTCTCTTGTTTTCACTCGTTTAATTAGTTTCATTTATGTTGATATTGCTTTAATTTGTTGCTCAGTTACGTACACAACACAATACAACAATAACAACTACAACAACAACTTGAACAGCAGCTGTAAATATGCGAATTCAACAATAACTAACCTAAATTAAATAACAGAAACTATCATAGACAGTAGGCATTAGGCTAATTAATAACTAAATATTTAATTGAGAGCTGTACAGCGGCGAGCTCGAGTTTGTACAATATTTGAATTTGATTTAGATTTTTGAATTTGAATTTCGCGGTTTGTATTTGAATCATTTGCCTAATGAAACTTTTAAAAAAACAACTGCAGGAGCAAATTGCACGGGAGAAAATGGTCAGCGGCCGTGTTCAGATTCAGGTCTGGTATCACGCCGAGAGGAGCGAGCTGGTTGTCTCCCTCATGGCCGGCGATGATCTCGCACACAGGGACGAGGCCTACGGACACGGCAATCTGCCGGAGGCGTATGCCAAGGTGCGCATCCTGCCCAAATGGTGAGTGGACAAAATTCTAACCATACATTTTGTATGGATTATAAATTTTAATTATAAATACATTTTAAGATAAACTCTTAAAGGCATCAATTTAAAGCAATTTTTATAGTTTTTTTATTACTATTTAAATTTTGTTTAGTTAAATTAATTGCTTACTCGCTATGTAACAAATGTTCTATAAGTTTAAAACTTTGAAATGTGCCCAAGTATTTTAATTTGGAATTTCAAATTTATTATGTATAACATTTAAATATATTTTTATAAAAAATATTTTTTTTTTATTATTATTTTTGACATTTTTATTTTTTCCTGCAGTTTAATTTTTTTAAATTTTATTTAAAAATTAACATTTAATTTAAATTTAATTTACAAAGGCTACTTTTATATTTTAAAATGTATTTCTTTTTAATATTTAACATTTACATTTAACATTTATTGTTGTTAACTCTCGTTTTAATAGTTAATAAAATTGTAATAACTGATGTCGGCTTACATTAATTTAATTTATTAATAAGTAAAAAATAATTGAAAAAAGGCTAAAACAGGCTAAAAAAAATATCATTATATTTTTAATTCGTTTAATTTAATAAAATTCTTTAAATTGAGCCAAGCGCAATTTGAAGAAAAATATTTAATTAGTTATATCAACTAAAAGCAGTTGACTAAAAGTACATTTAAAAGATAAATTATAATCGATAAATAAATAATGCAATTTTTTAATGAATATTTAAATGAAATTTATTGATGAATAAAAAAATGGATAAATTATTAAAAATTAAATTAAAAATAAACGTTTTATCGCTAGGATGAAAGTAATGCAATTTATTGATGAATTAATAATAGATAATAAAAATAAATATATATTTCTCTGCCTCTCTTGCTCTGTCCCCGTCTCCAGTGGCGATGGCAGCGTGCAGCAGACGGAGGTCAGTCGACCCACGCAGAATCCCATTTGGAACGCGACCTTGACCTTTGCCCATGTGAAGGCGGACAGCCTGATGGATCGGTATATAGACATCCAGCTGTGGGATCTGGTGCCGCACACGGAGTCCATCTTCCTGGGCGAGTGCAACATCGAGTTGCAGCAGGCGTTCCTCGACGACCAGGCCATCTGGTGTCGTCTGGAGGATCCCAAGGGATTGCGGGGCATCAGCATCTCCAAGTCGCCGAGTGTCTCGCCGCGGGGCTCAATTGCAGCCGGTGCTGGGGCGCCATGTGGTGTTGGTCTGCTGCGACGGGATTACAACATGCAGCGCTCCATATCGGATGAGGTGGACTCGATTGGGGATGGGGCGTCGCTGCTGCATCCGGATCACGCGTACATTGCCGGCTCGCGACGCGGCTCGTCGCAGTCGGAGACGATGGAGGTGGAGGTGTATCAGCTGGGTAAGGACTTCTCGCGCTCATTGCCGGGATCGCGTCGCTCGAGCTTCCAGGATGCCGAGAAGCAGCGGCTCGAGGAGGATGCGATGGCCACGCCGCCCACATCCTATTTGGTGGGCAGGCGTCGCTCCTCGGTGGCGCGTCGCGATCCGGATGAGATCCTGAAGTCCTTAAAAGCTGTGCGCGGCGAACTCGGACGCACCATGAGCCTCGGCACCGAGCAGCAGCACAACAACAACAACGCACAGCGCAGGGGATCCAGACGTAAGTATCGATACCCGATACTATACCTCTTAGTATACACCCAGAGAAACAAACTGATGGCAAATTAAAATGCAATCAAAATAATTTGTATTACATTATATTTAAATTTGAAGCGTTTTAATATTAAAAAAATAAAGCACTTTGATTTAACTAAAAACTTACTTAAATATCGAATTAATATAATGAAAAATTGAAAAACACTTTAACTTAAAAGTGCGTTTTTTAGTTGAAAAAATTACAAAAGTTTTTTAAATTGTAGTCAATTTTCTATTAATATTTTTTTAATTTATATTTTTATTTTTTATTATTACTTTTTATTATATATTATTATTTTTTATTATATATTATTCTTTTTTATTATAGATTATTATTTTTTATTATATATTATTATTTTTTATTATTGTAGTCAAGTAAGAAACAAATATTTAAAACTCAATTTTTTTCAATTTTAATTTTATTTTAAATCTAAAAATTGATTAAGAAAAATGCACTTAATAATATTTAAAAACATAATTTTTTTAAATTTAATTTATTTATCTTAAAATTGTACATTTTATATAAAAATTAGCTATTTTTATATTTATTTATAATTAACATTGGTTTTAATTGAATCCATATCTAACAAAAATCAATAAACTTATTTTTAAATCTAAAAATTGATTAGGAAAAATGCACTTAAAAATATCCTAAATCATAATTTCGTTTTAATTTAATTTATTTATCTTAAAATTGTATATTTCATATGAAAATTAACAATTTTTATATTTATTTTAAATTTACATTGATTTTGGTTGATTTCATATCTAACTGAAAGTCAATAAACTTGGTTAAATCAAAGTGCAAACATTAAAGTTACAGTGTATTTTTCTCTGGGTGCTGAGAATGCGATAAATGTGATATTGATCCTTAGGGAAAGTGATGGTGTTCTCTGTGTCTCAGACCTAATATACACTTGCTATCCCTCTCTCTATATATTATATATATATCTGTCTCTGTCTCTCTCTCTCGCTCACACTTGAACCTGCCTTGCTGTGTGTCTGGCTCACCTTATTAAAGCTATTGCAACTACATATAAACTATATACTTTAACTTATACAAAACTATCTCTCTCAACTATTGCCTTGGCCTTTCACTATTTACAACTATGTCTATCTAATTTCTCTTGCTCTTCCATCTCTCTCACACCTGTTAGCCACAATATCGGTGTCGCATTATCAAAGCTTTGACACTCCCTACACAAACTGGACAAATCACACATATAAATGAATAAATCTATCAATATCCTCAAAATAAAATAATTAAATTTCAATTAAAACAAAACTAAAGCAACAAGAAACTAACGAATGCACCTCAGACATTAAAATATATATATATATACATATTTGCACGACTGTAAATCGCAATTAAACAATTTGCGAGTAGTCAAAAAAACGAACCACAAAAAACTTTAATATTTTGTAAATTATACAAAAGACAAAAACCACACTGCAAATTCCGCTTGGCAGCATCAATGTTTATGTACACATAATTGCAAAATATTTATAAGCCAATACCAATAACAACAACAACAACAACAACAAGAACAACAGCAACAATAACAACAAAAGAAAGCAAAGCTAATAAAACACACAAAATCAAATAGAAACCAACTCACCAACTCACTGGTAAGAATGCAATGCAAAATTCACTTTTGTTTGCGTTTTGAGTTACTTTGTCTGTTTGCTGCTTGCCACACACATTTTTGGGGCAATTCCCTCGTTGATTGTTGCCCCTTTAGAAAATATATATAATGCTCGTCTTCTTCTAGTTGCATGCCACTTAATTAACACACACTTTCACACACAATTTACTTGTTTATGTGCACGCTGCCTGAGCTTCAACAAATTCTTACTTTTGCCGCCTCTTCAATTATCTCTCTCTCTTTTACACATTTGTTGCCATCTTATTAAGTCACGCACACACACACAGGTTAAACCTGTGTCGCGGCGTACAGACAAAAAAAATATAAAGAAAAGTCACGAAAATTCCCAGGACACATGAAACAAACTTTTGATGCCATCATTTGGTTGGGCTTATTTCAGCTTATTGCTGCTATTTGCACAAAGCACAAAGGCGGCCTCAACAAATTTTATTTAAAATGCAAAGCCACACACACACTCACACACACACATATATGGCAGACTGCCACGCCTTATTACCTGTTGTTGACTGACAACTGACTCGACTTGACGCCTGCCATAAAACCCTTCAACGCCAGAAATAGCTCAACCTTGAAATTAACTTTTAAAATATGAAAAAAGGGGCGCATCACAAACATGTGGATAAAGAAAGCGAAACAATGCATTGAAGAACAAACGAAAGGAAAATAGGGCAGTAAAGCAAATAAAGAGAGCAATGATTGATGTGCCACTAACAAGCCGTTAAATACGAAACTCTGCTGCGGTTAATACTCCTTTTTCTACCAACTACTTATACTGCCTCTTTAAATCCTTACTCTTTGTTTTACTTTAATATCTGCTCCTTTTCCTTCTCTCACTTGCAACTGGCGATGTACGAAAAATTTAAATCTTCAACTCCATATTCTACTTCGATGTATCGATGAAAACCAATCGATTCTCTTGAAAAAACTGAATTTTTTGCAATTACAATAGCTCTAAATATGCCACAGAAATATTCAGAGTAAACTTGAATTAATATCGCTACGTTAATATTTCGTTTATTTTTGAAGGTGGTGTTTTCCAATTTTAGGCCATCGCGAACTTTTCGATTTTAGATTGCATCGATATTTTGTAGGGATCCGACTTTAGCCCTTATTTAAAATCATCCTTATAATACTCATACTCCTATTTTTATTCCTATATATAATTTTCACTTGTACTCCTTTTCCAAATTCCTTCTTCCGCCTCTACTATCCCAACTCCTATTCCTATTCTCCTAGTTTTATATTTACATATTCTTTCAACTTATAGTCCTTTTTAAATTCCTTCTTCTGGCACTACTTTCACATCTATTCCTAGTTAGACTCCTACTCCTATTTCCAATTTCTACATTTATGAATATTTAATTTAGAAAATTTACCCCTTTTCAAAATATTTATAAAAGTTTTAACTATTTCAGCAAGTACTTCTACTCCTATTTCTATAAGTATTCCAGCTCTTATCTCTATTTTTGCTCCGATTCCAACTGCTAATCTAACTGTTTCACCTTTTCTACTCTAAAACCTTCTACTGCATTTACCTTTGTATTAACTCCCTTTATCAATTTCATCTGTTATTCCTATTCCTTAAGTTACTCCTACGTCTTTTCTACTACCATATCTTCTCCTATATGTACTTCTATATTTACTACAATTTCTACTACTCTTCCCAGTAATAATCTGAATATTTCTCCTAATCTAACTCTTATTTGTTTTTTTTTTCGATAATCTAGTCCTTCTTCTATTTTTACTCTTATTAGTATTTGTTTTCTATATTCTGCATTTACATCTGTTTCGCTGTCTACTACTTTTACCCACACCTACTCCACTTTCTACTCCCAATCACATGTTGCCACTTCCTCACTGACCGCGTGTCCTTCTATAGCTGCTACAAATGTCCACAAATCGAGTGTCTTCCTTATTATACAGATGTAGTGCCAATTCAGCAAGTTTGCTGACTTTGCTTTCAATATGTTTCGCCTCTGCTTTCTTCACTTTAAGCCGCTTTTCGTACATCTCCTGCTGCTTTAACACTTAACGCACATTCATATCCGGCTAACACACACACACCCACACTCACACACCCACAGAGACTTTTGCCAAGTTTATTTGACATTTATTTTATTTTTGGCTGATGGGCCTTGAGAAAAATATTTGAACTTTTGCCATAATCCTTTTTGCCTCAAACAAAATGTGCCCAGCGTGCTCTGTGTGCGCTCAATTGATTGAATGATTGATTGACTGATTGTGCCCGCTGATAATACAGACTTCTCCCTCACTCCAAAACTTCCTCTCTCTCTCAATTGCTGCTGGTTAGCAAAAGTTTTAATGAAGCATGCCTGTCAAATAATTACGCATATCACGTATACGCAGCAGTAGCCGAAAATACTTTTATATTATTTATGAATAAAAGTTCATAGATAATATTCAAGTATTTTTGGAGAGAGCATCTTATTAAACAGGCAGAAGAAATGATAAAACAGCGACCACTGCAATGAGAAAAAACAAATAATTAAAATATATTACGTATACGACGCGTGGGAAACTCACCTAGTAAAAAATCGACAAAGAAATTAAATATAACCAGGCAGTACTCGCACATGAAGTGTCCATGTAAAAGACTCGTTATTATAATTGCAATGCGTGCAAACATATAAGTCAAAGCAGCAGCTTTGCCTCTGGAAAGGAATGAGGAAATGAAGGGATATAATTAAAGGCAGAGGTAGCAAATATCGCTTAAAGAATAAGAGTTTTTTCTTTGAAAGATATACCTTTCTCACCTCAAAGCAGTTGGCACAATGTCCATGATAATGGACCCGGCCAAATGGATGCTGCTGATGCACATCGTTATAAAGACAATCATGGCAACGAGCTGAGGCATCCTTCGTTTGATAAAATTGAGACTAAAGCCAAACAATGCGGCCACAAATGCATTACATGTGAGAACAACACGACGATTCAGGAACTTGAGCATTAATCCAGTTGAAACACAACAGAAGAAGACACTGCCTGCCAAAATAATGCCATCAGTATAGTATAAGGGCTTTTGCCAGCAATGGTAATCGGCAGCTGTCGTGTGGTTGTATTTATGGCAATAATCAATTGACTCACAAAGAATTACACTCTCTGACGCCGAATAGTGACGCATTTTCGTGAACCACAATGCGAAGCCATTGCCCCTGAGAAATATAAAGTTAGTTATGTTATTTTGACGAACAAAAGGTATCCACACATTTGGTTATTATTTTTGGAAATCGAATTATAATTATTTTTAATTTGTGCCAAGAATCATAGGCAACTATTAAAAAATAGCAATATAAAATCAAGCGGAACAGTCGAGTGCAATCGACATTGGGGCTAGGCCTCGGCAAGCTGAAAATTTAATGCCCTTACTAATCCTGTATCATCTTCCTATCGTTTCTGTGGCAGCTACAAACATATAACATATAAATGAGTAATTTGAACTAATTTGCACGATATCTTTAAATTTAAAAAATGTATTAAAAGTAAAAAAAAAAATAAAAAAAATAAAAAAATTCTGTTGACCAAACCAGGAATCGAACCCACGACCCCACGCTCACGGGCGCGTATCTGCGTTTGACAAAATTGTTTATATCTTCACTATTTATGGCCCAATCGTGATGAAAGTTGGTGATTAGTTTCTGGGCATGATCCTACACCCTTTGAAATAAATAAAATTTAACTCGAAACCCCCTAAATTAAATGTGATGTCAGTTTTACAAAAAACATGTGGATTTTAATTTCCTAAATAATTAGATATAACATTTTTCCTGACCTTAGATTCTTTTTTCTAATTTTATTAAAGTTATGATTCTTATTTTTTTATGTATATCGTTTGCTAAATATAATAAAATATGTTCACCACTTTGTCAAAATAATTGTGTAAAATATAAAGAAACGAAGTTGTTTGCTTTGCAATATACTCACACCGATGAGAAGCCGCTGAGAATGATGGTAATCTGAACAAATGGCGTTAGATAGGGTCTACTAACGATCATGTACAAATCCTCCCAGAGGCGCGTAACAAAACGTTTCGACTGTGAGAGTCTTGCACTCAAATGCGGCTGTGTGACGCTGGTCACGCCGTAGCTCTGCAAGTCCCTTTTGCGATTGCTCAGACAGAGGCGATTCAGTGTCTGGTAGGCGCCATCGGAGTCGCCCCTGGAGAGCATAAACTTGGCCGTCTCGGGCAACAGCCACATGCAGCCAAAGGCAACGACACCCGGCAAACAATGGGCCAACAAACTGAGTCGCCAGGCGCGCATATCAAAGCCTCCCATGCTCCACATCACTGTCATCAGCGGTCTCATTAAAGTAGCCAGAGCTGTCAAAAATATACACATAGAAGAGAAATTGAAGAACTTTTCGAACTTACCTGGCATGTACATCGAACCGAGAGCCACGGCATGGGACGTGAAATTAACGACGCGTGGTCGAAATGCAATTTTCGTGTACTCCGTGATATAAGTCAAGCTGTTGATGGCAGCACCCGAAATGCTGTGAATTTTAAATCAGAAACAATACAAACAAATATCAAAAATATATTAAACTATGCATACCGACCACAATCCTGTCAGAAATCTCCCAAAGAGAAACAAATAGTAATTGGGCATGAATGCCGTAACAAACGTCGTGATCAAGGATAACGTCAGCGAATAAATCACCATAGTTTGTCGTCCGATTTTATCCGTCTCATAGCCCGCATAGGGCGAGGATAAAATCAAGCCCACAAAGGCGGCAATCGTCAACATTGAGTGCTGGGAAACACTTAACTTGAAGTCACATTTAATTGATATGGACAGCAGATTAATGCCCATCAATTCGTTGTTCAGATAGAGCAGGATCATGGCACAGGTGAACATCATTAATAACTGTATGCGTCCAAATCCTGTAGAAGAACATCTGTATCTCTAAATGAAAATAAATCTAAGCGAATATTACTTACCGATGAGGTCCAAAACATCGTCAATTTCAGTTTCGCTCATGCTCTTTAAAAGTTTATTTAACAAAATTAAAAAAAAAAAACAACAAATAAATTAAACCCGAATTTGACAGAATTTCAAAAGAATTATTGACAACTAATACAAATCGCATATCAAACAAAAAGTATTATTATTGATTTTATAATAATTGCATATATATATTTTACAAATACATCGCTATCTGAAAATTACATTTATATAAGCGTATCTACAATAAATAAATAAATAATAAATCTGAAAGATTTTACTGCTTAACTCTAAATTTGGTCTTCAAACTAATCGATTGATTGACAACGGAGGATTCTGGTTGGAAATAATTACGCATATCACGTATACGCACAGTAGCCAAAAATACAAATACATTTTTGTCTGCTTATTACAGATGCAGAAACAATGTCAATATGGCAACCACTGCAATAAAATAATCATAAATATAATAAATATGAATACAATCATAATAAAAACTTACCAATTACTACAAGCACAAATAGATTGAAAGTAATCAAGCAATAATCGTACAGAAAGTGTCCAATTAAGCTGTTGGCTATAATGACCGCAATACGTGCAAACATGAAGGCCAAACTGATGGCTTTACCTCTGAAAAAGTGAAATAAAAAATAAAAGAATTTATTTAAAATAATATTAAATGCTCACCTCAAATACGTGGGCACCATATCGGCGATGGCAGAAGAGGCCAGTGTTATGGTACTGGTGCACATCGATATAAAGACCACCATGGCCACTAGCTGCATTATCTGATGCCTGACAAGATTAAGACTCAGTCCACCAATGGCCGATATGACCGAGTTAATAAACATAATGCTGCGTCGACTTAAGCACAAAAGCAATATCGTTATCCACACACAAGTGCACAGTGCGGAGATGCCCAAGAAAATGCCTTCTGTATAATTGATGGGCTTGTTGGTACACGTCGTTTCGCTGGGCGTTGTGTCGACATCCTTCAAATGATCGCACATGATCCTCTCATTATCCGACAGAAGATAGCGAATTTTGACGAACCACAAGGCAAAGCCATTGCCGCTATTAACAACAATAAATCAATTTTAAAGTATATCGAATTATTTGATTTGAATAATTATATTTAAAAGTCATAAAACAATCTTTTTTTTAAATTTTTAAAAGTAATTTTTGTATTAAGAAAAATACTACAGATTAAAAAAAAACTCGATTAATATTTTTATATTTACATAGTTAGTAAAATTGAACTATTAAAAATAATAACACAATTTCAAACTATTTCTTATTAGTTGATCTGAATTAAAAAAGAGTTATGAACTTATAAAAATATTTAAAAGTCATTGAATTTTTAAAAGTAATTTTAAAATTAAGAAAAATCAGGTACCGATTATTGAAATTTTTTCACATTTAAAAATCAATGACTAGAATACAAATACAAAATAATAATTTGGAACGAAGGAATAAAAATCACAAATAATGATTACTTGTGAGTTTCATTTTTTTCGCTCAAATTTGATCATTATCATTGAAGAAAATCCTTAAAAATCCTTAAATAATCATTACTTTGTTATTTTTATAAAACTCATTATAATTACGGTCCCTGAGAAAAATATTTTTGTTTTTACATAATTATTAAAATTTAAAATAATTCTATTATAAAAAAAAAATTAAAATTTATTTTTAAATCAGCTAATTAAATTTTTTTAATATTTCAGATTCATTTTAAAATTTTATATTTAAGATTTGTTCCTATTCTAACTTTTTTTTATATATATAAACTTTAGCTAGTTATAAAAAACATGTTATTTAGTACAAAGAGCTCAACTCACACAAAGAAATAGCCGCAGATAATGCAGGTGATGATCAGCAAGGGTTTCCAATAGGGCGGCCTGAGCAAAGGCAGCGTTTCATACCACAGGCGATAAAAGAAATTCGATTCCTTCTCAACGGGAGCTTGAACATTTGGCTGAGTCACACTGGTCACTCCAAGACTCTCCAAGCTCTGTTTGCGATTGTACCGACAGAGGCGATTTAGGGCCTTATAGGCACCTTCAGCATTGCCCTTGGAAAGCATAAACTTGGCTGATTCCGGCAACACCCAAAAGGCGATCAGTGCGAGGATGCCCGGAGTGAGATTGAGGAGCATGCAAAGTCGCCAGACACGCACATGAAAGCTGCCCATGCTCCACAGCACAGTGTGCAAGGGATCAAACAAATGAGCCAGAACTAGAGTAATTTAATTATTTAAAATTGAATATAAAAATAAAAATACTCACGTGGCACAAGAATTGCGGATATAACCACTGCGTAGGTGAACAAATTGGCCATTGTGGGACGGAATCGAATTTTTGTATATTCCATTAAATAGGTAATCGCATTCGCATTGATGCCAGAGAGACTGAAAATAGTTGAAGACTGCTTAAGAAGTCATTAAAAGAACTTAGACATACCAACAATAGGCCAGCCAGAAACCGGAAGAAGAGAAAGCAATAGAATAGGGGCATGGCTAAAGAAATGAACGATGATATCAATGCCAGCGACAATGTGTATAACATCGATTTACGTCTTCCGATCTGATCCGACTTGTAACCGGCATAATGAGAGGATAGAATCATGCCCATAAATCCAGCACTTGTCAGTAGAAACAATTCGGTGTGAGTCAAATTGAACTCGCAGGCAATCGTTATGGCCACAATACTGATGCCCATTATTTCATTAACTATATAAATCATGGTCATTGCCGAACCCAAAAACATCAACAGCTGTGTCCAACCAAAACCTAAAGAAAATCCATTAAATTAATTTGCAACAAGTTCTAAGACAATTGCTTACCAATCAGTTCCAAAACAACATCTACATCTGTGGACATGTTAACAACAAATTTCCATTAAACAGTATTAATTTCAACATTTTGTTTACGTTACTTCATTGACACACAATACAAATCAGTTTCAAAAAAAAAAAATAAAAAAAAAACGTCTGAGCAAATTATTTTGAGCCACTGAAAGACTTTTCCTTTGGTAAAAGAGTAATGAGTACGAAAGAAACTGTAAAGGACAATTTATAAATATGCATCAAGTATACGCAGCATAGTCTATAGACCTACTTAGCATGATAACGACGAATGCATTGAATGTGACCAGGCAATTCCATTTCAGTGTGTAGCCCACAAACAAACCGGCAACCAAAACTCCAATACGGCCAAACATCATGCCCAGGGCAATGGCTTTAGTTCTGTAAGACATTTAAAACTGAGGCTTAATTCATATATCCAAATACATAACGAGCAAAAATATAAAAATATGAATCAAATTATTTATTTCAGGGACCGTAATCATTATGAGTTTTATTATAAAAATTACAAAGTTATGATTATTTAACGATTTTTAAGGATTTTCTTCAATGATAATGATTAAATCTGAGCGAAAAAATTAAATTCACGAGTAATAAATGCTACAGAAATCTCTTACACCTGAAAAATTACATTAATTTCATACAAATTTGAGTCAAATTCAAGTGGAAGAGATTTCTGTAGCACACCTGTATTTGTGATTTTTATTTTTTCGTTCAAAATAAAACTCACTTTTAAAAAAGATTACGTAATCATTTTAAAGATTTGTTTTTGCGTTTTATGGGTCCTCTGGGTTTCTTTTAAAGGGATATGCAAAAATACTTTGTGAAAATCCAACACAAAAGCCATGAATTTAAACTGAGTTTTATTTTGAGCGAAAAAAATAAAAATCATAAATAATGATTACTTGTGAGTTTTATTTTTTTCGCTTTAATTTAATCATTATCATTATTTTTTTTGTATATGTATTCTAGTCATTGATTTTTGATGTGATAAAATTTCAATAATCATTATTTTCGGTCCCTGATTTATTTTGTTAAAAATTTAATAAAATTAAATTTAAATTATGAAATAAGTTTTGGTATTTTTTGGCATTAATTGCATATATAATTTCAATTTCAATTTTTATGACTATATCAATTTTATAATCAAAGTTTAAAGCAAGATGATTTTTAATTAAAAAGTAAAGCTCTTTAATAATTTCCTAATTTTGATTAATCATATATGAATCAAGATTTATTTTTGTGATGAAAAATTATCCGTTTGTCGAACATTATTTATACGTTTAACTATATTAAACGCACATCTCTTGTTTTTAATACCTGGCTAACTCACCTCAAACGCGTGGGTATCACATCCAGGAGCACAGACAATATTAATCTTAAGCTACACAATGGTGGCACCGTCAGAAATACAAAACACGCAACCACCACATAATTGATCTTCATAAAGTTGAGCAAGAAGCCCGCTAAAGTGGAGACTATCGCAAAGGCCAAAACAATAATCTTGCGATTGAGACAAATCAATAGAAGGCTGATCAGCATAAACGTGATCAAGCAACAACCGCCGTTAAATATTTGAAATGACAGAAACTCCGTTGTCACATCGCACTGAAAAAAACAAAAGATTCAAGGCTAATAATTAAGTAAGCCTACATGCACATACCACTGATATAACCTTCGTTTTATTTAAGGCATCACTGGCTTCTACCAAATCACAGAGTATCATTGGTTCGTGCACATCGTCCTCCATTTTAAGGATGCGCGGCAACCAAACAGTCAGACCAAAGCCCCTGTAAATAAATAATACAGAAAATACAGAAAAACATAAATAAATATATCGTAGTACATAAATCTAAAAATATTACGAATATTTCAACATAATTTGATATCGGTTTTTTAGATAATTTATAAATAAAAACTATAGTTTTGAGAGTAACAAAATTAATTTAAATAGTTTTAAAAATGTCTAAAATGTGTAACATATAATTTAATATATAAAAGCAACCCACGTGGCAAATTCGAAGAACAATATTGAAATAGTGAGCAGCATATGTCGCAGATAAGTGCCCTGTAGCAATGGCTTCGTTTCGATCCACATGCGGAACAGAAGGCTGTTGGAAAAACACTTTAAATTGTGCTCAAGAAAGCAATTACTCAGATACCCACAATCTGTGTTGTATAAAGGAATCATCGCGTGCTCGCGACTGTGACAGAGTTTCAATGCCCAAACTCTTGAGGGTGACATCCTTGCCCTTATTGTAACGACAGCACTTTTCCAATACCTCCAAGGCCTTTTCAATCTCATTGATGGACATATAAAATTTGGGACTCTCGGGCATGAAAAAGATCATGATCCAGGAAATGACACCAGGCAGCAGATTGACAATCATGAGGACACGCCAGCTGGTCAGGCCATAGTTGCCCGATATCATGAGGCGTACATTCAAGGGCATTAACCACAGGGCCATAACTGAGGAACAAAGGACAGTTAAGATCACTACACTGATAAAAAAAAAGTGGTCTTAAAAATTAGAAAGATTCTTCCGAAAAATAATACATTATTTTTGTAAATAAGAAAACTTTTTAACATTTCAAATTTAATTTAACGAATTTTTTTGAACTTAAATTCTTATTATTACATAATTGTTGTTTATTAAAATGAAAACAATTCTTCTTTTTACAATTATGTATTAAAATTTAACTTATTATTTTTTGGACGAAAATTCTTAGTTTTAAGATAGAAAGTTTTTGTCTAAAAAATACGACCTTTAAATAGATAAGTCTTCTTGTTTGTAAGACTTTTAATTTTGATATTCTTTTTATTTGACGAATTTTTTCAACTGAATTTCTTATTGCTACATTATTCTTGTTTATTAAAATGAAAACAATTTAACTTCACTGATAAAACAAAAATACTCTACTTATTTTTTGGACGAAAATTCTTAGTTTTAAGATAGAAAGCTTTTGTCCTAAAGCTACGACCTTAAAATAGATAAATCTTCTTGTTTGTAAGACTTTTAACTTTTTTATTTTTTGTATTTTCATCCCGAAAAATTGTTTTACTTTTAAATTAAATATTTATATTAATGAATTATTTATTTTTTTGACAGTGTAGAGACTTTCATTCGATTAAAATGTTTTTAAGACCTTAAATCTTTTTTAATTTCTTTATTTTCCTTTCTTCCTTTAAATTTAATATTTATATTTATCGATTATTAATTTTTGTCTGCAGTGTAGGGCATTTTGATAGGTTACTTACGTGGCACATAGATCATGCTGATACCAAGGGAATAGCTGACCAGGTTAATGACCATGGGACGCAGCCTGATCTGTGTAAACTCACTCATGTAGGTAAGCACGGTCGGACCTGGACCTGTAAGACTGCCATATGGAAATTAATTTTCCCCTGTAAATTTGCCATGCAATACTTACAAAATGCTCATAATGAAGCGCATGACCAGAAACGACCAATAGTCGGGCATCAAGGCTGAAAGCAACGAGCCCACCATGGTCAGCATCGATGTGATGAGAATCAGTTTGCGCCTGCCGATGTCATCCGACTTGTAGCCCATATAGTGACTCGATCCGACCTGGGCCAGAAACACAGCTGTCATTAGCCAGGACATTCGATGCTCATCGATCTCAAAGTCACAACTCGCCGCCACCGAGACTAATCCCAATCCGAACTGTTCGTTCGACACGTACATTTGCTGTGTGGCACAACTGAAAAACAGGATATACTGCAACCGGCCAAAGCCTGTCGAGAAATAACCACAATCTCTTGTATTTTATATCAATATCTTGATGCTTACCAAGTGCATTTAAAACGTCTTCAACACTCACTTCAGCCATAGTCTACATACTCTTTTTACTTGCTATAATTTATATATTTATATTTTTATTTGATTTTATTTGTATTTATTTCAATAAACTCGTAATTTTGAAGTTAATCCCAATTCAATCCAACTGAGGATTCAAAGCTGATACTAAGATGACCCCAATATCCTTTTATGTCAATCCATTGAGGTAGTCCTGACCATACGATTTTATCAATTGCCTCAAGGATTTGTCCAAGTTATGCGTAGATTTTGGTACAGAGAATACTTTTTTTTTACTCCTGTCCTTCGGTATCCTTTTGTATTTGAAATGAACCTCGTTTTTTGACTCACAGGTTACAGGGCTATCGATCTGCATTCAAGGATTTTGTGTTTTTACTCTGTGAGCGACTCTGAAATTTTTAAAAATCTATTTTCTTATAAATCTTGATTGCCAAAATAAAATATTAAAATTTGTTTTAATAAATAACACATTTTCAATATTTATTTCCTGGTATCTTAACTATATAAAGTAAGTTTTTTTTTATATTTTTATTATATTTTAAACTTTTTTACATTATTTAGCACGGGCAAAGCCGGTTAAAACTAGTTCTTATAATGCTGTGTACATGGCGTAAACATAATTTAATGTTTTAAAATAAACATAGCATTTTTTATTAAACCTATTAATACTTATATACAAATATTACGTATACGCAGTGTATGTTATTTAGCTGTTATTTTGCATGTTTGTTTTGTGCTAATTTTGTGCATTACCTACTCCCTAGACTTGCCTTTAATTTAGTCTTAGAACTCGTAACTCTCTTCAAATTTGGCGCAGTAACAACTTTGGTACTTTGAGTTGGAGTTGTGAATTCAGTTGAGCGACATTTGTGCTTATTACTTTATTTACTTACTCTGCACATTTCACTGATCTGTTTGGTTTGCTTTTGGTCAATGCAGGTGCCAGTCGCGTGGGACTGCCAAGTGGCCCCAACAGTCGCAAGAGCTCCATCCTCGATCTGTCGCAGCAGCAACAACAGTTGCAACAGCTGCAGCAGTTGCAGCTGCAGCAACAACTGCAACTGCAGCAACATCAGTTGCCCGTCGGCGTGGGAAACAATGAGACCAGTCCGCCGTCCGATGATGAAGACAAACGCTTTCGACCACGCTGGAAGGGATCGGGCAGCCAGCTGCCGCCGCAGAGCGCCAAGCAGGCATTGTCCAGACTCAAACAGGCTGCCTCGGTGTCGAATGTGGCGCAGGAGAAACAGAGTCAGTTGCTCGGCAGCAATCTCGGCGATGGCAACCAACAACAACAACAGCAGCAGCTGCGCAAGGGCAGCATGATTAACCTGCGGAGTCAGGAGACATACTCAGCAGCTGGACAACGCAAGAGCAGCGTCTACCAAGCGGCAGAATCTCAGTCTCAGTCTCAGGCCCAAATGCAACGCAAGGGCAGCATGTATGTGCATTCCTCCAGTGAAACGCCGCCCATGGGCACGCCCACGCGCAAGGGAAGCGTCTATCAACGGCCCAGTGTGGACAGCAGCGGCAACGAGAGAGAGAGTCCACAGCGCAAGGGCAGCATCTATCTGAGGACCAGCACCGAGAGCAGAGAGAGCAGCAACGAGAGTCCACAGCGCAAACAGAGCGTGGCCGCCATCACGGGCAGCGAGTCCAGTTATGGCCTCAAGCTGGGACCCTCGCAGATCCATCCCAAGGGCTATCGCCTGACCACGGCTCGCTATGGCGAGCTCAAAATGGGCTTTGTCAAAATCAAAGGCAATGTCGAGGTGGAGGTGAGTATTCCTCAATGAATCCTTGATGAATCCTGTACAGCTATAACTGAAAATAAAATTTGTATTGATTTTGATTAGGAAAACAATTTTAATTCGATCTTTTGATAATTAATTATTAAAATTTATATTGTTTATTGTGTAATAATTTATGCAAATTTACTTTCAATTGTTTAGATCAGCGGTGGGCACGAAATTTTAATTCGAGAGCAGCCGCTAGCTCCCGGAGCCCATGCGTGCCCACCGCTAGTTTAAATTATTCACATTTATTATTGTAATATAATTGAAGCAAATGTATTTTTAAATTTTTGGATTATATACATATAATTTCCAAATTTATTTTTAGACATCGTGTAATGTTACGTTTGTTGTTCTTGGAATGATATTCAAACAATTTAAATTTCAGAACAAACGAATACTTATTTTAATTTAATAATTTCTGTAACTGTCCATATCATTTTAAATAATAAATAAGTATAATTATTAAATATTATATATGTATGTATAAAATTATTTTTTATTTGTGTAATATTTTTTATAATCTTTTGATAAATAATTTTATTGTAATTGTAATAATTTTATTGTGGTTAATATTATTTAAAAAATTTATTAAAAATAAAATATAACAACAAATGAATTATTTTACTACGTAATCTTAACTCGATCTCAGCTGATTTGTGCACGGAATATCGTCAATGCCGACTGCGAGACGCCGCCGGACACGTACGTCAAGTGCTACATCAAAGATGGCGATCGACTGCGGCACAAGAAGAAGACGCGCGTGGTGCGACACGCGGCAGAGCCCTTCTACAAGCAGACCATTAAGTATCAGGTGAGCTGACGATGACGATGACGATGACGATGACGATGACGATGACGATGACGATGATTGCAAAATGGTGACAGCACATATCGCATAAGTATGGCTGATGTCGATGTTCTTCCTGTTGTGGCGATTGTAATGCGATTAAATGTGGCAAGCGGCTAATTTGATGCGCACGAAACGACAGAGTACAGTGGGGCAAAAATCCAAAAAATTGTATACTAATAAAAATATAAAAAAGAGTTAAAAAAAACAAATTTTATTTGTAAATTGCATAAATGGCTATTAATCAGGGTTGCTACAGAAATCACTTTCGCTTGAATTTCACTTAAATCTTATACAAATTTAAGTGAAATTCAAGCGAAAGCGATTTCTGTGGCCCCTGAATATATTATATTATTAATATATAATTTTTGTTTTTCCACAATTTAGTAAACTTTCTAAAACTTTGTTAAAACTTAATCGATTTTGACGAACAATATCTTTTAAATAAGTATTAAACCTCCAAATTGATTACGCATTTAGACTCTAGTTATCTAGAAAATTTTAATTTTTTTGAGAATTTTTCATATTTTTCATGGTAATCCCTTTTAAGTTTTTTGACAAATTCGAAGTCTCATAACACTGCAGTTTTAAGCTATTATCCGACCTCTAAATAGATCACGCATTTTAAATTTTGTTTTATTGAAAATTTAAATTTTCTCGACGTTTTTTAATATTTTTCATGCTTACGCCTTAAAGTTTGTCTAAGATTTCAAACTCTCATAACGTTGTTAAAAATTATGCGATTTTGAAGATCAAAGTTTTTTTAATGTCTTTGGTTATTTAGAAAATATATTTTGGGAAATCTTGGAATCTTTTTGATAATTTTGTATTATCTATGTAGACTTTTTTTTGCTTTCGCTATTTCAAAAGTAGTGTAAACTTTATTAAACATATAAACTTATGAATCAAATGTGTACAATATTTGGTCTGATTGTGCCACAGTGCAGCGGAAGCAGCCACTGTTGGCTTTGGTCAGTCAGACAGTCTGATATAGTCACTCAGTCGTGTATTTACTTGCATATATGTATAATGTTGCCAAGTAATTACGCGCACTGAGTAAAATTAACGCAATTTGTATGCAAATAAACTTACACACTTTCTTCCTCTTTCTCTCTCTCCTCTCTCTCTCTCTTGCACAGAGTGCTGATGTGTTTGGCCGGAATATTGTCATCATGGTGTGGCAGCGAATGGTTGGCTTCGAGCACAATCAGGGACTTGGCGGCACGGAGGTGAATCTGGACAAGGTGAACATTGGACAGCACATCAATGGCTGGTATCCGTTATTTCCCATGCACAGCTATGGCGGCTCCGACTCGGATAATTCTCCTTGACCGAACACGCGACAAAAACAACAACAACCGACAACAAAAACAATAATCAAATTGAAATGCATAACACCAAAAAAATTAAACGATATGCGAATACTACTTACAACTTAAAGCTCAATTTGTTAGTAATTAAGTTTGTTTACATTATTAAATACACCATAAAAGAGCTTGAGAGTGAGCGGGCTAGAGATAGTGTGTGAAAGAGAACGAGAGCTTTGTTTAAATAAGATAGAGTACATTTTGTAGAGAGCACAATAATAAAGAGGAAATCACGAGTACCAGGAAACATAAACAATACAAAAACAAATACAAATATAAATATATATATATATTTTTGCTTGTTGTTGTCATTGTTGTGTTTAAAGCTTGTTGTTGTTGTTGCTGTTGTGTTTGTACCAGGGAAAGTAACAATAAAATGCGAGAGGCAACGAAAGGCAGTTAAACAAATAAATATAGTAAACTATATACATACATATATTATATTATATATATTTCGTTATGTACAACTAAATGTTAGCTTAATTGTTCCGCATATTAGCCACACTATTTAAACTAAAGTTTTAACCACAATCGAAAGCAAAGCAGCCAAAACAAAACCGCTAAGGTTTCAACAACTGCAAAAACTCCAAGCTAAACTTTTTCTCAGTGTAAAATCACCAAAAAAAAAAACCTAATTAAAATGACAATCTTCTTATGTGTGTGTGTGTGTGTGTGTGAGTGTGTGTGTGTGTGTGAGTGAGACTAAAGTGTGATTAAGACGAATTTACTGTAGTCATTTTTTGGTAGGCACAACACAACAGTTTAAGCTTTTTTCTAGCCAAAAAAAACCCCAACACCGCCCCCCAAAATTCAGCTTCGAAATTTGACTTTCAATAGGACAATCTCTTGAAAATCTCTTGACAATGTGAAAAACACACAAAACAAAATTAACTTATTCAACTTATTGACTCGGAGTTTCAAACCTGTAAACAAAATTGCAAGTGAAAATCAGTAGAGAAAAGTTTTCGAAAAACGAATCAAAACAAATTGTTAAAATATAGTATTTACTCATACTTGTGTCGTCATATTATAAATACAAAACTAGAGTACTTTTTAAGTCACTAACTTTTTACTACAAGCAAAAACTCGCTTAAATCTTTCTACCACTTTGCGATGACTTTAAGCCATTTTCGAGCTACAGAAATATACTAACAAAATTCGATTTCCACAAATTAATCTTAAATGTTGCTTACTACTTAAATAAAAGAAAAACTATAATTGTTAAGAACTACTTTAAAGCATTATCAGTGTTGTAACCTGTGAAAAAACAACTGCTTAATGTAACGAGTATGTCTGTAATTGTCCAGGTAACCAGGGTAAAAACGAAAGGAGCTAGGATATCTATCTCAGTGTAAGAAGAGAGAGTGAGAGAAAGAGAGCGAGAGCGAGAGCGAGCGAGAGAGAAAAAGGAAGAGAGGAATGTCTTAATAATACATTTCTGTTGAAACCAGGGACCGCAAAATTTATTTGTTGATTTTTATCAATATATTTAAAGTCATACATATTTTGTATACAGTAGACGGATAAAGTATTTTGACAAAACAAAAGTTAAATCTACTTATAATTTGAACTTACTTTATGTAAAGTTTAACATCAATGGAAAATTCATTTAAATTCCGTTTGAATGATACAAAACTTTCCTTAACCCATTAAGTATCCATTGAAAATTGTAATTTTTGTAATAGTCTACTGTTTTGACTTATTTCCTCGGTCTCAAACAAAGAATGTGATTTTAGTTTTATCAAAATACTTTATTCGACGACTGTAGTTTTTAATTTAAACAAAAAAATTATGAAACAATTCTAAATTTTTATAATAAAAGCTTAATATTTAAAAGAAATGCCCCTACCAAAAAAAATGGTGTCTGTTCAATTTTCGGCATTTCTATTCAAATTTTATATTATATTTCTATAATTGAATTTCAAACTTTAAATTAAAATTTAGAACTATACTGTTATTTTGAAATGAAATTATTTTTTTAGAAATTTCTTATTTGCGATCCCTGGTTGAACCTAAATTAACTATATAACTACCAATTACTCTTCACATTTTGGCTGTTAGCTTTAGGCCGAAACTCTTATCGAAAACATATGAAACGAAAATCGATATCGGTAACGATAACTTAAAAAAATTAATGGTTGTGCTAAGAGAAGAAACTATTGTTGTAATCATTGTTGAAACTCTATTTTTCGGCTGTTCAGGCCAAACTGTAAACTGTTAACTGTAGGTACTATCAAAATACTATGAGTACTACCAACTATTGCTGTAACTGTAACTTTAACTGAAACTTAAGTCTATTTGATCTATGCGATCTCTACGATCTCTACTTTAACTATATATACACATATATATTATATTTACTATTTATTACTATGATATTTATTACTGGTTGACAAATTAATTGTAATTGCAACGAGTACACTGTAAAAATAACACCATATCGACGTGTAGCGTTGAGGACAAGGGCTAGCATGGGTTAAGGGTTAAGGACAGCGCGCTTTAAAAGTGCCGTTTATGTGTGTGCGTGTGTGCGGGTGTGCGAGTGTGTGTGAGTGAAGGCTTACGATTACACGAGTTTGTAATATGATAATTTAACTTTAACAATTTTGTTAAACTATACTAAATATATATATTTAATAGACAGATGTGAAAAATATGAATATATTATATACATACCATATACAAATATTATTATATTTAAATGTAGCAAGAACAAAACAAAACAAAACAAATTACAACACCCACAACAATATGTATATCAAATTGAGTTTCAATAAACATACAATATTTATTTGGACTGCGGTGTTTCTCAATTCAAAACAATTTACTTCAAGTTTGAACAAAAGATGACGCTGTGCATTAATTGCAAGTATTTAGCACAAGATGGCGCCAGTTTTGTTTGAAATTGTGAGTGACAGCGCAAACAGCTTTTTGGTTGGAATCAGCGGGAACAAGCAGTTCAACATTAACTCGCATAGCAGGCAGCTTTTATTGGGCCTCAGAAAAGCGAGCTTTTAGTCAGTCTCAATAAACACGTTAATTCAAATAGCAAACATTAATTTTTCAATCTTCCGTTTATTTTCGTTATTCTTTATTACATATGTTTGTCATGCTCATTTAAAATTGACCACTTTCACATATGACACCATTTGCCACTTCATTTTATAACTGATTCCACACTTATCTCAGTTCTCTCTCTTTTTCATCAAGTGTCGGTCTGTGTTTTATCGGCATTAGTTTCTATATATATATAAATTATATAAATTTAAGAATTTTGGAATTATGCGTATTTAAATTCACTTAGTATTCAGTTTCAGTTTTTCTTTCTTTCGTTTTGCATTGTATGAAAATGAAATGGAAACAAAATAAGACAAAAATTAGTTCAACTCTGAAATATTTACAGTCTGTTTTAAAGTTTAGACTGCAGACAGATCGGAGATTGTTGTGCAAAATATAAGAGAAGAAACTAACTAAAAATCTAATTCACATAACTTTTGATTTCGGTTATTAATATATATGTTTGTTTATATAGCTTTATATATATTATGTAAATTATAAATATAAATGTATTGCAAAGTGGCGTTCAACACATAATGCCCGGCTTTGCATTGACTTAAGCCTTAAATGTTGTTAACTTAATTAATTATAACGAAATTAATTTCGAATTTTCATCAAATCATTTTCTTCATTACTTTAAATACATTTAAATGTGTGTATGTATGTTGTGTGTGGGTGTGTGTGTAAAAATGTACAAGGCAAAAAAGCAATACAAAAGATTATTAGATATAAAATTATAATTAAGTTTGTAAAGTAAAATGTACAATTGTTGCTATTTCATATATAACAAGCTAGCGCGTTTTATGCTTTCCATTCATTCATTTATTTTTTGTTTTTGTTGCCAACTTTGCATATGCCACACATGCCACACACTTGCAACATTGTCATAACTTTTGCCATATATCAATATCGATTGATTTTAGAATTCTAGTTTTCATTCTCTTGATGTTGGAAGCGTTTTCTCATTTAATTCGTATATGATTTATGATTTTAATTGTGTGTGCTCTCTACAATCTAATAGCCACAAAGTCTGTCGCTTTTCTTGGTCAGCTCGAAAAGTAGCAGGTGCTATTAAATATATATATTTGTTATTTTTTAATATGAAATGCGAATATAAAAAATAAATGTAGTAAGCATATTGCAAGGTGCATTTCCAATATATATATTTTAGAGTGCCTTCAATATGTTTACCAGCTTATTTTTTATTGATTAGATGTGATGAAAAATATGCTTTAGGTGTCATTTAAATATATATATATATTGTATACATATAAATATAAATAGTAGTTAATACATGATTGTTTTAATTGTTGTTCTGATTTTGTTTGTGAAGAGGGAAACGTTTGCGTTTTTATGCTTACAATTAGGTGAGGTCTGCTCGTGGGAGGTGCATATAAATATACTATATACATATATAATAAATATATATATAGTGTATATAGTATATTAACTATGTTTAGTATTTTATGATATATCTACTTCATCAGAATCAATGCCATTTAAAATCATAGTAAATAGTATACAACACTTGTATAAAAAATGACATTTTTTTTACTTATTTTAAGACAAAATGTACATGGTTGTGCGTGTGTGTATGTGTGTGTGGTGTGTGTTATATGTTGATGTGTGTTTCAAATGTTTTATGGCTTGTCCAGAGTAACGCAAAGTTATGACAAAAGTACACAATTGTATGGAACATATGCAAAATGCTGTTGTGTTAAGTAGTTAACATTTAAAACTGCCTCCCGCTGTCCTTCTTCTTCTTCTGTTTTTTATACTCCTTGGGGATGTGCCCCCATTTTATAGTTGTCCCTCTGTTTGTTGTCTAAGCAAAGAGCGTGCAATTGATGTAACTCGTGGGCACAAATCCCTCGTCCCAGCCATTTGAGTTGTTCGCTCGTCGCACTCGCGTCCAGCCATCGCCCTGATCCATCTCAATCACCTGCAGCTCCTCGCCCTCATTCATGGGTATGCTGCCTTCGCTGGTAGCTGAAAAAATAAGACAAAATTAGTATAAGAATGTTAAGAAAAAGTTATTATAAGCAGAGATTGCAACACTCAACACAGAATTGACTGAACAAACAATTTCTCATTCAATCTGCGATCTCTGATATTTAGTGTGTACTCTCACCTTCGAAGGGATACAGTGCACGGCATGTGCCCAGGGGTTGCAGCAGCTCCACCTCCGTTTCGTAGCACGCTTCCTCGCCAATGGCATTCTCATTGGCGCTACCCTGTCCGGAGCCGGGCAGTGAGGTATGCGAGGTGCCCAGGCCGCTCTCGGGACTTGCCGAACTGCTGGATTTCACCATGGAAAAGGGCAAAATGAAACGAAATATTTGAAAGAAGTTGCAATTTAAATATTAATTACGTGTTTTTATGTATGGTGTTTAAAAGCAAATCAACAAATTATTATAAAATATAATATAAAAAAATGTTATATTAATTAATTTCAAATTTCGTTTTCGTTTTCGTTTCTTTTGGCATATTGTGGACTTTTTTCTGGGCTTTACTTATTTAATTCAGAATTTCGCTGATGATTAAAACGAAAATAAACAATTAAAAACAAAACCAACACCGAAAAATGCCAACAAACATGAGAAACAATGTACAATGATAAATGGTAAAGTAAATTATACAAAATGAGTAAAACGAGCCAAATCATAAGCGCAATACGATAGACAATAATGTATGTTGTGTATGAGTGTGTGTATGTATGTATGTGTCTGAATGTATCTGTGTTTTGTTGTGAATATATAAACATTGAACGTAGACTTATGAGTGTACCCGTTATTGTTATTATTATGCCCATTTTGTATTTGCGCCACATTATCCTCAGAATCTGACCTGCTTAAGCTGCCAGCATCATCGGGCTGATCATCGCCATCATTATGATCATCAGCGCTGGCGCTGCCATTGGAATGTCTATAAAAAGATACAAAACAAGTTAATCATTAGCTCAGTTAAATAAAGATACACAGGTGTATTCCACAAAATCTCTAGCAATTATGATGATAACTAAAAGAAATCTCTAACTCTTTTCTGACATATTTTCAGAGTTCATAAGCTAATATTAAATTTTAACAAATATATATTTTATAGAATAAATATTTGTATTCAAAAAATTTAATAATTAGATCAAAACAATTTAAAATTCATAAATTCTAATTTCACAAATCTTTATAAATTATTGTAAAATTTTTACAAATTGTAACTAATGGTTTATTTTAAAGGAAAAAATGTTTTTTAAAATTTTATTTTTTCCAATTAAAAATATTAATTTAATAAAATGTTAATTTAATTAAATCCTTCAATAAATATTTTAACACCAATAATTTCTTTTAGGTTTTGTAAATTTTAACAAAATTATGAATAATTGTATACAAAAAATTATTTTATTAAATTTGAAGAAATTAATCAAAGAATGGTAAATATCATAAATTTCTTACTTTCATAAATTTATATAAATAAATATAACATTTTTACAAATTGTGACTAATGATTTATTTTAAGGAAACACTTTTTTTTTAATAATTTGATTTATTCAATTAAAAATATAAGTTTAATAAAATGTAAATTTTTTGACACCGACGATTTCTTTTAGGCTTTGTAAATTTTAACAAAAATATTAATAGCTAGTAGATTATAAAAAATAAATAATTGTATTCAAAAATTTATTTTATTGAATTTAAATAAATTTATCAAAAAATCGTTGATTTCATAAATTTTATACTTTTATAAATTTTAGTAAATTAATATAAAATTTTTACAAGATTTTAATGAATAAATAATTTTTGCCCATAATTTATTTCATTCAATTCAAAAAATATTTATTAAATTAAATGTAAATTTAAATAAATCTCTCAATATTTTGACACCCACAATTTCTTTTAGGTTTTGAGATAAACTTCAACTTGCTCACCTGGATGTTCGGTGTCCGTTTTGCAGTTGATTGCGATTCGATTGCGGACTATTGTTGACCACCTGCAGTTGATTGGCCTTGTCCAAGAAGCCTTGATATTTTTTCAAATCAATTTTCAGTTTTTCCAATTCATGCTCGGATTCGTTAAGTTGACCCTCAACGGTCATGGGATTGCCCAGCGATGAGTTCGCCTCGTAGACAATCTTCATCTTCATTAAGCCATCCCGCGTATTCGTCTCCTGATCGACTTTATGTTGCAGTTCAGCAATTTTAGCCTGCAACTTTTTACGCTGCTGATTCGGTGGCAGATCTGAATAGTCCTCCTTTTGTCCGTCCGCAGTGAGGGAATTCTATGGAGATTCATATAAATTAGCATTAATAGAGTTGGTTTTAAAAGTTATCATTTGATATGGAAACTATGTGCAATGAGTATGTACTTTACAAGGCAAGGAACAACAGCAAACAGTTTAACAAACACATTCACAACAAATAGATAAATGGCTAAACATTTTAAATAGATAAGATAAACTGAACCTAAACACATAAACAAATTGAAAAACTGAATGGAAAATTAGTTAAACATAAAAACAGGCTTATAAATTTAATAAAAATTATTGTTTTTGCTTTGTGTATGATTTGTGCTGCTTTGGCTTGTTGCTAACTAACTAATTAATTAACTGATTAGTTAAGTTGTTAATGATGTAGTTTTATCATATATTTAGTTGAGGAATCGTGAGTGAAATGTGACTCAATGAAACAGAAGCGAGAGAAATATATGTATGTGATTAAGTTTAGCATTTGTGATTAGTTTTCGTTAGCTTATTAATATTAGTACATGTGTTAGTGGGCAGTTAGTTAGTTAGAGTTAGCTGGAGGAATATCATATAGTACATCATACCTTCATTGTCATACAGGCTTCAATTATCTGCCGTTGCTATTGGCAGCGAATTGAGTTAATCATTTTTATTATTTATACATTTTTATGTTTGATTATATTTTCATATTTATTCCGTTTGTAAAGTGTATGTGTGTGTGTGTTTGTTGTAAGTAAAAGCAATTGTGTTAGAATTTTTTATGTGTGTGATAGCAACAAATATATTTGTATGTTTATTTATATGCAGAAAAGAAGAGTTCAAGAATTAAACAAGAAACAATCATTAATTAAATTCGTGATTTCGTAATGCCAATGAGAAGCGAAGAGTGAAAAGCGCAAACAGGCAATGGAGTTTTCTGTTAAAAAGCATGTTATGTTTGTAAGTACGAGTCCAAAGCTGAGAATAGTGATTACATTTTTATACTTAAAACTATTTAAGAAACTATAACTTATTTCTATTTAGTGGAGTTTTCCCAGTAAACAACAAAATTTTAATAAATAAGTTACGATTTTCAACTATTACTTATCATCATCACAGTGATGGAGAAAATGATAGAAACAAAAGTTATTTTGACATTTCAAACAATTTTTTAAAAATATGACAATTTGTTAAATTTTGGAACTTTGCAAAAAAGCAGGGTCTAAAACAAACGAATATCGGTTTCAGTTACGGTTATGCTCGCATTTGGGTTTTCGAGTATCGGTTTTGAAAAAATGTTGTATATCGGTTAAATAACGTTTAGCGGTTTTTGTATGATTCGGTTTGGAAATACCGGTATGATTTCGGTTCACAACACAAACTATTTTAAATGTTAAGGACATGTAAATTTGAAAACAAATATTCAAAAATTTAAAAAATTAAGATCATTTTATTAAGATCAAATATTCAAAAATTTAAAAAACTAAGATCATTTTATTAAGATCAAATATACAAATTGGAAAAAAAATCAAACTTTTTTGAAAACCAGGATTAGACCTCAATAAGAAAATTAAATTTTACGCTTCACCGAACCGAAATTAACCGTAATGTATTAATCGGTTACTGGCTTGAATATATTCGGTTTTCTATTAAGGTATAATAAAAAAGGTTTTATTTCGGTTACGGTTTCAGTTACCGTTAAAAATTGTAAGCGGTTATTACCGGTTAACGGGTATGATTACGGTTTTAATCCCTGCTAAAGAGGTATTCAGTAAAAATGATAAATCTAAGAAAATATTTTTTTTTTTTTTCAAATTAAAAAAGTATGAATATCGTTTCTATTATTTTTTCCATGGTGGTATTTCAAATGGATTTAGTGTTAGTAAAAATATTCAAATTTAATTTTAATCACTATTCCCAGCTATGAGTAGAGTAGAGAAAGATTAAATGGATTATGAAAAGACTGAGTCAGTTTTTCAGATTTATTTTTTGTAGGAGACATGAGAGAAGAACACGATACGAGACGATACGATAACGATACGATATACGAGACGATATACGATGTACGATAACGATAACGATAACGGAGCTGAGATGTGAGCCGAGTTTGACACTTGGTACTTACAGCAATGTTGGTAACACAACGTCCGTTAGTTTCGTACAATAAATAAAAGACAAAATGGCATAAATGAAGAAACAGAAATAAAATATAAAAGAGAAAGAGAGATAGAGACGGCATGAGTAAAAGAAGAAGACGAAAAATGCCTACGACTTAAGATTTAACTTAAAACTAAAAAACAAGAAGCAACCAAACACAAGAGGCGACTGATTGATTGATTGATTGACTGATTGGTCAGCTCTCTCACACAAACCAACAAAGAAAGAGAGTGAGTGAGAGAGAGAGAGATTAAAAGTGCCAGGCAATGATAGGATAGATAGATAGATAGATAGACAGCGAGGACCAGGAAATCGACTTTAAAGTAGACAAAAACTAAAAAAAAACTTGCAACTAAGTTGATTTTGATTTTGTTTTGTTTTAAACCATAACCGGGAATCGTCAACGGATTCTCTTACCTTGTTGCTGCCAAAGATGCTGTTCAAGATGCCGCCGCGTGGTTTTTTAAACTTGGGACCGCTGATCGTGCCCTTAATGGTCATGTGATTGTAGGTGACATTGCTGTAGTTCGATTGACTCGACGCTATCGATGGATCCATCTTTGACAGATCCTCAAATGGTATGTCCGGTGGTGGTGTGAAGCCCGATTGGTATCTGGAATGCAGCATTAAACAGAAGACGAAAAAAGATACTTTAGTCTAGAGGTGGAGAACTATCGATGGCACTATCGGCACTATCGATGGTCAAGCGCTATCGAGACGCCATCGATGGCAGACCTGCACTATCGATAGTGGTCGATAGTTTTTTTTTAGTTTCACAGAAAAGAGCGGATTTACATCGCAGCTTCAAAAAACAAAAATTAATAACAAATTCAAAATGTTGTTCGAATTCTCAAAAAAAATTTTATAATATTTGGTTTTAACATAAATATTTGTTCAAATTAACACACTATCGTAAACTATCGATAGTTATCGATGGTTTGGAAAATAATATTGCTGACAATCGACTATCGATAGTTCTCCACCTCTACTTTAGTCTCGACTAGAAACTGATACAATTGCTAAATCAACACTCAGATCAAATTTAAAATTTTATAACTTTGCCAAAACTGATCCAAAATTAACAAATAGTTTTTAAAATTTAAGTATAGAATTTGAGTGAATTTTGTAAATTATTAATATTATTATGTAAATTATATTTAAGTATATAAGTAGATCAACTCACCTTTCGATCACTTTTAGCGAGTCTTCCTGCTCGTTGATGGACTCTCCTGCCTTGACAATGCCCTCCATGCAGCGTGCGATAATTGGCGCCACCGAGGACTCCACATCCGCGGCGCCAATGATGAACTCCCGAATGCCACGTGTCCGCTTCTCGTCCAGCTCCTGCAAACGATTGAAGACGGCGGGCAGAAGAATTCCGTAGTGTTGTTGCTGCAAATGGTTTGTCTTCTGCAGTTGATTGGCGTACTCGTTTTTGGCATCGTCCGACTGTTGGATCTTCGATGTCATAATGTTCTTGTAACGCTCGACTTCGGCGCGACTCAGATTGAAGTCCATGTCGGCCTTCTTGTGATTCTCCACGGCCTTCTCCGAGTCCCGATAGGCCTTGTCATAGTTGCGTTTGGCCCGCTCCAAAGAGGACAACTGTGCGCTGAGGGTCTGTTGCAACATGGCGCCATCGTTGAGGCATTTCTGAGAGGAGAAAAAAAAGATAAAAAAGTCATAAATTATTTATATAATAAATAAATAAATGTAATAATAAATGTAATAGTAAATATATAAATAAATGTAAAAATACTAATTCTTTGATCTTCTTGGGTTTTCTCCAATCCTTGCAATAAATGTTGGATCATTTTTAAAATTGAAAATTTTGAATACAAATTTCGAAACAAATACCCCAGATTTTTATTTTTTTAATTCTTTATCATTTTAGTTAATTTATTTAATAATTTAATTTAATTTTTGTCAACTCTACTTAGTTGAAACTAAATAAAAAAATAAATAAATACGTAAATAAACAAATAAATAACTAAAAAATCTTATATTTTAAAAATTATTTTACTTTTTAGTCGACAAAATCAGCTCTATAAATTTATTTTATTTTTCCAATTTTTCACTAATATTTACAACGTTTTAATCAATATTTTTCATATTTTACGGTTTACTCAATTTAAATAGAAATTAAGTTTATTTAATTTAAATTTTATACAAAACTATATTCGAAACAAAAAACGAAATAAACAATCATAAAATTAGTAGCAAACATAAATGATGTAGTAACTTATAAGTGCGGACTTACCTTACGATCCTCGCGCAGTGTTTTTGATAGCAGCGTGATACCCTGTATTATCTGTAGTTGCAGCGTTTCGGACACAACCTCGCGCTGTCCCGCCAAATCGCCCACCTCCTTGAGCAGATTGCGGAACGCTTGCCTCGATGTAAATCTGTAAATGGCCAAGTCAAAGTCAAAATCCAAGTCAATCAGTTGACGGGTTTACAGCTTACAAAACGACCCACGCCTTTTAGCGCCTGTCCAAGTTTGTCCCTGTCCCTCTCACTGTCCCTATCTCTGTTCCTCCAATAACTTCAGTCGACTTGGACACGCGCTTCAAGAAGCGACGCCCACAACAAAACAGTCACTTTGTCGTCAGTTTGTCAGTCAGTCCGTCAGGCAATCATGAATAAATTTATAGATTTTACAACTGTATAAGGCAAACATATCGAGCTCGCTGACTGCCTTGGCTGTCATTTCATTACCAACTCTTCAAGTCATGCCAATTGAGGCTAGGGATGGCTAACGAGAGGCAATCTATCGACTATATTTATATTTATACCCGTTATTAAAAAAATAAGTAAAAGGAATGTATGTAACAGGGAGAAGGAAGCATCTCCGACCCTATAAAGTATATATATTCTTGATCAGCATCAACAGCCGAGTCGATATGGCCATGTCAGTCTGTCTGTCCGTTAACTACTATTATTACCTATCATCCTACTTAAACGCAACAAGATCGGACAAATAGAAAGGTGGTAACGGCTGATTTAAGCTATTAAGCAATGTAAGTGCCTAAAAGCATGCAATAAAAAATATTTTAAATTTATTTAAATAAGTAGCGGATATCCTAAGCTCGGGAGCTGGACTATAGCATTTTCCGCTTCTTTTTTATATTCATTTTTTAGTTTTAAAACAAGAATCTTATTATTGTGTTTTTTAATTAAATTTTTAAAAGTTGGCCTCAAAAATAGTTAGATTCATGATATTAAAAAACGTATTTTTTAATCCGTTTAAAATATTTATTCAGGTCTTCTTGCATCAATATCAAATATATTGCTTCAATATAAAAATAAAACAGACAATTTAATTATTTTTTAAAAACAACCCATTTAGTTGAAAGGACAAAATATCAACACAAATAGCAAAAATAATATGAATTTTCTTTTTTTACTTTTCTCTGCATAGATAACATACAATATCCATATTTTTATTTCGATATCCATCCCTGATTGTGCCCATCGAGGCTCAATGGCTTCGTTGCTATTTTACGACTCTTACAAATGCCAACAAATTTGCGCCGCATTTTGCCATTTGTTATTTCTTATTCTCTATTTGCAGGCCATGATGTCAGGCCTCCATTCGAGAATATGTTAAGAATGGAGCATTGCCTCTCGCATGTAATTAAAAACTGAGTGCCAGGCCGCAAATATTCACAGACCACACACATGATAGCTACATTAATTTCTCCCATCACATCTCACGCATAAGTAAACTGATATATACCCTATAGTCTAGTCATATGAGCACAGAGTCCGAAATTCATTTAACACTTTGCTAACGAATTTGCCAAACACACAAAATCGTACAAATTAAAGGTAATTTTCCAAAAGATTTAACCAAATTTTGTGCAATCGTGTTAAAGCAAAGAAAAAAGCATTCAAAAAACTTAGAAATACCCTGTTTAAAGTTGGAAGAGTGTATTTAATGTTGAGCAATTTTGGAATACCCAAAAACTTACATATTTCATTTGAAATCTCACCTACACAGCACACAGATAGGCTGACTCTAAGCGAGCTTAAAGCTCTGCATATGTAGGGCAATGCAAAGAAAGCTTTAACAATGAAAGCTCACTAATACATGAACATCTTTTACTGGTATAATACTATCGTATAATTACTCAGCTGTCATTTTGTTGTTTGTGTAATTTCACACATGCTTAAATACAGGGTAGCTCACAGTTGAGCAGCTGCAATTAGCAGCTCTCTCGCTCTGCTCTTATTATATGATTATAATGCTTATAACTATATATATTTGTTATTTTTGTGCTTACTCATTGTCTTCCTCCTCCTTCTTTTTGGGCTGATAATTTTTTACTAAGCGCCTGAAAAAATGAAAAAATAAAAACATGGCATTAGTGAAATTTTGTTTATGCATACAAAGAAATAGTACAACAACAAGTTAAAGTATTTGCATTAACACGAGACTTTTCATTTTGATATTGCGAGACACGCAAAGCAGTCTTCAGTCTACAGTCCACAGTCTACAGTCTTCAGTCTACGGTCTTCAGTCTACAGATTTCACTGGGTTGTGTTTGAGTTTTCCATTTCATGTGGCCGCTAGTTGTGGTCTAGTTGGGCGCCTGGGAAGACGACGCCAACTCAATTTCCCGCAATGATAATGTCATTACTGGTACTCCCAACCAACCCTCAACAGTAGCTTCAGGCAGAGGCCACAGTTCAACCCAGTTCAGTTCAGTTCAGTCAGTCATCAAGCCAACTCTCGACTCATTTTGCGGCATTCAAATTGTGGGAACTGACGCCAACACGTTAAGAAATAAATAAAATTTCCATAAAGAAAAAAAGGGTAAAAAACAAGTAAACAGACGAATGTTCTCGAATAAAAGATACCTAACGAAATATTACTTTCTTTATCATTGTTATTTATATTTGCTACTGAATAAAATTTAATAAATCATAAATTTTAATTTAAAATAAGTTTAAAAAATTATTCATGGCAATTGAAATAAATATTGGTTAAAATTAGTTATAAAAGCGACAGCAACTTGCAAAAGTTATTTATTTTATCTTTAGTTTGTTGCATACTCCCTCTTTCAGACAGTTTTTATTTACAGGGTATGCAGGCTAACGATGATCCGTGTTTCCAAATGCTGGAACACCTTGGGCAAAGCCAAAGCGACAGCAGCATTATAATCATCAAGTAAATTAAACAATTATGACGCCCAAGTCCGTCAGTCTGGCAGTTTGTCAGTCTTGTAACCCAAGCTCAATCATATGAAATGGGTAGAATTACGACGAGTATTCTGCGCCACACTTTCCTGCCTCTCTCTCGCTCTCTCTCTCTTCCTCTCTTTTTCTTTTATTCCCCCCCTCCCATTCTCCACTCAAAGTCGCGTGTCAGCTGCGTGGGGCAGGTCGCGGTCGGCTCTTGTTTATTCAGTTGTCATTCCATTGCGCAATTTAGCCAGCGAGTGGACACAGACATGAGAGCCTATTGATGGGAGGGGTTCACACCAGTGTTGAGAAGTCAAAGAAAAAAAGACAACAAAAAAAAGATAAATTATACTTTAAAAAAAATCCAGAAAAAGCTAGTGTTCTTTAAATACTTTAACAATATTTTAATGTTGGTTTTCATTAATATTCAGTATTCTCTGGAAGTTTATCATAATAATAATAAAAACTTTAACTGTATTTTGTTTGTGGCTAAACATTTTATATTAAAAAAATTTCTAGAGCTGTCACAAAAATTAAAATTTTATCGTTTTTTTATTTAAAAAAAAATAATTAAACTAATTTAAGTATAATTAGGATAAATCTTAAACTAAAGCAAGGATTGTTTACGGTTATAAGATACTTTTTCTTTTCCTTCATAATTGTAAAATGTTTAATGTTAATAATGTTAGCTTGTAGCACTGGGAATCAAAATATAGAAAAAAAAATCGTCATGATTTTTTATCAAGTGTGCAAATTTACGTTCCACCTCAAAATTGTATTTTTCTAAATTTTTAAAGCTAAAAAGCAGGAAAAAAATCGGAATTCCCGCTGTTTTCAATGGACTTGTATAAAATCTAGATGTGACGGGAAGAAAGCTGTTCTGGCAGCACTGATCCACACTGCCCTGCCCCTTTCCCCAAAAGAGGTGCGACTCAACACATTCTCGCCAAGTGACCCCAACAGTCGCTTCCAAAGGGCAACAATTGAAGTGCGACACTGTATAAAATAGGCATAAATATAAATTTATTTTATAAGCTTGCCACAACAAGCGGCACGATTAGCTACCTTCTCTTTCCCTCTCTCTCTCATCGCCGTGTCTCTACATAAATTGATTTTAGTGCCCAGGAATTGGACAATCTCCACAACTGGCTGACCTTGTGCTTATTATTATTGTCTTAACAATTTATATATATATAAAAAAAAAACTCAACACTAATGAGAATTGCACTTGCATTCAGTTTAATGTGTCTTGTTTCTTGTAAGGAATTGTTTGCTATTGTTGTTGTTGTTTTGTGGCCACTTTAACCGGGCGCGGCCTGTGACACCAATCGATGCAATCGCATAAAAAATATTACAACTTTTTATAAACAAAGACAAAGAAAAAATCCATTTAATTGGCCAACATATATAGGCATTAAGTGGCGCCAAATGATTTACACATTTTTCGGAGGCTTTAAAAGCTTTTGTAATTAAGTATTTCTTTTTGCTGAGTTGAGGCTGGGATTAAAAGTGTTTACATTGTTTTGAATTAAACAATGTTGCAGATAAAATTAGGCAAAATATAAAAAAAAAAATATTTATATAGTTCTGTACAGTATGCTAAATAGATTTGTGTTTTAATTAGCAGTTTAAATCCAGGTTTATTCACAATATTAAACCTAGTATATACTCATTTGAACTCACCTCAATTTGCCGGCATATTCGGTTTCTATGGCCACTCGATCGCGTATGAAATTGGCATATTTATCGAGCACTTCAATGCCTTTGTTTGTGTGTATTGACAGATTATCGTACTGATCCTGCAAATAAAAAAAAAGAAAATAATAATCATATTAGTAAAAACTTGAATATAAAATAAGAAGACAGATGAAACGGATTACGAGCGAGTTTTATTTTTGTGAGACGCAAAAACAAGTAAAAGAAATTTACAAACTTGACATTGAGCAAACAAAGCGAAACGGAATTGCGTGTTCCAAGTATCTGTGTATCTCAGCTGTTGTATATGTATCTGTTGATATGTATCTGTATCTGTTTTTGAGCAGCAAATCTCTTGAAATTAATCGAATTTCGTATTTAATTGGAGCAATAGGCAGCAGCTGCGTCAGCCAACGTGGCGTATACGCAACCAAATGAAATTTCAATTGAATTATATATACACAGAAATGAGATTTAAATGTATGTGCGTGTGTATTTTTATATGATGTATCTATTTGTTTAAGGCAGAGACTTTTAAAATATAAATAAAATTATTAATAAATTGAAATAAATACTAATTCTTGGCTTTTACTGAATTTTTATCTGAATTAAACAATTATGATATGATAATTAAATTTAAAATTTAAATTGAAAATATTTTATAACAAAATTTAGCTTTTTGATATAATATGCCAAACAATTATCGCTACGGTTTTTGGTTTTAAATGATCAAAGTGCCATAACGAGACTGAAACTGGGCCTCTAATGAGCCGAGCTACTGCAAAACGATTTACATTTGATTTGATGCTAAACGTTTGTCATTAAGAGCGTTGCCACAAATATGGAAGTCGTCGTTGTCTGTTGTCTGTTGACTGTGGCAACTTCCTCAACTCAACTCAACACAACACAAATTGCCGTGTGACATAATGTTTAAGTTATGCTATGGCAATTTGCAATGCGGCATTCAATACATTTTGTCAATAGACAAAACAAACAAACAAAACTGCGCTCCACTTTTTTTTTTTTTTTGCACGCAACAGAAATAAAAAAAAAAGTAAAAATACATAATATACTTGAATATATAAAAAGAAACAAAATACGTAACATCAAAAGACGTTGCCGTTGTGCAAATCACGCCCACAACAAAAACAGCATCGCATCAACAAACTGAATTCAAAGCAGTTAACAGAAAATGGCCAAAAAGTAGACAAAAAAATCTCTTGTCGACCCCAAACATGCAAATTTGCATAAGCCGCACAAAAATTAACAACAATTACATAATAAACTTAACTAAAATAACAGTTAATACGCTGCTATCACGATCAATTGCACAAAAAAACTATTTGGGCCATCAATTTTACGTTATTTGGGTCTCTTTTTATTTCTTTCTTTTGTTGCCCTTTAATGTTTAATGTGTAGCGAATTTAAATGTTTTCAATTAGTGAAATTTGGCAATGTCGCCGTCGGGTTTGAGTTCGATTTTCACTCGATATTGAAGGCAACGTGCACGCAATTAATTAAACAAAAATAAACAATGAAAAATAGCTAAATTTAAACTGGTGACATTTAAATACTCTTTAAAAATTTTTCTTTTATTTATATTTATACCAAACATTATTGTTTTCAATTGTTCAAAAGTTTTAAATAAATTTAAATTCAAATTCTCAATACATTTTTTCCAAGTGTATTATAAACAGTTTTAAGTGATATTTGTAGAATGTTTTTGTGCCACAACTTTCACCCAGTTCAAGTGTGTGTGAGTGCGAGTGTGTGTGTCAGTTCAAGTGTGTGTGTGTGTGTGTGTGTGGGTGTGGCATTTTTGTGGCTCAACAAAAAACTAATCAGGCAAATGCTGCCACAACAACAAAGACACACGTGAGATAATTGAGTTGCAAATGTGTTTGCCACTGTGGCATGCATTTGTTGTGCTTGCCTGTGGATTGTGGATGGCATGTGGGCGGCATTTGGATGCCATGTGGGTGGCCCTGTCATCAGAGCTGCCAGAACAGCTTTTTTCACGTTAAATCTGGCCTTTTTTTTAAGTCAAATGGCGTGAAATAGTTGAATACAATGGGCAGCGGGAGAATTAAAACATTTTTAGATATTTTTTGATGGAATTTTTAACTATTTAAAAATCCTTATTCCAACAAAACTAGCTTATTTTGCTTCTCAAAAGTTGGCAACACTGTTGGCCTGTCACTGCTCGCGTTTTACATAATGCCCGAGGGACTTTGCGACTTAGATCTGGTTAAGAGTGTATTGCCAAATTGTAGTTGTTTTTTATTTTGTTTTATAAATTTTGTATTTGTCTTGACGCTTGCGCAACATCCTTTGCCAGCGGGAAATTGCTTTTCCAATTGATAAATGCTGTGTTTTTTTCATTTTTTTTTTTATATTCATTAAATTGTGTCTGCTGTCGTTGTTATTGTTACTGGGCAGGAAAGTTGCCATTAACGCCATTGATTTATATAAAGAGCTAATTACCAGGTGAGCTGCAAATCAATAATAAGATTGCATTCAAATTATAAGTCAGAGAACAGCGATAATCATAAATTGTGGAAAACCAACCAACTGGGGAAGGGGAAGTTTCCAGTCTCTTTAAACATTAAATTGTGATTTAATCGCATTTCTGTACACTCGTGTTTATGTAAAGTGACTGTCGTCTAGTTAAATCATTTGCACGCTTTCTCAACCTGCACTTCCTGTTGATAATGTTAACAGGGCTAATTGAAAAGGGTGGCAACACAAAAAAGAAGTCGACTCAAATTTATAATTGTAAGCAAAATTAATACAATATTAATTGATGATTACCTGAAGGAAAGAAACAAGGTTTAAATTTTGTTTAATATTTATAGCAATTTTTAAATGTTTTTCTTAATATTTATAACAATTTTTAAATGAATTTCTTAACCTCTTTTCGCATTACATCAGAGTCTTGTAGTCTCTTTTGTTCAGCTGTCGACTGATCGCGAGATTAAAATGCTGCTCAAGTTATGCTCGACTGGCAATCAAGAGTTCGTTTCGATGCGTTGAGTCCACGGTTGACATTGACAGACGACTCTGGAGGTTATTTGCCAGTCTCAACGCATCGCATCGCATAGCAATCGAATCGAATCGAGTCACATTGCATTGCATTGTTAACCTTGACCAGACCAGGCTGGAAGGCAGAAGGCAGCCGGAGCAAATGATTCGCGCGACTCGACTATAAAAGGCAACACATCAACAACTTATAAGGAGCAAACTGCATTGGGGCCAGGCACAGTGGTCCTTTTTGTCAATTTAGCTCGAATAACTTTATCAGTAGGTTTACGATCACAAGCAGTAAGGAAATCAACGATTTTTATTGATAATTATTATTTATAAATACATTGTTTTATATTTATTTTTAGTATTACGCATACGACTAGTGAAACCAAAAAAAAAAAAAAATAATAATAAGAATAAAAAAAAAAAACAAAATAAGAATAAAACAATTAAAAATAAAATAAAAATAAAACAAAATAAAAATAAAAAAATAAACAAAAAAAAATTATAAAAAAAAAAATAAGAATTACAAAAATAAATTAAAAATTAAAAAAAAATAAGAATTAAAAAAATTTAAAAAAAAATAAGAATTAAAAAAAAATAAGAATTAAAAAAATTTAAAAAAAAATAAGAATTAAAAAAAAATAAGAATTAAACAAAAATAAGAATTAAAAAAAATATATAATATAAGAATGAAAATAAAATAAAAATTTATTAGATTATATATTATTTTAAATACATTTTTTTAAATTTATTTTTAGTATTACGCATACGACTAGAGTAACCAAAAATAAAAAAAAAAGCTTAAACGATTTTTATAAGTTATTTTTTTTAAAAATACAATTTTTCATTTATTTTTATTTTATAATTTTCATTATCTAAAATCTAAAAAAGACCACTGTGCAAGGGTCTTAAAAAAAGACATGTTGCAGGCTCAACAACTGCCCAAGTCTCCCCTGTGTGGCATGTGGCAGCGATGCACGCGTTGCCAAATGAGCAGAGAATGAAAGAAGACAGCAAATATGTAGTGGCAAAGATGCTACGACTTTTATGAGTAGGTTAATAACCTGCACAAACAGATATGTGATATTGAAGATACGAGAGTAATCAAAGAGATAAACATTTTAATAATATTTATTTACTTAAGAGCCACAAGATTAATGTCGCAATGTGTCCAAAATATGCTTCAGCCGGCTAACAAGTTGGCCAATAAATCATGGCGAAAGTTACGACAAGACAAGGGGGCAACAAATGTCATCAGGCATGCACAGTATGTCAAGTAAATATTTTGACAATTAACAAGATTCACATATTTTAATTTGTAGACATTTTTTTTTTTTTTTAGTTTTAAAATATTTTATTAAAAAAAAACGTTTACTCCTTTTTTCTAATATAAACGTATATGTAAGGATAATATAAATATTAAACAATTTTAAAAACCAATAGTCTTGGTTTTAGTAGTGTAATGAAGAGCTTAAATATTGTAAAAAATGATATTTATTGGGCTTAAACATTTTTTTAAATAAAAAACATAAAAGTTAATTTTATAATTATGTCAAAACAATTATTTGACTTACTGTACATGGCTCAAATCCATCGAGTTGTCTAGTATTAGTCAAATCCAATCCCAAAATACGCTTTCACTCATACTTGTAAAAAACACACACACACACACACACACACACACACACACACACATGCAACACACACACACACACATCTAACACCAAAGACAATCAAGTAAATGTAACAATAAGAATCTAATGACAAGCACAATAACTAAACACTTTCCACGACCGAAAGACAAATAGAAATTGAAACAATGACAATAAAAACCAATAAAGAAATTAACAAACCAAGAGCAATAACAATAACAAATACGAGAAATGGAAACAAGAAACAAATAAAACGAAAAGTGTTGAATTCGATTGTCGAAGATTGTCATCGATTGTGTGAACAATCAAAGTATCGAAGCGACCTCATCGCAGAGTCCACATTCCATTCGATCCATCGATTCACACCACATGCGATCCATCCAAATATAAGGGCGTTTCCATTACCCTCTCCCCCCTCCAAGTTCTTCAAAAGAGACCTCAAAGATTTGAGGTTCGTCCCACTGGGTCAAGATTGTAATTTGAGCGATTGATTAAAGCACTCGCAATCGCTCAAAGTTCATTAAATTAATCGTGTGTCTGCTTCAATTCGTTTCGTTTCGTTACGTTTTGTTTTTTATTTTGTCTTGTTTTGTTTTGTTTCGATTCGATTCGTGACAATTGATCAATGCCCAAGAAACCAGATAAAGTGCAATGCACAAGCTGAGGAAGTGCCGAGTCGAATTACGCGTACTTAAACTGTACAAAATGCAATTAATAGTAAATACCCCTTTATTGTAATGCTGCCAGTGAAACGTTTAGGAAAGCTCACTTATGCTCTTCAGAGCGTAAACGCTTAAAGAGAGAGCTTTCAATCAGCTATGAGCAGCCAAATTATTCACGTACGCTCTTTAAAAACTTGAATAACAAAAAGTGTGCTCAGCGTTCGTCTTGAAACAAAGCATTTGTTTATGCTGGAGACATAAATTATTTGTCACGAAAGACCTAAAGCTGTGTTCTCGTCGACGAGGAAGAAGACGACATGGTGACGCCAAGTTGAAAAAAAAAAACCATTTGTAAGCGTAAAAACTGTTGTTTAAATTAAAATGGTGCATAAAACACTATTTTTAGTAACTGATAATTTTGTTAAAAATAGAAAATTGAGTGCACACACAATTAATACAAAAGCTTATAAATATTACTAAAAACTGTGTGTAAATTAACTCATTACTTTCAAATTTATAATAACAAATTGCAAAATTATAATTTTATTTTGATACAAATTTAAATTGAATTATTTCTTACATTTGATTCAGATCAAAAAAAAAACTATTTAAATTTTCAAATAAAACAAAAAATCAATTTTTAAATTATATTTTATCGCTGATTGAAACTCAACTGTCACCTGTTTGATAAATCTAACATGCACAAATACTCTTACACAAAGTCACAAATGCAACAGTCTGTTATTTTTGTGATTGTTGTTGTTGTTGTTGCTGCTCTGGGGCCTCTCGTAAATTCAATTCTAATGTCTGGCTTATCTAATCGAATGGTAAACCACAGACGGTGTATGAGACACCACGAAACAGCACAGTTAAAGCCAAATCAAATATTGTGCAAGAGGTGAAGGGGAAACCACCACAGCAACAACTACAACAACAGCAACAACAACAACAACAATATGATGGCCATCAAATGAGCTGCAAGTCGTCGCTGTGTCAATGTTTGTCTTTATGTAATGCAACTGCAACTGCAACTGCAACAACTGCAACTGCAACTGAAGGGTGTCAATTGAAGCAGAAAGCGACAGCAGCTACAACTACAACCAAGTAGCATATCTAGCTCACTCGCACTCATTGCAATGCCATAAGCGTCTGATACGCATACTAAAATATTGTTCCTGTTTTTTTACAATTACAATTGTCGACGGATTCACTCGACCAGAAACATTGGCTTCCTTTTTGGCTTTTGTTTTCAGCTTTTCTGTTTTTCACTTTGTTCATTATTTTGCTGTTTTCATTTTAAGACCCAGTTTGAACGACCGACTAACCAAGCTTTGGCTAACAGCTAACCCGTCCTAACAAAAAACTGGGTAACAGGTGCAGCGACAACGATTTTGTTACCAATTGCCAACAACAACAACAATTTACATTACGGTTGGAAGCCATAGGCAAATCAGTAATGAGCGCGTGGACTCGGGTATTTTCTTGAGCCTGAGGCATGCCACCATAATTACACTGTGCAACAGGATTACAAGTGAAAAAAAACTAATATTTGTTATGCACTTTAAAGTGTGAAACTACATAAGAATTAAATTAGATACAAGTCGAAACAAGAGTCAAATTGATAAACTGAAACTTCAGTTTAGTTTGAGATAAAATTTGATATTCTTATTGGTGACATCGATAAAACTTGTTTACAAAATCAGTGAACTTCAGCAACTTCAAAAATTCGGAAAATAAAATGAATATATCGAAAACGCTTCCATGAAAAAATTTTTAAGTGCGATTTTCATGTTTAGACGGACAAAGTCCATATAAAAAGGGAGAAATGAGAAGCGAAATGGCTGTAAACTAGTGTAATATGAAAGACTGATGGAACTCTCCTCGTTTATTTTAAGGATATATACTGTCATTAGATCTAAAATGAAATTTGTATCTAAAAACTCTCTCATTTATTAGCCCTAAGGGTTACTTTATCAATAGAATCAATTGGATTACCACAGAAATTTTGACATTTGTTACCAAAATAATTATCTAATATTCATAGGTAGTTCTCCAAGAACTATAATTAATTTGAAATCGTCTTCCGTTTTTCTATCTACTCTTTACTCTATTTTCTCTGTCCATTGCTCTTCTCCCTCTTACCTTATGCTTTTACCTTAAAAAGTACTGCAATGCTCTTTGAATCTATTCTTTTCGCTGCTAAATGCAGTAGATTCTTTTGTCTACACATTGTCAAGATATAAAAAAAATGATTACAACAAAATTAAAAAATAATTGTTTTGAAAAAAAAAAGAAAGAAATGCAACTGAGTCGGATGTACATAAGTATGCTGAATGGAAGTTCCGCAGCACGCGTTTTATCTGCAACGGACGTTGCAAGCGCAAAACAAGCACATGAAGAAATGCGACAGCAGCAACAACAAGAAGAAGAAGTAGAATAACAACAACAACAGCAACAACAACGACAACTGTTGCAGCTGATAAGCAATGCAACTATCGACAATAATGTTGAGCATTGCAGCGTGTCGCATGTTTTTTATACCATTGTTGTTGTTGCTGCTGCTGTTGTTGTTGCATAAGTTGTTGCTGTTGTTGTTGTTGCATGAATTGTTGTTGTTGCTGTTGCTGCTGCACCCAGTTGACATTTAAATGATGACTCTTGGTCGTCGGGGCCTTGGGCCTCGCAAATTGACATTGGCTGCGTATTCATGTTGCTGCCACAGCCACAGCCACGCCCCCGCCCGCTGCCCGCCCCCCTTGGTGAGTGACCGCATGAGTGTGCGACTGTGTTGTGTGCATCAGTGTTGTCAAAACAGCTTTTTCTCCCCCTCAAATCTAGCTTTATTTAAAGACAAAATTTAAGGCAGCGGAAGTTTAGGATTTATAAAAAGTTTTTTTTGGCCTTTTTATGGATTCTTTTTGGTTTTCTGTTACTTAAAGAAAAATGTACATATGTACAATTTGAGTAAATTTAACAATTAACTCGTGTGTGAAATATAAGAAAACATATTTTTATTTTACAAAGATTTTAGTGTGAGTTAAAGCACTCAAAAGTTTAATGACAACTCTGGCAATTATATTTATTTAAATAAAATGTCTAATTTTTATGATTGATAACAACAATTTTTGTTGTATCAAGAAAACATCAGTTTTTTACCAAATTTTTTTTCTTTTTTATCTTTTTAATTTTAAAAAGTCGACAACACTGGCGTGACTTAGTGCATGCATTTTTTTACAATTTATTTAACAAACGGCGGCGCCTTTGTTTTGACTCTAAACTGTCAAACTCATCATTTTTTTATTTATATACTTTTTTTTTTACTTTTATTGTTGCGGCATTTGTTGTTGTTGTTTGTTGTTGCTAACAGGGCAAGTTCAATGAACCAGCAACAAATGCTGAATAACAAAAACAACTAAAGTTAAAAGTAAAACTAACAATTTGGCCCAGCTGTCTCATACGATTTTCCTATTTTCCACAATTTTCTACTAATTTGCTTTGATTTGAGGCAAAACCTCAAGAGAAAATAACAACAATAACAACAGGCAACAACAGGCAACAAACAACTCCTGACCCGTTTCTTGAGCTATTTATAAAGCTGCTTTTGTTTTTACTTTAAGTTGTTGTTGTTGCACATTTTCAGTTAATTTGTTGTAACGATTTTCCGCATCAACAACGACAACAACGACAACGACAACAACAAATGAAGCCCTTGTGGGCAAACAATGTGTGAATATCGGTTTGCCACTTGTTAAAATCCCCTCCCTTGTTCCCCTTTTCACTCTTTCTACCGCTCTTAACCCCTACTTGCCCCCGCTTCACGTCAAATGTTATTTGTGTCTGTTTTTTGCCCCTTTTTAGGGCTGTTCTCTTAGTTTTCTAGCTATTTTATGCCATGCAAATGTTGTTGTTGCTTTTGTTGTTGTTTTTGTTGAGCAGCGTACCAAAAATTAGCACATTAACCCGTTGTTGGCTGCCGTTTTGCTGTCAGCGTCAGTATTTTTGTTGTTGCCACTTTTGTGTGTCACGTCTTTAGTTGTTGTTGTTGTTGTTGCTATTGATTAAATAAGTTTGCAATGTGCGCACATAAATCGATATCAATATCGATATTACGTTGAGCAACAACAACAACAACAACAGCTACAAAAATAACTAAACCGACAACAACATCAAAAGCAATGCGCCTTTATCCAATTATAAACCATACACGAGATACAAAGATACAGATACCTAATGGAAAAAGATTGAATAAAAAACAAGTTTAAAGTGTGTGCTGAACTATGCGATACCCTGTAGTCGGCTTGCAGTAAACTTTACGAATTACATTTACGCTGCTGCAATAGCCAAAAACAACTGGAGGAGAAACAAACAAACCTGACGACAAATAATAAGTTACACAACTTATTAAAGTATGGACAACAACGGCAATATTAGAAGTAGGATTGACGACACCAATATAGGCAAAAACAAATAACAACAAAAATAAATGTATGTATCAGTGTAATTATCGTATGTTTATGTATATGTAAATGAAATGTAACTCTTTGTGTTTTTTACAACAATAAAATCAGACTCCCTGATGAAGATGGCAAAGACCATCGAAACGCGTAGGAGGAAAATTGAAAATTAAAATGTTTTTTTAATTTTACAATGAGACACACTGGCCAGATCAACCCAGCAAAACAGCAACAACACAAACTTTTTATTTATTTAAGTACACTCCATTTTTAATTTCTATACGTTTTTATTACATTTTAAATTCCAATTTAGGACTTTTTTTATTTATTCAATTTTTAATTAAATTCTAGTATTTTTCTTATTTTTTTAAATATATTTTAAATGTATTAATCCAATTTTAAATATCAATTTAGTTTTTTTTTAATATATTTAAAATTTAAATTGCTGCAAATAAACTTTCTATTTATTATTTCTATTATTTATTATTTACACTTAATTTTTTATTTTTTTAAGTTTTTATTTAATTTTTAATTCCAATTTAGGACTTTTTTATTAATTTAATTTTTAATTAAATTCTAGTATATTTCTTATTTTTTTAAATATATTTAAAATGTATTTATTTATTTTTATTCTTTCTTCTGCTTTTTAATTTCACTTTTCATTTATTAAATTTGACTTTTATGGTCTCTTACATACCCTTTACACACATATTGCAATTACAGGGTATATGAATAGGTACAGTTGCCCGACTCGCAGTCTCAGCAGCCAAGAAACATGTGTACAATAACTTGCTAACAACAAATTGCCGTCTTACAAGCTTTATTAATTACATACACAATGTACATACAATACATACATATTTATATATGTAAATGTACTTATGTATGTACCTAATGTATATTGTGCTTATAGTAGATAATATACAGCAGCTGAGAATGAATAACTGAATAAATCAAGCGACGCCTATTCACAGTTAACTCTCTGGAGGCAAAGTTTAAGCCGCTGGCAAACAAAAACAAATCTCAAGAATCAACTTAAGCCCGAAGCTAGACAACAACAGCAAGAGTAACATAAACACAACAACAACTACAGATATACAGATACAGCTACATGATCTTGGCCAAAAGAAGCTCACGCTTCGTAATGATGACGACCATGATGACCAACTGATAAAAGCCACAAGCTAGAAAACCAAACAGGAAGCAGCAGCCGAAAAAATATACAAAAAGTATATAATAAGCATACATATATCATATACATACACAGATAAATATATGTATTTGTGTGTGTGTGTGTGTGAAACCGTTAGTAGCCAGAGCGTTAAGACAAGTAATAATCATAAAAATACTTGAACAACGCCGTTTATTTGAACTTTAACTTTAAGCGCTGCTGGCCAAGTCAAGCAAGTTGGTCAACATAAGCAAGTTGGTAGCAGCGAATGTGGCCAATGCATATGGCCAAGAGATGTGCACGTGACTAGCTAAATTACAGCGTGACACGCTCTATAAAGACGAGCAAGATAATTATTTTGATTAAATGTGTTGTATTTGATATTAATATGAATAATTATGAATAAAAAAAAAATTAAATAATAATAAAAGGAATAAAATAGAAAAAAATAATAGTAAAATATTAAAATATAATAATAAAATAAAGAAAAAAATTAAAATAAAAAAAAATAATAATAAAATAAAAAAAATAATAATAAAATAAAAAAAATAATAATAAAATAAAAAAAATAATAATAAAATAAAAAAAATAATAATAAAATAAAAAAAATAATAATAAAATAAAAAAAATAATATAATATAATAATAATTAAATAAAACAAAAATTGAAATAACAAAATAATAAAATACAAAAAATTATTGATAAAAAAAAAAATAATAATAATAACAAAATAAAACAATAATAATAAAATAAAACAATAAAAAAAAATTAAAAAATAATAATAAAATAAAACAATAATAATAAAATAAAACAAAAATAAAAAAATAATAATAATAATAAAACAATAAAAAAACAATAAAATAACAATAAAACAATAATAATAAAATAAAACAATAATAATAAAATAAAACAATAATAATAAAATAAAACAATAATAATAAAATAAAACAATAATAATAAAATAAAACAATAATAATAAAATAAAACAATAATAATAAAATAAAACAATAATAATAAAATAAAACAATAATAATAAAATAAAACAATAATAATAAAATAAAAACAATAATAATAAAATAAAAAAATAATAACGAAATATTAATAATTAAATATCAATAATTAAATTTTATTAAACAAATATAAATTATTCTTTGATTTTATATTAATACCTAAATTTTATTAAATACAAACATAATTTATTTTATTTTGTTATTTTCGTTTTTCAACAATTTCCTAAATTAAAATAAAAAAAGATGTTATGCTAATAATAAACTCTGGCTATTTAAAATATTGAAAGAAAAATAAACTTTATTATTTAAGCCAAAGTAAAGATATAAATCAAAAACGCAGACTATAATTCTCAAGCAGTTTAAGTCACACTTTTGTTGCTTCACTTCACTTTTTAGTTCAGCCTTGTTTTCTAATGCGTTTCTTTACTTTCAAACACTTTTCATTTAGTTGCCTGGGCTGGACTGTACTTTCTCAGCTGGCATTTAAACAATTTGAGCCACTTGGCAACACAGTGCTGCACCACTTGAGCCACTTGAACCACTTGGTGGTGCTGCATTTGGTTATGCAAAAATCAAAGCACATTTAAACGGCGACATTTAATTGCAAACTGGTTGGCCATTGGCCACATGCATGTAAAACAGTCAACGGTTAGCAGGCAGTCAAGTTAACCAACCAACCAACCAACCAACCACCTGTGGTGCAGTTCTAGTTGTTAACGTTGTTATTGTTGTTGTTTTGGTTGTTGTGGCACTCACCAAAAATTCCAGATGCCAATCCTTGTGGCTGAAATGTGTAACAGCCAGCGTCAAATGGCCAAACAGGCAGCTCATGTTGAAAGCCAACAGCTAACTAATTGACCAAGTTGGCCATCTAGCATCTCAAAAGCTAAAGTGACCCAAAAACTGATACATATTTTTCGATAAGCCAAGAATTTCAATAAACACACAAGTGCTATCAGTCAATATGGCTTAAAGTAGAAGCAGCAGCGAAAAGAAGATACCAAAATTGTGAACAATTTAATTTTATTGTAATTCTTGTATCTTGTATTTATTTTGCCTCAATATTTGTTGTGCGCTGATTACGCGTTGGCCAAGTGACCTCGAAACGTGACCATTTTGCTCTGTGCTCTTGGCCAGGCCCGAAAAGAACAACCAGCCAGCTGACAATTGCGTCTCATTACACACAATGGCCAAAAGCCAAAAGTGACTAAACAAAAAACCAAAATTCAACAATTTAAACTCGAATGATTTCAATTGTTAAGTTGCCCCCAAGTTGGCCAACGCACACAAGCTTCCGGCTATTTAAGCACATATTATATACTTAATATATTATATATATGTATGCTCTTGTAAACTATATATAGTTTTCATCAAGCATGTGAAGCGCCATCAAGTTAATTTGCTCCAATTATGAAAATGCCCATGTGCTCATTAAACTTAATTGAGAGAAGAAACTGAAGAGAAGCCGCAAAGAACGAAAACAAAACGAGACTTAAGACAAAAGCTCAGGCAGAAGATGCTGCACTAAATATATATGCACTATATGTTTGTATATAAATGAATGAAGAATTGACTGAATGATTGAATGACAACGGATCTCGCTGACACTTAACATTTAAGCGTAGTTAAGTTCACTTCATATGCTAAATCAGTTCTATTCTCTAAAGACGAAGCCCAAATGCGCTACATTGATTTTGAGAATTATTATGGATGCTTTTATAAAGAAATTTATGTTTGAATTCGTGAATTTCGGATTATTTCCCACAAATCTCAGTACTTTATGTAAATTTTTGAATGAATATTATTAAAAAACCCAATTGTGTATTATTGTTTTAGGGAATTACTATAGATTAATGTTTTTTTTAAGATTTTATACAAATCAATTTCCGATTCTGCTTTCATAAGAAATATATTTTATATCATGTACTACTTTTACTAATTTTGTACTATATTTTATTAATCTATTAAAATGAAGAAATTTATTTGGCTGCTTGGCAAATTTAATCTTTTCAGTTTTAAATTCAGAATTGTATTTAATACAATTAAATTGTAAATTTTATAAACTCATTTTCTAAATTTATTTTAAATCCTAAGTAATTCCTGCTATCGACTGAATTTGATTCAACATTAAATATATAAAGGTTAGGAATTTAAGGGCAACTACCAAAGAGTTTGTTTTAAAAACTTTTCATACTTATTTTTATCAATTCTGTTTTTCTTGTCTTATTTTAATCCAACTCTTTATCATGTTATTCCAGTTTCTGTTACCACTCTTTTTATTTCCATTGATAACTAAATCCACTTAAAGCATAGCAACCTGTAGCATTATTACATTTACACAACCTTTGTCCACTTTAGATCTTAGATCTCTCACCAAGTTGAATTTGTGCTTCTTTATGTGGCATGCCGCATTTGCAGCAACATTTTTTGCGTAAATCAGCCAAGAAAGTTTACAAAATTTGTTGCTTAGATAAATACATACATTTTTATATGTATATGTTTATATGTATATGTGTGTATTGAAGAAGTCTTCATTGTAAGCCGGCTGTAAAGTTGAAAGCAAAAGAGCTATAAATTCGCAGCCACATTCTTTTGGTCGGGCTCAGAAGTCGCCGAACAGGTTGAACTACTTTGTTGTTGTTAGTGTTGCAGTTGTTGTTGTTGTAGTTGTTGTTGCTGGCCATGTGGCGCATGCGCATTGCCCAATGCAACAACTCAGCCCGGACATGGCTAGAATCTGCCTCCAAATAGAGAGAGAAGCATCATTTGAAGAGGGGAAGAGAATAACACCAACTATAAATAGACATGGGGACAGCAACAGTGTTGCCAGAACAGCTTATTTTCCGGTCAAATCTGGCTTATTTAAAGCACATATGCGGTTACAATTTAAAACAGCGGGAATTCAGGTTTTTTTTATAAATAAAATAGAATTTATAATTTTAAAAATAAAAAAATTAAAAATAAATTTGCACACTTGTTAACAAATCATGACGATTTAATTGTATTCCAAGTTTTTTAAGCACTAAGAAAAAAAATGCAATTTCTGAAGATTTTTTGAGCTTTTTTTTTCAGCTTTAATCCAGCTAAAACCCAGTTTGGCAACACTGGACAGGACTTGCCATAGTTTCGCTTTCCAGCGTGTTTTCTTCTTCGAGAGAAAGAGACAACATCAAAAATTTGTTGCATTTCCGTTGCTTGTACGCTAAGAAATGCAATGTTGTTATTATTGTATTCATAGTGTTGTTGTTGTTTTGGTTTTGCTTTAACTAGAGCAACAACAATTCCAAGTAAGTAATTTCCCATGCACTCTCGACTTATTCTTCGCTTTTCTACAACTTATCATTAATCTGCGTCGAGAGACATAAATTCATATACATACGTAAGTAATTAGTGTTGTTGTTGTCTGACTCTGTAATTAAAATACTCACACATATCTGCATATATATTTACATACGATTTTGATACGTTTCGTGGAAAAACAAGGAGGCAATTATCCAACTAAAAGCGAAAAGCAAAGAACCAACAAGTTTGATTACTGCGAAAAGCGTACAAGAAAGAGACAGAGATAGAGAGAGTGAAAGAGAGACAGACACTAGTTACTCAAAGTAAATAAACAAAAGCTAATGAAATATTTTATGCGAGAATTCAAGAGGCGAATTGAGTCTGGAAATGGAAACGGAAACGAGCGCAACTTTCGCTGCAATTTTTATGATATTATTATGCCAATTTTTTTTTATGGAATGCGCTGCATTGTTTATATAGCCCACACAACAACAAACACGCTGGGTATACATAAACTCTAAATATAAAATCAAAAAAGATTTACATGCAGTTTTTATTAAATTTAAAAATATTTGGAAATTCAAAAATATTTTCTTTCTAAGATTTCAAAAATATTGCCTATCTTTTTAGTTGCTAGATATACCCATTATATGCACTCATCAAGTACAGGGTATTTAGGGCTGACAGAGAACAGATGACAGTGTGAACAACTGTATGCCATAATGCAATATTTATGAGCCATGAAAATGCAATTCGAGTCTTCCTGGATGCGCCTCACACCTCGACAATTGGCTGCAGTTTTCCTCCGCTTTCCACAACTTCCTTAAGCAGCAGCTTCCGCAGCCGCAGCAGCAACAACTAAAACAACAACAATACGGATCTTGTGGGTGCTTATTCACAGACATAGACACAACGGGGCGTATGCGCAATAAATTAAACGCTGTCATTTCGCCCAGCAAGTCAACTCAAAAGTCAATTAATAACAAGCAGCAGAAACAATAACAAAAATAACACAAAGCAGAAGAAGAAGACACTCGAGACATGCAACAACACAGCAACAACTGACGTCACAAGTTGCCACAGCTGCCACAACAACAACAGCAACAACAACACGTTGCCTCTTGGTCAGTTCAAAAGGTTAAATTGCCTTGGACTTTTACGCCAGCTGCATGAACGTGAGAGAGTTTCGTCTAAGACAACTGAAAATAACTCTGCTTAACTTTAAGTTATGTCTTAAAAGTGAAAAAACAAAAAGAAACAAAAGACAAACGAGATAATTAAGCTGCTTGAGAAAACGGAATAGAAGAATTTCGTCTACTCAAAAGAAGAAGCTGCCCAAATGGCCAGAAGAATCTCTTTCTTCTTGAGAAAACGACTCGTTAAAAAAAAAACATTTAAATTTGGCATTTAGTTGTAGCGAAAAGTTGAGAATTTGCTGAAGTTTTGCTTAGAAAATATATATAAATAGTTGAGTTTTGTGCAATTTAAGTACTGCAAAAATTGTTGAAAGTTCTTTGAAATTCGCTTAAGCCTTAAGAATATTAAAAGTAAAAATTAAAGCAAAAAATGTTAAAAATAAACATAATTTTTAAAAACAGTTGCTGAAATTAGAGCACAGAAAAAACCTTTTTGTTAGTAAAAAATAATTAATGAAAGGACAACAAAAATAATATAGTTTTATAATTTTTCAAATTTATATTAAAAAATTTTTTTATCAAATTTTGTATAATATTTAGTATTTTTTTGAGTATCCCCAGACATTTTTATTATTATAAATCTATATTTTTTGTTCTTTTTTTCTGTTTTTAATTACAGTTGAACTTCCCTAACTCGAATCACCACTATCCAAAGAAAAGGTTCGAGTTGAGAGTTCTTTTTCTTAAGTTTATTAATTTTCTGCCACTCATTTAGCTCGAGTTAGAGAGATATTCGAATTAGAGAAGTTCGAGTTATGGAAGTTCAACTGTATAATCTAATCTAATATAATTAATTTATCTATACATAATATAGCTTAAAAAATTATTGACTCATTTTATTATACGTTTTAAATAATTGTTTGCCGACAACAAATAAATTCAAAAATGTTATAAAAATTTTAATTATTAAAGCCCAGAAAATCAGCGCCCTTTTAGCAAAATTTGAATGCATTTATCGCCCTTTTTTTACAATCTAAAGCAATTTCAAAGTCAACAATTGAGCAGCTGCCTGCTAATCATTGTGGACAATTGTCGGGACAGGGACAGATAGACATAGAGAGAGACAGACAGACAGAGTTAGAGGCAGAGCAACGTTTTCAATTAAGCGAGTGAAAAGCAGGAAATCTGCGCCTTAGAACAAAAGAGAAAATTGGCTCTCCAACTGCTGCTGCTGCTGTTGGAGGAGGAACACGTGCCTGGCCCAGACCCAAATGGTGAATTGGCCAAAAGAGCTGGCAGGGAATTAGAGACAGAGAGGGAGGAAGGAGAGGGAAGGGTGTTGGATTTTGACCGACAGCCCGCAAAAGTGAAAATCTAAACCAAATGAAAAATTCTGGTTTCAATTGCTCGCGGTTGTTTTTTGTTGTTGTTATACTTGGATTCCCACACACTATGGGCTAAAATGCACAATTTTAAAACAAAAATGAAATTTTTTTGTTGTTTAAGTATTTAGAAAATTTGATTTTGATTTGTTTACTTTGAATAAAGCAATAAATTTCTACATTAGTTAAACTAAAGTTCAGGCCAAATTTCAAATCTCTAGCTTTATATATAGAGTCTCTGCCAAACGAAATCGTGATTTTATTCCATAGTGCCATGGTTGAGTGCAACACGATGTGGCAAGACGGACTTTGCCATTGTTTAGCCGAGATTTTCTGTTTGTTCCAGCTGCTTGACGACGTTAAGTGGCAAGAGAGAAAAGAGTGAGAAACAGAGAGAGAGAGAGAGAGAGAGAGGGGGGGGGGGGGGGGAGAAGAGAGTGCAACTTCAACTCAACCATCATCAAATAGTTAAACGAGTTTTGGCGCCAGTTTTAGTGCCAGCCAGTCTGGGGTTATTCCATTGTTTTTGGCCTGGTTCAATTTCAGTTAAGAGTCGGACAACGCCTGTTCGGAAAAATTGAATTGAAAATGATCAGCACAATGAGAAAAAGCGTCTGCAGAAAAACCTGACCAACAACAAGACGGGAGGGGATCGGGGTCCGATGATTTCATAACAATTATTGCCAAATGGCAAATAAAAGCATACGATTTATGAACGATCCTAAAAATCATTTTTATTCATTTGTTTTTTTGTTTTTTTTTCTCTTCAAGTGTTTTCTTAATTTTCGCCGGCTGTTGTTTGGCGTGGGCGTTTTTTGCTTATTTTCCTGTGAGTGAAAAAACAATTTTCAAGTGGCCATTTTCAATGTAGACATAAAAATAAAATTTGTGCGAGTCAAAAATTGTGTGGCTTATATTTTTAGTCAGAGCGGCAGCAAAATATATTTATATATATTTATCCATTAGAATGTTTTGTGTACATTTTGTAGATTGTTATAAATAAATTGAAATATTTTCTTATGCCTTTAAAAGTTGCAAAAAGTTTTGCTAACTATGATCATTAAAATAAATATAAATATAATTTTATTTATTATACTTTTTTACATAACAAATTTTAATACATATTTTCCCATTCCCTTAATATGCAGTAAAAATTCAGAATAACTGTCAACATCACATCAATCATGAAATCATGATTTAATCAATAAGATGTCGGCATTTCTTACAACTTAAGTGACAACTAAACAGTTGCATCCACAGTTAGAATGCATTTCAACTACCGTTAGTTCGTATTCTAAACAAAAAACATCAAACATTATCATGATAATGTGACTATGTTAATTTTTTAGGCTCCAGTTCAGTAAAACTTTATGATCCAACAGTTGCGCTTTGTTTTTTTTTTCTTTCTATTTTCTTTGTGAGTAATTTGCATATCATTTGTGTTATTACACCGCATTATTGTTGTTGTTGTTGAGCAATAAAAAAGATGTTTTCACTTTCGCAAATTAACAAAAGAATTAAGAAACAGATACAAAATACACTTTCCTATGGAAATGCACACAAAAGTCAAACAAAATCAAATAAAATACAAAATACAAATAAAAAACAACAAATTATGCAGTCACATGAAATGACAAGAAAGGTGGTAAAAAAAAAAAAAACAGATGAAAGAAAAGGTATAAGAAGAAAAAGGTAAACCAAATAAACCGGTTAGCACCTGTCTCAACTTGTCTGCGGTGTGAAATTATGAAAGAGGCGCAAAAGAATGCATTAATAATTTTCTAAACAAATAAGAAAAACAAACAGCAGGCATAACTTCAAAAATATATAGCTTGATATACCCATTAAATGTGCTTGAATGGGGTACAATCAACTGCTGAGACTCTAGTGAAGAGAGATATTAAATTAAACAAGTTGTAACAAAGTTATGATAGTGTTTAGCTGGTTACTAAGTTTAAAAGAGAACTTTACTAGTCATATACAGGGTATCATCATAGTCTCTTAGTTCATTAAATGTGCTTAAATGGGGTACAATCGACTGCTGAGACTCTAGTAAAGAGGGATATTAAATTGAGCAAGTTGTAACAAAGTTATGATAGTTTTTAGTTGGTTTCTGAGTTTAAAAGAGAACTTTACTAGTCATATACAGGGTATCATCTTAGTCTCTTAGTTCATTAAATGTGCTTAAATGGATTACAATCGACTGCTGAGACTCTAGTAAAGAGGGATATGAAATTGAACAAGTTGTAACAAAGTTATGATAGTCTTTAGCTGGTTACTAAGTTTAAAAGATAACTTTAATAGTCCATATACAGGGTATCTCTTAGTCTCTTAGTTCATTAAATGTGCTTAAATGGGGTACAATCGACTGCTGAGAGTCTAGAAAAGAGGGATATGAAATTAAACAATTTGTGACAAAGTTATGATAGTTTTTAGTTGGTTTCTGAGTTTAAAAGATAACTTTAATAGTCATATACAGGGTATCTCTTAGTCTCTTAGTTCATTAAATGTTCTTAAATGGGGCACAATCGACTGCTGAGAGTCTAGAAAAGAGGTATATGAAATTGAACAAGTTGTAACAAAGTTATGATAGTTTTTAGCTGGTTTCTGAGCTTAAAACATAACTTTACTAGTCTTATAGGGTATCTATAAGTCTCGCAGTTTCCGTATTGTCATTTGTTTGTTTTTGCTGCTGTTGTAAACAATGGAAATGCAAATTGTCTGACGCTTTTTTATGATTTGTAATGTTAATTATGCTGATGAATAATGCCAAAGAAACTTCATTAGTCAGCACATCAAGTTGAGAGGAGACAATGAGCATATTTATATAATATTTATATATTGTATTTATATGCAGTTATATATGGACTATATAGAGAGACAGACAGATGTGTTTGAAAACCGAAAGTGTCAAAATGAAATGCGGAAATACTTCCATAATGCGAATAAAGCGAATTATGAACGCATTTTGCGTATCAAAATAAAAATCGATTCGTTTTTCAATACGAATTCAATACGTTGCCATATCCAAAAAGTAAAAGTCTGGCAAACTGGCAACTGGGTGGGGTCTGGAATTTTTGTTCGACGTGCTGTTTACTAAACAGAAAACCAAATCCATGGAAATGAAAAGAATGCCAAGGAAATGCGTCAAGATGAGTTTTCATTTAGCCGCTGCTTCTTCTTCTGCTTCTTCTTCTTCTTCTCGCTACTTCTAGCTAGCAGTCAATGTTAACATTAACATAAACACAACAGCAACAAAAACAGCAACAACAACAACAACTCTATAAACATCGCACAAATATATTTTTCTTTGTTTATAATAAATGCACACGGCTTATAAAAATAAACGCATCAATTGCAATTGCCGGCAACAGACACCTTCTCCTTTCCCACTCCCTCCCCTTACCTTTTGTTTATAAAGTGTAAATGGCAAATGTGTTTATAGTATTCAAGTTGATACACTGCGTCTCACGTGGCTTGATTAATTGTGCATTCAACTTACCTGAAAAACAAATTGAAAGAAAAAATAAAGAAAGTTAGTGAAAATGCATAGAAAATTGTTTGCTTTAATTTACAATTAATTAAGTTAACAGAAAATTGTAATTGATTCGAAATATGGTCAAATTTAAAATGAATTGCATTCAAATTATGCTAAAAAAAAAAAGAAATTACCACTTTTGATCAGCGGTGGGCACGGCTGCTCCAACTTTATTTCTGCCTATAGATACACTTATTTTCATCTCATTATCTCTGCATCTATCAAAATCGATAAGAACTATCGATAACATAATAGCTCTCTTTAATACTTTAATAATAATTGCATATTATAAACGCTAATAGAAGCGCATTAATATCAACTGATAATTTATGATCTTAATATAATCAACATGCATGAGTAGCACGTCAAAATAGATTAAATTTTATCGATTGATCGATTAATCGATTAATTAATCTGCCTTTTCCGTATGGATTAACATATTTTAATAACATTTTAGTCGACAGAGCACAACAACTAAGTTAAGTTGTGCAATTTGTGGCAACTGGAAACTAAACTAAAATCGGGGACAACTTCAAAGTCAACGTTCTTAGTTTCTGTCTTCTTATATCATGGTCTCTTCTGCTCTCTTCTTCTTCTTGTAGTAGTTGCTCTTCATCTTTTGCTAGTTATTTGAAATCAACGCTACCGTCATACCATAATAGCATTATCACAAGGCGACAACAACAACAACGAGTTGCATGACACGACCCAAAACACACACATACACACATTAGATGCAACATGCAACACACACACACACACACTCGCATACTTGCAACACTCATTAGTAAGTCTGTGTGTGTGTGTGTGATGCAAAATAGTTGGCAGCTGAGGCTGAAGCTGCCACAATGACAGCGTCGTATGGGGAGTGCATTGCACCGGCAACAACTGTGCAACAACTGTGCAACAACTTCTTGCAGCCTGACACCGCCCCATGCCCCATGCAGCATACACTGACTTACAGTGGGCTAAACACCTGAAATAGCGGAGCTTATTTTTAATATAAATTCAAACGTAACGTCCGTTAAATTACTTTTTACAAATAAAAGAAGCTGATTGAATTAATGGCTTAGGAGCCATTTCAATTTAAAATAAGAGCTAAGCAAATTTTAATAAACCTAAGAATATTTGCTTAAGTAAAAATTTAAAAAAAAATATATTTCATGTCTAGTTTTTTTAATAATCAGAAAAGTCTAGTTTATAATATTTAGTTATTAAAGTTATTATTTAGTTATATTAAAAAACGAATTAAACAATGGTCAAATATTAAAGTTTTTACACTTAAAAAAGCAATAAATTAATGGATTAATAGCCATTTTAAAATACGAGTTGAACAAAATTAAAAAAACAAATAAATGTTTTTCAAAAGAATTAAAAAAAATATATTTTATAATCAAATAAGTCTATTTTCTAATGTTTTTTTTTTGTTCTTCTATTTTAATACACAAATTTATCAAATAATATATAAATTTAGAAAAAAAAAAAAAAAAAAAAACTAGTAAAAAATGTAGATATTACTTTTCTATTTTTGGGTTATTATTCCAAAAAAAAAATACCAACATAAAGATAATTTTTTTTTAAGCTATTACTTAAGCTCCACTAACTCAGCTGTTTGGCCCACTGTGCGAGTGCAACTTTAACTTCAACTCGTTGCTCTGCTTCTGCTTCTGCTCGACTGGCAGCGAACAACGCGCAACTTTTATGCCTGTCGACAACATTGTTGTTGTTCCTGTTGCTGTTGTTGCGGTTGTTGTTGCTTTTTTATGGAGCGAGTGGAGTTTTAATATTATTATGCCCCGTCGAGTGGCAACAAAGTTAGCGAGACACGTCTCAGACTCTTGACTCTTGACTTATTTCGACTGTGCCACACAACACAACACAACACAAAAAGTGTGCCGCCTGATGATGATGATGATCAACTCTGGAATCGGACTTTGCAACTTGCAACTTGCAACTTTTGATTCGTTGATGATCCAACTTAATATCAATGCAATTTCTCACGATTAAACAAAGTCAACGAATGCATGAATGAATGAGATATGAGTGTATTCGCTTTTTGCACTCAATGATTGATGCATTTCATTTCAAATTGTCATAAACATCAAAGGCAACAAAGCGTTGTCCCCTCTCTTTTTACCCCCTCTCTCTTTATCACCATGCGGCACGCGATTCCTTTGCACAGTTTATGGAAGAATGATTCAGTTTTTAGTCAGTTTTGTTTTAAAACCAGGGATCGCAAATGAAAGCTATGAGTAATAGAAATTATTTTAAAATTTGTATAATAAAATTGTTAAATAAGTTTAATAACAAAAGTTTAAAAGTATCAAAATAAAATTCTCAATATTGTCAAAAAACTATAAAAATTAAAAATAACTTTTATTTCTATTTAAATAAATACAAATGTTACTTATTAATTATTATATCTATTTTAATTTATATCAACAATATAATTATTTTTATTTTAAGACTTTTAATTGTTTCGCTCCCTGGCAAAAACTGAAAGCGACCCCATTATTATTTTCTTGCGTTGTTTCAACCACGTACAGTCCAATGAGTCAAACACTCTGGGGATCGTGCCCAGTAGCCAGATACGTGAGCGATCCGCCCCCCCTCCCCTTCCCTGCCCCCTTTACGCCCTCTACTTGTTGTTGTCCCTTCCGGCCCGAAAGAATCGATTTCTTTATACACAACAGCAGTACAAAAAAACAAAAACAAATCATATTGCCTTTGAAATGAGTTCGTTGGCTTTGTTGGCAACATGTTGCAGCAACATGCGCTCGTACACATTTTGCCACAGCTGCCTCTGCCTCTGCTTCTTATCTCTCGTGCTGCTCTCAAAAGCATTTAACGATTTCCGTTAGTTATAAAGGCGACGCTCACTCTCGACTCCTTCACAAGTTGCCCACGCAAGCAGAAACAACAAAAAAATATGACAACAACAGAACGAAAACAAGCAGAGCTTTAATGGAGTTTGCTCGACCAGCCAATACCCTGCAGTTACCAAAAGTTATGAGTTAAAAAAGAAGTTAAAGTTAAAAAGAAATGTATTTCAGAATTTATTTTTATTTTAAAATAAATTAATTAATTAATGTTATTAAGAAAAATTAATATATATTAAAATTATTAATTATTGTTTTAAAAAATATATTTTATGGTTTGATAATTTTAATGCTTTCTACAGCTTTTAGCACAATATTTAACTTGTTTTCATTTATGCAGGGTATTTTCAAGCAGATATATAAATAATTTGAGTTTAGTTTTTGCAATGCCACACCAAAAATAACATAATAAAAAGATGGCCAAACATATTTTATGAATACCAACAACAAGAGACAAACTCTGAATTTTGGTAGGGTTAAAACCCCGGGCCTGTCATGTGACAGGAAATGAAGCAGCTAATTTGTTGGCGGGGTGTGGCAGCTGTTTGGCCAAAAAGAGGGACGGACACAACAGGCAGGCACAACAGAAACAACCAGAGTCAGAGTCAGAGTCAGATTCAGAGCCAGGCCAAGGCAAAAGAAGGCTGTGTCCTCATATACATATATGTATATACAGGGTTGCCCATATTCGACGGACCCATGTTTTTTTTTAAAAAATCAAAGAAAAAAATAAAAATTTGGCGGTTGGCAATCTTAATCATTTAATTTGTTCCAAGTAGATTTGTTTACATCAATTTTTGAATATGATATCTCTCAAATGGCCGCCTCTGGCGTTGATGGCGTATTGTGCCCTTTTTGCAGCATTTTCCATCGTTTTCGCCAACATTTCGGCCGGAATAGCGGCTATTTCTTCACGAATGTTGTCCTTGAGCTCTTCTACGGTCCTTGGCTTGTTAACGTAAACCTTTGACTTCAAATATCCCCACAAGAAGAAGTCAGGCGGCGTCAAATCGGCGAACGCGGTGGCCAGTCCAAATCACCACTTTTCGACATCAAACGGCCCAATGAGACCGTTTTCGCACTAACGCCGCACCAAACTGTGACTTTTTCGTCATGAAGAGGCACTTCTTCAATCTCCTGAGGATTTTCAGTGGCGTAAATACGGCAATTTTGCTTATTTACGGTCCCATTCAATGTGAAATGGGCTTCATCGGACATGATAATTTTGTTCCAAAATTGCTCGTCATCTTCGGCCATTAAATTTCAACTATTTCAGATCTGCTTGGACTGACGCTTCAAACGCGGTATGTCATTAAGCGATCTGACATCTCTGTCAAAAGTTATGGAGTTGCCAGATGGGTCCGTCGAATATGGGCAACCCTGTATATGTATGTTTACATTCAACCTTTATGTCAGTGGATAAAAGCGCATAACATTTTATGATGGCGACGTCACACACAACAAAGGAAATTTCCTTCAGCTTCTCATGCCATTCACGCATCTTCCTCTCACTCTCTCTTTTCTCCTCTTTCACTCTCGTCTTGCTTTGCCTTTGAACTTCCCTTCGGCATTTGAAAGCTTTTGCACTGAGCTTCCATTGCACTGTGCGAAAATTTGACAAATGTTCTAGTTAATATTTTATAATTTCTAAAAGGAAGTGTTCTCAGGAACACTGAGAAAAACTTATGCTAAAAAAAAAGTTAATCAGGGGTGCCACAGAAATCGCTTTCGCTTGAATTTCATTTAAATGTGTATGAAATTTAATGTATTTTCGTCAATGTAAAATTTTAATAAATAAATCTGACTACACTTAGCGCAAAATGCGCTATTTCAATTCTTAAGAAATAAAATATATAGTTCTTTAATTTAATAATAATTTTAACTTAATTGAATTATTCATTTCATTTCTTTAGCTTAATTTCTAGAATTTTCATTGCCACTATTTTTTTTATCGCACACACTTTTCTCTCAGTGTAGCCCACACTGAATGCATTTCCACTTTCGAGCATTAAACAAACATCATAATCAAGCATTTTGCCGCAATGTTAGTGACTAGGGTTTATATTGTGGGTGAGGGGGCACAGAGGACAGGGGTTGAGGGGTAAACAAAGCCACCCACACAGAGGAAGAAATCTCTCGCTCTCTCTCGCTCTTTCCCTTGCACAGCTGACCCTCTGTGTGAGTCATAGAGAGAGAACAGCTGTTGGTTGGTGGTTTGTCTGCACCACATAATAAGAGGGTGGCCCAGCCCTCAACCCTCACCACCCCCTTTTTTAGTCAGATGAGTCAGCAAAAGGAAAACTGGAGAATGACTCAAAAAGGAAAAGCTTCTCGTCAACTGTCACAGCACAGATGATAAAGGAACGTGTTGCTGGGCTGATGATTAAACAACAGCCAAAACGTGTTGCCAACTCATGAAATTGGAGCAAACAGAAGGCACTCTAAAAAAGGGCAGGGAAATGTGTATAAACAAAGAACTGGCAACTGGTAAATGGTAAATGGTAAATAACGAATGCTAACTGGTTGCCATGACTCTAGAAATTCCCGCTCTTGGCACTTGTTCGCTGCGTGTCAAGTGGAAATGGAGCAGACAACAACAACAACAAAATCTAACACTCTTCACAGCAAAGAATAAAAGCACTAGGTTTTTAATAAAGTTCTTATATAAATTAACATTAATTGAATATTTTCCAATATTTTCTAGTTTAATTTTTTAGAAAACTAAAAATATTATCATATAAAAATCACTTTTCAAACGATTGGTGCTTTAAAATTCTAGTCCAAATCGGAAAAAAATATAAAAATTGCGTAAAAATTAGTAAAAATACAGTGATGGAAAAAATAATAGAAACGAAAGTCATATTTACATTTTAAACCAATTATTTAATATGATAAAAAAAAAAAATATTGTGCATGAATATAGAAATTTAGTATATAGATATTTATTTAATATTATGAAACTACAAACAAAATTATTTTTCCAAAACAATTTTGAAAATACAAAAAAAGTATTATTGTTCCTATTATTTTTTCCATAAAGTATATTCTTCATGGTCTCTGTTAAGTCGCCTTTAAAGCGTGACACATTCCATGACAAAGCTCAAAAATACCCTTTAAAATTATAGTTACTCCAAGCGAGGGTTGGTTTTAATTTTTTAAGTGATTTGCGAATATATATTTGTGGCAGCCACATGTGGCGTTATCACGAGGCGTAAATGAGTTATGCACTCCAAAAATAAGTCATAAATCTGTCAAGTAATTAATCTATACATTAGGGTGTCCCTTATTTGGTCAAAGTCAATATTTTTAAACGCATACGGGCTAGTTTTGTTCATTAGGTCCTAAAGGACTCAGAAATAAATTTTCACCTCAATCGGTGTATGATAACCCGTGCCGACTTGGATCGAAAAATTTAAAAATTATATAGGAAAAAAAATTTTTTTTTTTTTTTTTAATTTTTTATTTTTTTATTTTGTTCATTTGGTCCTTAAGAACTCAAAACCAAGTTTTCACCTTAATCGGAGTACGATAACCCATTCAAATTTGCATCGAAACATGAAAAATCATCGAAAAATGTATAATCAGTGTTAAAACACTGTTTTTGCATGTTTCGATGCAAATTTGAATGGGTTATCGTACTCCGATTAAGGTGAAAACTTGGATTGAGTTCTTTAGGGCCAAATGAACAAAATAAAAAAATAAAAAATCAAAAAAAATAAAAAAATTTTTTTTTTTTCCTATATATTTTTTAAATTTTCCGATCCAAGTCGGCACGGGTTATCATACTCCGATTGAGGTGAAAATTTATTTCTGAGTCCTTTAGGACCTAATGAACAAAACTAGCCCGTATGCGTTTAAAAATATTGACTTTGACCAAATAAGGGACACCCTACTATACATATTTATGTACATACATATATGTTTGACAGCACAGGGTTAAAAATGCAACAAAAGAACTTGTTGACGACCTCGTTAACCTCTGAAGTGAACTCTTATCGATGCGGTGAGTTATTCCACACTAATAAATATAATTATTAATATATGCATATAATTGATTATTTATCAGCATTCCAAATATGGATACACACACACTCAATAAAAATATATAATTAACATAAGCTCACAATTATGGCAAACATTTCTTCATCTTTTTCTCCCTTCCATAAATCATTGTGGAATTTTAATTTCTGGTAAAAAAAAAATAAAAATAAATACGTTCGTCTCTTGCCCATTTTTTATATGTTTATATTTCTATTTTTGCACCAGCCACTCCTATTATGGCCAACATTAATTGGCATTGTTTTCTGGCCACAAAAAGCAAACAACGAAAAATGTTCTCAAAGTTACCTGTCACATTGTGTATCCAATATCCAACTAATATTTGCCTATTAACCTTTGTCCATATCGCGTGTGTATGTTTGTGAGTGTGTGTGTGTGTGTGTGTGTGTGTCTGTGTGTGTGTGGAAAGATACCAGACTTAGATAAGTTTAAGGTAGGTAAATAACTCAACCTTTTGGTTAGATAAAGCGAATGCAACGTAACTAACGAAACTTGTATATTTTATTTTATTTATTTTCTGATTTTTTTATTTTACATTTTTTTTTTGGCATTTCATTAAAAAAAGGACAAAAAAAGGTCTCAGCATATCGATATTTCGAAATACAACATTTTAAATCTCAAATTTCAACGTTTAATCAACTCTTTGTGTCTTAATTAGCATAAAACAACATTTTAAACTTGATTCTTAGACGTTTTATATTTTTGTAAAAAATCATGACAAAATAAACAAAAAAATTTGATTGTAAAGTGGATAGGTCAAAGATTTGACTTCAAAATTTCATAACTTTGCCAAAACTGAACAGTTTTCAAGAATAATGTCAATTTAATCATGGTTTGGGGCACTTCAATTTATGCAGCATTTAAATTTGATAAACTTATAATATAATTTTGAAAAGTGTTTTCAAGGTTCAATCAAATTTAGACATGAGTTTTGACTCCAGCTGCAGTTTTCTAATAATTTTCAACTATTTTTGTACCTCAAACTCTTTAAACCCTCTGCAAGTGTCATAACCAATTGAATATTGTCATAGTGTGTTTGGCGATAAAACATAATTTCCGATAAAAATTAATAATAAACTCACACACATTTACACCTGTACACACACACACACACACACACACAGAAATGCAGACCGTAAATAAACGTATTTTTATGAGGCAACAACAGGTTCATTTAATTTAGTCACAGTACACAAACAAATGCCCCAATGGATTATTTGCTGATAAGTTGCTCACATACATTCTCTGACGCATACAACAACAACAACAAAACAACAACACATTCATCGTCATATCAAGCGGAAATGTGTGTAATGTATTTGCTTATAAATTCCAACAAAAAACAATATTAAACAATAATCAAATAGAAAACTATGAATCAACTCAAGATGCTGACCAAAAACAGAGACAAAGTTAAAAAATAGAAAGAAAAAACTTTTGGCTATGACGCATCAAGTTTAAACAAATTCAATTGGGCAAAAAGGGGGCGTGGCATGACCATTTATGTATAGGTGTTAATCATACAAACACAACGCTAAAGAAAACAAAATTCTTTGCACTTTAATTGTTTGTTTATTGAAAACAAATGATACACAAACTGTTTAGAAATATTTCTTTATTTATTTATATATCTTTTTTTGTATTTTTCTTAACTATATTTTTATTGACTTCAATTCGCCAAGCATTTGTTTTTATCGCAGCCGCAAAAAGTTGGTCAAATGATAAGAGCGCAAAGAGAAAAGGAAGTCAGAGTCTGAAATGAGTTCACACTTTGCTTAAGGTCTTACGGCTTATCAGTTCCATGTAAATATACTATGTATATGGCATACTATATACACATATTTCATGCTATATATAACCATAAAAGAGTTGTGATTTCTAATGGTAAACAGGCGCCGCAATTTTGAATCGCAACGGTCAACGAAATTTGCATATGAAGAAAACGTGATGGATATCGAGGCAGGTACGCTGTTTATTTATTATTATGCATGCAACGCAGGCTGAAGGCTACTCAGATACTCAAATGGCCAATAGACGCCAGGCCAGACAAATAAACCAGGCACGATCACAACAACAACAACAACAATTGAAGCAACAACAACAAAAGTTTATTGTGCATTGCACTTGGATGCGAATGTGAATGGAATTTGCAATTATCTTTGTCATCAAGAGAGCAAAAGAGAGTTTTAAAAGTGTCTTGCACACAGTGAAGCTTGCCTAAGTAGCATTTGATTCTCTGTACAACTAACAAAATATGGCAATAAAAATAAGAAACCTAAAAGTAGAATTAATTTCAATATAAAACTAATGTTGGGAAAAAATAAAATTGCAAAGGCAGAAATTTAAAAAAAATCACAATGAAAAGTCTTTAAAAATTGCAAACACTTTAAAAAAAATTTAATATTTTATTTATTACTATTATTCATTATTAATATTTATTATTATTATTTATTATTATTATTCAATTTTATTATTATTTATTAATTATTTTGTATTTATTATTTTTTTTTAATTTTTTATCATTATTATTATATTTTTTTTTTATTTAATATTTTTTATTTATAAATAATAATTTATTATTTTTATCTTTTATTTTTTTTTTCTATTATTATTATTATTTATTTATTATTATTTATTTATTATTATTTATTTATTATTATTCATTTTTTATTATTATTTATTACTATTATTAATTATTTATTATTATTTATTACTATTATTACTATTTATTATCATTATTATTTAATATTTTATTTTATTAAAATATATAAAATTGGGACAAAATAAAGTAAATCGTATTCTAAATAAATCTTTATAATATATCTTTACAATCTTTATATATAAATACTTCTGTTTAATTGCTCGAACTAAAAATAAACAGTCTAAAAATAAACACAACATGAAGAATAGTTTTTTATTTCGTATTTTATGATCTTTAAAGCAACTCGTGCTCTCATACATCTCTCATCAGGTCTAATCACTGTCTTCGCAAGGGTCGTTAAATTTGGCTAACGTGTGCGCCATGATTAAAATGCTGGCACACCCCACCTAAAAGCCAACTTCATTTCTGACACGGCCCCTTCGGGCAAGTTTCCAATTAAATCAAATACAAATAAAAAAAAGAGAAGTGAAGTGAAGGGTCGTAGAATTTATGTGCTCAAGGCCAAGAAAAGACGAGAAATCATCTTGGGGTCGCACCCTAACTGCAAAAATCTCTCTCTTAGATCATCTTATCGATTTTGCGAGACCTTCAGACAATTGCAGCAGTTGCAGAGATGTTGGAGGATGGAGGAGGAAAGCAACTTGGCGCCAGGAGTTCTCGCCTGGGGATTTCCAAGGATTTTTCCCTGGCATGTGACAGGAACTCGACGGGTGGTTGCAAAAATTGTCGCTGATTTTCATTGCATCCGGCAAATCTTTCCCTTTTTGGTCAACAAACTTAAGGGGTAAAAATATATGTATGTATTGAAATTAAGAATAATGTTTGGAAAACGCATAATAAATATGAAAAACTGGTATCATAAATTAGGAAATTAGACAAAAAATAAATATTGAATGAAAATATAAGGAAATTGTAAATTGCAAACTGAAAAGATGCAAAATAAAAAAAACAAGTTGTAGATACGGAATTTCAATGTCAGGAAAAGTTCACAAAAAAAAAAAAATAGCTGCAACAAACCACAAAAAACAAGCACATAAAAAACTTATTTACAGAGTGCTCTAAAAAACATAAAACAGCTGCACTCCATGACGATGACGATGACGGCGATGGCGATGGCATTGAATCGAGTGAAGTGGATGATTGGAGAGTGTGAAGGAGCTAAAACAGAGACCAGAGACCTCGAAAGCAGACAGAGAGAGAGAGAGAGACAGATAGACAAAGACAAGTGCATGATTGTGTTTGGAAAGACAGACAACGATGATCAAACAGCTGATCAAGCAAGCAACAAGATACAAAGATACAAATCACAGATACAATTCCAAAGATACATTAATGTAGACAAATTGCGATACAAAGCGAGAGAGAGAGAGGGAGAGACAAAGTGCTACAATTACAATAGATTGCAATAATAATAACAGTTATCATTTGGAGTATAGTACGATCTTATCATATTATTTATTCAGTCATAAGCTCACAGCTGATAAACAGCTGTAATTGGATGAATATGCGGAAACAGCTGATTGGGCAGGTAGAAAACTCGATTTCCGCATAAAATTGCTGCATTACGACTGAAAACAGTCAGAACTGTGATTTTTTGCTTTAAAAAATGGCCAAGAATAAAACAAAAATATTTATAGACTTAGCTAATTAGTATAAAGACTAAACAGAGATAATTTGCATACCAAAATACGTAAATTAATAAAGAAAACTGTCAAATTTCTTTTATTAAACTGCACTATTTGTAATGAAAATCTAAAAAGTATGACCAGATAGTCAACAATTCTTTACAAATTTAGCAGTTAAGGGCTAAAACCAGGTAAAAATATGGCTTATTCTTAAAAAACTTACACAAACTATGATCATATTATACACTTTTCTTTGTACAATCCTTACACTGATCAAAACAGCAATAAAAGTGTTTTTTCCTTAGTTAAATAACTGTAAGGAATCTTAACTCGATTAGCATAATCAAGGCGTGTTTATCGATGTGAAATTCTTGACATTAATCGATAATTTATGCTGTTTATGACTACAACTACAACTGCAGCTTCCCAATCAAAATACTCAGCATAGATCACATCAAATTTTTCCGCTCCCTTTCCCCATCCCCTTTTCCTCCCACACACACGCACACACAATTGTATTACAACATTTGAAATGACAGGCGACTATTTTTAGCAGAGAATGTAAAAGAAAGAAACGCAAGGTGGCGACGTTGTGTAAAAGAGGCAAAAGAAATTCAACCAAATATAAAAAAAAACAACACACAATTTTTATTACTATTTTTATAACATTTGTGTTGATTTTCGAATTTTGTTCAGGCTTTTTGCATATGCAACGAGCCAAGTTAAGTTTTAATGGACGTTTAAGACGTTGTTTGGCGCATGCTTTAAATTTAATTAAAGTGAAAATATTGCTCATAAAGCAGCAACAAAAACAAAAAAAATGCAAAGAAAGTTTTTTTTTTCGTTGTGTTTTTTTTAGTTGAGTGACGCCGCTTGGAAATTAGCTTTGGCTTTGGCTTTAGCTCTACTTGGCCAACAACAAAATGCCGCGGTTTAGTTTTTGTTTTTATTTGTTTTTGTATTTGTAATTCCATTTTTATGCAGGCCTCGCAATTGACCCGCTTATTAGCCCGGTCCGCTCCGATTCGGCTTAAAGCTTGGAATTTGCATTAGAAATAATACAAAACAAAAATCCAAAATACAAAATAATAATAATGCTTTTTCCCTAGCGTTAACGTTACGTGTAAATTTCCATTAACTGAATTTAGTACAACTTGATTTTGCACTTTCTTAGCTTTGTTTGTTGCCAGTAATTTCCATTTCAAATTGGCAACATTTGATTTTGGGTTTGAAATTTGCGTGCAAATTACTCGTGTTTATGCAAATATTTAACGCTTTTCGACATCAACAATAATCGCACATTGTGGCTACCGATATTGGGCCAACTTGAACAATAGATAGCCATTGACCATGGGAGAAAACGAAAACGAAAAAGAGCAAAATATGGAAATTTCGAGAGGAAGTTTAAAACGTCAGATATTGCAGAATCTACACAAGTTTTAAGACAAACGAAAGAATTGTAAATTTCCAGAGGAAGTAGAGATTTCTGTAATTATTATCTCTGTAAATACATAAAAAAGTTTTGAAAATATTTAGAGATTGAAAGATTTTTAGAGTGGAAGCTTAAAGAAATTCCAAACAAATTTACTGATATTAATAATATCATATTTTGTTAATTTTCATCCAATAACCAATAAGTTTTTAAATATGCAGTAGAGATTGAAATTAAATAAATAGTATATTTTTTGAATTATAAAATATATTAAGAAAAGTTAATTTTAAAATATTCTCCAACGAAAAATGATAATTGTGCAAAATTCAATATTTGATGGAAATTAGTATTATTTACATTCAAATATAAATTTAACCGAGGTGTTTTAAAATGCAGTGAACCAAATCAGCTGTGAGCCACTGTAAACATTTTTGAATAAGCTGTTCCTTCGTAAATCCGCTAGCCAAACAAATTTGGACACATTTGCAAGCTTTAAAGCTCTACACAACTATCAAAATCCAGAACGACAAAAACTACAACAGCAAAAAAAGAAAAAGAAAGAGAAGAGAAGAGAAGAGAAAAGGATAAATGCTAATAGATGACAGGCTCTGTCTAGACGTGCAATTTTATCCTGGAGTTGAACTGAAGCTGCTGCGGAAGCAACTTTACCAGTAATACACATACACATACACAGACAAGCAGACACACAGTTACACCTACACACACTCATACACAGCTGCAGAATGTAGAGACAGAGAGTTTGAGGGTGTGCTGCGCCGCCTGCCGGCTGCGGCTAACAAAACTACCCCCGAAATCGAATTCAAATTGAAAAACGCATAAAATTCACATTGAACATGGAACTAAAACAGCCAAAAAAAAAATTAAATAAGCGCTGAAATCAGCAAACTTCACTTTACTTCTTCTCCTTCTCCCACTCTGCTTCTTGCGCTTTTTTGGCAAACAGCTGAAAAGGCGAATTTTCAAGCGAAGCGCGTGGGAGAGACAGGGAAAGAGAGAGAGCAGGGATCAGGTAAAACGCCAATTTCGGGCGTGTCGGCAAAAGTGCTGCCAGTTTAGCTTATTTACTGCTAAATTTAGCTTACATTAAAATGTTGAAAAGTTTGCAATTTGTGTTTAAATTAAAGGTAATTGTTTACCCTTCGCGGATAATTTTAAAAAAAAAAAAAAATACTCACTAAAAGAGGGCATTTTATGATGAATTTTGATGTATCCATTTTTAGGGGGTCTCTTCTACTTTTTTTTAAAATGAATTTTGAAATTTTAATAAAACATGAACTTTTTTCATGTTTGTTTTGTTTTTTGCACGGTTGTTTTGGGCTTTTCATGGTTGCTTTCGACAAATTGGAACGTTTTCCAACACTGAATTTTCTCTCACTCTTCCACATGTTAATTTTTGCGCGTTTTCCAACACTATATATAATCCGTTACCTGTCTAAAATATGAATATATTTAAAAAAAAATAAAAAAGCGTATTTAAAATTAGCAATATCTTTTGAACAAATTTGGTGGTCCTTAAAATAACCGGTTAGTGATATGAGAAAAGGGTGCCGCAGGCGAAAATTTTTTTAAAAAAAAAATCGCGCGCGCGATTTTTTTTTTTAAAAAAATTTTCGCCTACGGCGCACTTCTTACTCATCCATTGAAGAACTGCTTACTCTACATTTCAATGAAATAAATAAAGTTCAGCATTCTTTTCTCATATCACTAACCGGTTCTCATAAGGACCACCAAATTTTTCGTAAGAGATTGATAATTTTAAATAAGCTTTATCTAATTTTTTTTTATATATGTTCACATTTTTGACAGGTAACGGATAATATATTGTGTTGGAAAACGCGCAAGAAATTATCATGTGCGAGAGTGAGAGAAAATTCAGTGTTGGAAAACGTTCCAATTTGTCGAAAGCAACCATGAAAAGCCCAAAACAACCGTGCAAAACACAAAACAAACAAGAAAAAAGTGCATATTTTATTAAAATTTCAAAATTCATTTTAAAAAAAACTTGTGGAGACCCCCTAAAAATTTTTTCACCTAAATTCATCATAAATTGCCCTCTTTTTGCTAGTATTTTTTATTTTTTTTTTTAAAATTATCCGCGAAGGGTAAACAATTACCCTTTGTTTTATTTTAATTTATATGTCTTTTTATTTGTGGCTATTTTTACCAGTCAAAATTGTGGCAACACTGACCGGCAGCTCAATACAACAAAAAGAAAAAAAGCTGCGACAGGAGGCTATGGAAAAGCAGTTAAAAATATAAATTTACGGCTAACTTTACACAAAAATGTAGAAAATACAACAACTAAAACAAACGAGAACGACAACAACATAAGGAATTCAGCGCTTGGGGCATATTCTCATACATATGACAAGCCCGCAATTTACATAAAACACGCAAAACCAGTTTTTAGTATGTTTTTTTTTTACTTTTTAAGTTCTGTTGGTCAAATCATCAGACGAAGAGAGCGAGAAGCAGAGAGCGCGAAACAAACGAGAAGAAAACGTAACGTTAAAGTATTAGTGCAGGAGCACTTAAAGCTCAACAACAAGAAAAGAGCTTTAATAAAAATTAACAAAATAAAATAAAAATAAAGAAAAACAAATGCAAAAACAAAAACAACAACTTACCCATAGCTCAGTACCCCAACTCATTTTGTTGTTGGAGTTTTGCGCTGCTGCTGCTGCTGCGTTTTCTGACTCTGCCAGTTTCTGCTGCTGCTGCTTTTGATCCGTTTGCCACTGTTGTTATCGTTACGTTGGTGTTGTTTTCGTTACGTTTGTTGTTGTTGTTGTTCATTAACGCAAGAGCGGAACATGAAGCAAAACAGAAGAACAAGACAAGAATTAAAAAAACTGAGAATTTCGTTTTGTTTCGTTTATCATTTCCTTTTTTTGCTTTTAATTGTGTGTCTGTCTGTGTATAAACAAAATAAAAAAAACAAATTGAAAAGAGAGCAATTCCATTAGCTGCGTTTACATAAATGTTACACAGCGCAGGTAAAATGCAGACGTGTCCGGCGACAGCGACGCCGGCAGCGGCAGGTAGACCGATAAAAATGCGTTATAAAGAAATGTGGGAATGTGCTTGAGGAATTTGGAATTGTGGAATGGGAACGGCAACGGCAACGAGCATAGGGATACGAGACAATCAAGCAACAACAACAAATAAAACCGGCCAATGCTGATGTCGCTGCCGCTGTCGCAGCCGCGCTGCTGACGTCAAGAAAAATTTTTGTGCACTCGCAATACGTTGCAGCCGCGAGAGAGATAGATAGAGAGTGAGAGCGAGACAGCGCGTTAGTGAGAGCGCTGCTGCATTTCGTAATTGAGAGAGCGCGAGAAGACAATTGGAATTTGTATATTTATAAGCAATCATTTATTTATGACTGCCTGCCGATACATTTATATATTAAACACACTCGCACACGCGTCTTCAATTGAATTTGCCATTAGTTTTAATTTTGATTTGCCATTTTAAATGCTAAATACAACAACAACAACACATGCGATGCCAGATTTAACAATAGGCAAATATGCCTATTGTTGTTTTTACATAATTTCGCTCACACACACACGTACATAAGCTCACACACAAACACACACACTAACGAACGTAGGCCGAGTGCACATTCTCTTCTTCTTCTTCAACACTGCGTTGCTTTTTTTTTTTATTTTTCGCGTATCGAAGAAATGAAATGCAATCAATATTTATTTTAACCGTTGGTTCAAGTGTTGCACAATTATTTTATCGCATTAATATGCGCTTGCACTTAGTATGCGTCATAATTTAGGCGACATTTACACACACACAAGCACACGAGACCACAATTAATTGTTGTTTTTTTTATATCGTTTTATCGTGCGAAAACAATCAACATGCGGACAAGCGTTCTTTTACCTTCGGCGTTTCGTTTGCAACTGCAGTAGAGCTAAAAAGTGTGACCGTAGCACAATTGAGAAAAAATACGCAGCTAGTGCTGTAAAAATACCAAAAGCATAAAAGAGAGCGAGTAATCGATAGCAAGTTATCGTTGGAGATGTGTGTCAATCAAATGAAACGGTATTTTTTAAATAAAACTTGCTTTTGTTTTTTGTAACAATTACATATAATTTATTGATTTAATAACTAACTAAATAGGTAGCAGCCGTTGCATTGAGAGTTCTTCTTTTTAAATAGCGTGCAAATACATTTTTCATTTGCATACACTTATTTACAGAGTAATGCAATAACAATTGAGATTTCTTAAAAAATTCATTACTTAAAACAAATAAAAATTTATATATATATCAAGATATATATATGTGAACATTAGTTACAGAAATTCAAAGCAGAGTATTTTTTTTCATTTTTTTTGCAAATATTGAATTCGAGATATTTTTCGATTAATCGAGACTTATCGAGCTAAAAAATAAAATCGAGTTAAACTTGCAAAGTATTTTCTCTTGTTTTGCAAATATTGAATTCGAGATAGTTGTCGATTAATCGAGACTTATCGAGTTTAGAAATTAAATATCGATTTTCTTAAGATTCTAATTTGTGCCTTGGTTAAACTAATCCACTGTGGACTGGAGCAGGAACTCGGCGGCCAGCTCGAGATTCCAGTTGGTCTGCTGCAGCGCCTGCTCGCACTGTGCCCGCCCTGCCACGCCCAGTCGGCTCAGCTGGTCGATCTTGTAGTGCCGCTGGGCCAGCTGCAGATCTCCGCTGGCTGCACGCAGTGCATTCCGCACATCCTGCTCCACGGCCGCGCTGCCCAGCTCCAGCATCAGCTGCTGCAGTTTCTCCTGCTCCCGCTGCGCCTCGGAGGGAACTGGAGCATAGAGCTGGTGGGCGCCCTCCAGCTGCTGTTGCTGCTGCAGTCGCATCTTGTCCAGCCGCCGTTGGATTTGCTGGGCGGACAGTGGAGGCGGTGCCAGCGGCGCGGGACGATGTGGACGCAGATAGTCATCGAGCGTGACCTCATCATAGATGGCGCCATTACTTACAGTGGGCACCTGGCCATAGTAAGTGGAACCCGCCACGGCATCGTAGCGTTCTCCTAGCGACGAGGATGAGGCATAGACAGCACTGTTGTTGTTGCTCTTGGGCGTCGTCACCACGCGATTCGAGATGGCCACAAAGGAGTGCGATGTCTCCGCTTGATTCTGATACAGTTGCTCCGTCTCCGGAGCTGGAGGTTGGGCGTAATACTCCGAGGGCGTGGCTGCCACACGTTCATACCAAATGCGATTCACTAGACTCTGTGTGGAGGTAGCTGCTCCTCCTGCTCCCATCCTCCCACTCCTGCTCCAACTGTCTCCACATTCTGCTGCTTGGGACTGACATTGGGACTCGTTGTGGGATTCGTGGCTGATCCATTCTTCAAGGGCGTCAGATTCGTTTTGTAGACAAACTCCTTGTTGGCATACATCTGTGAGGAGTTGCGCTCGTAATCCTCCTGCGCCTTGTTGCTGCCACTGTACATGTCCTTCTCCAGCTCGGCTATGAAGGATTTGTCGAGCAGCACGCTGGGCTGATCCCGCAAGGGATTCGGCTGCTCCAGCGACAATTGACTGAGATTAAACTCGACAGGGACAGCGACAGCGGGTATATTCTCCTTGTTGGCATGGATGCCATTGCTCAAGGATTCGCTAAAGAGATTCTTGCGCACAGCGGGCGAGGCAACAGGAAGAGGAGCAGCAACTGGAGCAACTGTCACTGCATTGGAATACATTGAAGGCGTCTCCAAGCTGCTCGTATCGAAGGGATCTCGTTGTGGCGTCAGCTGTTCCCGTTTCTGGGCAAACTCCATGGTGTTGGAGTACGTGGGCGGCATCTGATAAGGCGGCGGCTGCAGACGCCCCGGAGAAGCATCTGCTGCAAAGTCAAACTGCGGCTGTTCATGGTAATAAGTGGGCGTGGTGGGATCCGGATCAGAGGCACCAGTGTCATTAAATGTGGGCACATCGATGGGCGCATCCAGCAGACAAAAGGAATTGTCCAGCTGCAGGGAGGAACACTCGCCCGTTGACATGGGTGAGATGTCAATGAGAATGCCCTCCTGCTGTTGGTGTGGCGGCGGAGGACGTTGTGGTCCTCCACCTGATCCTCCGCCTCCCATGGACAGCTTCTGTTTGACCGCATTGCGTCGCTGCAGTCCAGCTGTGTCATTGATCAACTTGTTGTACGCAAACTGTTTGCTCGTATTCAGCTTGGACTCCTTGGCGTGTCCCGCCGTCAGCGAGACGCACTTGCGCTGCCGATCCTCGCCAGCGGCCATCTGAGCGGTGGCCCCACCGGCTCCACCCCAGCAGAAACCAAACTGTGATCCGCTGGAGCCACGCATGGAAACTCGCGTGGAGGAGGAGGAGGAGCTGGACTCCAAGCACAGCAGCGAGCGTGGAAAGACGCCAATGTCGTAGGTGCGTTGATTCTGTCCCTTGATCAGCTTCAGCTCCGAGCGGCCATCGATGATCGCGATCGCATCGCCCGCCTCGATCTGCAGTCCCTTGGCGTCGTGGTAGCTGCGAGCTGCCCTCAGCACAGGTGGCGACATGCTCGCCAGGTATTCCCTGTGGAAAAGCAGGACAGGATTTGATTAAAAACACCATTTAAATCAGAGATTAAAACCCTAACCGAAACCGTAACCTTTAACCGGTAAAAACCGATTGAAAATTAAAACCGTAACTGAAACCGTAACCGAAAAAAAAATGTATACTAAATACTTAAAATGATTTTAAACAAAAATATACTAGAAATCATAAAAATACCAAAAAATAGTATCACTTTAACTTTTATTTTTTGATTTTTAAAATCAAAGTTACGGAATAACTCTTATTTGTAACTTTTAGAATAAAAATCAAAAATAACTCTTATTTATTATTTTTATTGAAAAAATCAGAAATAAGTGTTATTTCTCAACTTTTATTAAAAAATTAAATTCTAACGATTATTTTTGACATTTTTAATAAAAATTAACTTTAAAATAAAAATTTTAAAATAATTGCAAATTTGCAATTTGTTTTTTAAGACTTATAAAAGTTACGGTCCCTGCTGAAAACCGAAACTCTGTCAACCGAAATAACCGTTTAGTAACCGTTTCATTTATAAGGGTTAGTTTCGTTTTTTCATGCATCCAAATTTATTTTTAATTGTTATTTTAAAAATTGCAAATAAGAGTTATGGTGTAACTTTTAAATACAATTTCAAAAGCATGTTTTATTTTAAAATTTTACTATTAAAAATTTAGAAAACAAGTTTAAAAATAATTTAAAACGAAAAATTGTCAACTGTTTTGATTTTTTCCGACTACTAAGTCTTGTTTGCGATCTCTAATATTTTGTTATTAGTTTTGTATTTTATTTTTTATTTTCTTTTTTATTTTTCATTTTAAATTTTGATTTTAGATTTTAGATTTTAATTTTCTTTTGTTTAATTTTGAATTTTTATTTGTGATATTCATGATTGCAGTTTCATAGCACTGAATAGGCGCAATTCAAATAAATTTGTTAATTTAATTATTAAAATTGTTAAAATTTAACTAAACTACATCAAACTGAAGAATGTCAGGGGTGCCACAGAAATCGCATTCGCTTGAATTTCGCCTAAATTTGTATGCAATTTAAGTGAAATTCAAGCGAAAGCGATTTCTGTGGCACCCCTGTATGTGAAATAAATGTGTGAATGAAACATTAAGAAAGGAATGAAACCATACCGGTATTTCAAAGCCGAAACCGGTTCACCGTTACGAATCCTTTATTCAAAGAATTTGCTTAACCGTTAACCGATAACCTGAATGCGAACATAACCGAAACCGTAACTGAAACCGATTCGTTCGTTTCGGTCTTAATCCCTGATTTAAATGATGGTAAAACTCACTTGAGTGCCGCCATGGTGGGTCGCTCCGCGGGCGTCTTGTCCCAGCACTGGAGCATCATGGCATAGACATCCGGCGGACAGGCGTCCGGCTGATGCAGTCGCTCGCCCTCGCGGTCGATCTTGCGCAGGATCTGGGAGCCATTTAGACCCACCCAGGGATCCTCGCCGAAGCTAAACATCTCCCACAAGGTCACGCCAAACATCCAAGTGTCCGAGGCGTGGGAGAACTGGCGAAAGCGCAGGGATTCGGGCGCGCACCAGGGGAACGGCACCTTCTTGTGCTCGGACATGACATAGCAGTCATCCTCCTGGGGCAGCGCACGCATCAGACCAAAGTCGCCAATCTTAATCTTATTCCCAGCTGTGAGTAGAACATTGCGACAGGCGAGATCGCGATGCAGGAAGCGTTTCTGCTCCAAATAAGCCATGCCCGTGACAATCTGCACCGACCAGTTCCAGATGTGGGTGAGCGAGGTGTGACGACACTGTTTCCGCAGTGTATCGAGCAGAGATCCCCGCTCCGCCAGCTCCGTGATCATCATCATGGGCTGCGACAACACGACGCCATAGAGACGCACCAGATTCGAGTGATCCAGGGCGTGCATCGCCTGCACCTCCCGAAAGAAGTCATCGATGATCCCCGGCTGCGTTAGATTGTCCGACTTGAGCACTTTGACCGCCACCGGAAGGACTTTGCCAGCTGGCGATGCACTCCACTCGCCACGTCGGACCACGCCAAAGGAACCGTCGCCCAGTTTCAGACCCAGCGTGATATCCTTCTCGTGGATCAGGCAGGTCAATGCCCCAGGTTGCTGTTGTTGTTGCTGCTGCTGCTGTTGTTGCTGCTTCTTGGACGAGGGCTGCTTGCCGCCGCCAATCAGCTTGGACAGGATGTTCTTGCGCCACTGATGCGCCTTCTTCTTGCGCACCGCCTCCATGAGGCGCCGGATGGCCGGTTTGCCCAGGCCACAGCGCTCCAGGTCGTCGGGCAGCACGTAGTCAAAGTGCGCCAGTCGCGTCACCTGCAGATCATCGCGAATCCGCTCCAGAAACTGCTCCAGCTGCACCTCGCGCAGCAGATCCTCCAGCCACGCCGTCTCGCTCTGCCCGCCATCGCCGCCTCCTCCGGCAGGTGATCCCATCCTGGTCGCAGTTGATCCTGGTTGATCACCACCACCACCAGCACCTGTAAATAACGATTTCATGAATCTATACAATTTTAACATAAATTAATGAGGTTCCTGAGGGAACTAAAACTTTTATATATACAAATCTATCAGATAACCTTCAATAAATCATTCTATATAACTTTTTGTATATTAAATATTTTACAAATATTGTTTCTTTTATTTTTAAACAATCTTTTTAAATTTCCCTTTTCTAACTGAAATAGATCGTTACTCAATGCAAATTTATCGATAGCTATTTACAGATTTCAACCAAAATTTCTCTAATTTTACCAAAAGTATCTATGTTACCTTATTGAATATATCGGCTAATTATTTATTATTGATAAATGGAATCTTTTTCCAATGGCAAACTAAGAATGAGATAATTTTTAAATATTTTTTTTTTAAAACTCACTTATCGATAGTTATTCTTTTTTTTGTACATTTAATTAAAAAGCCTAAATAATACATTTAAATTTCCTCAAGGGATATTTTCACTAAGCACCGATAATTGCTGATCGATAACAGGAACATTTGATAAGAGAATTACTATTCACTAAAATTTAGTGTTGCCAACTCTTCGGGTCACAAAAAAGCTAAACTATGCTTTGAAAATAGCTAGAAATATCCAGAACATTTTGTTAGTAGCTAAAAAAAAAGCTAGAGTAGTATCCTTGTGGTATCCTTTAAATTGGACCACTTAATAAGGTGGACGTTCGAGTATTGGAACAGAATCTCTTCAATATTGGTTGATTCCGCCTTAAAGTGCTCGACTATGTGCACAATGGAAAATAGCTATAATTCCCGCTAGCCGCTATTTTAAAATTTATACCGTATTAGCCAATTGCAACCCGCTAAATTGAGCAGGGAAATAGCTAAACTGGCAACACTGCTAAATACCTATAATTACTTATCGATAACTGGGATATTTCATAAACAAAATACCTCAAGCTAATTCCCCTACTTTCAGTCCCTGCTCTGCTAAGTTTCTGTATAAAGAATCGATAACTTTATGACTACAGTCGATTCTTGCTTCCCCGCAATTGATTAACAACTCAACTATTTTTTCCAACTCTTTCACAATTTGTTAACAGCGATTTCACAGCTGGGAATGCGCGCTCTCCACTTTTGTGTTTTGTCTCTTTGGTTGTTCCCCCAATCGGGGACTTCCCACGCTCTCAACAATTTGAGAAATTGTATTTGCATGCCGGTCACGTCGTCGCTGGTGTTACCAATTTTTGTTTTTTTTTCAGCTAAAACTATGCATTGTCTGCTTAGTCAGTTCGAACATCTTGAAAAGGGGTTTGAGTTGGAAACTGTCTTGAACAAACTTGTTGACACAATTCTTCTTCTTTTCCTTTTAATTTGTTTTGGTTTTCTTTTTGATAAGACACAGCGAACTTGAACCCAAAATGCAGACACACACACTCTTTATGGACTTGAGGTACTTGCTTAATAAGCGAAAGTGTCCAAGCGAAAAAGCAATAAAACAAATTAAAAGCTAAACTAAAATTGTCATATCAGCAGCAGCGACGGCGACTGCGACGCGTTGCCATATTACGTCAGCTTAAAGCGTTGACACCGCTGCCAACGCTGACTGCGACTGCGCTGCTAGCGCCGCATACAAGTGGGCCACGCAGGGGTTAGACGTGTGTGTGAGAGAGTAAGATAATGCCGACGATTGACAAAGGCGCAGCTGCAACAGCCGTCAAGTGCTGCCAGTTTAGCTGTTTTACAGCTAGGCTTTTTAATTGCAAAAGAACAGATTATTTAAAGTCGGTATTTTCTTATTATTGTATTTTATTTATTTTAATCGTACTTTCGTATATTAATCTATAAGCAATCTATTTAGCAATTTTAACAACTATTAAGCTATTTTTAACCACATTTATTGAACAAGCTGGCAATTTTATGGCTTGAAATTCCGGCTGCACTGATGCATACATGACGCCACAGTAAAAAAAATTCTTGACGCGTGCTAAATATGCAATTTAATGGGCTTAACTGAGATAAGAGTGGAACAGAAAAGAGAGGAAAAGAGAGGAGGAGAGCTTAGTGACTGCAACACGTATTTTTAAAGCTTGAGTCAATATTAATTTCAATGAGAAGCTTTAGTAAAAGCTCCACTAATAACGTTTAACGGACAAAGCACTTGTGACTGCCATTGAGCAATTACTCAGCCGGAAACAATTTGTATAGAAAAGCGGATACTGATTGAGACCATGTGGACAATAAATAGAAAACCTCAAAGTGTGATTAGGGTAACAGTCTAGAAGCAGTAGCCAGTCTCAAAAAAAAAAAAAAAAAAAAAACAGAAGGAAGGCGATTTATGATGAATTTAGGTAAAAATAATTTTAGGGGGTCTCCAGTAGTTTTTTTTTTAATTTTAATACAAAAATGAACATATTATTGAAAACATTCACAAAACAATGATGCAAAAGCTCATTTTGCATTGAAAATTTCCCAATTTCAAAATTCAATAAAAAAAAAACTAGTAGAGACCCCCTAAAAATTTTTTCACCTAAATTCATCATAAATCGCCCTCTTTCTATGTGTGTGCTTCTTTTTTTTTTTGGAGACTGGCTACTGCTTCTAGACCTTTACCGTGATTAGTTTTCAACCACCCAAAATCAGTCGAAATTGTGGCAGTTGCAATAACAAAAGACCAAGAATTAATTTTGACAGTTGCGACAATTCTCAGAGGACACTTACCCTTTGGGAACAGTTTATTTATGTTTTTTTGGGAACAGCTGCAGTCGTCGCTGGCTCAGCGAAGCGTTGACGCTTCCGTTGTCGTCGACGTCGTTGTTGTTGTATTTGTTGTTGTTGTGTCGGCTGCTGCACTTTGCGAAACTTCCTGTCTCTTTGAACAGGTTGTAAAGATGAAACTGAAACTTAATATGTGTGCACAGATGTCGGCAGGAGGCGCAAGCAAGGTGAAGGACGCAGACGTCGACGTCGCTGTCTCGCTGTGCTGCGTATGTGTGCAGTATACGTGTGTGTGTGTATGTGTGCTGCTTTGTTTACACTCGCTGAAAGAGCAGCTGGCTTTGGATACGCCAACATTGCTGGGTTTCTACATGGAAATTGGCCATCATCATCATTGTCGTCATATAATGGCGAATGGAGGAGCACAAGAAGGAAGCCGCTTAATATTAATTTATTTGCCCACACACAAATACAAACAAACAACGCACACACACAATCACACAATGCTCTTTTCCTCTCTTCTCTCCCCTCCTATCTGCTCTCGTCACAGTTTTTTGCACAAATATTTTTACCCCTTTTTTCACTGCTGTAATTGTTGTTGATTGTGTGCGTGCCTAGTGTTTATTTTTGTTACATATTCCTCGCATTTACGTTGTGTGTAATTTTCGCATAAATTAAACAACAAAATTAACGTTTTTCCATGAAAATGCGCGCACGAAAGACAACCACAAAATAAAGGTAGCAAAAAAAAAAAGCAGCTTGAGGGGCGAATGCACGAAACGTCGTTGTTGTTTTTGTTGCTGCTGCTGCTTTTGCACTGCACAAAGTTGCTCTTTTATTGAGCTTCCAGTCGAGTCACGTTTAAGCTTGTTTTGTTGACCAGCAAGCTCATGAATAAACGAAGCACTAGCGAGCAAGCGCTTAATAAAATTAAATTTGCTTGCGCGAAAAAACCGTGCGACGCACAAAACCAACCGCTAGCTGCTCGATTGTACAACAATCGATACAATTGTATCGAATTTTTCAGAATTGGGTCGATTGAACGAACCGGTCGAACTTAATGAACGAACTAAGTCCCAGATTCTAATTAGTGATGTAAAAAAACATCGATGCATCGATCATCGATGTTTTCTTACCGATGTTTCACGATGTTTTCCGATGTTTTTATAGATGTCGATTTATCGATGTTGCATGGCGATGCATCGATGTTTTGCAAAACATAGCTTGCCGCACTTTCAATACGCTCTTTACGCCGCTCTAGCAGTGAGTTTATAGTAATTTGAGCAGTGTTTGGAAATGCCTAAGTGAATAAATTTATTAAAATTGGTCAGAGATACTATAGCTACAAGAAGGCTTACATATGTATTTTCAAAGTTCTCATCAAAAAGCCTTCTTGTAGCTTGTGTTTATACATTCAAGAAACTTTGAAGCTTTTAAACTGATATGAAAGCATACGTTTTTAAGAGAAAATGAGCCTTATTAAACTAAGAAATTCTATTTTTCTTTTAAAAATGGTATGGTTTTTTAAAAATTGGACATACATCGATGCATCGATGTTTCGACCCGATGCATCAACCAACATCGATGTTTCATTTTGAAAACACCGATGAGCATCGACATCGATGTTTCTACTCAAATTTACATCACTAATTCTAATTCATATAGCTAGTTCAGTTGTCTTGTTTGTTTATTTTTTAATTTTATGTTTCGCAAAGCAGCTGAGAGGTGTCAATCCAATTAAGGTAATTGCATAAATAATAATATTTTACTGTATTTTTTTTAACTAGTCCAAATATTGCGCGATAAGCGTACCACAATTTACTTAAGCGACTCAAATTCGCGTCCAATAAACGGTCACCCTACCATTGTATTGTAGCCGTTTCGTAGTGAATGGCAATTATTGTTGAATACACGTGCAGCGCGTTTTGATTTTGTTACTGCACTTTATTTAATGCTAAAATTGCTTAAAATTAACTAAAAACATGCCGGCAGCAGTGGCCACAGGAGTGCAAATCAATGGCCCGTTGAAAAACAAAAAGATTGTGTTCAATGATGACGGCGAAGTGCAAACAAAACCAGTTAAAGAAAAGCACAACACCAACAACAACAAAAAAGTTCCGTTTCCAAAGCGACAGAAGGAGAAAAATGTTGCAAATAATGGACAAGAAGAAGGGAGAAAACCACAAAAAATCAAATTTACAGACGACGATGAAGTGGTGGAAGTGCAGCCAGCAAAAAATAACAAGAATAAATTAATCTTGGATAAAGCGGGAAAAGTCAAGAAACCGCAGCGCATAAAGTTTGACGACGAGGGAGGCGAACAGGTGGAGAAGGAGGAGGTGGCGAAGGCAACAGCTGATGATACGGATGAGGAGGATGAAGAGGACTTGCACAAGTCCAAGAAAAGCAACAAGTATCAAGCGCACACAACTGACGAAGATGATGCGCAAAAGAAATGGTATCAAGTGGTGAGTGGGAAATTGGATAAATGAGAAGATGAATCCTTTTAACCATTATATTTATAGCACGCGGATTATCCCTGCAGCGATGAAGTGCTGGACATGAAGGAGAATGAGCAACTAGAGCTGTATAATCTGTGCAAAGATGCCTACGATACGGAAAAAAACACATTTAGTAAACGTAAGTAGCGAAATTTCTTGCGAGGATTTGCTTTTAAGTTAATAATGGCAATCGGTTATAAAAAATATTGTTATCGATGACGATTAGATAAGATCGCAAAGTGGTATCGATGCTGCACACCAGTATCGATTCGTTGTATTTGAAAATATTAATGTCGATATGTTTACATATACTTTGCGATATATCGATTTCCGATTAATAAGTAACTGCCATCAAAAAATATCGTTAGAAAATTGGTCCCATGACATTTCTATAATAAATTTCGTTATTTTTAAAAAATGAATTAAAAATTTATTACAAATTCAAAAAACCAAGAAAATTATAAATTTTCTAAAATAATGAAGTTTATTTTAAAATTGGCCATTTTCGAAATTCTAGCTTCAAAATTGAGCAAGTTCCAAATTTAACTCAGTTTTGTACATTGAGTTAAATTTGGAATTAAGTTATCCGTTACCAGATGGTTGCCACCCTTTTTTTTTTTGCCAATGTTGCCACATGTTTTCTTTTTACCGTAGGCAATCCCACGGACGCCCGCTGGCTGCAAACGGCGCTGCACAAGGGCACCGCCAAGGATCGCGCCAATGCAGGCGCCCTGCTGGTCACCAGCAATCCGCTGGGCAACCTGGAGGCGCTCGCCAATCTGATTGGCTTCTGCAAGATATCGAACAAGAGCAGCAACGATGTTATCGCCGTGCTGACGGATCTGTGGCAAGATGTCTTGTTGCCGCCGCAGCGCAAGTTGTTGTCGATACACACGCGTGGCGGGGATTGGAAGCATCTGAAGAAACGGGACTTGCCCAGGGAGCAGGCACGTCGCATCTACGCCTATTGGTACTTTGAGAACGAGCTCAAGGATCAGTACCACGAGTATCTCAAGAATCTGATGCAGGGCCTCCAGACGGGCCAGGAGCACAACAAGACGAGCTCCATTGTGGCCGCTGCGCGACTCCTGTGCTATGCACCCGAAAAGGAGCAGATGCTGCTGACCATGCTGATCAACAAGCTGGGCGATCCGCTGCCCAAGATCGCCTCCAAGGCGCTGCATCATCTGAGCGAGGTGGCCCAGCGGCATCCCAACATGTGCGGCGTCATCGTGGCCGAGGCGGAAAAGTTGCTCTTCCGCAACAACATCTCGGAGCGGGCACAGCACTTTGCGCTGTGCTTCCTGTCCAGCATTGCGCCGTCCGGAAGACCCGAGGTGTGCACCAAGCTGGTCAACATTTGCTTTGCGCTGTTCAAGGTGCTGGTGCAGAAGGGCGCCGTTAACAATCGCACCATGCAGGCGATCCTCCGTTGTCTGCAGAAGGCCATCGCCGAGGCACAGCCCGCCAAGGGCAGCACCGAGCTGCTGACCAAGGAGATGCAGGATACCATCTATAGGTTGGTGCACCTGGCGGACATACGTGTCTCGGTGCAAACTCTCGGATTGCTGCTGCAGCTGATCACGGTCAAGACGGAGAAATCGGATAGATTCTACAATGCCCTGTACATAAAACTGGTCGATCTTAGTCTGATCAACATTGGCTCCAAGACGGCCGCCCAGTTGCTGCACATTGTGCACCGGGCCATCCACATGGATCAGGTGGTGCCGCGTGCTCAGGCCTTTATCAAGAGACTGCTCCAGTTGGCCTTGTATGCGCCGCCGCACATGGCCGCCGGTTGCCTCATTGTGCTGCACAAATTGCTGCGCATGCGCAAGGAACTCGTTGGTGGCCTGGGCAGACACGGACATGGCCAGGGAGAGCACCAAGTCCAAGTTGACCGCCGAGGAGCTGGATAAGTTTGGCAGCGATGAGGAGGAGGTCTACAAGGATGCGGATGTGGATGAGGAGGTTGATAAAAAGGAGTCTGTTGTTAAGAAGGAAAGTTCCTCCTCCTGGCATCACTTGAATCTAGTCTCCACCGACGCCAAGGTGCGCGACATTGATGGCTGCAAATATGATCCGTATCATCGTGTTCCGGCCTTTGCTGGCGCCGGTTACGCCCTGCGCCACGAGCTCCTGCTGCTCCGGCAACACTATCATCCCACGGTGCAGGTCTTTGCCGAGCAGATAATGTTGGGTAAGTCTGCCAGGCAACAAAATCCTATAAAACCTCTTTACGAGGTAGAAATTCTAGTGACGAAAACATTTTCTTGCCCTAAATTTCTGATATTTAATTCTGTGACGAATAATATTAAGTTTTCCATATAAAAACTAATTTTTGTCAATTTGTGTCATATATCAAAAAACGCGAAATTTTACAGGCTACAACATTTTGAAAATTAAATAAAAACGTTAGGGTCGTTTTCTCAATAACCGCCAAAATGTGGGGTAAAATACCTTATTTCACCTGTAGTTTTTCACCTATGTACTTTAGAAAAAAAGTTTGATAGGTGTGCCTCAAGAGCCCTTCATAATACCTTTTCAACGATATACAGATCATGTCTGTAGCTTCTTTTGCTTGGATACTGTGGGGATTTCAATTTTAGCAGGACTTAGCGATTTCCCGCTAAACTAGCGATTTTTCGAAAAAGTCGTAGAACAAACGTTACTAGATTTTTGAGCGGGAACAAGTTCTCATTGAAAATTTTAAGCTATATCCACGCTTTGATACAAACAAGTGGAATGACTTTTCATCTCATTTTCGTAAGGGCCCAAAAAATGTAAAAATAAATTTAAAAACTTTTTAAAGGCTCCAATCGTTTTAATTTTGCCCCTACCACTAACACATGTTTATCTCACGAACCAGGTGAGTTTTCAAAAGTCTTAGTACGCAAATTTGATAGTTAAATTGATACCTTTCGATCGGTGTATAATTCGGGCAGTCAAATTTTCCCTTCTTCCTGTATATATTGCTAATCGCCCCTCGCACCTTTCGTGCTGCTTTCGTCACTAGCGCGGACTGCCGTTCGCAAGGATATCCTGTATTCCTGCCATTCGCAGTGATCTTCAATATCTAATCCTTTCGCTCTTCTCCCCCTCACTTAGAGAAACGCATTGATTACTATGGTGATCCGCTGAGAGATTTCGCACTGCCGCATTTCCTGGAGCGCTTTGCCTTCAAGAATCCCAAGAAGCTGGATCATCAGCCGGCGGCAGTCGAGGGAGTTGCCCACAAACGTTACACCTCCTTTGGGGCGCGTGGCAAACCTGTGAGATCGCTGACCAAGGCCAACTGCACCGAGGACGAGATGTTCATCTTCAACTATCTGGAGCAGAAGCGCAAGCATGCGGAGTCGATGGAACACCACACCAAGAAGGATAAGCTGAAAGTGGAGCAGCAAACGGAAGAAGGAGCTGGAGATGATGATGATGAAGACTTGAAGGAGGGCGAAGTGAATGATGATGAGTTTGAAAGCTATTTGGATAACTTCTTTGGCAAGAAGCTCAAGGATGGCGACGCTGACGAGCAGGATGAGGATGAACTCAACTATCTGCAGGAGCTGGGTGGTGAGCTCCAGGCGGACAAGTCCAAGAAGAAGCAGAAGAAAAAGAAACTGGCTGAAGATGATGATGATATGGAAGACGGGGCAGAAGATTGGGATGATGATGACGAAGATGCTGGGGAGGATGGAAATGAAATGGATCAATCAGATGATGAGACGGGCTCCATTGACTTGGAGCCCTTGGATGACAATGATGAGGATGATGAAGATGATGATGATGATGAAGCGGGTTCCATTTCGCTGGATGGTGGCGATAGCGATTCAAGCGAGGCTCCAGAGAGTCCAGATGAGGATGACGATGATGATGAGGATGCGCCCAAGTCGAAGAAATCACGCAAGGATTCGGTGCTCAATGAACGCGGCTTTGCGCAGAAATTGAAGCATAGCAACGGTGCGTATGCGTTATATTTATTTATTATTATATTTATTATAAATATTATAATTGTTCATTTCAGATATGAGTTCGCTGTTTGCCTCCGCCGATGACTTCTCTGCCATGCTGGAGGAGACGGGCAAGTCCAAGGGACAGGGCACCAGCAATGCTCTGTTCAACAAGGACAAATCCTCCGACAAGCAACTGAAGTGGGAGGAAAAGCGACGCTCCAACAGCAAAAACTATACTAGCAAAAAGTTTAACAAGGCACCAAAGGGAGGCGGAGGCAGAGGAGGAGGAGGAGGAGGTGCGGGCAAGAAGAGGAAGCATTAAACGGAGTGTGTTGATTACTAACTAGAATTACAAATTGTTTTATGCAAAAGGGCAATAAATAATACAAACAATTTTAATTTTGATTATTATTAAATGGAAAACAATTTTAAATTGGTTTCAATGGCATAAAATAAAGGAAAAAAAGAAAAAACTAGATTGAAGTTCTCAAATAGATAAAATAAAAATATATCATATATATTAACCGATTATAATTTTTAACCGTAACTGAAACCGTTGCCGGTTAAACGATTCTTGCATAACGGTTAGTTTCGGTTCAAGCATAAAATTTAATTATGTTATTAAGGTGTTATCCTGGTTTTCTAAGTTAATTTGATTTTTTTCTAATTTGTATATTGATCTCAATAAAAAGATCATAGCTCTTAAAGGTTTTGAATTTTCTTTTTTCAAATTAATTTAAAAAAATATATTTGATTAATTTTTAAAAATTCTTTGTTTCGAAACCGAAACACAAAAAACCAGTAACCGTTACGTAACCATTATATGGTAAACAATATTTTCGAAAATCTAAATGCGAACATAACCTAAACCGAAATTCGTTTCGGTTTGAAACCCTGAAATATATACAGTTGAACTTCCTGAACTCGAACTTCTATAACTCGAATTTCTCTCTAACTCGAGCTAAATGAGTGGCAGTAAAATTAATAAACTTAAGAAAAATAACTCTATAAGTCGAATATCTCCATAACTCGAACCTTTTCTTTGGATAATTGTGATTCGAGTTAGGGAAGCTCGACTGTATTATACATATATAGATCTTATATATGTCGTAGATCCCAGTAATTGTTATTATTAATTTTGAATGTTAACTGTTAAGTGTTAAGAATAACGACAATTATCAGGGGTGCCACAGAAATCGCTTTCGCTTGAATTTCACTTAATTTTCATACAAATTTAAGTGAAATTCAAACGAAAGCATTTCTGTGGCATCCTTATGTTTCAGAGTTGTCTTCTTATTATGTAATTTCAGGATTACTACTGAAAGCAAGGTGTGTGGCAAGGATTGCCTCTGCCGAGCATGGCCCGAGTTTTTAGTGTTGTTCAGTATTCAGTGTTGAAAGTATCCACTGACAGGTCTGAAGGACAGTGTCAAATATGAGAGAAGAGGTTGACGAATAAGATGACAAGTGAAAAGTCATCCTCTTTCCGGTTGTGCAGTCCAGGAGTGTAAACGTGTGACGGTCGAATTAACTGAACAGTAATTGCTCGGAACTTGCTGTACTTAAAATGTGTGTGTTTTAAAGATAAATTAATAGTACCGTCGTCTCCGACATAGATATATAAATAGGGGGTATACAAATTAAATAGAAACGATGTGTGAAAATTATAGAATTTAAATTAAAAATTCAATTTTCAATCCTTTCAAAATAATCGTTTGTAAGCCCGTTACTTAAAAAATTAAGTAAAAGAGTATATTGTATTCGTTGCAATGTATGTAACAGGGAGAAGGAAGCATCTCCGACCCTATAAAGTGTATATATTCTTGATCAGCATCAACAGTCGAGTCGATATATTCATGTCCGTCCGTCCGTCCGTCTCAGAGACTATAAGAGCTAGAGCAACCAAATTCGGCGCACAGACATCTATAGATCCCACGCAGGTAAAGTTTGTTTCAAATTTTTGACACGCCCCTTTTCGTCTCCGCAAATCGCGAAAAATCACCACACTCACCGTTTTCAGAATATTACGTATTTCGTACGTATTACGTTTTTGGTAATTAACGTTATCTGCTAATTAAAGCTATCCTTCTACTTAAACGCAACAAGATCGGACATATAGAAAGTGGTGGTAATGGCTGATTTAAGTTGTTAAGCAATGTAAGTGCCTAAAAGTATGCAATAAAAAATATTTTAAATTTATTTAAATAAGTAACGGGTATTTTATAGTTGGAAGCTCCACTATAGCCTTTCTCGCTTGTTTTTTCCCTCAAATTCATTTAATAATTAACATATTTGCTTTGATATTATTTGAAATATTTTATTTAAACTTTATGTACAAACTTTGGTAACTTATGGGCTAGCAAATTAATAAGTTTTTGTTTCTTTATATGTATATATATATATTTTTTACATCTAAAAATAAAAACAATGCCCTCAACAGTTCAAGCAAATCTGTTCCGTGAATCCATTTTCATGCTTCTTAGAATAATATCTGGATAGATCAGATCTCTATCTCTATATCTATCGCACATGTGCATCAATGATATTGTATGCTAATAAAAACATATTTGATTTGATTGTTTACTTTTTATTTAGGTTCTCAAGTCCCCTTGTGTGTGTGTGTGTGTGTGTTTTAATTATTATTATATTATATTATTCGATATATTCTATGGGGATTCTTAAGAGTCTATTGCTTCCTTTTGTGTCTGGTTCCTTGGATCGTAAGTATTATTTGTTTATGTTTAATTAATAACCCAGCATTTTGTATTTTGGCTTCCTCTTAACTGTAATTTCAATGTTTTCCTTTTATTTATTTATTTTTATTTTTTCTAAGGCAACTTGTTAAAAGGCAACTTTAATATATTAAATGTTATTTCGCTCTTTTTTTTATACACTTAACACAATTTTGGGACTTGTTTTTTCTAAAATGCAGATATGTGTGTTTTGTTGTCTATTTAAAGAAAATCATAAAATATTAAATTTGTATATATTTTAAATATTTATTTCAATTCAATTCATACAATTGGGGGAAAAAAGTTTCATTCATTTCTTTTTGGCTAACAAAATATAAAGAAATCAAAAACACAAATTAACAAAAGCAAAATTAAATTATATATATATGTATATAGGTAGAATAAAATGTGCATATGTATGTGTTAGATAGGAGATTTAATTGTTGAAATTTCAAAAGAAAAAACAATTAATAATTAATTGGTGTTTTTTTTTTGTTTGCTTTATGCTTAACAATTAGTTATAAACTTAACATAGAGCACAACTTAAAGCGTATTATAATTAATTATGTATATATATATTATTTGTTTATAAATGTATTATTTTATGTGCTTAATTTTGCCTGCTGCTGTTGGGTTTTAATTAAACTTAATTAACTAACTTTGCACTTAATTAATGTTCAAATATTTAATGAATTTTTGTTTCATTTCTTTTTTTTTTATATAATTTCAAAAAATTAATATGTTTGTTGGTTTTTTTTCAATTTATAATTCTTTGCTGCACTTTTTACATAATATTAATATGCTAAATTAAATTAAGTAAAACGAAATTTACTAAATGTGTGTGTGTGTGTGTGTTAGAAAAAAGAGTCAAATTTCAACTTAGGCTTAAATCTTTACAAAATAACAAGTTTCTTTTTCTTTTCTGTTTGTTTCTTACTGACAACAGGATCTTTGGTGCTTGGTCCATGATCCGTTTGTGTTTGTTAGAGGCCCACTTTCAACATCGTATTTATATATAGCTATAGTTATAGTTATTATATACATGCATCAATATATGTTATTTCTTGCAGTGTATTTACTAGATGCTGGCCAATTGCCAGCCACGTCTTAAACGTCGTCCGTTCGTCATTTCATGCGTCTGTCGTCAGCTGCGCAGCTGCTGCCCCGCCCACTGTCCACTTATGGTTGCCACTTGGAGCAGCGCCTGCAGTTGTCTACGTTCCTCCTCCCGCTCCTCCGCTGTCACCTCCTCCGACTCCTCCTCCTTTATCTCCACCTGCTCCTGCTCCACCTGCTCCGCCTCCATCGGCCGTCATTCAAATACATATCTCTGGCGCAGCGCACGCGCCCTCTCCGGCTGCACCCGAGTTGGGGGGCGTGCCACTTTGGGCGGTCGCTTCGCCTTGCGCTGTGCCGGCGGCTTGGGCCTGGGGAATATCATTGGCTTCTCATACTGCTCGTCCAGACGCTCGGCCTTGATGCTGGGCCCCGCATAGTAGACGCGTCGCTGCTTCTTGAAGCGCGTCTTCAGCACCTGCTGGAGTCCATTCAACAGCAGACAAAAGTGTCGCCAGCTGGCGCGAGATTTGCGCCACGTGTTCTTGGGTTTGCTAAAGCCATTAAAGTCATCCAAGGATTGTGCTCGTGTCGTGGTCCGTGGCGCAGGCGGCAACTTGCGTGCCTTGGGCAACGCGATGGGCGACTTGACGTCCAGCTCGAGGGGCGGCGCCAGCTGCTGCATCAGCAGATACAAAGCGGCCTTGGAATCCTCCTCGGGTTCGGGCGACGTGCCCGCCGTTTGACGCAGCTCGGTGCGACGTTGTTGTCGCGTCCGTGGACGTGGTTTCACTTCATCAGCAACTAGAGGAGCAGCTGCTGCTGCTGTTACACGTGCGCCACGCGTTGGAGGCGGCACAGCTGGTGGTGGCATGTCAGTTGATCTCGTGGTCTGTGCCACAATTGGTGGCAATGGGAGCTCCGCATAGTATTCATCGGGCAATCGCAAGGGCGGCGCATCTTCATCAAAGCCCAGGAAATCGCTGGTCGCCTCAAAGTCCGAGTCAAAGAACTCTTGTATGACAAACTCCTCCTCCGGCAGCTCCTGCTGCTGTTCCTGCACCTGCTCTACAACTGGAACTGCAACTGCAGCTGGCACAGCTATTGGCTGCTCCATTGTGTCTTCACTCAAGTCCACGACAACTTGCTCAGGCATCGGCACAATGTCCACATCAGGATCGGCATCTGGACTCTGCTCCGACAGCCATTCGCTGTCCAGAATATCGCTCAGTTGCGGCCTCTTGGCCGGATCCCTCTGCAGGCACCAGCTGACCAGATGCTTGAACTGTCCACTCGCCGTCAGCCAACGCTTCGACGTCTGGTTGAAGCTCTCCTTCTCCATGCGCTTGCGCAGCTTGTGATGCACCTCGGGCCCGTGATCCGAGTCACCCTGGTAGAGGCGATAGGGCGCATGGCCCACCAGCATTGTGTACAGCGTCGCGCCCAGTCCATAAATGTCCACGGCCGGCGAATACGTGACCACATTGGGATCCCTGAGCAGCTCGGGCGGCGCATAGTCCAGCGTATAGCGCGGCTTGTCCTTCCAGCTGACAAAGCGACTGTTGTAACTATGGAAACGAAATCGATATTAGTTAATCAGGGACTGTAATCATTATAGGTTTTATTAAACAAATTATGAAATAATGATTAGTTTTAATTTTTATTGATTTACTCACAAAATCATGATTAATTTCGAGTTATACTTTCCAAATGATTCAATAATCATTATTATTGAGCAATTAAATAAAACTTGAAGATTAATCATTATTTCATGAGTTTTATTTTTTGCTCAAAATAAAACTCAAGTTGTAATTTGGACTTTTTCTCAGGGACCGTAACTCTTATTAGTTTCAAAATAAAAATTGCATATTAAGGGGAGGTTCTTTTGAATTTTTTTGAAAAAATCGAATTTTTTTTTTTACATAAAATGAAAGTTATATATGTATAGAATATATGTGCCAAAGTATTTTTCAATACGACGCGTATTTCTTGAGATAGGGCGTGTCAAACGTACCCATGTCACGCGCGCTGCGTACTTACTGTCACTTTCCAAAAACTTTAAACGCGTTTTTCTCGAAACCATGTTTTCTAATCTAATTTCAAGTACAGGTCTTGTTCTATTGATCCGATTTCCTTCATTCAAAAAATGTTTTAAAGTATATACTTTTTTGTATGGCTTATACCTAAAATTGGCATGAAAAATTGTTTATTTATAATTTTTAAACGAGATCAAAGTAATAAAAAGTGTAAAAATTTCATTTTTTTTTTTAAACGACCATGAAATTGGTTTTTTTTCACCAAAATTAATTGAAGTTAGGTATAAGCCATAGGAAATTTTATCTATTTTAATAAATTATATACATTTCTCATTTCACTTTACTACGAGAGGCCCCACACTTGAAGAAGCAGAGAGATATTTTGAGAGTTTAGGTCGACGAGATCCGCCATTTTGAAGCCGCCATTTTGAATTTCTCAAAAATCACTTTTTTTTTTTAATCGTCAATAAACAACGAATCAAAGTTCGAAAGCAGAAGTTCGTATGTCTTTTAACTCTCCCACAAACCAATTTCAAATTTTGCTTGATTTTCGGCCAAATCCAAAAGAACCTCCCCTTAACAATTATTTTCAAATTTATAATTTAAAGTTACGAAATAACAATTATTTTTAATTTTTATTTAAAAAGTTAAAAAGAATCATTAAAATTCAATTTTTAATAAAAAGTTGTGAAATATTAATAAAATAATCAATAAAAATAAAAAATAAGTTATTTTTGATTTATATTTTAATCGTTACAAATAAAAGTTATTCCGTAAGTTGTATTTTACTAATCAAAAATAAAAGTTAAGTTGAAACTCTTTTGAACCAAGTGGTGTATTATCAAAATTTAAAATTATGCTTGATCTATGACTCGAGACCTTTCATATGATATATCACATGTCAGGGCGAATATTAAGGATCCGACTTTTTCTATTATATTTCAATTTTTCTTCTATATTCTGTTGCAGTAGTATATGTATGAAGTAATTATTGACAAACAAAATACCTATTGATACTAAAAATACCAAAAATATACTAGAAATCATAAAAATACCAAAAAAAAAAAAATCACTTTATTTTTGATTTTTTTAACAAAAGTTACGAAATAACACTTATTTGTAACTTTTAAAATAAAAATAAAAATTAACTTATTTTTTATTTTTATTTAAAAAATCAGAAGTAAGTGTTATTTCACATCTTTTAATTAAAAATTGAATTTTAATGATTATTTTTGACTTTTAAAATAAGAATTAAATTTGATTTACATCTTATAAATTGAAAATAGAAGTTTTTGGCTGATGTCGATAGTTCCGACTGAAATGCGAATTTTGGTGTACACCATTTTACTATAGCATATATCCTTCACATTGATTTTTTTTAGTTAAAATTATCATTCATAACTCTTATTTGCAGTCCCTGATTCAATTCCATACAAAATTCGCCTCCTCTCCACTCACCAGGCATTGCCAAAGTCCACGAGCTTAACGTCCAATCCCTCGCGCTTCACAAACATGATGTTCTCGGGCTTCAGGTCGCCGTGGATAAAGTGCTTGGAGTGCACATGACACATCGCCTGCACCAGCTGGATGAAGATCTCGCGACAGGTTTGCTCGTCGAGCTTGTTGCTCTGCAGATAGCCGCTCAGCTCCTGGCCGCACAGATACTCCGTGATGATCCACACCTCGCACTTCTCCCGGAACGTGCCGTGGTAGTTGACAATGCTGTGGTGACTGTGCTTGTCCAGCGCACACGACGTGAGCGCGTCCACCTCGGAGGCCCGGAACTTGGACAGCGGTATCACCTTGGCCAGAAAGACAATCTCCATGGTGACGTCCACCACAAAATAGCAGGTGCCATAGGCGCCCTTCACCGTGCTCGTGCCCAGCTGCAGATCATCGGGCCGTGTGGGTATATTCTGCAGATCCGGATTGCAGTACTCAATCTGGCAGAGATTGTCGCGACGCATTTGCTCCAGGTGCTCGGGTGCCACGTAGGTGTAGCCCCTGAACAGTCGGATGCGTGAGGGCGGCGCATCGCATTCCGGATCCTCGGGCAGCTGATCGGTGAACTCGTTGCTAAAGTTCTGCACATCATCCTCGGCATTCAGAGTGGGTTTGTAGGGCGCCTTGCGACGCTTGCCACGCAGCTCCTGCCAGTTGATGCCATTGAAGAAGGGATGATCCTTAATCTCGCTCGCGTCGCGATGATTGCCGCCCAGGCGACGCTTGGGATTCTTCTCCAGCATCTTGAGCACAAAGTCGCGGGCGTTTGCACTGAATGACGATGGTATCAACGGTTGTTCCTTCTGAATGCGTCGTGAGATCTCCGACTGCTGACTCTGTCCGTCCGAGGTGGCAAACGGCGAGGCGCCCGTCAGCAGTTCAAAGGTCAACACACCCACCGACCACCAATCCACGGCACTGTCATGACCTGGAGACAAGATATCGGATATCGATTAGCATTACGATACTAAAAAGATCGATAATTCTGTGCGATATTTTTCTTTACTTTGGCCGTAAAGCGGTTGTTAAATATCGATAAATACTATTTTCTGACCGATATTTTTAAGACGATAACACGAATATCGATATTGTTTATCGATATTATTGTATAATTAAGTAAAATTCATATTTTATTCTAATTTTTCTCATAAGATTGTTGATAAAAATTCGGATATCGATTAAAATTATTTATTTTTAACGATAATATAAAGATCGATAATTTTGTATGATATTTTTCTTTACTTTTACCATAATTATCGAAAAATCATATATTTTTTTTAGCGATATTTTTCAGCGATAATACAAATTGTTGATTGATTTTGTACTGTTTTTTTACTATCGAACTGTTATTTTTAAAAATATCAGCATTTTAAAAATAATATTGACAGCCCTACCTGGAGGTCCAGTCCGTATAATCTCCGGCGCCATATACTCCAAAGTGCCACAAAAGCTGTGCGCACGATATTCATTCTCAGCGGAGAGTATTTTGGACAGGCCAAAGTCGGACAGCACAATGTGTCCATCGCCATCGAGCAGGATGTTCTCCAGCTTAATATCGCGGTAGATAATGCCCAGTTGATGCAGCTGCTCCAGCGCCAACACCACCTCGGCTATGTAAACCCGCACACGTGACTCCTCGAAATGCTCCGCATGATAGAGATGCGTAAACAACTCACCGCCATTGGCAAAGTCTGCAATGATTAAAAATTGAATAATCATATTTAATTAATTGAGTATATCTCTAACTTACCCAGCACCAAATACAGCTTTGAAGATGACTGAAATGCGTAGTGCAATCCGACCAGAAACGGACTGCGCTGCACTGCCTCCAGTACCTGAAAATATATATTTTTAAAAACTTTTTAATTAAAAATTGTAACGATTCGTACTTTTATTTTTTAAAATAAATGTTTTTCCCTTTTAAACTGCCACAGTATCGATTAAAACATGCGCGCAAGTTAATCGATAGATTTCTGCTAGTTTGCTTTGCTGCTTGTATTTGCCTTTGTTGTTGTTGTTATTTTTATTATGCTTTCTTTGTTTATTTATGCGTTCGTCGGGCTTTTTTGTTGTTGATATTCTGTTTTGGATTGACCAACTAACTGTACACTGGGTAAAAAACAGCTGTTTGGGACATTTCCCTTTTTGGTACAATATAAAATACCCAAACACTGCAAATTGCCTCAGCAAGGAAATACTAGATCTTTGATGTGTCTGTATGTGTGTGAAAAGTGAAAGAATTATTATTCCACCTTTTAATTTCATATTGAAATTATTTACTTCATCTTTCTCTTTTTTCTTTTATTTGCGCACATAGACAATGGTAAAGCATCTCTTGTTGTTGTACAACTTTCACATTTTTACGACTTTATTCCTTTCCATTTTTGGAAATAAACAACAACAATTCATGATAAATGAGCCGGCAATCACTGTCCTCCTCCCTCTCCCTCTCTCTGTCTACCGCTGGCAAATCTGGGTTAGTAGCACAAGCGTCATAGTCACCGTTATGTACCTTGGCATAAGTACAAGCATACAAGTATAAGTGCGTAAGAGAGATAGCGAAGGCGAGAGACAACAACAAAGAAACAAACAAACGAATGCACTGTATTAAAGCCATAAAAATGATTTAGCCAAATTATGTGCCCTTGTTATATCTGGCCAACACTCTCACTCCTGCTCTAGCTCTTGCTAGGCCAGCTACACCTGTTTGCAGTTATTTAACCAAGTTTTGCATTAGCTTTTCTATTTTTCAATGCCGCGAACCGGTCGTGATTGCACACACACAAACATAAATTTTGATACACACACGCAAATGTATACGTAGTAGATCAGCTTTGTCTCTCTCTCTCTCTGTCTCTCATTCTTGCTCTTGTTGGCATCCCGTTAGCTTTTTGCCGGTGCAACAAGTTGAGCGAGCTTATGCTGTGCATGTATAAAATGTGTATGCGTATGTGTGTATGTCACAAGCACGTTTCGATTCTCACTACGTTTTTGTTTTTGGCTACTTCTGTAGCTCTCTTCTTTTCTTATTTTCTTTTTGGTGTACGTGCAGCAACTGAAGGTTTCATTTCAATTAGCTGCGCTTTTTGATCGCAACGGTAAATGTAGCTTTTGATTTACACACGTTTCGGCATCATTGAAAGGGCTTTCTTACTTATTCTTGCTCGTTACTCTTTGCACTTATTCACTTTTCACTTACCACACGTTCGGTTTTTGTATGCTCAGCCGTTTTACGCTTTTGCACCACTGTTATCTTATTGAGAACCTTCATGGCATACAATTTGCCTGCATCGTGTCTGGTCAGTTTGCGTACCAGAAAAACGCGTCCATACGCTTTAAATATAAATAAATGATTAATTAATAAATATGTATATATATTTAGTTTTATTATTATTTTTGTTGCTTACCGCCCGTGCCAAGCACGCGAATGATTTTGAAATCATTTAAGCACACACGCTCATCGCTATACAATTTGACTGTAAAAGAAGAAAACATAAAAATTAAATTCAAAGCAATTGCATTAAAAGCAAAGAGAGCAATTATGACAGCTAGAGAGCAACTGGAATCAATACACAAACATTCACACACTCACGCTAAAGGAAAATAGAGAGAAGAAGCAGTGAGAGATAAGAATGTGCGAGAGAGTCAAGTGCTTTAAAACTATGCAGTTGTTTGTTTTACAATTGACACATGTGATTAGTATTATCGCAATTAAGTAGGAACGCAGCACGTGCGACTCTATACAAATAAAATTGTATACAAAGAATATTTATTTTCTGCTATCAACATACATACAATACATTACAATACATATGCACAATAACAAATCGCATTGCTGCAGGTGGCTGACCCACTGAGAGCGGGTGCAGAGTGTGCAAGCAGAAAAGAGCAAAACGTCTACGCAGCAGCCAATCAAATACGGCCTGTTAACCAACTCTCTCTCCCTTCGTTCTTATGATGCCTACAGCCTTAACGGTTCATTGGCCCTGTCTAGTATTTTGACAATTTACATTCCAGACACAACATTTTCACATTATGCATAGAATATATTTTCTCACTCTCAGCAAAAAAAAAATAAAATAAAATAAGAAAAACATTGTGGACAATCAAATTCGTAAACATTTAATAAAATTTCCCAAGTGACTAATATTTTTTTGACCTCGCCCCCACACTCGACGATTGACGAATAACCTCTGTATTTGACAGTCGGGCAGAGAAGAGAGCGCCGACAAGTGAAAGAGATAGAGTGGGCGGGAGAGAGCGAGCGAGTTGAATGCCATTACTGGACATTTGTCCTTGAACCTGTGGCCTTTTCTTCTTCTACTCTTTCTTACTCATTTCAACGGAAATATAGATGAATGAGAAGTGGAACAAGTGAAGAGTAATAATACAAATTTGTCGATAGATGGCGTGCATTCAACTTCTGTTTCAATCAGAATTATAGCTTGTTGTGAAATGTTTTTTCTTAGCTTATTTACACACAAGCCAAAAGGTTAATGAAATCACCTTGCAATAAACCAGTTACATATATTTATTTTTTAATATAGTATATTTAATTTTGAAAATACGAGTTGCTAACACGCGTCCGAAATTTACATGTGCGAATTCATGTTTAAAGGGTACAATGAACCGAGTAGTGACTCTTTCTTCCTCTTTCCTCCTTCTCTAAATGTGGTGAAATGAATATTAAGAAAAAAAAATGTTTTTGAATGGCTAGCAAATTTATTGATCCAACAAACACAACATGCAATTGTAAGGAAAACTTGTGAAACTATCGAACATACAATTTATTTAAAATTAAAATAAAATAAAAATTTGTAAATTGAATTATTAAAAAAATGATAAAGTTTGTACTTATTGAAATCTATTTAAATTTGGCGAGTACTCTAGCTATGTATATTATAAACTTTGAATGCACTGATTAAAGAATTACCAAGAAATCTTATCAGTAATTGCTAAGGCGATTGAAAGAAACGAGTGATATGGGCTTTGTTTATTAGTGTTAATCTCTTTCTCGCTCTCCGCTCTTCTTAAATTAAATTGATTAACAAAATAAAATGAACGCAATGCTGAACAAAAATAAAACTGCAATGACAACACGAACAACTTTATATGTGATTGAAAACTTGTTTTGTTTTTTTATAATTGCTATCAAAATGATTATCAAAAATTGCACATTTAACAAAAATAAATGTTGATTATCGGCAAATTTAATAATTGTTTGTTGGAACACTTTTTTTTTAAATCGCAACAAGCAATTTCTGGCCTTGAAGAGCAATATTTGTATGTTAGTATCTTTTTTAAGCAGTTTTTTAATTGTTAAACCAAAAAATGCGGTTTTTGTTGTTGTATCTTTTAAATTTTTAGGCGTAATGTGGGAAATGAATATTTCTAAAGATGCAAGATTAAGCTACTTCAGTAAGAAGCATACAAATGTATACATATATTTTTTTCTGTATATTAAGCTGTCGTATAAACTTGGTATTAGCATACTAGCGAAGGTTGTCAAATCGTGTGCGTTGCTGTACACACAACAGAAAGCGCACAGCTGTGCATAGAGTCCATGACACGCACACAGGCACTCAGCTGAACCATTACCATGATAGAGAGGAAGTCGGATTCCTCTCTCACTCTCTCTTTGACTTTGAAATGAGAGAGGGTTACGACAGCAAGATCGGCAGACTGCAGCAGCACGCATGATAACAGAAAGGCAGCGCAAGGGGGAGAGAAGCAAGGTTGCCGCTCTTTCTATTTATCCGACTTGCTCTCGTGTCAAGTTTCGACTTATGCTCAAAGGTAAATAGCAAATTTTCAATTAGGCGCCAAAGGCAAACATGTTTTGCATACATACACAAATTCTATGTATGTAAATATACAAAATTGTTGCTGGGACAATCGCAGTGCCAAGTTCAAGTAAATCAATTGCCTATGTACACACAAGAAATACATACTATACACTTATGCATAGACAGTCAACGTCATGTCCGATTGTCGAATGTTGTTGTTGCTGCACTGTGGTGAATTGAGATGAGTTGAGTTTAACTTTGGGGTGAATTGCAGCGGGCGAATGCACAAACACCCAAATATATAAACACACACACACACATATTTCTACACGTTTTACGTTAGTCTACCAAAGTATGTCAAGGTTAAATGCATGTGCTCCACTTTTGAAAAGGATTGCGAGAGAGCGGCAGAGGGCGAGGTCGTTGTCATGTTGCATTGACCACTCACCACCCCCGCCCCATTCGTTATCAATAGCCAACTTTTGATAAGCAAAAAAAGCTGCATTTAGTGGTAAGAAGGGCGAATAAAAAGCTACATTTCTCAACAAAAAAATTTGAAAAGGCTGTTGGATTTCTTTATCACGTTTATCAGGTATACACTCCTCGTCACTTGAATAGGACACCCCCTAAGTGTGATTTCGATCGCCCACTGCTCCCAAACCAATGATGATAGACACTTAATTTTTTTTTTAATTTAAAGATCATTTAATTGGATTGTTTTAACCAGCTGGAATTCTTCATGGTACAGCTAAAACTAATAACAAAAATTTTTTAAACAAAGCCCGTCAAATTCCGGGGCTTAAATATTGCGTCACTTGAATAGGACACCTTAACAAAAAATCAATGTAGAAAGCTCAGAATAATTTTGAACAAAAACTTAACTTTAATACCGGGTAATTGCTTTAGTTTAAAGGCAAAAAAAATTTGTTGTAATAATGTGTCGACCCACATTGTCGTACCAAATCTTCAGTCATCCGGCTAGGAAGGGATTGATACAAACTAGCCAGATAAATTAAATATATCGTTTTCCAAACTAATTTGATTGCTTTGAGTAGTTCGGGTACACTCGAATATTGTTTTCCAGAGCCATAAATCTCAAGTTTTAGCCATCCCCAAACATTTTCGATAATATTTAAGTCCGGTGAGTAGGGCGAATAGCTTAGTAGGTCCACATATTGACTCTATTTAAAGGATTTTGCAACCCGAACTGAGTGTATCGGGGCATTTTCTTGTTGATAAGTCCATGGTAGAGGTCCAAAAAGGTTATAAAAATATATAAAAGCCTCTTTCAATATGCCATTGTAACACAATGCATTCAGCGTTGATGACAGAAAATTTAGTTGATATGTTTCATAGTAGGAAATGGCCCCCCACACCGTCACACCTCCAACTCTGTTATGAAGTCGGTCTATATGATGGGGTTCCTTGCGGAGATCATGAATATAGTAACTAAAACCATCTAAGCCTTCTAAATTAAACTTTTTTTGTCGGAGAAGACCAAGCTATGCCACTGCGAGGTTTAGGCCACATGCTTACGACGAAAGCTGAGGCGTTGCGCTTTCCTTATGGGGCTTAAGGGAGGCTTCTTCTTTAATTTTAATCTCTTTAGATGATTAGCATTCGAAATAACTCGATCTATAGTGGATAGACTTGCATTCACATCACATTTTTTACGAAAGTTCGCCACAGGGTCGTAAGAATTGGACGCTTTTCTTAATATGAGGCGTCATTGCGCATTGGTAAGCACACTGTACATGTGTCCTTTCATTTTTTTTTCCATATTCAGACTCGAACCTTACGAATTCTGATATGACATGTCGGCCTCTCTCGATTTTTTTTAACAAATTTAGTTGTTGATAGGCCAGAGTCCTTGTATGCCTTACATTGTAATTTTTTCTCATCGGCTAAAGCTTTTACTCGACTTATTTTAATTTTTTATTTAAGGCAATAGTTGAAAATAGCTAAAAACTTCGATCAACGAAAATCGTGTTAGCTCCTGCCAAAGTAAACGATGAAACAAAACGCATGTTCTATTCAAGTGACACGAAAATTTTGACGCAATTTCAGCAATCTCCAACATAAACCAAAAAAAAAATTGTAATGGCTCATTTCCAGAACTTGCAGCTTGTTACTGAGAGAGACAAATAGTAACACAAGACCAACGTGCAAAAATCTCGTTATTTTATCACTTCGCTTTTGAGTTATAAGCAATTGAAAAAAGAGTGTACAGGGTGTCCTATTCAAGTGACGAGGAGTGTAAGTATCCAACAACCCAAAAACTAGAGCTGTTCTGCCAACACTGACAACAGATGATGATAAATTATTATAAGTACAGTCGAACTTCCCTAGTTCGAATCACCATTATCCAAAGAAAAAGCTCGTCTTAAGAAATTATTTTTTTAGAGTCATTTAAAAGAAACAAATTCCATAAGTCGAGCTTTTTCATTCATTCATAAATACATTTCAAATTGCATACTTTTCTTGTTATTTTAAGACCTGTCGAAGTTCTCAAAAATTGTAATTTTCGTTCTTATGCTGTGTCCAGAAGAAGTTCCCGATTTAAATGACATCATAATTAATTTTCTATTTTTTTAATAAAATGAAAACTGTTTTCGATGAGATACCATATTTTTCAGCCAGTTCAATTTATTTGGTCCACTTTCGAATTCCTTAATTAATTAGTTTGAATATTTCTTTAAGCGGCAACCATTTTAATACACGTGATAGTGTCATGGTAAATAATCTTGCGCTGATGAGCTGACAAAGAATTACATTAAGAACATCTTTCCTATAGCAATTTCATATCCTAAGTAA